>CANSGD010000976.1:0-688508 GCA_947645195.1 Patellifolia procumbens
AAAGCCATCAAACAATTTGGATAGATTCAAAAAAATGGCAACCTCTTCTTTTTCTCTATTGATGTGGATTTAAACTCCCTGGTTTACTCCACCAACCATTTTATGGAATTCATACCCCAAGCATTTTTACAGATGGCCATGTTACAAAGAAAAGATATAAAAGATACCTACTTTATTCACTTTGATTTAGCTCTCAAAATCTAATAAAAAAATAACAAATCTGCCAATCAGAACTTTGACCCCAACATTTTCGAAGGATGCATTGTATACTCAGACTAAAAATTATAAAACAATAGGCCAATGATTATTCTACCAGTGACAAACAGCAGATCAACATTATCCAAATGTTTTTAGAAAAGCTTGTCAGTTGCCACAAGGTGGAGTAAGGGGGATTCTTATATACACAGTCTCCGCATAACTATTCCCAATTGACAATTAACCTTTTATGCAATTACCACGTGCTACTTTATTCACAATCCAAGTGCATGAAACAAACTTCCAATGAGGTCGACAGTCAATACTCAGCAGTTCATGCATGTAAAAGTTTTCTGCCTCCTGAGTTCAACACCCGTCCTTATACTTATCATACAATGTTGATTTTTGTACAAAACAAACTATTGACTTATCCTAACATACAATTAAAGTGAAAAAAGGAACATGAAAGAGTGATAAAATGGCAGTAGATTAGGGATGCTTGGCCTATTAGCACTACGAAAAGGAACTCCTGCTAATTGCTATTGATTTTGATGAAGATTATTTTGGCTTTCCCATTTCTCAACATTTACTTCTTTACATTCGTTAATAAGTTCCAGACCCTTCTCTGTACCTCTTAATCTTAATTTGGGCATTGTTGTCCAAGGACTAGTTCCTCTCCAGCCTTAACTGCATCAAAACCAATGGAATAGCTTTGAAGCCAAAGGTCAGGTTCCCACAGTCAAAATCGCAACTTGACTAGGAATCTACTGAGTTAGGGGGTGGCTGAACACATTATTTCAATTTGTTTTTCACTACTTATTTACTTATGCACATCTTTTCAATGGTCCTACCCATTCGTTAAAGGTGATAAAGGCATTGTACCTTCACCGGGGATATGTTCTCTCGACTCTCCTCTTCCTCGCCGTCTCCTTCATCCCCCATCCTTTAACACATTGTTTGGACAGCATTTGTGGGAGCAAAGAGAGGGCAGTGAAAGTGAGAGAAGAGAAGGAGAGGTGGAGGGAGGGAACTCTAGAGGCGACATTTTCTCCTTCCAAATCTTTCCAATTGTGAAAGGGTGTGATTTATTAAAAGGGAGAAGGAAAATGGATTCCTCTACTTTTCTTCCCTTTTCCTCGACACAACCATATAAGGAAAAATGAATCTCTCGCTTTTTCCCTTTTTTTCCCTCCAGATCTTCCTGTCCAAACATAGTATAAGTCTATCTCATCTATATGCATGTTTGCAGCAAAATTAAAACAGCTAAGAGATTAAACCTTTCTACTGGTGATCCGTTGAATGAAGGGGCAATAAAATAACGACAATAAAACATACATCAGGAGAGATTTGCAGTTTTACTTTGCAATGACTTGGTAATCATTCTAGCTCTTTCTTCTTCAGTCAAAGGACCTTGTGATTGAGCTCATGGCTAAAGCAACGTCTAATAGCAGGAGGCAGACCTTCAGAATACTCAGCTACTGCAACTAACAAGACATGAGAACGCCATGTCCTTCCAGCACTTCTTCAGCTGCGTCAACAGTGAGTTACAAATTGATCACATAAGACAACTAATTTCACTATGCATTTATTCTAATTGTACAAGTGTCTTACGGTCCAGTAATACATGTGATCACTCAAATTAAGAGCATCATTACCACATGATAGATTATCTTGCAACTCTTTAATCTAGCACTAATATGTGGGAATTAGGCATCGCCGCATCCTGAACAAGGACTACCATAGCATGGTTTAGGTTCAGATCCGAATTGGCCGAAAATTGTCCAGGGAAAGCAGTTGGATCATGAGCTAGAGTGCGAGTATATTTTGTCCGGAACAGAGCACCTAAGGGGAGCCTAGGTGGTTAAATTGTTGCTTGGGCTAAATCTGTAAAATTGAAGAAGTCAAAGAAACATTTATCATAACCAGACTACTTTGGCACGCACAAAACTATTCTGGTTCAGGTTTAGCAACAAAGCCTAAGACTATAACTGGCCTATGGCACAGAACACAGAATATGTAAGTTGAGCGCCAAATCCAGTCCACTAAGGGCCAGATCTGACCCAGCACAGCCCAGTCCGATAGCTGAATCTGCTTTGGCAATGCTACCTTTATCATGGCGTACAATTTTGTCACATCAAATATATTGGTTGGAGTGGGCTATATTTCAAATGCTGTAAAATATGTGGGAAAGTATAATCGGAGCGAATACAATGAGCTAGGTTGCCTTCAGATAGCTGCATAAGAAGTGGAAGACGAAAGAAATTAGCAAGTACTCCAATAATTAATAAGTCAATAGTGACTATGCACATTCCAACTAGTATGTCATCCGGGATGAGGTAGGCTTTTGTCTGCAAGGAAACATTTGCTGGAAGTACAAAGTGGAAAGAGGTCAATAGTGTTAGAATTGACAGGAAACTGTATTTGGTCACTTAGAGAATTTAAACAGAATTTGTTCACTTAGAGAATTAGAAGACTACTGCTTGTCCATTTGGAGCAGCTCCAGGCTGTATTTGCTCTTCAGCTAGTAATGCGGAACAAATTAAAAATTAGAGAAAGTGAGAAACACAACGGAAGATTAGCATCATGCAGTGTCGTTGATTCGTTGACTCGTAAAGTGGGATAGATTGATCACCAGAGAAAGACTACACAAAAATGGCATCTCCTGGAATGTCACAGACCACAGTACGTGTTCTGAGGTTGTACTCTATGATCCTGGATCACAAAACATGAATGTTCCCACAGCAAGAAAGTTGCTTCTGTGACTGAGAATATCAAGGTGTCACCAAACAAAGATCAGCCTTAGGCTTTAAAAATAAATTTAAAGTATAAGCATAGTGTGGTGTCTGGTACATGGGGCTTCAGCAAGACAATTGGCTGTTGCAAGTGGATTGCAGGATACTGCAGAGGCTAAGATGCTGCCGAGCAACAAGCACACAAGCTCGGAAGTTTGTGCCAGATAGGGTGTGTCTAAGTGTCCGCCACGACTACTTCATGAAATATTTCCATGGATTTGGAAAAAATGATGGATCAGCAGGCCCATGTCCAAGTGTCGACAATTCGGGACAAGGGTATTCCTCACCGGCGACAACCACCAACAACACCTGAAGGGGATGCTCGCCGCTCATCTCTGTCAATAGTTTGCGGGCGATGACCAAAAAGGTCTAACTAAATCTCATTTACATTAGAAGTTTGTTATTCCAAACGAGGATTGTGGTTTGAGGGCTTTGCACGAAATGTGTACATTAAAACTAGTCTGTTCGTTATCGTTTTTTAGTTTTCAAAACTGAAAAACTAAAAAGCAAAAACACGAAACCAGAAAAAGTGGTCTTCACTTTTAGTTGTCAGTTTTCAAAATCATTATGTTCCCAATAAGTTTGACTAATTTTTTGTTCATTATAGGACATATATTATATGACTTTGAAAATCAAAAACCAAACAAAACCACAAATGACAATTAATGGGGCCCTTGGTTAAAATTTATATTAAATTCTTTGCGAAATTTTATATGGTGGCTTCTAAGTTTCAATTTTTCTACGGCGGCACAGCTATTGTACAAGTAACTCTCAAGTTTTGACAATTCTACCTAGTGACCTTAATTCCATTAATTTGGGGCTCAACAACTAAGCTTCATCTTCTCTTTTCATCCCCATCTGCTTCTAGGGCACCATAGCAGCATCATTACCACCACCAACAACCTTAGAAACACCACATACCACATCAACCAACACTACAGCTTGAGCACATTCATGTCCTTTTGCCACTCGCTGGAAAAAGCCTTCCAACATCTTTCCCTCTCTTTCTACTCGCTACCCAACCACCCCTGAAAACCCCTCATCTTACGTATGTGTCTCTCCCTGTTCTCCACGTCCAAGCCCAAACCCACCTAAAGAAAGTAACCTCTAGCCCACCACAACTAAATAGCGATGTGTAAACCCACTTCACCACTCATTGGCGAGAAAGAACACAGTGCCTCACGGCGACGGGGAAGTGAGAGGCGGTGATTTGCCAAGAATTGCTACGAAGAAATAGGGAGGTGATGGCGTAGAGGAAGTAAATGACCGTTTACAATGTTGCGGGACCCAACGCCGGCGGGAAATGTCCCACCATGGGTCCACGAACGACGGCAAGACTTGCAAAAATGGCGCTGCCGAGAGAAATTGTTGTTATAGTAGCAGAATTTTGTGTTGGCGTGAGTACATCAGAGACCGGACATGGAAATGGGTCATGGGGAGAAAGGTACGGTGACGGAGGAGAGAGGAGGGGGGCTGCGGAGAGAAAAGAGAGAGAAAGGACAATTTTAGCCTTTTAGGGAGTTGTGGTGGTAGGATTTGGTGGTGGTTAGAAGGTGTTTAAGGAGGTTGGAGTGGTTTCTAGGCCACTAGGTGGAATATTAACAATTTGGAGGGTCACTTTGTATAATTGTTTTTTTTTGCGTCTCTACAAAGATGGACAAGGTGTTATGTCCTACATATTGCCGAAGAAGCTATGGCTCACGCCTATCCTGTCAGGGTGATAATCCATCTTTTCAGGTGCATTTATTCTAGAGCCCGGACTACTTTTCATATTGCCTTCTGTATGCAGTATATTTGGTACCCAAGTTAATGGTCCTCCTATGAGGTCGATTCAGCTTCTTTAACAATAACCACTATGACAGTGAAAGCATCAACATTACCTTCTTTTTAAAACGCCATCATCTTATTCTTGGATCACCTGAACATTTGCACTCCTTCTAGACCTTGCCTTTGCCCGAAAATCTAGACTTAGAAGGCTTTGTTGAGTAGCTATACTCTCCCCTCACTTACACTTACGACAATTACACCTATTGGTCCTTGCTATTTTGTATAGCATTTTCTCCCTCTTTGAACTAGTCACCATATATTATCCCTTCTTAAACCATGTGATAACCAGGTTGCGTAGCCATTGGTATCTCCCCCCCTTTCCTTCTTCCACATCCAGAACCTATATGAACACTTGCCAAAACCATTGGGGACGTCCAACTAAAATTTAGGATTAAGCATTGAAAACACAGGGTCCCATCTGCCTTAAGTGCAGCAAGGGCACTGTTTAGAACGTGTGACCCTAATGCAACATAACCCCCTCCCTCAAAAAGCCAACAAATCAAGCCACAACCCACAAGGTACAATCAGGTGTATGAATCCTTGAGCTAGGGAGAAAAGAAACAAAATATATGGTACTATAAGATGAAGCCTAAAGCAAACTTACCCTGAATGGGAGTTAGACACTTAGACTGTTAGGAATAAGCCGGCAGCTCACATGCACTAGCTAATTGTAACTAATAACATGTTTTTTTGTCCGCTGAAGTTCTTAACAGCGATTTCCTCTGCTACATGAAATGGTTTTATTTGTGAAAGACAGATCTTTCCCTAAGGCAGCAATAAAATGCCTTGGTGTGACTAAGAATGAAGGCAAATCTATTGGTCTTAAATCTTTATCATTCATTATTGACTATTAGGTTCAACGGTTTCACTGATACTAATTAGTAAGTCAATGACATGGAGCGATCTAAGGCTGAGAAGTAAACCCCTTGCAAAACTTTCTTCTAGCCAGCAAGACATACACTCCCTCTGTTTTTATATTATTTTTTACTTGATCCCATTTGACTTCCTATGATAGCACGTAAACAATTTTGACCATTAATATCTTCAACTATATTTATTAAAGTAAAGGTTATACAAAGATAAAATTTAAGTATACATACACTTACACAAACCTTATAATATATTAGATCACAACATAGGGTTTTCACATTAGTACAAGAACGGTCAAAGGCGGAATTATAGTGCACTTGGTCAAAGTGGAACAAGTAAAAGATATAGGGGGAGTGTACTACAACAAACAAAAATTTTGTCCAGCGAAGACGCTGAGAAGAAGCTATTACTTACTGGACCACGACTCAATTTTTCCTCCAACGAAATTTCTTCAGCCATGTCAACAGGCTGAGTGAATTTCCTTATAACAGATGCAACCTCAGAAATAATGCCACTGTGATCAGATTGTGCGCCCTCATTGGAAGCCCAATTTCGGAGGACATCAAAATGCCGCAATAGCAATATGGCTGGAGAGTATCTGCAAAATCATAAGGAAACTCAGCAATCAGAACTATCTCAAGATTCTCAACTCTTCAATTTAAACATTATTCCTCAAGCCTAAATCATATGGAACAGAAAAGTAAATCACTCTTTTCTGTTGAGCCATGTCCAAACATCCAAAAAGTGTTAGAATCAGATTCAAATAATTTACAGAACTTAATCAATTATATATGGAAGCCAATTAGATGTTGCAAGAACCATCTAAAGGTGGTTACCAACTCCACAACAAAGAAGGTAGTTACGAGTTCACAGGTGGTAGAAATACAAGTCATAATTAAAGTAACAGCAGTAGCATAACACACTGAATCATGCCAACATTTCAACCTTAGGAATACCTATCGTCGTATTGAAGGCCTGAGTTAGCAGTGAAGATGCGTTCTTATCAGACCCTTCCATTAAAGTATTACAGCTGTACTCCACTACGTGCAGACCAAGTCGACGAGCAACATATCTGACAACAGTCCTCTTCCCAGATCCTGCAATTTCAACAGAATAAGCTCACAGCAGGTCGTGTTTATAATCCTACCACAACTCTGGCCAACATCTGTATTCAAATTGAAGAGAGAAATTCAAATATGAAGGTAAATTACGGCATGTTTTACTACTTACAGATTATTTATTTTACGTACAGCAGTAAGAATCATGTTTTTGAAGATACAGTAAATATAATTCTACAAAAGGAGAGTTCATTGCTAGCCGATACAGAAAGTCATAATAAATAAGCAGCCACTCATAAGTGTATAGTTCCACCATCTCCTCAAGTACTAAAGGATCTCATAATTCGAGATTGCTTAGTAGTTTAGCACAACAGGTTTTATAAAATATCTTATTTTTGGATGAATATCTGATAATTAATGGAAACAATAGGATGATATAAAGTGGAAGACAAACCTGCCAAACCATGCAATAAGACAGAAACACTGAATTTCGAAGAAAGTACAGATGGGCATAGAGGTGGAGTAAGAATGCATCCCAGGGCTTTTATAGTATTCCTCTGTAATGGAGCAATATCAATGGGCTCAGAGATCAACAAATCTGGAGGTAAAGCAGCAGCAGCACTTCCACCAAGAACAAGTGCAGTCTGTTTACGGTTGACACAAAGAATGGGTTCGTCTGGGGGATCCAAGGCAACAACCTATGACATAGAGACCCAACTGAGTGTTACTGTAACTGTTGCATCTTCAATTTACCTGAACTAGACGCTGCGACAAAGATATGAGTTCACCTTAAAATAAATTATATCACCTTGTTCATTCTTCTTTCTAAGACTACAGCCGACACACAGGATCGAATTGCAATTCCAGTTTATTTGGATTCTGAACACGTCCTCTTTAGCAAGATATCTATCAATATTAAAATATTCCTGTAGTGCCAAATCAATCATCTCTTGACGATCCATAGCTTCAATGGAGGATTTTCCTCTAAGAGATTCCACGGAACCACACTCGGGTATCTTCAAAAAGGAAATCCTTACATGTGATGCGTATCGTGGCACATGAGGCCAAGCCTCCAGCCTCAAATTCACAACGCAACCCTCAAACTTTAGTCCACTTTTATCTACACACTTGTCAATATCAAATATTGATGCTATAGACTCCTTTCCATGTCGAAGAAGAGATGTTAAGCATGATGTATGTAGACCCACATTAAATGCTAGAAGAGGAGAAAGATAGGCAACATTTTGGCTCAACTGCTGGACGTAGCTTGGGTGGAAATTTAATGAAGGAAAAATAAGCATTGTCTCAGAAGCATATAATCCTGCTCCAATATCAGGAAAAATACCATCTTTCAAAAGTGGTGGATCTAAAACTACAACCTGGCCAACTCTTTGCGCATTGGTCTCATTATTCTTGATAATTACCTAGTATGAGGGCAAAACACAATAGAATACCGTCAATTGCCACAATTAAGCACAAACAAATGCTTTAAGCAATGAGAAGTTTTAACTCATAATTCATTAAATATCAGACATGCAATAACCAACAGGACCACATCCATCCCAATACGGCATATTGCATCCCAAATGATCATTCTTTCTTTTGGAATCTGCCACTCTAATCCACCAATCTTTCTTGCTTATGTTCATTTTTTCATTCAACCAAACAACGTATTACAAGTTGCAACTCTGTACAGAGGCAAGGATTGATTAGGTTTGTTTCCTTGAACTCTCTAATTGTAAACACAAGAATACAACATTCTCGATGATGTCATATACTTCCTCCTTTTCTGTTTAATTGCAACAAACTCAAGTGGGTGGACTCCTAGGCAAAATTTTAATGTGAGTGAGAGAGGGATGGAGAGAGATGGAGAGAGAAAGTGGGGCATGTGATCAAGAGAGAGAGATAGAAAGAAATGACTTGTAAAAGGAAAGAAAACATTTGTTACAATTAATTTGATATTTCCATTTTTGGCAATTGTTGCTATTAAAAAGAAACGGAGGAAGTATATAGAACTTGCAAATCTGCTAAGAACCAAAATTGTCTATAGTTATGTCCTACATTTAATAGAAAATGTTAAAATATAACTCTTTCTTGTGAATTATGATGCTCAAACTAGATACTTCCTCCGTTTTAGAATAAGTGATACGTTGTCACTTTAACGTAGTTTGAGGCAAAAATTTCTTAAGTGTAATTAAGCAATGACAAGTGAGGGATGAGGCATATAATTAAACCAATAATCACCACCCACCTACCACCACTGCCCCACTCTCTCTCCTCCAACTCCACCACCAGACCCGTCCCAACTGCCACCCAACCTCACCAGAAACCACCCTCACTCACCGACAACACCTAATTAACCACCCCCACCCACCGAAACCACCTTCTTAACCACCATTAGCCACCAAAATCAACTTTCCTGCCACCCTTAGCCACCAAAACAACCACCTTCCAAATGATAAACATTTACAGAAAAAGAAAATCAACCTAAGAGCAACCATAAATAATCCTAACATTTCATCAACAATCGAATAAGCATAAATCGAGCAAAACACTGACAAAGAAAACAGAAAAAGTTCTAATTTAGTTTTCCAATAAGTTGGATAAGCTCAAAAAAATATTCAATCTCAAAACTGATGAGAAGGTTCTCTTAGCATCAAGCCATCATCCCTCTACCCATTTCTTTGAAAAATCTTCACGAATACAAATAAATGAAAACTAAGTCAAGAATCTCAAAACTGATGAGAAGCAACTGTTAGCAAAAATCAACAAGCAAAAATCAGATCGGAAGCTAACCAACCATGGATCCAAACGAACTAGATCCAAATGAAATGGCGTATTCAACAACGAACTAGATCCAAACGAAAACGATGAAGAAGAATGGGGACTCAAAAACAAACCAGATTTCGAATAAGATGAACTCAACCAAAATAGGTGGTTTGGTGTAGTGGTTTCGGGGCTAGAATGGGTGGTTTCGGGGCTAGAATGGGTGGTTCTGAGGAATTAGGAGTGTTTTGGTGGTAGTGGGGTGGCCAAGGAGGCTGGGATTAATATTCTGGTGGTGGAGGTGGGCTTTCTGGGTGGTTGAGAGAGGAGTTGTGGTGGTAATACTGGAGGAGTTCGGAAGGTTTCGGGGGGTTAAGAGTGAGCTCCGGTAGTCTCTTGTTGATCTCTAGTGGTGTGAGTGTGATTCCGGCGAGGTGGTAGTGGTTTTTCAGTGTTGCCAGCGGTGCCGGGGTGGGGTGGATATGGTGGTGGTAGGTTGGGTATGATTTGAGGGGAGAGAGAGAGGGGTGGGTAAAATTAATAGAGTTAGGTTGAGTTTATTAGGATAATAAACATGGTTTAATGTCTTTAGTAAGGGTAGAATTGTCATTTCACTTACTAAAAGTTAGCAAATAAAGTAAATCACCAAATGTATCACTTATATAAAAACACCCATTTATAGTAACTGTATCACTTATTCTAAAACGGAGGAAGTATAACAAACCAAATAATGATCCGGTAAAATTCTTAGCATGAAGTATATACATGTTTTATATCTATTGCTAAGTTCTCCAACAATGAAATCAAGTTACAAGTTACAAGTCACTACATTTCATTTGTGTCCACAATCCCCCCCCCTACTAAAAAGTTCTTCAAAATCTACCACGATTTTAGACCAAACATTTTCATATGGGAGACGAATAAAACTCTAGAGCATTAATAAATATCTCTAAGCTATACTACGCTGTGAGTCTCATAGTCTCATCCTAATAGGTCATTTTTGTTGAAAGTGGAACGGTAGGACGAGAAAACATGTAAAGGGAAACAGTTGCTTTGCCGCAATTGGTTTACACAAAAGGAAAGCAAGGGAACTTAGAGGGAAAGACTACATTACTAAAAGTTGCTCACGTTTTAACTAAGGCTGCGTTTGGTTGGGAGGAAAACACTTCCTCAGAAAACTAGTTTCCCTACTTGCCTTGACGAAAAATAGTTTTTTCTATCCTCCCACTTATTTTCCATTCTTATTTTTTTCCCTCTAACTTTTATGTATGGAAACAAACAAAGGAAAGTAAACATCAATTGAAGATAATTTTCATCGAAAATCATCCTTTTCAACCAAACGGCGCCTAATAGGCTCCATTTTTTAGAGCTAAGCTATTGTAGGACGCCAAACAGGCTCAAAGAAAAGAAATGGCGCGTAAAACTAAAAGCCACACCCTCCTAAGTGAAAGATCATTACACACTTTAAGAGCTCAGCTCAAGCAGAAATGCGGAATATCGACAAAATACTATCAATCCACATATTCATTTACATGATGATTTTAACTCATTAGATTAACAGTATAACAACCAAAATTGGGCGGTGTGAGTGGTAGTACTCTCATCCCTTAAACAAGTGGTCAGGGGTTCGATTCCCGACTCTTGCGAATGGAGTAACTAAAGTTAGAAGGGGTCTACTATCGGTGCGGGATACTCCTAGCTAACACCAAAAGATAAAGATTAACGGTATAACACTTTAAACTCAGTATCCATAACTACCAAAAACAGGCAAAAAGTTACACAAATATGTAAATTTCAAGCAAGGATAGATTATGATTACCAAAATGACAAATAATAACAATAGATTCAAAATCACTAATAAGTATCAATTGTAAAAAAAAGAAAGGGAGGAATGGAATATACGAGAGAGCCAGAAGTGATGGAAAGACGTTTAAGGTCGGAAGTGGAGAGACCGACGAGAGAAGAATCGTCAAGAGAAGCAATTTTGGGTGGAATTCCATTTTTATCCTTGGGAAATCGAAGAATTCCGGCTTGGAGCTGAAGAAATGGTAGGGAAACATCAGAAGAAGCAGGGGCATTAGCGTCAACGTTGGGAGCTGATATGGTGGTGCTGCAATTGGGATTATGAAGTAGGGAGTTGAGTAGGGTTTTTGTGGAAGCGAGCAACAATGGTTTTCTTCTCTCCACCATTATTAAATCCCAATCGGATTTACAGAGAGATTTGAGGAGAGTGTATTTATATATCGCGGGAAAATGGATGGGTGATTGACTGTGTCCAGGACTAAATGTATGATTTTGCCACGGAGAGGGAGAAGTAGAACCATGTCATAGGAAAATGAATATGGATGATGATTCATTGGGAATATAAACGTACTTCGGGGCCTATCTAAGTGGGTGCCCATCTACATTACTACCAAGTATATATAAAAGTGTGAGTATAGATTGTTATTTTTCTTACTATTTAAATTACGTTTATTCCATATGTATTGCAATATAGGGAGTTTTACGCCTCCCAACATACTACTTTAGACGTTAATATCTCTAATTTTATTTAAGTAAAAATTATAAAAAGTTGATATTAATTAAGCATATGTCGAGACAAATCTAACAAGATTCTACATGGCTATATTTATAATTGTGTATAAATCACAAAAGAAGGTCAAAGGGTAGTGTATGAATAGTGCAAAATGTGAAAGGTTGCAATACATATGAAACGGAGGTAGTAATAATTTATCTTCTAATAAGTGTGATGCAGGAGCATCTAATACAACTCAAGGTCTTCTTAATCAAATAGAGAATGAGGAAGAAATGGCTAAGGAATTACAATTCTTAAGCTTAACTAGCTCTGTTCAACCGAAGGTGCTTCTTAAGCAAGTTCACTAGGCTAAAACATCCTCTAATCTCTTATTATGCACGATTTATTATGCTAATGATCCCCTATACATCATTAAGTATGACTAATCAAGCATAATGAGTGATTAAATAGCCTAAGTAAGTTGTTTAGTTAAGTTTAAATAAGTTTTAGCCAAATCAGTTTTTTTGTTCCTAAGTGTAACGTTTTTGTCTAGCTTGTTCAAGGGGGTTATTTCTGACTTTTGGATGCCACCTCAAGCTTAGAATGACCTCATGGATGACTACTAACAGTATGCAAGCTTCACATGGGCAAAATAACAAAGAACAAATGAGAAATGAGAGCTTAAGGATGAAGATAAGCAGTCTGCTCACGAAAACGTGATTGAGGGCCCTCCTTCTCAGTTCTGGGTTTCTCAATATACTACTGCAAAGGCGGCCATCTTTTGAAGATATTTTGGTTATTATATCTAGTTTAATATTTCATAGGCCAAACCTCTGTATCAACTCATCCAATAGGAGTTTTTAGCCGTTTTGTAGGAAGAGGTGCATAAACAGTTTCCATTTTCTGCATATCTCATTTTACTACTTTGTTTAGGTAAGCAAATGGCGTCCAACGGAGCTCATTTTTGGACATGTTGTTGTTTATAAAGTCTAGGTTGTACTCCCTTTGGAATCAGATCAATTGAGTAAGAATTAAGCCTTGTATGCTTGTTTTTACTAAGTTGTGCGCATAGTAAAAATTCTGGTCAGTTTTGGCCATCTCCAAAATCTTTGCTTTTCTAACTTACTAAACGTTGATTTAGTAATTAGAACTCAAAGTAGGTTGATACTAGAAGCTCATTTTTATAGTATAACCTAGATTGGTGGTTCTTTGGTTAGTGGAAAATGGTGGTAGTTCGTTAAATCGAACAAGGGTAGTTAACCAAAACTGATTGAGATTGTTTCTTTAGTTCTTTTCAATTCGAATGCTCTTGGTTGCGTAACTCTTTATGTATCAAAGTGATTCACTATAAATCTATAATATTGTTGTTTTATTTATCAATACTAATAATAAATAGGGTGGGTTTTCAATGAGAAAGAATAATCAAGTTAGAATATTCTAATTGCATATATCGTCAAAACTAACTTTTACTAACATCTTTGTACACCAAATTATACTGGTATTAAAGTACTAAAGTATAATATATAAACCCTATAGCATCATCTGGGCCTAAATACTAGTTTTTTACTAAAATTAGCGTCAAATGCAAACAATGCTTGCGAAAACAATTTAAAATTTAATTCGTGAAATAATAATGGACGAATTAATAAAGTACTTTAGATTTTTTTTTTCTTTTCTCTCTTCCCTTATATAATAGATATAAACTTTTGTCATTTGAAATGTTTTATTCTACAAGTTTGTTTATAATTGTTATATAGTAAGAACGTTGAGTTTTTTTGTGATAGTTGAAATAGGTAGCAATTGGCCAAAAGTTGGACTAGGAAGGGATCAAGCTAGACCAATAATTAGCTTAGGAGAACAAATTTCTAAGCCTAATTACTTCACCAATATAATATCATTGGTTAGTAGCATGTGATATACACAAGTTTTTTTAAATTATTTAATGGATTCCAAATAAAGTGTGATTTTTCTATAAAATTTCATCATTCTTCCCGAAAGAATATCTTTAATCTTTTTCCTTCTGAAGTATAATAAAAGTTGTAGGGGATGAATTACAAGGTTAAAATATAAATTTAATTTCATGAACGGAATGTGCCATGTAATCCTAGTATAGATCAATCACCAAATAGATAAAGCATCGATTATTGGAGGTGGTAAAGTATGATACAAGAATGGTTGTTTCACGGAAAAAAAAAATGAACGCGTATGATTAGCAATGGCCAAATTACAAAGTTGGTAAAAATGATTCTCTTTCCCAATTTTTTCCTAATACTTCTAATTGCCTTACTTGTTTGGTTTGAGAGTTATAAGAAAGAGAAAGGGAATCAAGTAAAATAAATTCCCTTACTTGTTGTTTGTTTAGCTTATTCAATTACCCCCTTTACCATTTGGTTACGCCCAAAGTCCTCTACATCGATTCCCTCCCCCTAAGGGTTTGACTTACACTTTCTCTCTTCTAACTCCATGGTTAGTTGGTCACCATGACTACTACCACTCCAAAACTGAAAGGAACCCCAACCCCTACTGCATCACCAACCCCAAGCAAAACCACCACCATTTCACACCCAAAACCCATGAAACATCACTCGAAACCACTAGTGCACCAATGGAAACAACTTCATCCTATCCGAGACCACCATTAGACCACTGAAATATCACGCGAAACCACCAGTGCACCAACGGAAACAACTTCATCCTATCCGAGACCACCATTAGACCATTGAAAACCTGACAAGGAATGGAAGTAATGGAATTGTCGCTGAACTCTACGGAAGGAACAAGATCAAGTGCTGCTACATCTTCAACATCAGCCGATTCAAGTATTCTTTGTCTCAATCCAACGCTCGACGAAACCTTCCACCAATTCATCAAAAATCAACAAAATCATCTCCAAAAACTTAGAAACAATGAAGATTAAAACAAGCAATATCTGAAAGATTAACGTACAAGAGAAAAATATGACGATAAAGAAGAAGAAACAAAGAAAAATACAGCTGATAAACCTAAATTTCGATGGTGGAGGGGAGAGAGGCACGATTAGGTGCAAGGGCGACAGGGGAAGTGTAGTGAAAGAGTAATAATGGTGAGAATTTTAGGATTTTCCTTTGATGTATTGAAAGAAACAACTTACCAAATCAAAGGGTAAATATGTCCATTCTCCTTGTAAACCTTTCTCTATCCCGTTCCCTTTCCTCTAAACAAACCAAACGCGCCCCTATTTTACTAGTGGAACATTTTGACCCTACGTGTCAAATGGTCAAGTAATTAATTAATTATTAAGGAAATCTAATGGTTTCAAAAGAATGATTGCAATGTTGAGCTAATGGACTCCACTAACCATTAATATCTATCTAAGTATCTCTAGTAGTTATTCTGACCCTGGGTAGATAAGAGTTTTTACCAACAAATAAAATAAACGGATGTGGAAGTATTAATCTATCGACACAACACAAGCAATGGCCTGAAATCGAAAAGCATCGCTTGAGAATAAAAATGGATTATGTAGTTTACTTCATTTAAAAACACAAAAGCGCTTGTTTACATAATCAATTGCCGAATTATACAGAAATACAATATTTTGAATCCTCCAAGGCCTCCATTTGTCAGGAGTCTCAGGACCAAGCAAGTCATAATACACATTATCCCCCTGTGACCTCAGCGCTCTACTGCACATATTGTTAGCAAAATTCTCTAGGCTGCGCGTCTGTCTTCTCACCATAAGGTGCCAAGGCAGTCCAACCCTTAAATACCATACAGCATAATCTATTTTCTTCCAGCCGCAATTTCAGAAGCGCAAAGATATAATGGCCTCAGCATTGATCGTCATGTCATAGAATTCCACAGAATCTTTTACTGCCAATGGCTGACGTGGTTTACCAGCTTCTGTGCATGTTTAACTCAAGATGATCGTTCCTTGGCGTCACGAATATGAAACATAAGCTGCAAAAGAACAAAGAGTGTCCATTGTTGTCAAAATTGCAGGACCTCCCACCAAAAGATTACTACCTCATTTAGTCAGCATACCTTTGTTCCCAAGTAGAAGGTGAAAAATATGCCAGCAAGTACAGGAAGTCCTGTTTAAAGAAAAAGGAGTTGCATAAACATAAATATTGCTTGGACTGAGACTGAATATTAACAACTTGGATATTGTGTCCCATTACCCTCTTTCTGAAGGAAACCAGAAATCAAGAAATTGATTCCTGATGGTCCTACAACGAAGCCAACAAGATTAGCAATCTGCACAAACAATCAAGCATCACCATAAGATCATCCATATAAACCTTCATAAACAAAGTATTGACCAGAGAAGGATAATAGACACATGATTTTTACTTTGAGCCTAGCAGTGCTGGAAGTTTTGCTCCAAATCATTTAACCATGAAAGTTGCGGGCACTAAAGCAGGAAATTTTACAAGATTCAAATTCATTTCAGGTTTGGGCATGATTGTCACTTTGTGGGCCAAAAATATTCATCCACCACAAAAATTATAACCTTAAATGGCCCATTTGGTAAATGGTATTAGAAAGTACTAATAGTAATAAATTCATATGTACTTCTGTATTTTTATTTATTTATTTATTTTCCGTAAGTGGTATCATACATGTAGTAAGTAATTCTTGTGTATCCCAAAATTGTGATTTCCTTAATAAAATTTCATTCTCATCCATTACCACTTTAAAGGTGGTATTGAGTGAGAATAACAATTTGTGAAGAAAATCACATGTTTGTAGATACCTCATTACACCATATGTAGGGAATTTTCATCCCTACACATGATTTCATTATCATTACCGTCATATAATACCCCTTACGAAACATGCTGTTAAAGTTGTAAGCAATAGAGCAGGCAAAGTTAAATCGAGATCTCATTTTCACTCTCATACTTCCACAGTTCCACTACCAAAATGACAGTTACTAGATAGGTAGTGATAGCAATAGAACTTGTGAAACAGCAGAAGATTCATGCGGAAAGATGGACTAAAGGTTTGAGACTGCATGAGTTGAGATATACCATGAGACAAGTAATTGTTACAGCCCCAGATATTGCACTAAGTTCATGGAAGAAAAACTTCCAGAAAGTACTTTCCACCTGGAAAATTAACCAGATGTGTCAAGTAAACGCATAAAGCATGAGATGAAAGATGTACTGGTAAAAAGTTAGCAAATAACATGTTGCTTGATTGTCAATGTCATGCTTTTAATTGTGCATCTCTCAACCAATACCTTGGAAGGTCCTCTGTATGTTGAAGCAGTGAGGGTTAAGAGTTACAGGACTTACTCCAGTTCACACCAGATTCTCCCAAGTACCCCAAAAACACGGGGGAGGGGGAGTTAGTGAGTCAGATCTAGATGAGACTAGTGGACTTTATCATCCAAACGGTATCAAATCACTGATTCCAATACTACTGAAGTATAAAAGTTTGTGTAGGTTCCATGTGTCTAGGCTCTAGAGGATACAACAGCCAGTCGAATCGAAAAATTAGTGGTTTGGGTGGCTATATACAGGAGTCATTTTGGCTTCAGGTCAGTACATGGCTGTCTGTGAGACAACCACCAAATCTTTTCGGCGGATAGCTTTTTTTTACCTCTATCACAACTACATCATAGATGTTCTAGTTCTTCAAAGTTTGAATTATAAGGTTACTAGCTCTTAGAATACGTAATCTACTAAGCTACTGTAGCTTTGTTGTGACAATTACCAAAGCTAACTGGCAAGACAATCACTAATTCGATTTCCTGAACTGAAAGGAGGCAAGAGAAAGCAATTGCCCTATAGAAAAAAAAATATAATACGATGAGTGACGGGCATAGTAAATTGAATTAGACAACCATCATTCCAAAGGTTTTGATAACTATATCTCCAAAGTTCCAAACTAATAATCGACCCAACAGGTTGGCCAAGAAGGGATTGAATTTGACACAATATTTACCTGGCTATGCTATGTCTAGTAACCTTTGGTTTTCTTCTAGTAAACTTTCCAAGTTGACTCTGAGACCTTAGCATGTGTTTTACTCCCATATATTCAGATGTGCAGGGTACCGAAAGACATGATGACATGATATATTTGCTTATGGATTTTCCTATTAATGATTCTAAGTCTATGCCCATCCAGCCATGCTATACCTAGCATGACTAATGAATGTGATACGAATACTACTTGATTGCAATTTGCAAAGTAACTTTTTTCAATAAACATTTTCAGTGCCAAGATATGATTAGTGAAGAAAAATTGCGAATCTCACATAACCTGAAAAGTTTTAGCTGCTGATTTCAATAATATTTCTGGAATAAAGAAGATACAAGTCAGCCATGCCCAAGATAGAAGCTTCCTGCAGCCAAGTCAAAAAGTTCACAAATAACAATACAAACTTGAAAGAAATGTGCCACAAAAATATTCAAGATAAATGCCATAGGCAGGCAATTGATTACTGGAATTACCATTCCAAATCATGCCAGATAGCAACAAATGTGAATATAACCCACACATTTAGCAGCTTTGTCTGTGCACCGCCAAGAGGGATGTACATGTACCTAGCTTCCACACCAATCATCAAATACGCATTCAGTTCATGGCTCATTGCATACTAGTAGAGAAAGACGGCGGTACACAAAACCTATAAAACACATACCTCACAAGCCACTTATTGAAGGATGCATGCCAACTTTTCCAAAAACTCTCCAAGTTATGGCAATTGTTAATGCATTTAGGCATATTTTCAGGAGCCTCAATACCGTTAAGCTGTGAGACCAATTGCAAGAAATTATTACAACTCAAAATGAAATGCCACAAGAGATACAACACAAGTATCTTTTGATGAATAGATGGGAATGTACAAGACCTTAAAGAGTAATGCAGCACATAAAACTAGATTTAATAAAATAGATGTGGCCTACCAATGACCAGAACCGAAAGTAGCGCCAGATGAGAAGAAACTTCAGCCACATGAAATTCAGGACCTAGCATTATGGAAATCATACCAGGAAAGAGTGAGGCCAAATTTTGAAGCAAAGAAATAGCTAGTAGTCTGCAATAGCTGAGACTATTATTTCTTAAACGAAACTAGAAAGTTTGAGCACCTTTAGATGCTCTTTCCCTATCCCTCTCTCCCTTAATCTCAAAAGAACATCTCTCGGCTAAGCACTTTACCAGTAATATCAAGAATTTTACACAAATATGAAATAATACTGATTAACACAAACAGTCATTTTATATAGCTCCTGCTCAAATGGTGGCCACTCTTCCCTAGGTCACATATCGAGAAAGGATCTTGGGCAACCGGCATAAAAGCTTGCAACTAAGGGAGATTTCGAACCTTTGTAAATGTAATTTCAAAGAAACAAACAATCAACAGCGCTCAGCTAACTTTTCATTTTTGATTCGGAAATCTGAGCAGACTTCAGAAGACCACGTACATGCATTCTATGCAGAATATAGAGCTATACCAACTTCATGAGAATTCTGCAACCTAGTGAGACACAAAAAATATATGCAACATGCTTCACTAAGTACTTAGAATGACGTATACATGGGTGCGTATCTCATAGATCAAAGTAGACCTGATAAAATTGGGGCGGGGCGGTTTGCGCCGAAAATTGCAAAATATGTCCGCCGTAGCGGGCCAGGCCCAACTTCGCGCCGAATTTTTTGTCCAAGCCTCTAAGGTCCTAAAAAGTAAAAATCGGTCGGGATTTTGACATTTCCAATACCCCAGTTGTTGCCCATAATTGGGGCCAGGTCCTAAAAATAGGACGGAAATTCCTGTCTCGTCGTTTATAGCCAAGTCAAGCAGGCCGGGCTATGTGATCACCTCTAATTCAAATCAACAGTGTACAAAGAATCAGGCCTATCAATAATGATGACAGCCTTTCAAGAAACCAGTGCCATTGGGCCAACATCATTCAATCAATATTGAGAACTAACTAAACCACTTTGGAAACAAAAGGAACATTATTTAGCAGCTCTTACCCCATACCCCATGATAAAGACATCGAAAGCAGATAGCTGTTTCCACAAGCCACTGAAAATTGAAACAACCCTGGCAGTTAGACAGTGTAGGAAAATCTCTGGCCTCGTTTTATACATATATAATATAAGAAAATCTCTGGCCTTCTTTTATACGTATATAATATAAGCATATCTCACCTTAGTGCAAAGGCATTGTAATAGAAGAAATGAGTAATTAGTTCGACTAGGCCAAGAGACAAGGTCCATCTTAACCCATAAATAGCCACATCTTTGAGCAAATATGTATTCTGAGGCTGGTCTATCTGAAAGGGATAAATAATAATTAGCATATCTTATGAAGTTTCATGATGACGCTTATAAGCAAATTATATGCTGCTAAACCCTAAAATTCAGAGTTCACTATTAAAGAGCAGAGGCAATCACGAGGGCCAAGGACAAAAAGGTTTTTCTATCTTTTTTAGTTGGAAGGGGGAGGGGAGAACGTAGGCTATAGCAATTGCGTCAACATGGAGCCCATGTACTATATAAAAGTGAGTTGTTGCTGCATCTATTCAATCAAAACGTTAACTGCTACAGTTATTTTCTTTCTAGTGGGTCAAGCTACAATAGCAATGTACATAATTCATAGTTATCAATCATTGAATTACAAAGGAACTGCTCATATGTTGCACTTGCATGTAGATGAAGAGACTGCTGACTCCGTGATTTCAATACATCTCAATAACTTAATATACCAATGCAGAAAGACATGTTAAAGTACAGTTGGATAGGAAGGACGTCAATATTAAGTATCAATCTAAGGCATAATGATCAGTAAATTTGACATAAACTACATACTGCTTTCCCAAGTCCCTATATAACAATAGTACAACTACAGTAATCTCTACTAAGGGTCACGCTTTCTGTTGCTTATTTTCGTACCAAACAGAAACTAGAGATGAAAAAATGAGCCTGATGAAACATGTGGTCTAGTCCAGTCCGGGGCTCTAGGCCGACTTTGATCAGTTCATGTACAAAGACTGACTTGACTGAAGGGCAATCATCTAGCACAGCTAATCATACTCTTGGAATCCTCCAGAAAGAGAAATGGCACCAAGTTAACTATGCACTCTGATCGCAGATCGAAATTTATAGGAATTAAATATTCGACTTACATCAAAGCAGGATAAAAATACATTCTACTGCAAGAATCAAGAGATAAGCAGAACCCCCATATACAAACAAATATGCAAAATGGCAAGAGCTGATGGTGCTTTTCTCAATTACCAAGAAATGGGGAAAAATCATAGGTAGTGACTCCAAGTTGTGACATCAAGGAGACAAGGATGATACACTAGTGCACTACACATTTATTAAGTTCCTTATTCTTTACAGCCAACGGTTTTAATAGAAAAGCTGATGTTATACATACTACTTTAAGAGAGTGCAAAATGACATACCTGTGAAGCAAATGCATTGAAAGTAATAATAGGTCCAGCAATATAAAGTGGAGCATATATCAAATAGCATAGGTATATGATATATGGGTATTTGTCTTCCTCCAAGCTCCTCTCCTACAATAGATCAAGCAACATCACTAACGTCATCTTTATCAAATGTCCAGGAAGGTCAAACCAGCATGTTGATAACTTTTCTCTTACTATTCCTTAAGAGTTGAAAAAGGGCATCCATAAACTTAAAGGGCTAAAATTACCTGTAGATATACATAGCATGTTCTTCCTGGTTTACAGATTGAACAACGTCGAACATGCTTCTGCATCAAGGATGCAAACGTATAAGCAAATATCACTAAGCAAATATCACATTGACAAGTACATCAACCTTCATGCTGCTTCTCAAGGATGCCTAAGCCATTTGGACAAAAGCAATATGATAAAAGCAACACAGACAATGAAAGAAAGTCCAAAAGGAAACAAACAGAAACAGGTAGATTAAAGATAATGATGCATTTTGCACCCCCTTGAAAGCCCCTTTAGTTTGTTAACTTGTAGGGTGCTATCCCCTTGTCACCATCAGCTAATTTACTGTCTGCCTTATGTTCTTTTGAATTATGTCAGTAATTAGTCGCATAACTCAAAAAGAGGTATAGGGTGGGGAAGTTGAAATCCATCCAATTAAGAAGAAAGGCAAAGCAATAAGAGAGATTCCGTTTGGATGTTCTCAAATTAATTGCACTAAGATGCATGTTCTGCCCAACATGTAATAAAGGCCATCCTCCATGTCGTATATCCCGGCTTTTGACTAAGGCATATCGTTGACATGATGCAGAGAATTACTTCCTCCCTTTATAAATCACTGCAATTCTCATTTTAAGCTTTTTACACATTTTCCTTTGACTATCTATTATGATTTATACACAAGGATGGAAAATCTTAGATCTTACTCCCTCCGTCCCATATTACTTAATACACTTCTCATATTCGTCCACCCCATATTACTTGCTACACTTCTATAAATAGCATGGTCCTACACTAAAAATATTTTTTTATTATTATGGGATGGGTCCACATTTGTCTTATTGCATTCTCTCTCTTTAGCTTTTTATTTTACTTTTGCGATACACTCATGGCTCACATTTGTCCCACGTTGTACTATATGGACTTAAATAATACCAACAACTAACTACTCACAATAAAAAAAGAAGTCAAATAACTCTAAAACTCTGTGCCGGTTAAACTGTATCAAGTAAGATGGGAAGGAAGGAGTATTAGATTAATCTCGATACATATTTAATTAATAGAAACCTTCTATAATTTTGCTTAAACATAATTAGGGATAAGGCATGAAACTCTATTTGTAGTGAGAACCAATAAAGTTTTTAATAGTCACTTAATTTATTCCCTGGCAGTTCTCCAAAACATATTCCTTCTGTATTCAAATTTGTAGTTGATTTCAAAAAGATTCAGATTTTTCCACGGGCATATTTGGAAGAAACAAACTATCTACATTTTGGGAGATAAACCTGCAAAAATCAGGACATCCAAACAAGCATAATATGGAGAAACTTTATGGTAAATGCACATTCATGAAAACCACAAATTAAAGTTAGCTCATCTGCCCAAAACTATTTAAACCATTTTTTTCTGGATGGAGGTTCTTTTTTTAAAAAAGAAGAATTTTCGGGAAGCTCATAAGATAGAAACAGAGCCTACTAGCTGGGTTTAAAACCAAGATATTAGGTTTAAATCTGCAATCCGCTGGGATTTCGACTAAAGCGATAGCTGGTATTAGATATCAGAAATCATTTAACTCGAATAGATACTCACCACAAGCTTTTCTAGCTTTCCTTTCTTTCAAATTTGCAATAAAAATATATTATAAAATAAAAGACTTGGCAGGAATCCTTGATTAGGCTGATCTAAGATCCCCACCCTCCACAGAAACCATTAGTCACCAGGGGACAGCCAAACTTAACCTTTACCAATGATACAGTCAACTAGTTTAGCAGGCGAAATCGCAATAGCATGATGAAAAGCCTTGAGCTCGTTTAATTCTCAAGACTCAAAGTACAGCAGTATGATGTTGAGTAAGACTGTAGGAGACTACTACAGAGTCGCATATTCCAAAAAATACAGAGTAAGGAATATACAACTACCTCCTGATCAAAGCGAGAATCTTTCAGTGCCCAATGGTAATCACATCCAAAGCTTATCATGCGCAGGGTAACTGCAAAGAAATAGATTCTAAAGTGAAATGGAGAGTAAAGAAAGCTATACAAACATTCAACACCATGACAACACCAAAACTGCAACACTGCGGTAGTGTTGCAAGGAGCCAAGTCATCAGTCAGCTTTTTTTTTGTCTTTGAGAGGTCATTTGCCTAAATGATCAACAAGATCAAATTTAAGTCAGGAGCATTAATCTACTAAAAAAACCTAGTTTCTCTAAGTGTTAGTCTTATCATCCTCAAAGAGTCTCTGGAACGTAAACTATTTTCTTAAAACGCAAATAATTACTAACCTTCTGCTCCAGCAAAGGCCTAATAGCATTCAGCAAGAACAATCACATTATCATTAGAATATACCAAATTGCCTCTTACAAAAAGAGACACCTAGCTTTGCTTAATTACGTACACTTATGTAATCCTTCGTCTACATCATGAATCTTATAGTTTGCTTCTAATGGATAAGAGAAGAAATATAGGACATTTCCAATATTGTGTCTGTAATTTATAAAATTCCAATCAATGACAAGAGTGTCATATTACTATGTCAGTGACCTGACACTTACACTATTAAACTCTCCATTGAAAGATAATTAGGAAGGCATGATGATCTTAGAATCTAATAGAATTATTTTTGTTACTGTTAAAAGGAAGATATGGAAGTGAGATTTCCAAAGGAGTGCAGACACATATTTGGTGGGCTGGTGGTAGCTTAAACGATAGTGATGTATGTTTCAATGTTGTTGCCTAAAAAACTCTGGTGGTAATATATACTAGGGGTAGTACATAGCTACATATAACAATTATGACGATAGTAAAGTGGTGGGACGTGCAAATTTCGGTACCTCCCATGGAGATACCTCTTGTTGACACCCTTTCGTACTAGTGACAATGAAATTCTCAAGTGCATAAGAAAATCAATTCTGAACTTAGATATTCTTTTGGACAGAATTTTGCAACTTTCAATCAAGCAATCACATCAAAACTCCAACAAATAATGATAACCATTAACCACAATTTGAAATCTAAACTAAAAACAATGTTAAATCTAACATGAATTCAACTATTCAACCTATAAAACAATCTTATTAAACACATATATTATATCTAAGTTAATTATTAATATGAATCCTCAAACATTACAGGTTTCATAAGATTGAAAAATTTACCATGAAATTCAAGTATTCATACATTACAAGGTCAAGAAGAACAATTTCAATTATAAAATCTAAAAATTAACATCCATAAAAAATTTCTCTCTTACGAAAAAAAGGGTGAAAGCGAGCAACTTAGTGGAAGGAAATTATTGATTTTTCAGTATGTTATGGCAGTTCACCAACAACAACAATGTACAGATCCCAGGAAGTAAATATACAAATCCCAGCAACTAGGGAAGGAAATTATTAACTATTTTACAATTAATCAATTCTCAAGAAAGAAAAATAAAAATCCTAATCAGTAAATTCAAACAAGAACTAATTGTGATTTTAAAGGACTCGTATAGCAATAATTTCGAGTAATTTAGGACAATTAGAGCAAAATGTATAACCTAATTTCACGTAATTTAGAGCAAAACGTAATTTATAATTACCATCTTACAGGCCAAAAAAAAAGTCTCAGTCTCACAGGCCCAAAAAAGTCAAAGGGACAAGATATGAGTTCTAAATTACAAGTGTACGGAATAGTTAATCTTGAAATAAATTATTAGAGACTAGGATATATTTGTATTGGGTTTGTATTTATGGGCTTGGCATTAACTTAAATATACTATGATATAGTTGTAGCATAGCAACGTGGGCTTTACCCATTTGATAGCTTGTATATACACTTCACTTGTGGGAATTGTAAAGCACGAAAATCAGTTTATTCTTCCAGAGCTGCGTGTCTGACCAAGGTTTTCTTCTTCCACGCAGAGTGCCTGACTTACTGCCATCACCATTGACGGCATCTCTTGACTGTCTTCGTGAAGCAGCAGCATGCAAGAGTGAGGAGCGTTTAATGATTTTTGTGATATTTTATAAAAAAAAATCCTGATGCAAACCAGCTCCGCCACTGGGTCACCAAAATGGATGCGTGAAAAAATTCAGCACACCTCAGGGAACCAAAATGGGAATATACAGCTCATGAGACCAGTTGTCATCTATCTGATACCAACTACACAGAAAGTGTGTCGATTTTTCCAAGGAAACTACATGTTCAATACCATGGGAAAGACAGAGCAGTGACGATACCAAAGTTAAAGCAAATGTGCCACCTGAATGTACCCCGGAAACTGTCCAGATATGCCCACTGTTGCCTACACACAGACAGAAACATTTAACCAAATAACGGTGAGATGGTTTCTAAACAAAGACCATAAAAGGAAGCCAACCTTAGTTCCAGGCCTCTAGGGTGAAGAACTCACCCGAAGATGGAGAAAGAATATCCTCCATAGACTCGATTAAATATCAGGAAAAACAAATTGAAAGTCCACAGTACAAACAAGAAGTACTTTGTCCTTGCAAATATCTGAGACAAGCAAATAAAAATGAGAATTTACACAAACCTGCACTTAAAATTTACACCAAAAGATGAATATTCTTCTTAATTCTTTGAAGTTGTGATGACTTTGGACTTGCCATTTTACAAACAAATTTTCGACCACAAAGTTATCCAACGTTCATTTGCTCAGTAAGTAGTTGGATGTTCAATCAAGTCATTTAATGATAAAGTAAGAAACAGTAAAAGAGTGTCAAAAATATTATCAAATAGTTTCTTCTGGCGATAAAACAAGAAACAGTAAAAGAGTGTTAAAAAAATCTTCAAATTGATTCCTCTGTCCCAAAACCATAGATTGCATTTTTGCGTATAGCATACTTAGTCACAAAGTTGAGATTTGGAATAACCACAGTCCTAAATGCAGTTCAGTGTTTCTTTTAACAGTTTATAGAAAGAAAGAAACTATGATGGCTACAGAAATCTTGTCAACCATTTTTTGTCGCTCATTTCAATCTGTCTAAAGGTATGCCCTATCCGTCAACCAGAGCTCCAAACAAAAAGGCCAATTTCATTTTGATTCTTATTAACAAAGAAGCTTCCCATAAGAATCCAGAGAAATAATTATAATGCAGTATCATTTATGCCTACCAAGACCCTTTTGCAACACAAGTTACAATCTAATTACCTATTCAATCTTTTGTTTATGTTTGGAACTGCTGAAGTTATTCTCTTCAAATGTCAGGGTCAAACTTGTTTTCTGTGGATGGCCAATTTCGATAGCTTAACAAAGTCTAATAGCCATATAAAAACCTCAACAGATGTGCAGAAGTGAAGGCAACTAAATTAGTTCAGCAAAACAAGAGAATAATTGCAGACTGCTGATTATTATCTAAATTTACAAGAGTAGGAGAGTGTATATGAGCTCAATGGACGTTCAGGTAACACGTGCAAGGATCTAACTATCTAAGTCTCACCTTAGATGCTAACAACTTTTGCAATTGAGAGCATAATAGGCGGGAAACACGAGACATGAAACAATAAAAATAAGCAATAAAGAGCAGCCAAGATATACCAAGGAAACCGAAGATCTGAGTCAAGAATCACTAAGTATACACAAGGATTTACAAGAGTATGAGATGACAATACAAAAGGAATTCACCAATCTCTCTAGGCACTCTAACCTCTAGATTCTTCTGCCTCTCTAGATCTTAATCTCTCTAAATCTCTCTCTTTAAACAATAACATAAAATGGCTATAGTATCCACATTGGGGGAAGAACCGTAATCTACTAGTACAAGAAAACCCGAAAAGAAAACAAAAATCGTCCAATGGGCCCCCTCTCCTGCTGAAGTTTATGCCTGCCTGCTTCAAAGAAGCCCGCCTATGCTGAACTTGTGCCTGCCCGTCCAGCAGGCAGCCCGAGCCCTATGCCAGCCCGTCTGCTGCAGCAGCATTCTGTCTTCTTTATTTTTCTCGCTTGAAGTCACAGTTCTTCCTCTTCCTCGTATCTCCACCTCAGCCAGAGAAGCTCCCACCTTATAATTTAAGAGTGACAATGTGTCCAAAATAAATGTAGTCATACGCCTTTTGCCATCTTCACTCTGCATACATACACGTAGTGAAATCCGCTTGCTTCTTGACCCCAAGTCTTTGTTATCACATCATGAGCAAAAAGGATTCTTCATAGTTCTTCGAGCATTCCGAAGATGCTCCCACCCAAACAAAACATCCTCCTCTAGGCTCGTTCTTTCACGCACCACACTCTTGTGTGCCTTCTTCACCTTATTCGTTCCTAATCCACACTCGCTAATGCAACCCGACTTTCCAGACATTTGACAAAAAGACACCCTTAGTAATATATTCCTTTCCTTCGTCACCTTTGTCGTATTCCTTGTGGTGTACATTGTCCCGCACCTTACCCCTCAAGCTATCACCACAACATTAGCGGTACACCAAAGTTTGCAACTTTCCATGAACCACCCGCAAATACTACCGTGACTCAACTTTTGGGGTTAACTAAACTCTTTGGGAAGCATGATAAGAGAAAACCCAAATCCAAGATCCACAAACTCATTAAGCACTCCTACACTAAGGACCAACACGTCAAGCACATACTACGAAACAAAATTCGTCGAACCATCACTATTTTGATCCTCCATTTCTTCCCTTTATCAATGTCTCTCTCCCACGGTGACCTTTCTCGCCACATTCCCAACACCAAACCTATCCTTAACTTCTCTCGCTTAGATTTTTGTTGTTGTCTCCTCATCCTTCCTCCGCCTTAATTACACTATGCTCCACCAAATGACTCCTCAAAATCCTCCTTCAAGTATTCTCATTCAAAATTAAGTCCCAAACCAGCTCTCATTCTATAGGCAAAAAAGACAGCAAATGCGAAGCCTTTAACTTATCACCAAAGGCAATATTCACACTAGTCAATCAACTTATCATCATATTAAAATCGTTTATAAATTCACCACCACAACTACCACTAGTCATCTCAAAATCAAACAAACGACGCATCGGATATACCTTCTTATTTACAGAGGGCATCATGTACATCATTTTGATCAATTCCGTTCATGTTTCCGCGCCCATTTTTCGCCAAATGCCAGCTGCACATACTTATATGCGATTTTCTAATCTTCTTTCGCTATTCCAAGGATATTTGGTACATATAATCCTTAACACACTCATATGCAATCTTCTAATCCTCTTTCATGATATATGCACTCTTTGCCACAAATAAACGGTAATACACCGAAAGCTTCCACACCAGTCGTCCATTATACCCATTGAACACAATCTCGCCACAAAACACAAGTCTAGGTTCTTGCTACCATTTTTAAGGATCTAAGTCTTACTTTAGGCGCTAATAAATTGTGGAATTGAAAGTATACCATGTAGAAACTAATAAGAATCAGCAAAAATGCACATGCAAGATATTGCAAGGAACCCTAAGTTCGTGAGGAAAACCACTTATTGTCCATAGGAGAAGGAATTTACAATCTTTGTGGGCACTGTAACCTCTCTTATGTGGGTTCTTTTGGCCACCTACATCTGAATCTCTCTAAAATGACATAAAATGGCTATCTAGTATTTATATTGGGAAAGAAATTTAAACCTATTCGTACAAGGAAACTCGCGAAGAAAACAAAATCGTAATAGCCTGGGCACCCTGCCCACCCACAAAGGCTCGAGGTGCGCGCCTGCATGGCTGCTCCGAAGAAGCTAACCCAAGCAGAACTTGTAGCTACCAGGACAGCTGCCCGCCCGAGCCCTATGGGTATTTGTTATTCTTCATTTGTCTCATTTATCTTCTCACTTCGTCTTATTACTCAACCTAATGATATGGACAACTATTTCAGCCGGAATCTAAAATGTGCATAGAAGTGGTTTTTGTAGTTTGATTGTACAAGAGTGTTTATAGAGCTTATGATGCTTTCATCTTTTCCAAATCTTCCTTCATTTTTGTGCCGGCCTAATAAATTTGTGCTACGAGTCAGGCCAAAGTGTAGAGCTTTTCATGAACATAAAAGTTGCAACAACCAGTCCATGCTTTCTTTGAACTACCTCTCTTTTGGTATGTACCTGACATGGCTCATCGGGTACTACCATGTAGAATTCAGATTCTGCTGGAACCCTTTCACTGCTTGCCCTATCAATTTATCTCATTTTTTTTGATAAAGTTCACCTGGGTAGTCCATACAATTGGAATAGATTGTTACTCTCTTGTATGATTTAGAGCATCGAGTTTCAATAAAACCTACTTAGCTTTTTCATCATTGAGGACAACATGTTGTTAGATGGAGTGATTTATCTATCTACAAAAATTGTTAACTGAAAGAAGTTTGATTGCAGAAACAAAACTAGTAGCTGACGAAGATTGAAGAGTATTAATTCAATGTCATAATACAGCTAGTGTTATATTCCGGCTATATGATAGGCAGAATAGGTTTGATTATGTTTAAGAACTGATAGATAAGCTTCACTTAAGTTAACTTAGATACAGATGCACCACCAAGTCAAAATAAGGTTCCTAAGAACACCACTTGATTCAAGCTCAAAATCAAGCTAGCATAATTAGTCAAAGCAAAACAAAACTCAAGGTTTTAAGCTATAAAACGTCCAATACCTTTTATTAATGAAATGTGCCCTTTAAATACATGTCATTGACTCTCTAGGAAAATAAATACTGAAATTAAAATAATTAAAAACTAATTAAGCTAAAATCTATCTAATTAGGGTTGGAAAGTCTATCATCTTGCTTGCTCTATCATTATGGACGCCCCTCCCTTCATCTCCCTTGATTTCCTCACTTATCTCTTCAAAGTAGGAAGCCAAACCAAAATGATATCATTTTAGGCGCCTAAGATGACCTTTGGAGGGAAAATGATATAATTTCCTTGCTCTCCTTAGCTTTGCACGCCTAAGATGACCTTTTAGAGGGAAAATGATTCATTTTCCTTGATCTTCTTATGCTTGGACGCCCATTTTAAGGAGAGGATAGATGTTCCTTCCTATCTTTGCTCTTAGTTGATCTTCTTGGAAGTTTCCTTGAGATAGGCGCCACTTTTGTTGTATTTTAGCTCCTTACTCGTCCCATATGTATTATACAACCCGAATAGACTCTCTAATTAACATAAATGAAATTACAATTCAACTAATACTATCCTAGTTAATTTAATATGACATTAAATTAACTAAGAGTACATTTTATTACTCTAGACTCCCTAATAAAGCAATTAAAGATAGGAACTCAGTTAATAATTAATTAACTAAGCTAAGGACACTTTCAAAGGACTCAATAGACTCGGAATTCAGAACATTTCTTAAAACACAAGCAACCATGTTCTTAGTCTTAGGATCAATGGAGCTAGATGGACCTCCATCAAAGCCCTTGGTTATCTTCTTAAATCTCAAAACTAACCATAACCAATAATTAAATAGACTTATTAAGAACTTTAGATTGATTAGGGTAGAGTAGCCACATGCATCAACCTTAGTTCTAAAAAGCGCGCCTGAGCAAGGCGCGGCGAGGCTCCAGCCAAAACGCTTCTTGACTTGGAGGCGAGGCGATTTGTGAAAAGCGCACGGAGGCGCGCGCTTCGCTGCGCTTTAGGTGAGGCGAGAGGCGCACTGCTTCTGCGCTTCTGGGGCTCGAGGTCAGATTTTAACTCAAAAAAAAACGTGATTAACACGTGACTAGTATCACCTCACTGGAGTAAAAGAATGGAAGAAAGAAGGGAAGAAAAGAAGGGTAAATTACTGATTCTCGATTTCCAAGAAAAGAAGAGAAGTTACCTGGACTTCTCGCCGTCGGAGCTACCGGACTTCTCGCCGCCGCCGGTAAGTTTTTCTTCTCAAGCTTCAATTTTTTTTTTATTTCTTTTCTTCTCCTTCTTCCTCCTTCCTTCTTCCTTCTTCCTTGATGCTTCTTTTCTTCTCCAGAAAAGTTTCTTTTTCGAAATACTCTGTTTTTGACAAAAGCATCATTTTTTATTTCTTTTCTTCTTCCTTCTTCCTTCTTTCTTCTTCCTTCTTCCTTCTTCTCCTTCTTTCTCCTGTTTTCATTCCATTGTTTTATTTTCGAAAGCTTCGTTTTTTCTCAACACTTTATTTTCAAGCTTCGTTTTTTTTTTCTAAACACTCTGTTTTTCAAAGCTTCGTTTTTTCTCAGCTTCCTTCTTTCTCTCTTCTTCTTTTAGTCTCTGTTTTATAAATACACAACTTTTGTATAAAGCTAAGCGTTTTTCAAGAGTGCAGTAGGCAGTAGGCAGTAGGCAGTAGCTGTCATACACAACTTTGTCTCTTCTTCTTTTAATGTCCATTTACTAATAAAAAAGGCACTGATGGCTATGGCACAACTTACAAGAGTGCATAGTAGCTGTTATGCTCTTAATCTTCTTATTTAATTCAAAATTTATGTTCATGGAATAAAGATTTTAATAATGGTACAAGTATCAAGATAGTGGAACAAGGTGTTTAATTATTTTAGAGTTTTTGTTGGTGTCATTTTTGAAGTTTTTATTGGTGTTTTAATTTTATAATGATATAAATTTTTCTGTTTGTTGATGTTATTGATTGAAAAGTTGACTCGAAGAATATGGATACGAACACAAATCCATTGGGAACATCGAGTTCTTTGGATCCGGCTAGAAAATATGCAATTCCGGATCCTCTTAACAAGACGAATTGGACTTGTAACTTTTGCAATAAAGTACTCAAAGGAGGAGCTTGTCGCGTAAAACAACATTTGGTTGGTGGGTTTAGGAATGCCGCTAAATGTCTTCGTTGTCCGGAACATGTGAGAGAGGAAGTAAAAAATTTTATGATGTTGAAGGAACAATTGAAATTTGAGAATCAAATGCAACCACCAATACCCACAATTGTTGATGACTATGATGAAGAAGAAGAAGATTGTGAGATAATAAACTCCAATGGGGTTAAAACTAGTGGCAAGCATGTTCCTAAAAGGCCAAGACAAAGGGGTCCATTGGACAAATATGTCACTCCAACTCCACAAGATGTTTTGAAAGGTAGGAAAGAAAGAAAAGGCATCTTTGGAGTTCATGATAAGGAATTGAGGGAAAAAGCTTGTAGGTCCATTGCTAGGTGGTTCTATGATGCGGGAATTGCCTTTAATGCGGCTAGTTATGAAAGTTTTGGTAAGATGATTCAAGACATTGGACATTATGGTCCCGACTTGAAGCCACCTAGTATGCATGAGCTAAGAAATCCTCTTCTTCAAAAAGAAGTGGCGGAAACTAACAAAAAATTGGAAGATCACAAGAAAGAGTGGGCAATAAAAGGTTGTTCCATAATGTCCGATGGATGGCGTGATTCCGTGGCCGGAAAAGACATAGTTAATTTTCTTGTAAATTCTCCTAAAGGGACCGTTTTCATAAAGTCTATGGATGTTTCGGAGATTGTGAAAGACGCTAATATATTGTTCCAAATGCTTGATGAGATGGTGGAAGAGATTGGAGAGCAAAATGTCATTCAAGTGGTGACGGATAATGCATCTAACTATGTTAAGGCGGGTAAGAAATTAAGTTTATATCTTTATTTTCATTTATTGAGATACTAATCTTAAATTAAGTTAAATTATTGAGCATTTTTTTGTTTTGCTACATACTATAGGAAAATTGCTTGAGGCTACGAGACCAAACCTTTTTTGGACTCCATGTGCGGCTCATTGCCTTAACCTCATGTTGGAAGACATTGGAAAGCTTCCAAAAGTTAAGCATGCAATCAAGAAGTGTATGTACATGAATGGTTATATTTATAACCATATTACACTTTTGAACATGATGAGGAGGTTCACAAATCAAAGGAATTTGCATAGACCGGCGGTCACTAGATTTGCAACATCATTCATTACTCTTGCACAATTCCATAAGCAAAAGAACAACTTGAGAAAGATGATTACTTCTCCCGAATGGATTGCTTCTAAATGGGCCAAGGATGCGGGAGGGAAGAAAATCGCATCATTTCTTTTGCAAGACACTCTTTGGAGAAATATTGTCTACTCTCTCAAGTTGACGGGTCCACTTGTGAAGGTTTTAAGAATGGTGGATGGAGAAAGAAAGCCACCCATGGGTTACATTTATGAGGCCATGGATAGGGCTAAGGAGACAATTGCAAAGAGTTTTGGATTGAAAGAGGAGCAATATAAAAAAGCATTTGATTTCATTGATGCAAGATGGGATTGTCAACTACATCGACCTTTGCACGCCGCCGGTTATTTTCTAAATCCGGAATTATACCATGATAACCCCCAATTAGTTGGTTGTGAGGAAGTTATGACGGGGTTATTTGATTGCATAGGAAGGTTGATTCCGGACATAAGTGCGCAAGACAAGGTCACATGTGAGTTAGATGCATACAAAAATGCAACCGGTCTCTTCGGCATACCCATGGCAATTAGGCAAAGGAAGGTTAAATCTCCGGGTAAACACTAATTACTTACTTCAATAGTTTATCCTAATTTATTATTTTCCAACTTAATTAAATTTTGCATTTTTTTCTTATAGCCGATTGGTGGTCTACTTATGGAGCTTCGGCACCTAACCTTCAAGCCTTTGCTATAAAGGTTCTTAGTCTCACTTGTAGTGCCACCGGTTGTGAGAGAAATTGGGGGTTTTCCAACTAGTAAGTTACTTTCTTTCAAAAAAATCGTCATTAGTACATTATTAGTCCATTGGATAGTTTAACTTACAACTTTTTACTCCTAACAGCTTCACACCAAGAAGAGAAATCGGTTGGCACAAAGTCGATTGAATGACATGGTGTTTGTCAAATACAATCGTGCTTGTCAACGCAAATATCAAAGAAGAGATACCATTGATCCTATTCTCTTAAATGAGATTGATGAGAGCAATGAATGGCTACTTGGGAGGATGGATGAGAACTCTTCTGATGATGATGATCTTGTGTTTGATGGTGAAGATTTGACATGGGGTGCGGTTAGTAGAGCTAGTGGAGCACATGAGCCTATCTATGTCACTAGGGCAACTAGGCTTGCATCGGATGGAGCCGGACCATCATCTAGAGCTGACAAAGGAAAAAATGTTGCCACTAGCTCCACTCCTAGAGCATCTCATACTCGTAGAGTCATGGTGTTGGATGATGATGAGGAGGATATGGAAGAAGACATTGGTGAGGACGACGATGATTTAGAAGAGGAGGATGAGTACAATTATGATGATGATGGTGATGATGAGGATGAATATTAGTGTTTTAGTGGGCTATCTTATGGAACCATAATGCTTTCTTTTCTACTTTTAGTTTTCATTTTGATTGTCATGTTTTAAGTTAGAAGTCTCTAATATAAACTTAGAATACTTTATGCGATATTTTAGCAATGAAATCCTTCATATTGTCATTTAATGCATCTTTTACATGGTATTTATGTGGTTTTGAGTTCATGATGTGTTCTAGAATTCATCTACAAGGTTTTTGGCACTTTTGGTGCGCCTCGCCTACAAGAGGCGCGCGCCTTCGCCTCGCGCCTCGCGCCTAGGCTCTAGAGGCCCTTTGCGCCTCGGTGCGCCTCGCGCTTTTTTAAACTAAGGCATCAACTAGACTGGCTAATGCTAAATATCGTGCCCCAGCCTAATTCTGTCAGTATGTCCTGCATTAGTTTGAAACAGAAACAGAACCAGAACCAGATGCATTGTAATACTGAAGTGCTGAATTTTGGACGGATAAAGCCGCTTAGCTGATGATTGCATAAGCCAATTTAAGTGTAATTTGATGTTGTGTGACATGCAGTGGGTTCCATTTGTGGCCCAGTTAGATAGATGCTCAATAAAAAATTTATCAACTTCCCCTCTTTTCTAATATCTTAAAATTTCTGTCACAGGTTTGCTTCTTGTGCGACATACATTATTTCAGTTGCTGTAGAAATATAACGAGGCCTCAATTTTCCGTCTCATAGTCTTCCCTAAGTTGAGCTTCTACCCTCGTCAATATAAGGATAATGTTTTGCCCTTTAACTCTAAATACAACATCATATAACTCCGAATACTCAAGCCAAATGACTAAACTACATTAAAAAAGCAAGCGGGAACAATAGCACAAAAAAGGTCATCTATTGTCATGATCCACGCTTCTCAACCCTTAAATTCATCACATGTAGAGATTACTTCCAATTGCTGAAATGCTACTACTGACTCTCAAACTTAACAAAGTAGACACGTAAGTTTTTTTGCAAAGCTAATTGGACAACTTAGACAATAAATACATACCTTGACAAGAAGAAAATTAAGCGAAGCAATCGATATGATAAAAAGAACACTGCAAAAAAGAGTTACAGAAGCACAATTACACCATCATCAATTGATCACAAATCCGAACTTTAATATGGTAACGCTGAGTGACATACCAAGCTCCATGTAGATAAATTAAGTATATCAAAGAAACCAAAAGCCAGACAACAGACATTCCAACAGCTCTAAGATGATACAATTTCCGCATTGTTGTAGCAACCAGAGTGAATATTCCAAAAACAGCACTAAGAATCGGTAAGTTTCCACGAAAGTTTCTCCATTGAGAATCCGAAACATCCTAAACAAAACGAAACCGAAAATTCAATCAATTCAAAATTAGGTCAAACAATATTAGTTGCCAAAATCAAAGCAGTTTTCAAAGCGTGTTACATTGAGTCGATTAGCAATCCATCCAGGTCGGAGATTCCGAAGGTGTTCATAGTGATCTGCAGTGTCAAAATTGACGGAAATAGTGAGTTATGAAGCAAGAAATTGGAGAAATTCGGAGTTGAGTGTGATTGAGGATGTAAAGAGTGATAACCATGGGAAAGTTTGAGAGAGCGATGGATGATAAAGGTATAGAAACAAATTGCGTAAGATATGATGAAAATGAGCTCTTTCTGCTTCCATGAACCCATCACCATTGATCTTCGTCAAAGCTCTCTCTCTCTTTGCTGCGGCCTCTTTGATTGATGAAGACGATTGAAGATTGTTAAATCAATGCTTAGAATTTAGGTGGTGGCACATCAGATAGAGCTTGTCTCAGGCTCTCAGCACTCAGCTAGAAAAACATTTTGGTCTATTCATAGATCGATCCAACCAACTACATCAGATCAGGATGAGAGCATGTTGCCCCCACTTTAGCTTTAGTTTAGTTCGGCTTATCATATACTATTTGTATAAAAATTTTACTCTCAAATTTCAATATTTAGACTGATTCAATTCAATTTAGTTATTCTTTCTTTAGTTCAATTCACTTAGTGAAACTATTGGGTCAGACCGTTCGACCCAATGTTTATGGTCAGACGGGCTGAGCCCATTTCATAATTTTGCTCGCGCGTGTTTTTATTTACTTAACGTTATTATTTTTGCTTCTGATTTCTCTGACTCTCGTACGACGGTTATCATTGGTTGAATTAAATTTCGAGATTCTTTTGTTTTCCACTCCGAAAATCTCCGAGCTAATATCTTCACGAGAAATTTTCGGCTTGAGTTTGGCAGTTATTCTCTCCATTGCTAAAAATTGTTTCACACTGCTAACTTGTTTCAAATTTTGTTCTTCACTCCATTAATTTGATCAATCAATTCGACAATGGTAGTTAAGAGGGGAAGAGAAGATGAATCGGTCTAAATATTCGAGAGTCTTTTGCGTATGGTTGTTTCTGCTGAGAAGAATAAGGTTTTAGACAGAGATTTGGATTATGTTGCAAAGTATGTATTTCAGTTGTATTGTTTTGATTTTCAGTTTGTTGTTTGTTCATCTCATTTCATTTAGCATTTTAGGTTGATAGTTTAGCTTTTCAGTTGTTGCTTTTGTTAGTTCTTTAGTTAGTTTTGTTCTTATTTTCAGTTGATGCTTAATTTTTTTCAGTTGCTCTTATTTTCCTTTCAGTTCCTGCTTTTTGTTAGGTTTTCAGTTAGTTGTTTTTATTTTTAGTTGATGCTTAATATGTTTCAGTTGATCTTATTCTCTTTTCAGTTAGTTCTTTGCTTAGGGTTTTAGTTACATTTGTTCTTATTTTCAGTTGATGCTTAATATGTCTCAGTTGATCTTATTCTCTTTTCAGTTAGTTCTTTTGTTAGGGTTTCAGTTAGTTGTTTTTATTTTCAGTTGATGGTTAATAAGTTTCAGTTGCTCTTATTCTCTTTTCCGTTAGTTCTTTTCTTAGGGTTTCAGTTACATTTGTTCTTATTTTCAGTTGATGCTTAATATGTCTCAGTTGATCTTATTCTCTTTTCAGTTAGTTGTTTTTTTTTCAGTTGATGGTTAATAAGTTTCAGTTGCTTTTATTCTCTTTTCAGTTAGTTCTTTTCTTAGGGTTTCAGTTACATTTGTTTTTATTTTTAGTTGTTCCTTAATATGTTTCAGTTGATCTTATTCTCTTTTCAGTTAGTTCTTTTTTTAGGTCTTTAGTTACTTTTGTTCTTATTTTCAGTTGATGCTAAATATGTTTCAGGTGCTTTTATTCTCCTTTCAGTTGGTCCTTTTCTTAGGGTTCAGTTAGTTGTTCTTATTTTCTGTTTATTGATTTTTGTTATTTATTGACTGTTGTTTTTTGTAGGCCTGTTAAGTCCATAGGCAAAGGGAAATCTGTAGCTAAGGATTCAAAAGAAAAGGTCACCTTTAAGAGGTCTAATCCAGATGATTCTGAGGATACGTTTGATCCATCGTATGTTTGTTTGTTTCTTATGTTGTGTTTTCTCTGTTTTGTTATTTTTATGTTCTAATGTTGTTTTTTGTTCATTTGTGTTAGGATTTTCACTACACAGGATCTTAACTCTATTCACTTGTCAGCTGTTTCTGATTTTGCTTACCTTCAAGAAGTTATTAGTGGTTTTAATGGTAGGCAGAGGACTTGGGTGAGGGATATTGGATTTGGGAGTTTGTTAGATATAAAGATAAAAAACTTCAGTCCTCGTCTTTATTTGGATGTGATGCTGAGGTATAATGCTAGTGGCATGTTGTTTAGGAGTGAGAATGGAAACTTGTTGCTCAACAGGTTTGCCACTAGGGATGCTTTGGGTTTGCCTTTGTCAGAGAAGCCTGTTGAGGTTATAGATCCTTATGCATTTCGGCGGAAAGGGGGTGAAGTTGAATCCAGGGTTGAGAGTAAGAGATGGTTGGAGTTCCTAGGTCTTAGTGAAGGTCAAAATCTATATATGGCAAAGAAGGCTTGGGCTGATCTCTTCAAGAAATATGCTGTTGGGGATTATTTAAAGAGTTTGTTTGTTTTGTTTGCTGTGACAAAGTTTCTTTGTCCTCGTGGTGATTATGGTGCAGTGGTGAAATGTGGGAAGAGTTTAGAAGATGTTTCTCAGATTTCATCGTATGATTGGTGTGGATTTGTGAGACATTCTTTGTGTTCTGCCATTTTAGACTGTCATCATATTCTTACATCAAAGAAGAGTACTTCAGGTTTTGGTAGTAAATTTTCTATTAAGTTGAGGGGTTGTGTAAGTGCTTTGGTGCTTGCTGTGATTCACAACTTTAGATGTCGGGATTTAGATTTCACAGCAGTAGAGAAACCCTATATATGTTACTGGGATGATGACGATAGGTTGAGTGATGTGGTTAAGCAATTCCAGCTGAACCTGAAGCATATTCTCCCAGTCAATAGTGATGATAAGGGGAAACAAGTTCTTGATGCTGATAAGGGTTTGGATAAGGGGAAACAAGTTCTTGATGCTGATAAGGGTTTGGATAAGGGGAAACAAGTTCTTGATGCTGATAAGGGTTTGGATTCTTCATTCAAGGTTATTCAGTCTTCAAGTTCATCAAGACAGTTAGTTATAGATCTTCCATCTCACTTGATGACTGATGATGAGATCAATGCTTCTGATGTTCCAGTAAGTGATGCTTTGAATTTGTTGTTTTTTCAATTTCTTTATTTTTCAGTTTGTATTTGTATAGCTTCTGTTGTTTGTTGTTATGTTTCAGTTAGTATTTTAATGCTTTCAGTTTGTTCATTTATTAGTTTCAGTTGGTATTTTAATACTTTCAGTTAGATCGTTTTTTGCTTTCAGTTGGTATTTTAATGTTTTCAGTTGGTTCCTTTTTGGTTTCAGTTGGAATTTTAATACTTTCAGTCAGTTCATCTATTGTTTTCAGTTGCTATTTTTTTTTCTTTCTGTTGTTTGTTGTTATGTTTCAGTTGGTATATTAGTAGGTTTAGCTGTTCCTTTTTTCTGCTTTCAGTTGTTATTTTAGTGGTTTCAGTTATTTAATCTTTTGGTTTCAGTTGGTATTTTAATGCTTTCAGTTAGTTCTTTTTTTGGTTTCAGTTTGTATTTTAATGCTTTCAGTCTGCTATCTGTTTTTTTGTTTATTACTTGTGGTTCATTTACCTTTTTTGATAATATTCTTGTTTTGTGTTGTATTCTAGGGATATATGAAGAATCTGCTTCGAGTGAGGCGAAATGCAATTGCATTTTGTGAAGTTAACTTGAAGATTGCACAAGATATTCGACAAGAAGGGGAACATCTATCTCAGGAGACTTTATCCCAAGAAGATGGTGAAGATGTGCTTAATGATGATTTCTTTTCTCAAATTGATGACTTGGAGAAGCAATATTGGGAGAATAAACGGAAGGCAGAGGCTTTGAATGTGATAGTTAGCCCTGTTGTGAAGAAAGTTCAGGTTGCTGTTGAGAGGAATCAAACACATGTTTTTAATCCAAGCGATCCTCCAGTAGTTGTTTCTTTTATGGGTGGAGTTAGTACAGGAGAGCTTGTTGGGAAGAAGGATACTGATTTGGATTCAAGTGACAAGGAAGATGAATCTGAAGATGAGGCAGGTGAAGATAGTTTTCATGGTGATGATTTTGATAAAGGAGATGATGATGAAGATGGTACTTCAGGTCAGGCACATGAGAGTGGTTATAGTGTAGCTGATGATAAAGCAGAATCATCTGCAAATGAGCAAAAGAATGCTGGTGGCAATGATGATAAGTTGGGACACAATAAGGAAGAGAGTAATGGTGGTCAAGATAGCACCAAAAAAAATGATTCAACCGAAGTTGAAGGTGCTTCATTTGTTAAGGACTCACCAAGAACAGCACCACATATCGAAAAGACATATTCGCAAGAGTCGGAAATATGGCTCTTCAAGTAAAGGGACAACGCTTTCTGATATTTTTGGCTGTCCTTTGGGTTATTCAAGCCCTCCTAGTGTTCATGTTGGTGACAGTTCAATGCCTTCATTTCAACTTTTGACTCCTAGTCATGTTCCTGAAGCAACTATTCCCTCACTTGTTGTAAGTTTTGTCCTCTTCTATTTTGTTCTTTTCAGTTAGTGTTATAAAATTTTCAGTTAGTTCTATTTTGTTTTCATTTGTACTTCCTGTTCTAATTTTTTTCCCCATTGTTCTTTTCTTAGTTTTTTTTGTTCTTGTTTTTGCAAGGTGGATGACAAAACTGAAAAGTCTGTTAGTACTGCTTCAGTTGAGGGCTTGGAAAGTAGTACCTCCATTCCTCCTTCTGTTGTTGAAGCTAATATTCCCACAGCCAATGTAAGTTTTTGCTTTATCATTTTTGTTCTTTTCAGTTAGTGTTATAAATTTTTCAGTTAGTTCTATTTTGTTTTCATTTGGACTTCCTGTTTTTTGTTTTTATTTTGTTCTTGTTTTTGTAAGGTTGATGACACGACTGAAAAGTCTGTTAGTACTCCTTTTTTAGAGGGCTTGGAGAGTAACACCTCCATTCCTTTTACTACTTCTGCTCCTGTTGTTGAAGAAGAGATTCCCCCACCTGTTGTAAGTTTTTGCTTTATCATTTTTTATTCTTTTCAGTTAGTGTTATTAAATTTTCATTTAGTTCTATTTTGTTTTCATTTGGACTTCCTGTTCTATTTTATTTTTTACGTTTTGTTGTTGTTGAGTTTTGTGTTTTTTTTTTGTTCTTTTCTTTGTATGGTCCATGACAAGACTGAAGAGTCCTCTAGTACTGCTCCAGTAGTAGGGGTGGATAGTAGTACCTCTTCCATTCCTATGATTACCTCTCCTGCTGTTGTTGAAGCAGATATTCCCACACCCGATGCTTCCAGTACTGGTCCATTAGAGGGCTTTGACAGTAGTGCCTCTTCCATTCCCATGCTTACTCCAATTAAAATTCAATATCCTCATGTGAGTTTTTTTCTAATGGTTTCAGTTACTTGTTTTGTTATTTTCAGTTGTTGCTTAATATGTTTCATTTGCTCTTATTTTCTTTTCAGTTGGTCTTTTCTTAGGGTTTCAGTTGATGCTTAATATCTTTCTGGTGGTCTTATTCTCCTTTCAGTTTGTGCTTTTCTTAGTATTTCAGTTAGTTGTATTTTATTTTCATTTGTTGCTTAATATGTTTCAGGTGCTTTCATTCTTTTTTCAGTTGATGCTTTTCTTAGGGTTTCAGTTACTTGTTTGTTATTTTCAGTTGTTGCTTAATATGTTTCAGGTGCTTTCATTCTTTTTTCAGTTGGTGCTTTTTTTACGGTTTCAGTTACTTGTTTGTTATTTTCAGTTGTTGCTTAATATGTTTCAGGTGCTTTCATTCTCCTTTCAGTTGGTTCTTTTCTTAGGGTTTTCAGTTACTTGTTTGTTATTTTTCAGTTGTTGCTTATTATGTTTCTGGTACTTTTATTCTCCTTTCAGTTGGTTCTTTTCTTAGGGTTTTCAGTTACTTGTTCTTTTCTAGTATTTGAGTTGTTTTTGTTGTTTATTAATATATTATTTTTTTATGTATGATAGGATGATGGCTCATATTCCTTAGCTTCTGAAAGTCTTTCCTTAAGTGGTGTGAATATACCACAGTACAAGATCCCTTTGAGCGCACCAGATTTAAATGCTGAGTCAATGATAGAAGGGAAGCCTTCAGGACAGAAATTTAAGCCAATAATACTCAATGATGATTCAGAAGAAACTGATGAGGAATTAGATCTGGATAAGATTGTGAAGAATATTAAACAAGAATATTGTCGTGAGGGTGTTGCTGGTACAAGTACTACAAAGGAAGATGTTGGTCAAGGGATTCCTTCTTCCTCTCATGCTCAGCACAGTTCACCTGCATTGCAAGCATATCCAGTGAACAATCATGATGTATTTCTTACAAGAACTCTTCAGTCCAAAAATAAATATGTAGAAGATTTGAGCAGTGAAGAGATTTGGTTGGTGGATTACTTGTTTTATGATGAATATGCTGATGTGTTAAAACTGTCACTGAATCCAGATTCTAGTCCTCTTAAAAGCAAGAACATTGAGTTGGAAGATCGCATCCATAATGAGGTTCTTCTTGATTTTGAGAATGATGTTATTTCTCAATTTGTGGAAATGAGAAAGTTTGACTTCTTGAGTATGTCGCCTGGTTCTTGGATAAGCGGGGCAGTGTTTGGAGCTTGTGCTTATATGTTTAATAGAAATGAGGAAAATAGCCCTTCAGTAACAAGGAGATTCTATATGGATTTGATGCCTTTTGCAAGTTTTTCTGTGCTTTTCTTTTGCCTATTGTCAGTTGTAGTCTTTATGGGTTTAGTCTTGCTTTCAGTTTGTTTTATATTTGTTTCAGTTAGTTCTATTTTCTTTTCATTTGAATGATCTGGATTTTCATTTGGTTAATTATGTTCTTTTTTGTTGTTTCAGTTTTTTGTTTAGAACTACATAAATTGGTTAATTGTGGAGAGGATTAAAGAGGATAAATTTAAGAGCATGGAAACTCAAAAGGAGTATGACCTCAAAAAGATCGAGGGTACACCAGAGCATGCTATTGAGAAGGCAAAGTGGGAAGCCGAAAAGTCAAAGATATCCATTCGGCCACAGGACGTGTTTGTGAAGAATTGTACCAATGCAATTTCTTCGTGGGTGAAAACATTTCCAAAGAATGATATTAGTGAAGCTGAATTGGTATGTACAAAGTCATTGATTTTTCTTTACATTACTATTATATTTTTTTGTTCTTTCATTTATATGTTGTTAGTTATTTTAAGTTATTTTTCACTGTCTGTTTCTTTTGTTGCTGTTTTTTGTAGTTTGAGATCCTCTTTTTATTGTTTCATGTACTTTTCTGTTTTATTCAGTTCCTTTTAATTTAGTTTCAGCTGGTGTTTCTATGGCTTCAGCTGGTGTTATTTAAGTTTCAGTTACTGATATCTTCTGCTTCAGTTAGTTTCAATTTTTTTTAGTTAGTGATATGTTTGGTTCAGTTGGTTTGACTTTTTGCATTTTTGCTTTTATGTAAATGTATTTTTGTTCTCATTTTACTTTCAATTTGGCAGATATTTGTTCCTGTTCACATGGACAATCATTATATTGTTTTGGTTATCAATAGAAAGCAGAAGAAAATTGAAAATATTGATAACCGAAGTGACAACAATGAGTTTGACCGATATTGGCACGTTGATGATAAGAATGTGAAGTTATATAATGGTGTCAATACTTTTGTACGTATCTTTTTATTTTTCCTTTTGTTGTTGTTCTTTTTGTTGCCTTTCAAAGTTTTTTACTGGTTTAGTTTTACGCAATGTCGTATCTTTAAATCCTTCATGATGTCTCAAATGGGGTGTCGTGATTTTCATCAAATGCAACATTGGGAGAGGGTGACACCTTATTTTTCATGGAGGAGTAACAAGAATGTGAATGATTGTGGTGTGTATGCCATCAAGGGAATGGAGCTATATGATGGTGAAGCTGTGCGACAGGGTCCAATTGCTTCACTTGGCAAGGTATTATTTTTATAGTTAACTGAAATATTAAAAAGACTAACTGAAAAACCCATTGCACAACTGCTGCTTCTATGTAGAACTTAGTTTTTATCAGTTAGTTTCTTTAACTTTTATATTTATTTGACAAACCAATAACTTCTTAATGTACAATTTACCTATAGCTGTTCCTATTTTATGTTTCAGTTAGTATTTTAATGCTTTCATTTAGTTCTTTTATTTGTTTCAGTTGGTATTTTGCTGCTTTCAGTTAGTTCTTTTATTCCTTTCAGTTGGTATTTTAATGCTTTCAGTTAGTTGTTCCTTTTTTTTGTTTTCAGTTGTTATTTTAATGCTTTCATTAAGTTCTTTCACTGGTTTCAGTTGTTATTTTAATGCTTTCATTAAGTTCTTTCACTGGTTTCAGTTGTTATTTTAATGCTTTCAGTTGGTATTTTAATGCTTTCAGTTAGTTTCTTTATTGGTTTCAGTTGGTATTTTAATGCTTTCAGTTAGTTCTTTTATTTCAGTTAGTTCTTTTATTGTTTTCAGTTAGTATTCCATTGTTACATATTTACTGATACCATTTTTGTCATTCTTTTGTTTATTACTTTTCAGGCAGGAGTGAAACAGTTTCAACGGTGCAAGCTTGCTTATCGATTAGCAACTTATCCTATGAACAAGCTTGCAAATAAATTGAAGGGTGATTGTGCGCTATGGTCACAGAAGAAGGAAGAGTTGTTAGCAAAGCAGAAAATAAGGAAGAAAAATGAGAAGACTCTTTATCAATTGTCATTGAAAAAGGAAAAGAGCAAAGATACAAATGATCAGGCTATTCTTGAACAAAGGAGGAAGCACGAAGAAGAAGTTGAAAGGGTGCTAAATCTTGATCGTTATGATACTCAAAGAGTCAATAGACTACTAGATTTTAACTATCACTAGTTTTTTAGAATTTTTTTAGACTTAGGTTAATTGTATAGTATACATGTATAGTTACAAGTATAAACTATTCTTCAGTTAGTTTGTATTTGGTTTCAGTTTATATATACTTATCTTCAGTTAGTATACAAGTATAGTTACAAGTATAAATCAATTACTATTAATTTTGGTTCATGAAATTTGTTTTTGTCTTCAGTTTATTAAATTTTTATTTTTTATTTCATTAATATATGTTGTTATTATATTTTAATTCTATTATTCTTATATTAGTTTGAGCATATTAGAAAATGAATACGTTTTCAAGTTAATTAACTGGAATATACAACTAAATGAAAGTAATCCAACAGCAACTGAAGTTAATTAACAGGAATATACAGCTAAATGAAACTAATCCAACCGGAACTGAAATCTGAAAGAACTATAAGACTAAATGAAATATTTAAAAGACTAACTGAAAAAGTCCAATTTAAATTTATTGGTTTCAGTTGGTACTATAATGCTTTCAGTTTGTTCCTTTCTTGGTTTCAGTTGGTATTCCAATGCTTTCAATTTGTTCCTCTTCTGTTTTCAGTTGGTATTTAAATTATTTCCGTTTGTTCCTCTTCTGTTTTCAGTTGGTATTTAAATTATTTCAGGTTGTTCTTTTTTGGTTTTCAGTTCGTATTCCAATGCTTTCAGTTTGTTCCTCTTCTGTTTTCAGTTGGTATTTAAATTATTCCAGGTTTTCTTTTTTGGTTTTCAGTTGGTATTCCAATGCTTTCAGTTTGTACTTTTTTAGTTTGAATTCAGATGGTTTTTTAATTCACGGTTTTTAAAATGTTCCTATTTATTCTTGTACAATGAACCGTTATTTATGAAACGCCACCTATTAAAAGTAACCGTTTTAATGACGTTGCATTTTATCATAATTAGACTGTTGATATTCCCAAGCATCTTTTTAAGGCTATATATATACAGATATGCTGTTTACATTCTTTCTACGTATAATATAATTTGAGAAGTTGAAAGAAATTTGACTCCTCTAATTCCTATTCAAAAATCTTCAAATTCACAACTTGAAAATCTGAAATGGCGTCAGAGAGGGAGTTGATTTATCTACAAAGGAGAAGGGATGAACAAGACAGGTTTGTAAAGAAGTTTGAAGAGGAAAGGGAGAGAGAAAGGGTTCAAAAAGAATTAGCACAGAGGGTGACAGAATTGGAGAATAAAATTAAGGATTTAGAAGCAGAAAATAGGGTTCTGACATTGGAAAGGACCCAATGTCTCAATGAATTGCAAGTGAAGAAATTCACTCAGTTTGATATGGACCAGAATTTCATCGAGGGAGTCTACGCTTGTAAGGATGCTTACAACCGTCGTTTCCCAAACCTTCGCAACACTTGGGAGGCTGCGGAGGAGGCCATTGAAGAGAGGAGTCGCTCAAGGGCTCAGAGACTTGAGTTGTTGGGTGATAGTCAGAGTGTTTTTAGATCGTTTGTCAATGATGCTACACTTTTAGAGTCTTCTGAGAAATGGTAGATTTTAGATTTTGTAATTAGTTAGTTTGTTTTTGTTATTGTTTATGTTGTTGTTTATGCTTGAACTGGAATTAGAATTAGTTTGTAATATTTTTGCTTTGAATGAAAGTTCTTATATTATGAATTATTATCGCAGTTTTTCCCATTTTTTTGTCAGTTACTCTTAGTGTTTTGTCAGTTGGTATTAGTTTTATTGATTACTATTTTTAACAATGAGTTTTGTTTCATTTACTTGTATTTTCTCAGTTTTATTCAGTTAGTTTTACTATTGGTTCATTTAGTTCCAGTTGTTATTCAGTTACTTTGTATTTTCTTGTTGTTTAGTTTCACTATTGTTTCAGTTACTAGTAGTTATTCTTTGTTTGGTTTTTAAGCAAAAGTTTCTTTGAATTAGGACACTTAGGTTCACTTATTCTAATGAAATGAAAGAATTATAATCCTAACTGAAATATTAAAAACACTAACTGAAAAGTAGCCAGTGAAACTGAGTAGGTCCTTGCATTTTAGATTTTCATTTAGATCGCTTATTCTCATGAAATGAAAGAATTATAAGACTAACTGAAATATTAAAAAGACTAACTGAAATATTAGAAAGTCTCAGTTTATATTTGTAAATGAAATTGTATTATTAGTAAATGAAATATGTAAAATACTAAATGAAATAATCATGATACTAAATGAAATAATTATGTATTAACTAAAATAATCATGATATTAACTGAAATATTAAAAACACAAACTGAAAAGTAGCAAATGAAACTGTGGTTATTTTAGTTAGATCAACTGTTGTTTCAGTTAGTTTCTTTACACCTATCATTTGCTTTTCAGTTTGTACTTTATATGTTTCAGTTACTTCAATGAACATTTCATTTCCTTTTATTCTCTTATTAGTTAGAGGTTGACCTAGTCTCATTTACTATTGTTTCATTTTATTTCAGTTAGTTTCACTTAGCTTTCAGTTGTTCTTTTTAGTTGTTTAGTTACATTTTTATTTTTTCAGCTTCACTTAATTTCATTTGTAATTCAGTTACTATTGTCTCATTTTACTTCAGTTAGTTTCACTTATCTTTCAGTTGTTGTTTTTAGTTGTTTAGTTACATTTTTATTTTTTCAGGTTCACTTAGTTTCATATGTAATTCAGTTACTATTGTTTCATTTAGTTCCAGTCTTAATTCAGTTACTTTCACTAAGCTTTCTGTTGTTGCTTTTAGTTGTTTAGTTACTTTATTGACTTAGTTTCATTTACTTCCAGTTTTAATTCAGTTACTATTGCCTCATTTAGTTCCAGTTTTAATTCAGTTAGTTTCACTAAACTTTCAGTTGCTGTTTAAGTAATGATTAACTCGTTCAGTTTTAGTTGTTTAGTTACTTTTTTCAGTTTTCATTCTTCCATTTGAAATACTTCCCCGTAACGAATTAATGATTCCCGCCAATTTTAATGATTACCAACCACCCAAATCAGATTAAACATATTAAACACTCCCACCTACCAACATTTAAGATCTACACCCACCCAAATTTGAAAACAAAAAACAAAACCCATTCAACACTTGTTCAAACCCTTTCTTTCTTTCTTTCTCCCTTTCTTTCCCTTCTTCAACTCATCGTTTCTTTCTTTCTTTTTTCTTCTTCATCCAGATTTGATTTTATCTCTGTGAGGATGGTTAAGATCGAACTTGATCTCACACCTTTGAGAGAGTTTTGTGCAAATGAAAAGTGCGAAGAAAGGAAGAAACTCATGAGTACTTGTATCAATCTGTTGGAGAACGAGTGTTATGCATACTTTAGAGATGGTCAAGCTTTAGAGGGGTTGGGGGAGCAGGGAAACCAAGCTCTTCGTAAGGTGATTGATACTTTATACGAAAAGAAGAATGTCTGGGATTTGGTCAGTGGGTTACCTGCTGTTGGTGGTGAGGATTGGAACAAATGGGGAGGAAAGAGATCCGCCATTTCTGTTGAAGAAGCGTTGAAGAAGAAAGCCAAGAAGAAAGCCCGAATGAAACCTACTACTTCAAAGTTCTCAAAGTCTACTTATTTAATGAGAGCAAGAGCAGTTGGAGTTTCAATTAGGGAGCCAAATGAAGAGAAGCCCACTGTTGAGGATTGCAACTCATACTCCACATCATTAAGTGAGTCTTGGTCAGGGTTTGTGTCCGATTATTATGGCGCTGGTTTTAAGGGGGATTTGATTGAAATCTCGTCTGATTCAGAGGCCCCGATGGATGGTTGAGATTCATTTGTTTAATCCAGGTAATGATTTCGCACTTCATCTCTGTTTATGGGGTTTTTTTTAATATTGGGTTAATTTTTAAATATTGGGTTGTTCTGAATTGTGGTTGAGGTATGGCAGAATTGTGGTGGTTTGTTTCTTAATATGTTTCAGTTGCTCTTATTTTCCTTTCAGTTCTTGCTTTTGTTAGGGTTTCAGTTAGTTGTTCTTATTTTCAGTTGATGCTTAATATGTTTTAGTTGCTCTTATTCTCTTTTCAGTTCTTGCTTTTGTTAGGGTTTTAGTTAGTTGTTCTTATTTTCAGTTGATGCTTAATATGTCTCAGTTGCTCTTATTCTCTTTTCAGTTAGTTCTTTTATTAGGGTTTCAGTTAGTTGTTCTTTTTTTTCAGTTTATGCTTAATATGTCTCAGTTGCTCTTATTCTCTTTTCAGTTAGTTCTTTTCTTAGGGTTTCAGTTAGTTGGTCTTTTTTTTCAGTTGATGCTTAATATGTCTCAGTTTCTCTTATTCTCTTTTCAGTTAGTTCTTTTGTTAGGATTTCAGTTAGTTGTTCTTGTTTTCAGTTGATGCTTAATATGTTTCAGTTGCTCTTATTCTCTTTTCAGTTAGTTCTTTTCTTAGGGTTTCAGTTAGTTGTTCTTATTTTCAGTTGATGCTTAATATGTTTCAGTTGCTCTTATTCTCTTTTGAGTTAATTCTTACCTCTGTGTTTTGTGTGTTTGCAGTAGGTGTAGCAAACCCTTCAGAAGTGAAGAATGAAGCTTTTGAAGATGGAAGATGAAGTTGAAGATTGAAGAAGCCACTGTGCAAATTTTGGACTCCTTGTGCAGTGTGTGCACTGTAGTTTTTGGGATTAATTAAGTTAACTAACCATCGTGGGTTTTGTAATGAATGTTGCCCCTTTTTTTTTTGAAGGTACAGTGGTATGAATGTAATTAATTAAGTTAACTTTGAATTATTTGGAGGCAGTGTTACCTCCTCTTTGGCAAGAAAAAGGAGCCAAAAATTTGGGTCCACGTTTCTCTCTTCTCCAAACTGAAAATTTATTTTCCTCCAAATATTTTGTGGTCCCCAAAACAAACCTTTTAGTTGCTGTTCTTTGTGGTTGTTTAGTTTTCATTAATGTTTCCTTCAGTTGAGCGTAAAATTGTTTCAGTTGCTTATAGTTTTCCTTCATTTGGTTTATGAATATGAATCTAAGCAAAAATTTATTTTATTTGACCTTATTTTGGTTTCTAACATTTTTTTCATTTGCTTTTGTTCTTTTTTCAGTTACAACTTGATCTTATTGTCTGATTTAGTTCTAGTTTTAATTCAGTTAGTTTCACTAAGCTTTCAGTTGCTGTATTTTGTTGCTGTTTAGTTTTCATTACTGTTTTTTTCATTTAACTAATGATTAACTCCTTCAGTTAACTTGATTTGTTTTTCAGTTTCATTCTTCCATTAGAAATAGTAATTTTTTAAGTCCTTCAGTGAAATTAAGATAATGAGAACTGAAATTTTAATTAATGTAAATAAATTTGTACGAAAGTAACAGAAGTAACATATAGTGAATGAATCTAAAAGTGAAGTAACTGAAATTTAAATAGAGTTAACTGAAAATCAGTACAAATGTAACAGGAACTTTAAAGCTTCATTAAGAATCCAAAGGTACATTTGGTGTTTGTGTTCCATATTCATTGGGATGCCTAGTCTTCATTTTTCTTATCTCAAAATGTCCTTTTATCCTTTTATTTCCTTTTGGTGGTCTTCCTTTTGTCTTTATTATCTCTGGATTTTCAACAACTTGATTTCTTCTTTCTTCATCTTCAATTTCTTATTGTTTTTCTTGGTCAGTCTTGAAAACTTCTTTGACAGATTTATATAATTCCTTCATTGAGTTGTCGCATAAGTTCCTTGCCTCCTCACTTGTCTGGCATATTGATATCAGGTTGTAGAAGTTTTTTGTAATTGCATGTCTCCATGGTGTCCAGAGCTGTGCATGTGGGTTTTGGTCTTTGTCACCTGCTGCTTCATCTTATTAGTAAAGTGTTTCAGTTGGTTAATAAAACTTTTCAGGTATATTAGAAAATATTTAAGTTGCTGAACTTACTAGTATTGTTTTCCCATATTGTTGATTTTGCAAGCGTTGTCCACCTTTTCAAGATATACTTTTCAGGTATCTTGAAAATGCTGAACATGTGCATTACCCTTATAATGTGATAGCATAGCATTCCTGTTTCCGTGAAGCATTGGCATGTGCAAACAAATTCTGTTGTACTCTGATTATATGCTACATTATCTGAGTTGCTGAAGTCTTCTTCTGATGAGACTTCAAAGAACTTGAGGTCTGAGTTTTGTGCTTCAAATGCTCTCAAAGATGATGCCATTGCCCACTCATATTCTGTTTCGAAATCTTTGTACAGCGCTAAGGTGTAAGCTTGTGCAGCATGTTTTAACAGCTTTGATTTTGAGTTGATGCCTTTCGGACGCTCTGTTCTGTTTCTGAAGTTGTCACTGGTTTCATTGCTTCTCTATCTTTTTCCTGTTTCCTCAAATATGTGATAGAACTCAAACAAGTTTGTTGATGACTTTGCATTGAACGATATTGCTCTGTTGGTGACTTCACTCCTTTGTGATGACAGTATGCCAACTGAAAACATATCTCTATTTAGTGCTGCGCACCATTTGTGTCTTTCCTCATATACTTGGTTGAACCATTCTTCTTTTTGGTGTCCATATTTTTCCATCATTTTTGCCCACATTTCTTCAAATAGTGATTCATTTTTGCATCCCATGAGGCAATTTTTGAACATCTCTTTGAATTCTTCATTGCTTTTGAGGGATCCAAAGTGGCTTACAAAGTTTTTCTCAATGTGCCACAGGCATAGTCTATGTCTTGAATTTGGAAAAACTTGTTACATAGAAATTATTAATAGCTGTAGAGTTTGGAAGGTATTTTTAATGTGTATTTGATGCGTGTTTCAGTTGGTAGTGCTGTTGTTTTCAGTTAGTGTTTAGTTTACTTCAGTTTTAGTTTCTGTTTTTTTAGTGCTATATATGTCAGAAGTAACTGATATAGGGAGTTGTTTTATGTTTACCTTTTCAATTGCATTTTCCATTGCCTTATCCTGGTCAGTGAATATTGTCTTGGATTCTTCTTGGCACATTGCTCTCTTGAATGTTTGCAAGAGCCACTCGAAGCTCTCTTCTTTTTCATTTGTGATGAAAGCACATGCAAACATGGTTGTCTTCTAATGGCAGTTTATTCCAACAAATGGTGCACATATGAGCCCATACTTGTTTGTTCTATATGTTGTATCAAATATGACTAGATCTCCATAGGCTTTGAAGTCCTCCAACATCATTGAATCTCTCCAAAAGTAGCTCACAATGTTGTTATGTTCCCCAAATTTCAGCCTAAAGAAGAATGCTGGGTCTTCTTCAGTTTTTGATTGCAGAAGGTCTAAGACGCTTTGCATGTCTTTTCCTTCTACCATCCTAGACCTGTATAGGGTGATGTAGTTGAGGTGGTCTCTTTTTGTGTGGCCTACAACCTCTTCTGAACCGGCCTCGTTGCATAAGAAATTGTATGCATGCATTGGTTTTATTCCCGAGTCAACCATTGTTTCGATGAGCTGAGCTGTGTCTTCGGTTATCTTCCTTTCTGATTTCAAATGATGACGTTCCTTCTCTATTACAAGCTCATGGTTGTGTTGGAGCTCATGTGCTACAATGACAAAGTCTTCCCCGGGTTTTTCTTGTTTAAATCTGACCATGGCTTTGCACGCTGTTCTCGTCTCATTGACTGACCTTGCCTTTCGTTTCTTATTTGGTTGTTCAAATTCGGGTATTTGAACATGCTGTTGGTCTGCATTTGTTTCATTTGTTTGTTGTTTCTTTTTTGATGCTTTTGATGCACCTTCTTTGGAGCAAACCAAATAGAACTCACAAATAGAATTGTCATTTCTCCTTCTTCTAAGAGTTTGTTTCCTGATGCTGAATCCTAGTGCCCTAGAATGAGCTTGGTACAAATTGTATCCATCATCAACATTGGAAACCCTTCTTCCTATAAGGCTCTCTTTGATATGCTCATCATTTATGTATTTCAAATAGCCATCTCCTGCTGTACAGTTGGAAACAAAACTGCTTTTGTTAATACATTATGTGAATTATAGTTATATTACATGTAAATGAAATAAATATAATACTAAATGAAAGTATCATGGTAGTAAATGAAATATTAAAAACACTAACTGAAAAATAGCCAGTGAACTGAGTATGCTCATGAAATGAAAGAATTGTACGACTAACTGAAATATTAAAAAGACTAACTGAAAAAAAACAATTTGCAGTTCTGCTTCTCTTATCTAGAACTTAGTTTAGATCAGTAAATGAAATTATATTATGAGTAACTGAAATAATCATGATACTAAATGAAATATTAAAAACACAAACTGAAAAGTAGCAAGTGCAACTGTAGTTATTTTAGATACACTAACTGTTGTTTCAGTTAGTACTTGATTCATTTCAGTTAGTACTTGGTTTTTTTCATTTCATTTTACTCTCTTTTTAGTTAGACCAACTGTTGTTTCAGTTAGTTTCTTTTCACCTATCATTTGTGTTTCAGTTAGTACTTGATTCATTTCAGCTAGTACTTGATTTTTTTCATTTCCTTTTATTCTCTTTTTAGTTAAAGGTTGACTTAATTTCATTTACTATTGTTTCATTTTAGTTACTGTTTTTATTCAGTTAGTGTCACTTAGCTTTCAGTTGTTTTTTTTTTGTTGTTTTTCAGTTTCAGGTTGACTTTGTTTCATTTAGTTAATGTAATTCAATTACTATTGTTTCAGTTAGTTCCAATTTTAATTCAGTTAGTTTGACTTTTAGTTGTTGTTTTTAAGTTGTTTTTCAGTTTGATTACTGTGTTCTTTTCATTTGAGCGTAAATTTGTTTCAGTTACTTGTAGTTTTCCTTATTTCGGAAGAAAGTAGTTTTTATTCTGAATTTCTCTCAAATGTGTTGCAATATATGCTGATGGTTACAGTATTGAAATGTAATCGATATTTCAATGCAAGTTCTACTGTTAGTTGAACTTATTGTGAGTAGTTGTATAGTACCTTTTTGTTCTTCAATTGTTGTGTTATCTGAATGCGGATCCAAGGTATTTTCGTTCTCTTTAGATGCTGTATCTACAATTAACAGCTCACGGCATAATTTCTGTGAATTTGAATCCTCGAGTGTAGAAACCTCCATTTTTGTTGAATATTGAGGTCTAAATATTAAGTACTACAATATATATATGTGATTCAGAATGAAGTCACAGCGATTGACATGAATTTGCTTTTGATTTTGGTTTCAGAAAATGAATTTGTAGATTATCGATGGATTGGACTAATTTGTTTCGCAGGATCGATTGTTTTTGCTCGCTTGCTGTTTGAGCATTAAGATTTGTTTTTGTTTTCCGTTATTTAACATATCTCACGTGCTTCGCACGTGACCCGTCCGACGGTACTATTGTGTCAGACGAGTCTGACACAATAGCTTCTCATTCACTTATTTAAGGAGAAGAGAACATGTCTTGATCCCTATTCCCTAGTTTTATTCGTCCCTAGTTTTGTTCGCCCAGTTGTTTTTGGTTGCGTTTTGATAAAAGATAAAAATGTGATAAATACAACTATACCCTTTGAAAGATTGTGAAAGTAAGTTGTGGTCTTTGTTAGTTAATTTTAGTATGGAGGAATCTCTTAACGACATCCAAATAACGAAGATAAGACAAAGAAAAGGATATGGAGGGAGTACAAATTAGTATTATCGTGAGAACTTTTCTATGATTAGAGTTGTTTTCTATGTTTGGTCCACATTATTTTCACACATTTGTACATTTCAAAAAATAAATAATTGAGTTAGTGCATCATCGGCTGCCATGATTATACTTCTAATAAACCTTTTACAAGCTTTTTGGCGTCATGTTGGAATAGAAGTTTTATTAAGAAAAGTGAGAGTTTAGAGAGAGGTGAGAGAGGAGAGTAAAAGGAGTGGGAAAGGAGACGCACGATAGGGCGCTTACGTCCAAAGTAGAATGACGTCTGGATATTTCAAGGTTGGGAATAAAGCTTACTTGTATAGTTGTAAGGTCCTTATCACATAGTGATCTGAGTAGATTTTTCAAGTAACATATTGATTGGGAATAATCACACTTTTTCCCAGTATATCCAAATTAGTCTCATGTTTTGATAGTCCGGCAATAATCTAACATTTTAAGTCCGGCAATAATCTAACATTTTGCATACAACTGCTCAAAATGGGTATTTTCCTGTTGATGACCTACAAATCCAGGTAAACTATATTAATTGCTTAATTAAATAACTAATCAAATATATTTTAAAACTAAATTTTTAATTAAACCCCTAAATCTACTTATTCCCTCTGTCTCGTAAAACTCTATACACTTTCCTTTTTCATTCGTCCCAAAAAACTCTATACACTTCTATTTTTGGACATGACCCACTACTACTTTATTCTTTTGACTTTTTAACCATCAACCACTACTCTCTCACATCCAAATAAAATAATGCCCCAATAACTCATATCACATCTACCTTTTTAAATAAAACTAGTTAGCGCGCGGACCCCCAAGGTATTATAACTTATTTGCTAAATATCATACTTCCTCCGTTTTTTTTAGTTGACACGTTTTGACTTTTGACACTATTCACATAATCTACTTTGACTATCTTTTGTGATTTATACGTAAGAAAAAATATAGTCATGTGGGGTCTTGTTAGATTCGTCTCATTATATATTTTCAAAATATCATATTTTTATAATTTTTACTAATCAATTTTCCAAGATAAAAGTGATTGAAATCACGCGTTGGCAAACGTGATAAAAGAAACAGGTCAACTAATAAAAAACGGAGGAAGTATTAATTAGTTGTACAATATGTTTAGGGTGATATAAAATTACCAAACCCATGGGAGAAGCGTGTAGCTTCTGTTTTTGTACTAGTGTCTCATTTAGGAACCTATATATCATGGAGCCATAGAAGATTTGAACCAAGCTACAAGTATAACAGTGTTTCCAACAAAAATGCGAGCAAGACGTGCAAGTTGTGTAATCACGAGGTGTGAGCTTCAAACAAGTCAATTGCAAAAGGATGTGAGTGCCATGTGCATGAGCATAACTCTGGAAAGCCCCTACAAAACACAATGAAGAAATAAAAGACAAGTAAAAATAAACATGATCATTTTACCAAATAAAAGACCCTCTTCTTTCAAACCAACATACAACCAAGAAACTAACCTTGCATACTCAATAATAAAGGATACTCATGTGTGTCACCTTGCAAGAAAAAAACTTCCCTCTGCTGTGCTGAAGGAGATAAAAAACATGGGAGAAATTTGGATTTCAATCTCTAAAAGGTTGTTCCCCTTATATTAATGAACATTGTTCAAAAGATAAAAAAAAAAGGCACACCAAATTCACCGTGTTGGTCTATTTTTTAACGTAAATCCATCATTGATAAATTCCATGATAGGTTCTTTAATAACAGTAAGAGTTGTGACGGTCAACGTTGTATCTTACAACATAAACAACGACAACTGACCAATGAAACGGGAAGACAACTTCTAACTTATGTCCACAAAAAATACCATATACAACGAGATGAATAAGAATACAACTAATACTTAAAGGCATAAGTAAGAGATTAGAAGCATACCTGAGTCATGGAACCCTTCAGTACCGATGGAAAGGGTCCCTTTTTGTGAAAAGGCTTCCTTAACCGGTGGCCAACTCCCTTTTCTCCTAAAAAATCATAATAAACACTCCATAATTCAAATACTGGATAGGATCCATATAACATTATAGAAGCGTTAAAAACTACTTCATATAAGAGCAAATAGAAAATGTAACTTAAAAACCGCAAAGTTTTAACCTTTCTTGTAAGACGTCCTTGAGACTGAAAAATAAGGTATAAGGAAAACCAGCAATAATTATGGACTATGCTATCACTACAAAATTTCAACTCGAGATAACAATATAATCATGCTAAGGAGAAACTCTTATCCCAAAATTAGGCCGGAGTGGAGCTCATTTTATAAATATGCTACATGAATGAAAAAGAGCTTGAAGGCAAAACATAAAATTAATCGAGCCTAAGTATTAGCTTGCATGGGACAGGAGAGTGGAGGTTGCCGAGGTATTATATACCCATAATAATTTGTAATCTTTAGGTCACCTCCAAGAGTATAGCCAAGGAATGCATCATACATTATCAATACTTATAGATAAAAGGCAAATTTGTTAGAAACAACCTTTTAAATACATTTTTTTGCGAGAAACAACCTTTTAAATTTTTTTTGGGAGAAACAACCTTGTATATTTTTTTTTGCGAGAAACAACCTTGTATAAATTTTTTTTTTGCGAGAACACACCTTATCACTCTTTTCCGGCGTTAACCACAAGTTTCCGGCCTTGACCAAGTCAAATTTGCTATTTGCACTCCTTCTTTCTTATTTCCACACTCCTTTTCCCTCCTTTGTTCCCCATTATATAAATCCCATGTTTTTAAAACCCAAAAAGTTCTTTCTCTTCCACACAAATTTGACTTGGTCAAGGCCGGAAACTTGTGGTCAACGCCGGAAAAGAGTGATAAGGTGTGTTCTCTCAAAAAAAATAATTATACAAGGTTGTTTCTCGCAAAAAACAAAATGTACAAGGTTGTTTCTCGCAAGAAAAAAATTAAAAGGTTGTTTCTCGCAAAAAAAAATATATACAAGGTTGTTTCTCGCAAAAAAAATATATACAAGGTTGTTTCTCGCAAAAAAAAATTTAAAAGGTTGTTTCTCGCAAAAAAGTGTATTTAAAGGTTGTTTCTGACAAATTATACTAGATAAAAATAGAAATCATTGCTGGTTGAAGAGAAAATAAACTCAACACTTTGTGGATAAGTGACTAAGAAAGTAGCTTCCATTATTCCAATCTGTGTGAATTTGATGAGAAACACTTCAATCCTCTGGTAAGGCAAAATAAAAACAGAGGGAGTGTTGTTTTGTTAGGCAATATTGGAATTTCCCAAAAGCAAAATACACTAAACACTAAGATCGGCTAGGAAGAAACGAAGCGAAAGGCTGTCTTGATTTGAAGGGAAAATGCAATTTGGAAAACTTTTTTATGTGGGAAAGGGAGCAAAGGTAGGAAAAGTAAATTACAAACCTGAGGAATGGGCAATTGTTGCCTTTTTTCCTTCTCAATCCTTCTTTTAGAAGACAAAGTCTACATCCATACATCAATAATGAATAATATTGAACTCAAATGTGTATCATATACTTATAATGCACGAGATTTGGGCCTACCTTTAAGAATCATAATCAGCACAACGTGGTCGATATAGATGATACTTCTAACTCCATAATAAACAAAGTACACAACCGATCGACAAAAAGAGAAGGGAAAAATCATCAAAAGCAAACCGATATACTCAAAGAAGCACGGCTAGTAGCCTAGCATATTCATCTCAATTGCAACACCCACAAGTTACAAGGAAATCCATAGTTAATATAGTAAGGCAATTCAGTTCAGATCAATGCTAGATCTACTTATCAAGATAAACACATTTGTCATGTCCACTTATTAGTGCAGTCATTTAAATCTTATTTGGTATTATACTACAGATATATGCAGGCAGTGATCAATGTTATTACTTGTATTAAGAAGTCGATCGGTTGCAAGAATTAAAAGAAGTGGCCTGCTCATGTCAATACGCAATTTTTATGCATCTACTTACAAAAGCTAAAGAATTTTCATTTGATAGTCGGTACTCCTAGAGTGAATACCATGTGGAGGCTATAGAAGTAGGCTAGTATCGTTACAATAGGAATACCACAAAGAAAGAAATAAGAAAATGTGAACTCTGTAACGAAGGCTCAATAACAAACTACACAAGAAAACACACTGCAATAGCATCCAACAATTTAATCAATACAACAGTGCTTGATTCAGAAAATACATGACGTAAAATGGAAATCTAACGAATTTATAATTCACAATACACGCTTCTGAGAAGATTCTTGTTAGTGTTATTAATGGCCCCTATACAAAATTCAAGACTATTACCGAGCTTCACAACCAAATCAAATCATCCCGAAATCCCAATCCCCAATTTTATACTGAGTTAAAATGAAGCATTTCTTAGCTAATTCAGACAATATATAGTACGAGCCCAGATGAGTAGTTTAAGCTTGACCCTCTTGAGCTAAGCTCCTCCCACTCATTCCTCTTCTTTTCGAACGCCAATAGGCCGAATGTGACATGTACCATAATATCAATCACTAAGAATGAAAACCAACCACGAGAGTCGAACAGAAAGTGGGTATGATATGAAACAGCAAAAGTACTCAGTTCATTCATCCAAAATAACTAGGAAAAATTCACAAAAATGGGCCCAACTATGATCGACCTTCTCAAAATAGGTTAATCTTTGAAAAATCTGAATTTAGGCCAAACTATGGGTTGAATTGGATTAAAATGGGCTAACATGACCGATTTGGCCCATTTTTATCCAACACAAACTATAGTTTGGCCCATTTTTATCCAACTCAACGCATAGTTTGGCCTAAATTCAGTTTTTTCAAAGATTGGCCTATTTTGAGAAGGTCGGTCATAGTTGAGCCCATTTTAGTGAATTTAACTACTATAGTGCATTTGATTCTTCCATTAAAGTATCACAACCAAAAGTAGGCCTTCTTTACCAGAAAGGACAAAAGTATAGATGGATTTAGATTCTGGGCAAAAAACCACTAACAACATTATCCATCAACAGAATAAGAAACTCCCCTTTCATTAAATTAAAAGAAAGATCTTACTTTGTAGCTACTTCATTGACCTTCTTATTGTGCTTCCTTGCGTACCTCTAGTTCCTCAAGAACTTCGGGTCCATCTTCAACATTAACCCCAAATATACAATTCATTATTACGCCATTAAAATAGATTATAAGCTAAGGTTTAAAATTAAAAATTGATAGAGAGAGAGTATCCCTTCAAAATTTGTTAATTCTAATGGATTTAAATAGAATCAAAGTAGCTTGATCAATTCTTCTCAAATTCACCAGAAATATGTATTTTAACGAATGTCGTCTTCCGTGCAGATCGAATCATAATGCATATTTATTTTGATAAAAACAAAATCAATGAAATTGAGATGCTAAGTTTAAATCGAACAAATTCACACAAAGAGCCATTTCATCAAGGAAAAATCCCAAAAGAAAGCAAACCAATTGCGTAAGAAGGAATGACGGAGTGAAACTTACCTGTACCACCATCACCGACAAGATCAAGGTTGAAGCTTGGATAATCGACAGCTTGTTGATTAGGCAAAGCCTGGATCCAAAGAAGAAGATGAAAATCAACATGAAATCAAACAGATTAAATAAAACAACAAAACATCGAACATCAAAGATCAAAACGAAGAATGAGCTAACCATGTTAATGAATGAGCTACAGAGAAGTGAGTTGAAGAGTAGCAGTAGAAGGAAGGAGGTTTGAGGTTCGAGGTTGGAGGAGAGAGAACATTTTGGGGAAAGAGGAGAGTGTTGGAAGTTCTGTGGAAGCAAGTTAGTAACACAACCAAAACAACACGTGGAAGGGCAGCACAGCAAAAAACGTGAAACACCAGGGCAAGATTGTCCGTGCACTGTTCATAAGCTACAGTTGCACAAGTTCTTGCTTTTAAAACAGTAGAGATACAATTGATAACCAAAAAACAACTTATCAACTAAAACTAAGTGCACGATCAAGTGTATAAAACTTTCTGGAACGAATGGAGTAGTAAATTCTTAACCAACTTAAAAAAAAACTAAACTAATCACAACCATCCCCTCTCCCATCCCAGCCACCTTTCCTAGTCGGCTCCTCTCCCACCCAGAAATGTGGTGATTAAAGTAGGTGAAAGAAAATTGTAAGATACATGTGAGACCAAAAAGTGATAAAATAGAGGTAGATGGGTAATATAATTTGTGGACGAATAAATGACGCCCTAAATACTCTAGGTAACGCCTAAATACATATGAATTTCCCATAAACCCCCTAACCTTATACATACTCTTCTCACTCTATTTCTGCTACCACCACACCCACTTTTGCCCAACCACCACCACCCCTCCTCCACCACCCACCGCCACCCACGGCCACCACCCTATCGCCGCCCAACCACCACTGCCACCCCACCGCCACCACCACCACACCGCTGCCACTCCACCGTCACTGGCACAAATATATGACCGATGAAAAAAAAGTCTATAAAGGTGAGCCTTGTGTGGCACAAGGCCCACCAGAAGGTGAGCCTTGTGTAGCACAAGGCCCACCAGAAGGTGAGCCTTGTGTAGCACAAGGCCCACCAGAAGGTGAGCCTTGTGTAGCACAAGGCTCGCCTTTTAATGGATAATTTTTTTTAGTAATTTTTAAATTTAGTAAAATATATATTTATATTTTTAATATTTAATTGAAGTTAATGTTGTTTAAGATAATTAATTTTTAATATTTAACTGAATTAATTGTTGTTCACAAATATACAATTTTTAATTCAAATAAATATTACAAATAAACTTATATAAAAATTTGAAAATAACAAAAACAAAATTTGTCTATTAAAAGGCGGGACTTATGACACACAAGGCTCACCATGTGGTGGGCCTTGTGCTACATAAGGATCACTTTTATGGACTTTTTTTGGCCAGTCATATTTTTGTGGTAGTTGCTGTGGAGTGGCGGCGTTGATTAAGGGCACAAACAAAAAAGTGAGAAATTAGAATAAACAAAAAGAAACGAAAGAATTAATGTTCGGGAAGTCTTCTTGACTTGTTGGTGTGAAGTTGTCGTATACCCCTAACCAAATATAATTAACCTTCTTTCCTTAACAACTTGGTGTATAGCGGAAGTAAGGGTCGTATCCACAGGGAGAACAGTACAAGTCTATAAATAGCGGAATCAAACCCCTAGAACCTTCTAGGAGTCACGTAACCAATGGGGGGGGTTTGATAAGGAACAAGGACTATACTAAAAGCGATTAAACAAGAAATGTTGTAAGTTCAATCAATGAAAAAGGAACTTGGACTCGATTAGCATCCACTTTCAACCAAAGTATCGATCATGGAACTTATAAACGTTTATCCCCTTTTGGTCACCTATTGAGAAGTCTAAACTCCTAGCCTCCTAGATCGTGGTTAAACAAACACGATCAGCGTGGTTTGAACCCCCTCTTACTATCACCCAACTCAAACAAATAGCATTTAACTTCAAACCAATAGTAGCATTAGAACCGAGGCACAAAAGGATTGCTAATGATAATGAAGCATTAACATTCAAGCAATAAGTAAGATCTCTCTAAGCACTTGAAGCAAGATCAGCATTACAACAAACACCTAGTGTGCTACTAAGGAACTAAGAACACAAACAACCGATTATGTCCTTAACTCTAGCATTTGATCATTTACACAACTACACTAGTAGTACTCCTAGCAAGATTATGCAAAAATCAATGAAATAAGCTCAAGAAACCTTACAATAACCAAAGGAGATGAGAAGTACAAGATTTCTCACATACAAGAGTTGAAAGCTTCACCTAACCGAATCCAAGAACAAGTTTACGCTAGAACTAGCATGATTTACACCAAAGATTTCTAAGAGATGTTAGTGTTTTAAAACCCTAGGAATGGTAGCTAAACACTCTCTGGTCTACTTCTCTCTCTATAAAATAAAGACGAACTAAAAACATATGTCCCAAACCATCCGTAGAAGGAAACATAAAAGAAAGGAGAGGTGGGCGGCAGTGCCTGGTCGCGACCCGTGATCACTGTCGCGACTCGCGAGCAGCAGGTCGCGACCCGCGACATGCATCGCGGCTCGCGATGGCAAGCTGCCCCTCCTTTCAATCAAGTTTTAACATATAAGGGGAAGGGGAAAGGGAAAGGCTTTGAAAGCCTAGCAGGATCTTCCTTGGTGGCTTGGCCGCTGCAAGGGCTCGATGCTCGGAGCTCGGAATCGGGAGACTCGGAACTTGGCTTGGAAGATTCAAAGGGCTTCCGAAGGCTTCGAGATGACGTACCGCTAGGAGGTTGGATGACTTGATGCTTCGGAGAGTGATAGAAAGCTGCACGAACAAGACAAACACCAAAACTTGGGACACGACTCTCTAGACCTCTTTAACACCAAATCAAACCAAAACCCGAACTCTAAACACAAATCGACACACAAAACCATACAAAAATCGCCTAAGATTGGCGGATAACTTTGACGCATCAAATTCCCCCACGCTTAGACCTTACTCGACCTCGAGTAACACAAAACAAAAGGGAAGATAAGACCGACAAGCTAGAACCCGCACCAAGCTACAAATCCCCTTATTGCTTCACTCCAAATCGTCCAAACTACCAAATCCCAACCATCTAAACCCGGGACTACACAAAAGAAGTACACCCCACCCAATGGCCCAAAAGAATATTCTACAAATCAAACTCAATCTCCAAAAAGTTTCGGGAATCGAGTTTTAACAATCACCATTACAATTCTATCAACCCAAAATGTTTTCAAAAGCTAAACGCTAAGGACTCGACGATCCCCCCACGCTTAGTTGTAAGCTCACCCAATATACACTCAATCATCACCAACAATGAGCCAAACAAAGGACACGTCCTCACCTACGAAGACACAAGACTCAAGCCTAGACTAACCCGAAAAAAACTCCAATGTCGCTCCACTTATGACGCCAACACCGGCAAATGAGATGAATGCACCAATTTTTTTTTCCTCTCTTTTCTTTTCTCTCATTTTGCCTAAGAGCCCTTTCGGGTTTTCATCCTAGCTTAGCATTCATTTTTTTTTGGCTCACTCTCTCACCCGCTCATGATAAGCCACTTTTTTGCATAGGCTGCCCTTTCGGGTTTTCGACCTATCCGGGCCTCCTAATTTTGCCCGAGTCGCCCGCCCTTGCGGGTTTTCAACTCAGCGGGATTTCTTTCCATCTCTTTTTTTTTTTTTCAAATTTACATCAAATTACAAAGTAAAGGCTCAAAATAAATTAAAATCAAATGCGAAATAAATATAAACAACCACATTTGCAAAATATTCCCCAACCCCCACACTTGAAAAGCACATTGTCCTCAATGTGGAAAGGACAAAAAGAAAAAGGGGAAAAGGGAAATGGAGGAAAAACTCTAGGAGCCGGAGGGTCCTCCGGGCTCACCTCGCCGGGCAGCCCTCCTAGCCTCTCTCTCTTGGCGGCGTATTGCGCGCGCCATCTCAATGTCAGGAGAGGGATCGGAGTACCCAACTTCTTGGTTTTCCGGTCCACCATGAGGATATCGCGACACAAAGAAGGTGTTCATGGCCGAAACCATTGAACTCATGGTGTACATAGTGTCTTCCATCCCATAGTATCTCTGCTGTAAATCACCCAACTCACCCTCAAAAGTGTCTAATCGCTGCATTACCTGAGCCTAGAATGGCAGTGGGGTCATTTCAGGTTCGGGCTGCTGATGATGATGATGGTGCTGGGGAGGTGCTGACGTTACTTGGAGGCCCAATTCTTCCTCTACCCCCCTCCTATACTCCTCATCGGGGGGTAAAAAGAGTTGCTCCACTGTAGTCTGCTCTGTAATGGTAGTCCTCTCTTGCGGTAATACCATATATTTCACATGATGTGCCCCGAATAACCATACATACCTTGACACTCCTCTCACGTTTTTGGTCCACAACATTGCCGCACTTCTTAAAGGATGGACACCATAGATGTTAGTTCCCGCACTAAAACGCTCTGTCTCCTCGCCTAAAGGTTGAAAGATGGGTTCCCCTTTTTCAGTGGGCACTCGAACTTTCAAATATCTGGCTAAGAGTGTAATCATTCCCCCCGTGCTTAATTTTCCCGAGGTTTTTCCCTCCGCCGATTGGGCTAGGCAATTTTGCACCCATACACTCACCCAATTTGGAATACCTTCCCCTTCACTGGTCATAGCCCAAAGACACTTAAGATCGAAATCGGGAAGGTTAGTGGGTTCCCCTTGGCAAAATACGGTCATGGAGAGAAACCGGTGCACAAATCACAGAGCGGGGTGGGGGATACTACTGTTCTTTATTCTACTGTGCCATTGTTGTCCACCAGTTATTTTGTACCAAAAGACGGCATTATTGTAATTCTCAGTGTAGAGGAATGCATCATCAGTCTCATACTCCCACCCAAACGCCGTTTTGATTTCAGAGTAGGTCATTGTATAATTTCGGTCATTTAGGTGGAAAGTAATATATGGTTCCTCATCCTCAGCCCCTTCATGATTTTCCACGGTAGCTAGAAATTCTAAGGTGTATCTCTCGTAGGTTCTTGCGTGTTTGAAAATAAATAAATTAAGGCCAACCTTATCGAGAAGTACTTCCACGGACTCTAGCAACCCTAGTTGTTCTAAGGTGGACACATGAACAAATTTGGTTTCTTGAATGGTTCTTCCCGGTCTTGTTAATCTATCCCAACGCCTCTTTGCATCTCTACTAAGTTTTTAAGGCCTCGGGCATTAATGGCGGGGATGGGTCCTGAAGAACTACTAGGTGTGGAGGATCGGGCTCTTTTGCTCATCTTTTTGTCACTTGATTTTCCTTCTTTACCTTCACTAAGCAAGTCTAGGCACAATCACAATTCTTCAACACAAATTCAATTCTTACTCAACAACTTCCAAACACACAACTAACACCACAATTTCAATCAACAATCAACAACAACAACCAACAATGACACTTAACAACCAACAATCAACAACCAACAACCAACAATGACACTAAATACTCTTATAGGTAAGTAAGAATATCAAGAATAAAGAGTACTAGGCAAAAGAGATTTATACCCCCAAAAGTTGGTTGTTTTGTGGAAATGATGGCCAATGGAGGTTGAAGAATGTTTCCTTGATCCTCCAAAGTGAATCTCCAAGCTCCAATTGTGGTGAAAATTTCTCCAAATGAAAACCCCCAAATTCTAGGGTTTGTAGAAATGTGAAGAATTTCAGAAATTTTGTGAAGAACGTGAGTAATGTGAGTGTGGAGAGAAAGATTATGTGAGGATTTGAAGAAAAATGAGGAAGATTGAGAGATTTGTTGAGGGAGATTGGAGGCTTTGAGAAGGTGTGAGTGAGAGCTAGAGTGAGAAGGGGAAGGGTATGAGAGTTGTGAGGGTCGAGTGAATGAAAGGCAGGGGGAAAGAGCTGAGTTTGTAAAGCAAGAACGAGAGGATCAGCACCCAGTTGCGACCCGCGACAGACGTCGCGACCCGCGACCAGGCCCTCGCGAGTCGCGATAGTGATCGCGAGTCGCGACCAAAGCCTGATTCGTCCTCCTTTTTTTTTTCCTTCTTTCTTTCTTTTTTCATCCCTATGTATTATGCTTCAAATCTACCACTCCCTCCTCACTCTTGTCCTCCTTTTCGCTCTTTTACATTTCATTTCTTGCAATTCTTGAACCTCCATTCACACAAGCGTCTCACAATTTTCAAATTCACTTTTTCTTACTCCATGTATTTCCTGCAAAAAGTTCAACCAAAAGCATAATATCCTACAAAATAAACAAGAGACTAGATTTATACAATTATATACACTAAGATTCGTTTATTTAACGTCGTCGACACGATGTTGCAAACCTCAAGAACTCATCCATACTCAGGATCACCGAGAGGAACATCCTCGGCCCCTACTTGCTGAAAGCCTTCAAAGTACGGCTTTAGCCGCTGCCCATTCACCTTAAAGACCTTCGATGTGGCTTCACTCATGATCTCCACAGCTCCATGGGGAAATACCTTCGTGATAATGGACGGCCCAATCCATCGAGAACGGAGCTTTCCTGGAAAGAGGCGTAGACGGGATTGAAAAAGAAGAACTCTTTGACCAACCTTGAGTTCCTTCCTTATTATTAGCTTATCATGCCATGCTTTTGTCTTAGCCTTGTAGATTGCCGCATTCTCATAGGATTCATTCCGGATTTCCTCCAACTCTTGAAGCTGCAACTTCCTAAATAGCCCGGCTTCATCAATATTCATGTTAAAGCTCTTTATTGCCCAATATGCTTTGTGCTCGAGCTCCACCGGAAGGTGACACGGCTTCCCAAACACCAAGCGGTATGGGGACATACCAATTGGTGTCTTGTAAGCTGTCCTGTAGGCCCACAATGCGTCCTCCAACCGCAAACTCCAATCCTTCCTACTTGGATTCACTGTTTTCTCAAGAATGGATTTGATTTCTCGATTTGATACCTCCGCTTGACCATTTGTTTGTGGATGGTATGCAGTGGACGTCTTGTGAGTCACATGATACCTCTTAAGCAATGCTCCTATGGTCCGGTTGCAAAAGTGTGTCCCTTTATCACTGATCAAGGCTTGTAGAATCCCGAACCTACAAAATATGTTAGACTTCACAAAGTCCGCAACCACCTTAGCATCGTCAGTTCTAGTGGGCTTGGCTTCCACCCACTTTGAGACATAATCAACTGCAAGTAAGATGTATTGAAAACCAAAAGAGTTTGGAAAAGGCCCCATAAAGTCAATACCCCATACATCAAAAATTTCACAATACAAGATTAAGAATTGGGGCATTTCATTCCTTTGGGAAATATTTCCAACTCTTTGACAATTATCACAAGACTTACAAAAATGATATGAATCTCGATGTAAAGTAGGCCAGAAAAATCCACAACCAAGTATTTTGCAAGCTGTCCTCCTTGCTCCAAAATGCCCTCCACAAGCGTGGGAATGACAAAAAGTGAGAATAGAAGTTACCTCTTCATCCGGGATACACCTTCTTATCACTTGATCCGAACAATGTTTCCATAAGTAGGGATCAACATACCATCTAGCATCACTCTTCAACTTGTCTTTCTGTGCTTTTGAGAAATGAGAAGGAAAACGGTTAGAAACAAGATAATTCACAATATGGGCATACCATGGGTGTGAGCATCCAAGAGCAAACAAATGCTCATTCGGGAATTCCTCCCGAATTGGTTCCTTCCACGGCTTCTCCGAAATAGGTTCTAGATCATATGATGATACCAATCGACTCAAGTGATCTGCAACCAGGTTCTCCGTTCCCTTCTTATCTTTTACCTCTAAATCAAACTCACTTAACAACAAAATCCACCTTATCAATCTCGGCTTGGCTTCCTTCTTCGTCATTAGATGGCGAAGGGCTGCATGATCAGTATAAACAATGACTTTGGTGCCGAGTAAGAAAGATCAAAATTTCTCTAAAGCATAGACCACAGCTAATAACTCCTTTTCTGTGGTGGAGTAATTTCACTGCGCTTCATTCAATGTCATGGATGCATCGTAAATGGCATGAGGTATCCTTCCTACTCTTTGCCCAAGCACGACCCTTACCGCATAATCACTTGCATCGCACATTATCTCAAAGGGCTTGGACCAATCTGGGGGTTGAATTATAGGAGCTGAAACTAGCCTCCTCTTCAGTTCATCGAATGCTCTTTTGCAAGCTTCATCAACCACAAAATCAACATCCTTCTGCAACAACCTGCATAAAGGAGATGAAATCTTCAAGAAATCCTTATCAACTTTAACTAACACGTCCTCTACTATTCCCTTAGGATAAGCATTGGAACGGTCAGCTAACTGAATCACTACACCTGTTTCATGTAAGATACCAAGCTTTAAGGACTCATACAATGAATAGGGAATTACATTAATTGAGGCACCCAAATCAAGCATGGCTCTTTGAAACGTGGTGTTTCCTATCACACATGGTATAGTGAACATGCCCGGATCACTGCATTTTGGAGGTAGTTTCTTTTGAAACATGGAGGATACATGTTCACTTACCTTTACCTTATGCACTCCCCTTAATCTTTGCTTTCTTTTTGTGGTACACATTTCTTTGAGGAATTTAGCATACCTAGGAATTTGTTTTAAAGCATCTAAAAGGGGAATGTTTACCTCACACTTACGAAAGACTTCGTAAATGTCCTTGTCACCTTCCTTCTGTCGAGTATCCTTTAGTGCCTCGGGAAATGGTGGAATTGGCTCATAGGGTGGAAGTGGTTGTTTCTTCTCTTGTTCTCCTGATGTGGATGGCAATGGCTCTGCCTCAGGCACCGGCTCAGGAACAACTACCTCCTCCTCGATCTCTTTCTCGCTCACAATTGCCTTTTCATTACCCTTTAACTCCTTACCACTCCGTAAAGTGATGGCACTTGCATTTTGCTTGGGGTTAAGCTCCGTTTATGACGGTAGCTTACCCGAATCACGGGCCTCTAGCCTGCCCACTGCTCCCGAGACTTGGCTCAGTTGCTTCTCTAAGTTCTTTATACTCGATCGGGTTTCCTCCTGAAATTGGACCATGTTTCCCTGCATGTTAGTCACATTTTTAGTTAAAGCATTAATCATATCCTCCGTTGACATGCCAGAACTTGATCCCTGTGCTTGGCCTTGCGGCCGGAAATATGGAGCTCCTTGCTCCGGTGGTCTTTGGTAAGGTGGTGGTGGACGATTAAACTGATGGTGTGGCGGTTGATTCCCAGATGTACCTCCATACCTTAAATTAGGATGATCTCGCCACCCCGGATTATAGGTGTTGGAATATGGATCATAATGCTTTTGGAAACCTTTGCCTTGAAAACCGGCCGCCTTTACCTCCTCACTAGCTTCTTCCCGCAGATGGGGACATAAATCAGTTGGATGATCTGATGAACAAATACCACAAGCCTTCACGTGGTGTGTCTTCTCTTTAACTAGGTACTCCCTCATCATGGATGTCAAAGCTTGTACCTGGTCCTCCAACTTAGAAGAACTGGAACCCTCGGATACCACCCGACGAGCCCCTGACTTTCTAGTAAACTGCCTCGAGCCTTCAGCTAGCTCATTTATAAAATCTTTAGCATCTTGTGCAGTTTTATTAATGATAGAGCCTCCACTCGCTGCATTTACCATCCTAGCATCTTCATCACATAGCCCATTGTAGAAGTAAAGTACTAGATCTTCATCAGAATATCCGTGATATGGACAACTAGCACATAACTTCCGAAATCTCGCCCAATACTCATAAAAGGTTTCATTGTTATTTTGCTCGATGTTACTAATATCCTTCTTCAACACAGAAGACATTGAAGTCGGAAAGTAGGCTCCGAGAAAAGCTTTCTTTAAATCAGCCCATGTGGATATGCTACCCGGTGGAAGGTAGTATAACCAGTCATTTGCTGCTCCTTTTAATGAGAACGGGAAGGCTTTGAGTTTGACCTTCTCTTCCGACACCCCACTAGGCTTCATGCTGCTACAAAACACATGGAACTCCGAAAGATGCTTATTCGGATCCTCATTATTTAGCCCATAGAATGTAGGAAGTAGATGTATCAACCCCGATTTCAGCTCAAAGGTTTCCCCTTCTTCTTCTTCTCGGAATGTTATGCATAGGGGTTGCTGATCAAGGTTTGGAGCTGTAACCTCCTTTAATGTGCGTTGCTCAACTCTCGGAGGCATCTCTTCCTCTAATTCAATAGCAAAAGGAAGCTCCCTGAAGTTTTCACGCAATTCTCTTCTCAACCTGAAAAGAGTTAATTCCAAATCTGGATCGTACTGCAAGGGTTGTTGGTTAGCAGTACGAGTAACAACCATAAACCACAAAACAAGCAATACAATCAATAATAAAATACGCTAAACACAAACTAGTACACCTTGCTCCCCCGCAACGACGCCAAAATTTGGTGTGTAGTTGTCGTACACCCTAACCAAATATAATTAACCTTCTTTCCTTAACAACTTGGTGTATAGCGGAAGTATGGGTCGTATCCACAGGGAGCACAGTACAAGTCTATAAATAGCGGAATCAAACCCCTAGAACCTTCTAGGAGTCACGTAACCAATGGGGGGGGTTTGATAAGGAACAAGGACTATACTAAAAGCGATTAAACAAGAAATGTTGTAAGTTCAATCAATGAAAAAGGAACTTGGACTCGATTAGCATCCACTTTCAACCAAAGTATCGATCATGGAACTTATAAACGTTTATCCCCTTTTGGTCACCTATTGAGAAGTCTAAACTCCTAGCCTCCTAGATCGTGGTTAAACAAACACGATCAGCGTGGTTTGAACCCCCTCTTACTATCACCCAACTCAAACAAATAGCATTTAAGTTCAAACCAATAGTAGCATTAGAACCGAGGCACAAAAGGATTGCTAATGATAATGAAGCATTAACATTCAAGCAATAAGTAAGATCTCTCTAAGCACTTGAAGCAAGATCAGCATTACAACAAACACCTAGTGTGCTACTAAGGAACTAAGAACACAAACAACCGATTATGTCCTTAACTCTAGCATTTGATCATTTACACAACTACACTAGTAGTACTCCTAGCAAGATTATACAAAAATCGATGAAATAAGCTCAAGAAACCTTACAATAACCAAAGGAGATGAGAAGTACAAGATTTCTCACATACAAGAGTTGAAAGCTTCACCTAACCGAATCCAAGAACAAGTTTACGCTAGAACTAACATGATTTACACCAAAGATTTCTAAGAGATGTTAGTGTTTTAAAACCCTAGGAATGGTAGCTAAACACTCTCTGGTCTACTTCTCTCTCTATAAAATAAAGACGAACTAAAAACATATGTCCCAAACCATCCGTAGAAGGAAATATAAAAGAAAGGAGAGGTGGGCGGCAGTGCCTGGTCGCGACCCGTGATCACTGTCGCGACTCGCGAGCAGTAGGTCGCGACCCGCGACATGCATCGCGGCTCGCGATGGCAAGCTGCCTCTCCTTTCAATCAAGTTTTAACATATAAGGGGAAGGGAAAGGGAAAGGCTTTGAAAGCCTAGCAGGATCTTCCTTGGTGGCTTGGCCGCTGCAAGGGCTCGATGCTCGGAGCTCGGAATCGGGAGACTCGGAACTTGGCTTGGAAGATTCAAATGGATTCCGAAGGCTTCGAGATGACGTACCGCTAGGAGGTTGGATGACTTGATGCTTCGGAGAGTGATAGAAAGCTGCACGAACAAGACAAACACCAAAACTTGGGACACGACTCTCTAGACCTCTTTAACACCAAATCAAACCAAAACCCGAACTCTAAACACAAACCGACACACAAAACCATACAAAAATCGCCTAAGATTGGCGAATAACTTTGAAGCATCACTTGTACCCTTGTTTGTTCCGGGTGAATCTTATCCGAGTCAACTCAAATCCTTACTACATAATGTTGTGTAATGAATGTATATTACTAGGATAAGGGCACTTTTTGAAGTTTATAATAAATTAGGAACTAGGAACTTAGTAGAAGTTTTAGGGTTAAGTTATTTATAAATACAACTAAATAGAGAGAGAGTAAACATGATGATATTAATGAGAGACTGAATCTTTTGTAGTGTAGTACTTAGCTTGTATTATTCTTAGGATTTATGTAACATTTCCATCCTGTCAATCCAAGTTCCATTTCAAGTTCTTATATCACCATTAAAATCACTAATTCTTTTCTGACATTATCATGTACCTTGTCCGTCATTTTCGGTTAACAACTTGGTATCAGAGTGGTATGGTCCGTGGTGGCTGGAAAACGTTGCTGATTTTCTAGTTTCATTTAAAAAAATCTTTTTTTTTAAAAAAGAATGGAGGTTGATGTGGCAGTGGTGCAGCACAAAAAGGGTAAAGATGGATTCAAGAAGAATATGCATACATCTCGCAAAAAAGAGATCGAGGCATATCAGATTTCAAGGAAGAGCATAGAATACGGCAAGAGCATCAACTCCCTGAGTTCTCCGGGAGAAGCTTTCTATTGAAGGAATAGGTTTACCAACTGGAGGACACCTTCCAATTTTTTTCAGTTTAAGGAGGAGGAGAGGTTGAAGGCTGTCGCGATGGTTCGAATGGGGACACCGACGATGATCTTTCTATGGATAGCACGAGCTGAAGGAGCAAATGATGCAACGATTTGAATCGTCATTAATGCCTTCATGGAAGCCAGATTTGGAGGAAGAAAAAGAAGTAGTGAACACAAACATATGTGGAGGTTATTTTCATCGGGTTGGTGATGTGGAAAGTGGTAGGAATGACGGTGTGTAATCCCCCATATTTTTGAGTTATTTAAATAAATAGTTTTAATCATATTGAAGTATTGAAGCTATTTAAAAATAAGTACTTCCAGTAAAAAGGGTATTTTAGTAATTTCAGCAAGAAGTATTTTTTGTAACTTTTATCATTAAGGGTATTTTGGTCTTTTTTATCAAAACGTAGTCTTTTTCCACTGTAAAAGGAGGAATTAGGGTTTCCTCCATCATTTACTAGTCACCATCTTCACAAGGAGTAAATAGGGTTTCTCTTTTCTCTCTCAAACCCTAGTTTTTATTCTCCATCAATTCCTCCATAGATTCAAGTTCTTAGTTTTCTCCATTGACTTTTGAAGGAGGATCATTCAAGCATTCAAGTGCAGCAAAGCGTTTTTATTTTTCTCCCTTTCTTTCTCTTTTCTTTCTCTTTTATTCCTTCGTTTTTCCGCCCTTTCGTCTCCCCTCTTCCTTCGATTTTGCAGCAGCCACGTCGTGGCTTTTGGCCAGCGAGTCACCGGCAAGTGACCCTACCGCCATTGCCACTCGGCTAGTGGTGCGGGTGGTCCTTGCGGCGGTCGCTCGTTTGCGTTTTATTGTTTTTGTTGTGTGGTTTTTCGAACCACACACAAATTTTTTTAAAAATATTTTTATTATATATTATTTAATTAATTTACTACAGTATTTTAATTAATAATTTATTAGTTTTTATGAGTTTTAAGCATTAGTTTGTATTGGTCTTTGCTTACGAGTAAAGGTTTTCAAGTTTTATGATCTACAAGAATTTTTGTAGTGTTTTAAAGTAAAATTCAGATTTATTATTACTCCTATTATTTAAAAGCTGATTTTTATTAATTAGTAGTCTTGAATGGTTTGTTGTTAAGTACTTCTTTATTGGTAGGTTCCAAGCATTATAAAAAGCAATTGAGACTTTTATTGTTTGATGATTCCATTGTAGTAGCAAGGTACATATATTTTGACCTTTGACCTTAATATTTTTAAGGACTATTTGTTGAGCATGAGAAGTAAGGAGATGCTTATGCCTTAAGATTGTTTGAGGTTTATGTTGTGAACATAGAAAGGAGACTAGGAATGAAACTTTTGAGTTATTCCTGTCATTTGACATTTATGTTATTGATGTTTATTGCTTTTGAACATGATTAAAGTTTATTTATGTTATTCTTGAAGCTATGGCTTGCATGAGTATTTATTGAGCAAGGTCTCATGAGTAGTTTATTTTATTGAGCAAGGTCTCATGAATAGTTAGAAGTTATTGAGCAAGGTCTCACTAGTAGTTAAAGTTATTTGGCAAGGTCCCATAAATAGTTAACCATTGAGGAAGGACTCAATTGGTTGGATCATGATCCTTAAGAAAGAAGAAAGGACTCAAGGAGTCATTTAAGTAAGAAGTTGAGCAAGAGCTCGAAAGAATAAATTGAGGTTGTTTGTGGTACTTGTTTGTTATCAATTATTAAAGAAAGATAAGAAATTAATTTATTTGCTTAGTTGTTATTAGTCGTATGTGTCTCACATATCGAACTTTGGCAATAAAACTCTTGGTAGGATCCCCCATGAGTATTGAACTTAAGGGGGAGTTAGTATGTAACTATACTCCTGCATTGGTATAGCTTGACGATGCGATTGCTTTTATTTTATCAAGAAAGCTTTATGGAATTCCAAGATATCAAGAAGATTTTTGAGTAGACTAGGTGTCACTCATAGTGTCTCTGTCGAGATGTTTAGTCTAGGGGCTCACTCTCACTCTCTCTTTCATTTCACTAACAAGCGTTTACTTCTCGAGTCAAGTTATTTAAAGTTCACGGAACTTTACTTTATTAGTAAGAGGTGTGGAATCTCTTACACAAGAATTAGTAGCCCGTTTATTACTCCAAGTGGAGGACGGTGCCTGTTTCATTGCCAATATATATTATTGATGAATTTAGTTAGTTCAATCTTTGTTGTTGCTTATAGAATCATGAGAAGAGCAAGCCGAATTATTTGAGGATTGCATATATTATTATTTATTGCATTAGCTTACTAGGTTATGTACTCAGCGTTGCTGATGTATGTGTTTTGTTTATTTGGTTATTGTTTCATCTCAATGACCCTGTGACGACCCATTCATGAATTTGTTTGTGAATGGCGAGCAGATCTTAGAGGTTGAGTTTAAGGTGCAAGTGCTGTTGTGCATGGGGGTCAGGAGCATCAAGATGGGAATTTCAGTGCATAAACACTTATTTCAATAAAGTTATTTTGGTTTATGTTTGTTTTGAATAAGGAACTATTATGGGGTAGTTCCTGAGTTGTTAACTCATTTATTGAATTTTATATTTCGGTTTTATTAAATTATTTCAAGTTATATTTTCAAAGACTTCCGCTGTATTCTCTGATTAGCCTTACGTATTATCATGCGTGACATAACATCTCCGCAGTTTCTCTCTTTTATAAAGGTTTGTAAATGGAGGGATTGTGGGGGTGTTATAAGGTGGCCGGAGAAGATTTCGGGATAGTGAAGTGAATCTTGGGAAGTGCGATTCTGACGCAAGTGGGAGTGGTGGAGGCCCAGGGCATTTTACCGGCAAGTATTCTGGTGGTGGGGATCAGAGACGAGTTGGTCCTGCAGCGAAAGCACGGTGGCACTTGCAAGAAATGATACTAGAATTCCGGAAGAGTAAAACTGAGTCAAACTTTGCCTTAAGCAAGAAGGAAAATCTAGAAAATTATATTAAGGGTAGTGTTGGAAATGGTTCTTAAGACATTTGGTGGCAGTAAGAGCAGTGGGGTCCAAATCATTGGGTAAGGGTAAAACATATGGCAACCTTTCAAGCTCCTGAATATTGTAACAAGGCTATACACTCACCCAAACCCAATAACTTATTTCTACCAACCCATTTAATCATAATCCTAATTTACAAGTGCCAATTCTGAGATCACTAAAATCCCTCCCAAAACCAAACAGCATTTTAACCCACATTTCTCTACTTTCTATCTCTCAACTCATTAAGTAAACCCAATTGTCCCACACAACCTAACAGTCCACATACATGCCAATCCAACACGAAACAAAGTCCCTACTTAACTAACCTCCTTTCACACTCTTCCATTTCCTAGCCCGACACTCTAACCCATCCTTCCAAACTCTTGTATGACTTCACCCACTCAGTACCCAATTTCCCAACCCAATTTCTCCAACCCACACTTCCTACTCAGTCCATAGAGCACAATAACTTGCTCCAACTCCCAACACCATATTGCACTCACCATGCACTTCTCTATCCTCCCACACTGCAATATATCAACGCACCCCCACTCCATAGAAGCTTAATTCCTTGCACGCCCAAGCTCAATTATGCATAACTTTACTACTAAAGGAGGTTAGAGGCATCACTAATGAGGAGCTAGAACTACAATGGAAGCCATTACATCAGCTTTAGCAACATCACTTTTCATTAGGTCACTTTCGGAAGTTTATAATAAATTAGGAACTAGGAACTTAGTAGAAGTTATAGGGTTAACTTATCTATAAATAGAGCTAAGTAGAGAGAGAGAGAGAGTAGGCATGACAAAAATTAATGAGAGAATGAATTTTTTGTAGTATAGTACTTAGTATTAGGCTAGTTGATTAATTATTTATTAATTAGACTCTTAGTCTGTATTATTCAGAGACGGTTTTATTCCTCTATATATATAAAGTGTCAGGCAACCTAAACAGGTTGGCCAATCATTCTCAATACTCGTACATGGTATCAGAAGCCTAGGTTAATTTTGTTTTCTCTTCCGCACACGTTTAACCTCACGTTAAAAAAACTACCCTTAGTGTTTTCAGGCGACAACTCCCATGTCTGCTGCCACTTCCTTAGCCTACGGCACCACTAACCCTGCTAGCAGTCCCCTCACACCGGGCCCCTATCCGCGCCCCACCATGACTGCTCCGTTGAACCCTAGTCCGCCTTTGACATCTCTGCCCATCGACAGTTTTGCTGGCCTTCCCGCTAGCCACCTATACAACACCGCCACAACGGATGTTGCGGCGCCTACAGACTGGGTTCTTGGCGTTTTTGCCCCGTAGTGGAAGTTTGCGCCACCATCCATCGACGATCTTCAGGGCAGCCCCTATGCTCTCTGCACTCCTTCGCGGTTCCCTCATGGTTTTGGCCTCGGTTCTAGAAACGGTGACATTCATTCCATGCCTCCTTTCTCGGCCTATACTCCTCATCGTCTCCCGTCTGCGACAACTCTTGTGCATCAGGATATTACTCGTTTTGTGACCATCAAATTAGCATCACCCGAAGATTATCTTATGTGGAACACTCAGGTGAAGTGTTTTCTTTCGACGCATCAATTACTTGGTATAGTTGAAGGTACAATTACAGTTCCTTTTCCTACTTATGTTGATAATGTAGGTTAATCTTTGCCTAATCCGCAATGTTATGAGTATATGAGACTTGATCAACATATTAAGTTATTTCCTGGGTGTTATGATAGATGTGCATGAGTTACGTACTGCTGTTGAGATTTGGAATAGATTACTGTCACTTTTTGTGCATGCTAGTATGGCTAGATCGATGGAGTTGAAATGTATACTAAGTCATATGAAGAAATCTGATAAGCAGTTTATGGAAGTATTTTTACATGAAATTAAAATTATTGTTGATTCCTTAGCTGCTATTCAGTGTCCTGTCTCTCAGTATGATTTAATTCAGTATACTTTGACTGTGTTGGATCAAGATCGTGAATATGATGCCCTTGTCACTATTTTGTCACAATTTCAATCGTCCTTGACGTTTGACCATCTTTGCCCTAAGCTCTTTCAGCATGAGCAACACATTAAGGCTATGCGTGCATATGATGATACGCCTACTGCTCATCAAGCTTTAGTTGTTGTTTAGTCTGGCTCTTCAGGTTCACACTCATCTACTTCGGGTGGTTCAAATTCTAAGGGTTAAGGGGGTGGTAAAAATAAGAATCGCAACAATCGTAACAAGGGTGGTCGTGGCAATAATGAAGGTCGTGGAAATGGAGGACAGGGTGGTCGTAACAATGCAGGCCGAAATAATTCTATGGGTAAATTATCTAACATTTCATATTATGATTATTCTTGTGCCAATTATATTGCTAATGATTTGTCTTCAGCAGGAAGTAATCCATCTAACGGCAATTTAGCCACTTCTCCTTCCTCCGATACTTGTGGTCTTTGTTGGTATCCAGGTCACCAAGCAGCTTTTTGTCCTCAGCGTTTCAATCACAACTTTGTGCCTTCTTCTTCTGATAGTGTCACACGTGCCCTAGCTGCACTGTCTGTTGGTGGTGAAACAAATGACTCTGTTTGGTATCCAGATTCTGGATCCGCATCTCACATGACCTCACAGGATGGTAAGCTATCTAATGCCTTTCCTTACACTGGTTCGGGTTCTACTGTTGTTGGTGATGGCACAAGACTTCCCGTTAATAAACTTGGCAATTTAACTCTGTCTTCCCCTAGTCGCCCCCTTCACCTCACGAAGGTGTGTCATGTTCCCCAGTTGAAACATAATCTGTTGTCTGTTCAAAAGTTATGTCAAGATAACTCTTTCATCATTTGTTTTGACGAGTCTTCTGTTTGTGTTAAGGACAAGACCACGGGGGAGGTTCTGTTGCGGGGAATCAGTAGGAATGGTGTCTACCCTATTGAGCCTCACATTCTTCAGTCCGAGTCGTCTTCCCAAGTTTGTTCAGAGTCTTCCCGAGTCTGCTCAGCGTCGTCTGTCCCTACTCTTGTTGCAACTAAGGAGTCTGAAGATGTTTGGCATGCTCGCCTTGGTCATACCTTTGCTAGTGTTTTAGGAAATTTACGTTCACAGAATTTCATTTCATGCACTTCTAAGTTTCATGAAGATTATATTCATTGCAAAGTAGGAAAGATACATCGTTTTCCCTTTGAGTCTGTGACTCATCGTGCCCCTATCCCTTATATTTGATACATAGTGACCTTTGGCAATCGCCAGTTAAATCAAATGAATCTTTTCAGTATTATGTGGTTTTTGTTGATGATTATTCGCGTTTTTCTTGGCTTTATCCACTTAAATTGAAATCTGATGTGTTTTTGACTTTCATAATTTTTCAGAAACTTGTTGAGAATTTATTTAATTCAAAGATTAAGTTTTTCCAGAGTTATGATGGACGTGAGTTTGATTACACGCCTTTGCTGCAACATTTCTGTGATTCGGGAATTTATTTTCGAAAATCTTGTGCTCGAACTCAAGCGCATAACGGAATTGCGGAAAGGAAACATCGCACCATTATCGAGATGACACTTACTATGCTTATTCAATCTGAGTTGCCAGCTCGATATTGGGTCGATGCGTGTTATACGGCTGTTATACGATTAATCGTACTCCGATTTCGGCATTGCAAGGTTCATCTCCGGTTGCCAAACTTTTTCATCATCCTCCTTCCTATGAGTTTTTGAAATGTTTTGGTTGTGCATGTTTTCCTCTGTTTTTAGATCCTAAAATCAATAAATTACAGGCTAAGTCGATTCAATGTGTTTTTCTTGGCTATACGTCAAATTATAAGGGCTATCGATGTCTTGATCCTCTTTCCGGCAAAGTTTACACAAGCCGTCATGAGTTTACACAAGCCATAGCCTCGTCTTTTGACGAGTATCTTGACCCCTTGGTTATGTTTCCGAGTGTTTGTTGGTCTAGTGAGTCTAGCTTGCCCTTGGTTACGTCTCCTAGCGTGTCGTATGGTCAGCCACTGTCGTCTAATGCTATGAGTCTCACGTCTCACCCGCGGCTCACACCCGCGCCCATAGCCCCCCATTCCCCATGGTGTCCGCGGACGCTGCTAAACCGCAACTATCTCACTTCGCGCCCGAAGATACTTATTACCCTTTGCTACCGCACGCTGCTGGCCCGCAGCATCATCCTGCACCCGCATATTCTCGAGCAGGCGGCAGCACCCCGCAGGATCACAACCTTGTGCCCGCAGCCAACCTCGTCCATCCGCAACATGTTACCGCCAGCCTGCAACACTCGTCTGCGCCCGCGGGGTCATCTGCCATCTCCCCCATTCCCCTTCCTTTGTCCTTGGTCGTTCCTAGTGATGTCCCCCTTGTGTCATCCCCGTCTCTCATTGTCCCTCCTCCTAAGCGTCCTCGTAAGCTGTCTAAGTGTGTTGATCCCACTAATGTCCATACAATGACTACTCATTTAATTGACGGATTTATTTCAACTGGGAATTTAATGAATTGTAAAACCGATGTTGTTGAGTCTGAACCGTCTAATTTTAAACAAGCGTCTAAAGCTTCTCACTGGCAACAAGCCATGCGCGATGAGTATACGACATTAATTAAGAATGATACGTGGGAACTTGTGCCTCAGAACAACAATTGAAACGCTCTTGGTGGTAAGTGGGTGTATAAGATTAAATATAATTTTGACGGTACAATAAAGCGGTTTAAGGCCAGACTTGTTGTTTTTGGTAATCATCAGCAGGCAGGTATTGACTACTTTGAAACCTTTAGTCCTGTTATTAAGCCTACTACTGTTTGCTTAGTTTTAACCATTATTGTCACGTTTAAATGGCCAATTCGTCAACTTGGTGTTAAAAATGCTTTCCTTCATGCATTAGTGGAAAAAATACCTATTGCTGCTCCCCTGTAGCTACGGGCTAGCTGAACAACCCGCAGCTAAATTACAGTCACTGCGGGCCTCTAAAATAGCCCGTAGCTAAATCATAGTTTGATGCGGGCTTTAGAGTAAGCCCGCAGCTAAATTGGCTAGAAACTAAGTTAGCTACAGGCCTTGGTAACCGCCCGCAGCTAAGGGTGGAATGAAATTTTTTGAAGTTAATAATTCCTTTAAGGAGCTTCCTCTTACCCCCGCCAAATCCCTAAATTAGAAGAGGGAAGCTTTGTCCCTGTTCCATTCACACTGTTCCATTATGTCGTGCTGCCATTGCTGCCGTCAGGCGAACCTCAGGCCGTTGCTGCCGTCAGGCGAATCTCAGGCCATTGCTACCGTCAGGTGATTCTCAGGCCGTTGCTGCCGCCTTCGCCTCTGACTTCGCCAAATCCCTAAATCTCTCACTGTTCCATTCATACAATAGCTCTCACTATTCCATTCTCAGGCTAACATTCCGTTTAAGCGCCCCTTCTCAGGCGACCTTCTCAGGCGTTCAATCAGGTTCTTAATTCTTCTCACCTTCTGAGTTTCATTCAGGTTCATAATTCCATTGAAATTGTAATTCTTCCATTGAAATTGCTCTCTTCTTCTCAGGCGTTCCAAAAAGCTTCAATTGAAATTGCTCTCACCTTCTCACTGTCACCAAGCTCTCCCATTCTCAAGATTTTGCTGGCCTACTGTTGTCACGGCTAGTAACAAAACTTCACAGGTCAATTTCTTGCTATCCTAAATTGCTTTAATATTTTTTATGGAGTTTCATATCTCTGTCTGAGCTTCTTGGAGAACCAAAAATATTTTGAGTTTCATGTGTAAATTATATCAGAATAAGAATACCTGTATCAATTTAAGTACTCACTGGTAAATGTTATTGATTATGAGCTATAATTCTGGATGAGGTTTTGTTCTTCCTGTGGAGTACATATTTGTCTTCAATGGCATTTATTGTCACAATTTTCTTTTGTTTCCAACGTTGTGATATTATATGAAACTCTCAATATTTTGCTTATTGAACATTGAGATTGACCAAAGAACAAATGCATAATTAGATAAGCCTTCAGAGCCTTAGAGGACAATATTTCTGCCTTATTGTGATTGTATTGTCGGTTTTTTCGAGAGCTCTGCCCCTAGATCGTGTTGTTTTGGCTGAGATTTCTTATTGCGAACCTCTCTTATGTTGATAAAAACATTCTTATCCACAATCTTAGAAAATAGTTCGACTTTGATTTGTTTTAGAACTCAACATTACTTTTGCATTTGGTCACTTGACTCTGCTTCTTAACTTGGCAGAAGAGTAAGAGTCCAAGAAGATGACAAAAGAAAGTGAAGGCATTTGGTCATTTTTGCCTGAGGTGCAAGCACCACAGCAACCTACTCCTCCACCTAAAAAAGTGAATTGAAAATCTACATAGAAACTACTGTGAGTGGGCTACCCTTTATATATCATTTAGTATTTAAGTTTTTATGTGAATATTATTTGAAATGATTGGGTGATGCATTTGTTTAGTTTGTATGTTTGTTGCATTATCAATCATAAGCCTAGATACCCGTTCAAGACTTACTCACTAGGAGTAAGTCTTGAATAGTCCCCGGTTTTGGGACTGTTCTTGGACATTTAATCTCACTTAGGATGTGAACGTATGCCTTCTTCTCAATTCTAAGGATAATTTCGGTTTGTGATTTCCTTAATATGTTTTCCGGGTACATATGTAGTTAAGCAATTTGCTACATCGTGCTACTTGGAGAACTATAGGGAAATGCTGCCGAAATTTCCTTAGAATCGAAGAGTTGGTGTACATTCACTAGTGAGATTAGATGTCCAAGGATGGGTTAGGATTGAGTGATAAGGACCTTCTTGGAGCATGCATTGATTTTATTGAGTGGTCTATCATGTGTACTTGTTAGGTGTCTAATTCCGCTTTTCCTGACTTTTTAGAAAGGATCCTCAATGTTGTTGGATGTATGGTGAACGCAACACAATTGACTTCTTTCATGGGGTAGAAGAGTTTCGTAGAGTGGCTTTAGAACACCAAAGGAGTAAGGGAGTTGCCACAATTTTATGTCCATGACGTGATTGTAATAATCTAAGGAAGTGGGATGATATTGGGATTATAGAGGATCATTTGTTTCGGCGAGGGTTTACTCAGATGTATGAGTTTGGTATTGGCATGTTGAGAACATAGTTCCAATGAATGAGGCAATGATGGTAGTGTCAATTATGAGGAAGATGATGATAACAATAATGAATTTTCTATGATTTTTGGTAATGGTGAGGAAGCTACTGGTGAGGAGTGTGAAGATAGTGATGCTGAGTTAGCCGGCGAAGATGATATGAATGAGAAGATGGGGGGCTTACATGAACAACTTAGTGATGCTCCAGAGCGATTTGAGAGAGTTGAAAAGGCCGCTACGACCCCCCTATACCCTGGATGTCCAAATGTTTCACTCCTAGAAGGTGTGTTAAAATTGTATAACATCAAGGCACATGGTAATTGGACTGACGCGAGTTTTACCTTGTTGTTGGAAGCCTTAGCAAATATGTTTCCAAAGGGTATGAGATTCCCACGTCGACCTATTATGCCAAAAAATTAATGTGTCCTCTCGGCCTAGAATACCAGCGAATCCATGCACGTCCTAATGATTATGTTCGTTTTCGTAAGGAGTATGAGAAGTTGGACAAGTGTCCAATTTGTGGAATATCGCGGTATAAGAAAAACGAGGGGATGTTTGATGACAAAGGGGATGACGCTATTGAGAAAAACAAGATTGGGCATGCTGCGAAGGTGTTGTGGTACCTTCTAATTATACCTAGGTTTAAGCGTATGTTCTCAATTAAGAACGACGAAAAGAACTTAAGTGGCATGCCGATGTGAGGAAGAAAGATGGGAAAATCAGGCATCCCGCTGATTGTGAGCAGTGGCAACAATTTGATAAAAGTAATTCTGATTTTGGGAAAGAAGATAGGAACCTCAGACTAGCTCTCTGTACTGATGGGGTGAATCCATACGGATCCTAGAGTAGTAGACATAGCTCATGGCATGTTCTTTTGTCTATTTATAACCTTCCACCGTGGTTATGTATGAAGCTCAAGTATTTGATGATGTCTTTGTCAATTTATGGACCTAGACAACCCGGGGAAATGACATTGATGTGTATTTAGCACCTTTAATTAAAGAATTGAAATTGCTGTGGTCTGAAGGGGTGCCGATGTTTGATGCCTATACACAGTCGAATTTCAATTTACGTGCCATGGTTTTCTGCCAGGTGAATGATTTCCCAGCGTATGGGAATCTTTCAGGTTACAAGGTTAAGGGAGAGCAAGCATGTCCTATTTGTGAAGAGGATATGGAGCCCATTTACTAGACACATTCCCATAAGAATGTGTACATGAATCATCGGAGGTTTCTTGATCGTCATCACCATTATTGTAAGAAGAAAAGTCAATTTATTGGATTCATTGAGAAAGGAATGGCCAGCGAATAAAGAACAGGGGTGCAGATTTATGATCGTATTAAGAATTTGAAAACGGTTCATGGTAAGGCCACAAAATCCACATCAACGAAAGGTGTGCTCTGGAAAAGAGTATCTGCTCTTTGGGACCTTCCATATTGGCAAGATTTGCAGGTAAGACATTGTCTTGATGTCATGCACATTGAAAAAAATGTATGTGATGCTGTTCTTGGAACGTTGATGAACATGCCAGGTAAGCCAAAAGATGGGTTAGGTGCGAGGTTGGATATGGAGAAGAGAGGGATTCGTCCGAATCTTTGGGCTCAGCCAAGAACAAATGGAAAGATGTATCTCCCTCCGACTTGCTAGACAATGTCTTCGGCAGAGAAAAGACTATTCTGTGAGTTTTTGTACGATATCAAGGTGCCTTCTGGATATTGTTCAAATTTGAAAACATATGTTACCCAGAAAGATTTGAAGATGGGTGCTATGAAAACACATGATTGTCATGTAATGATGCAAGTATTTTTTCCAGTGGCTATTCGTGGTCTATTATCACCTCATGTAAGCCATGTTGTTGTCAAGTTATGCTTGTTCTTTGATAGAATTTGTAGTAAAGTGATAGATCCAAAAACACTTGATGCATTACAAAATGACATAGTTGAAACCTTATGCAAGTTTGAGATGTATTTTCCACCTTCTTTCTTTGGTATCATGGTTCACTTGATTGTACATCTTGTTCGGGAAATTAAGCTTTGTGACCCGGCTTTTTTAGATGGATGTACCTGTATGAGAGATATTTTAAGATTCTGAAAGACAAAGCAAAGAATAAAGAAAATCCCAAGGCTAGCATCATTCAAGGCTATATGGCTGACGAGATCGGGGAGTTTTGTGCGGAGTTCATTGCTAGCATAAAGGCAATTGGACTAAGAGTTTCTCGTCATGAGGGCAGGCTACGAGGTAAAGGCACAATTGGTGGAAGGGATGTCATCCCTCCTAATGAAAGGAAAGAAAAAGGCCACATATATGTGTTGCAACATCTCTCAATCGTTCATTCTTACGTAATGAAGCACTTGAAGCTATTGAGGAGCATGTATCCTAAGAACGAACGTAAGGCAATGTTAGAACATAATCGAACTTTCATTAACTGGTTTGAGAAGCAAGTGGCAATGAGTTGAAGCAACCTAATCATAGTGTTCCAGACACGATAATATTGCTAGCAAGGGGTCCAAGAAAACTAGTGAGGACATTTGAGGGTTATGACATCAATGGGTATTCGTTCTACACAAAACGTCAAGATGGGAAGGGTGTACTACAAAATAGTGATGTCATGCTTGATATCACATATTTATATAGAATTTCCTCCCTTAATTACAAGCTAATTTGTGCGTCATTGGAGCTCTTCGGAGCTATTTTGTGCTAACTATCGTATATGGTTGTGGTTTTGTGTTTTAGTGTTGAATTGCAGGTTCTAGGGAGTTTTCTCCTTATTTCCGAGCAATTTGGAAGCGACCACGACTTTACGAGATGTTACGAGGCACGTAGGATGGCTCACGAGCTTTATAGATAGTTTAGGAGGTCCCAAGACCTCTAAACGTGAAGAATTGAGAGCCAAAGAGTTCAAAGGAGCTTCACGTACTCTGATCGGGAAAGAAATGGCCCGATCGGGCGAAGATTTATTAATCGGGTGGTAAAGTTACGCACCCGATCGGGCGGACATCACCCGGCCCCATCGGGTGGAAAAACTAAGAAAATTGTGTCGGCATTCTTACTACTAACCCGATCGGGCAAAGAAGACCCAATTGGGTGGGTGATCGGGCGGACCCAAAATTGAATGGAATGTTGCTGCTTGCGTGCCAGCGTGAAATGGGAATAATTTGGGCCCTTTCTCCCCAGACCCGATCGGGCAATGTCAGCCTACCCTATCGGGTGGAGGTCAAAGAACGTGCAAATGCTGCTTAGTTAATTGTTGCCGCCTAATAATATACAAAGCTTGGCCCACTTTATTTGTGTCAGCCAGCTTTGTGATAAGAAGCTCAAATGCAGCCACTACAAGACAAAGGTGGGCCAGGTTTCACATTTTATGCTGCTGCTGTAGCACTGCATGCATGCGTCCAAGACAAAATTCTGGGCTTCTCACTTCACCCGAGGGAGCACCCGATCGGGCAACCCATCGGGTGAAGCCCAATTCCTTTTTTTATTGCTGCGCTGCTGCTTGGAAAAGAAGGAGATTATTTTGGAATTTTTTTTACTATGGACCCGATCGGGTGGCCCTTTGCTTGATCGGGTCCCGTGCTCGTATTCGCGGAAATTCTATCTTTAATTCCGTTTTTATTAGACTTTTTTGGGGGGTAAAATAAATACCTTTTCCTCATGATTTTAGAGACATCTTTTATTCTAGTTTTATTTCCATAGTTCTTAGGTTAGTTTTATTTTAGTTTAAACACTTTAGATTAGATTAAAGGTGATTGAATCTTGGATTCGATTTCAATAAAAGTTGTTGCTTTCCGTCAATTGGTATTCTTCTCTACTTTAATCTCTTTTATTATTCTTGATTGCTTAGTTTAATTATTTATTCATTCATGATGCAATTATTAGGGTTTCATATTAGATTTATTATTGTTGATTTAATTATGAGTAAGTAGTTTAATTTATAGGGATTTAGAGAGGGAAGCCATGTTTATACCTTGATTATTTGAATGTCTATTAGTTTATAGGGTTTGATGAGATAGGTTATGGTGTGATTTGTTCTTATTGAGTAATTAACGTTATTGCGCAGTTTCTTTGATTACTTGAGGTTAATAATCGTTTGCACAGACCCGTCTTACTTTTAGAGGCCTAGTACACACCAGTAATTTTGATTATGTTTGTGAACATGCTGCATATGTTGAATTATGGGCGTTGAGACTTAACCATAGCTTGACACGGCTCTAATCTATCGAGTCTCGACCTAGGTTCTGATAGTTGTTTGATCCTTTGATTGGTATAAGCATGGTGGACCGACCTAATTCCCTAGACCTTTATTTCATAGAGTAAAAACCCATTTTATATTGTTTTCTAGTAGTGAATTAGTAGTTCAGTTGTTTCTATCTGATTTTGTCTGAAGTAGTTGTTTAGCTAAATATTAACTTAGAACTCCGTCTCTCTGTGGATTCGACCCTACTCCCACTGATTACTATTGTTAGAGGACCGTAGGAATTATCTTTGAATAGGCGATACGACTTTAGCCTATCAAATTTTGGCGCCGTTGCCGGGGAGACGGCTAGTTTTCTAGTTTTTATTTGGTTATTTGGTCTACTTCTCTGTGCCTCATTGGAACTTCATTGTTCTAATTGAGGTACGTTTTACTGCTTCTTCTTGTTTCTTTTGTATGCCCAGGTCTCGAAGAAGAGGTACCCTCGTTCCTTAGGATCCTGATTTGACAAAGACACTCAGGCAACTTCGAAAGAAAATTCAGAGAGAAAAGCAGTCTGTTCAACTGAACACCTCTGGATCAGACTCCTCGAGTTTAGTTATGTCTAAATCACTGAAGTCATATGGGGTGCCCAACCCAGACGGTCTCTCCACTGGACCTACTATACCCACCATTGCTGCAACGAATTTCGAAATTAAGCCTGGACTCATCAGCACGGTTCAGCAAAATCAGTTTGGTGGGCATCCTACTGAAGACCCGGCAAATCATCTGCAGCGGTTTCAATAAATTTGTCGAACCGTCAAACATGCCGACGTCACTCCAGATGAACTCAAGGTCATGTTGTTCGAGTTTTCATTGAGAGATAGAGCCCAAAATTGGTCGAACGACGTGAAAGAAACAGAATGGAGTGAGATTTCTGCAACGCTTCTGAGGGAGTACTATCCACCTACTAAGACAGCAGAAATCGGAAACAAACTAGCCACGTTTTCCCAAGAGCCTGATGAAACATTACGGGAAGCGTGGGCTAGATTCGGAGATTTACAGAGAGAGTGTCCACATCACAACATGGACAAATGGTTCTTGACGCAGACATTCTACAATGGTCTGCAGCCTCAGACGAAGAGTATAGTTGACTCGTCTGCGGGAGGAGTCTTTCTCGATAAGAAAGTGGATGTAGGCTATGATTTTCTATCAAACCTTGCATCCAATGATCATTCCACTTCCCGCAGCCTCACGAGGAAAGTATTGGAGGTAGATGTCATTTCATTATTGACTTTGCAGATAGCAAAGCTGAGCCAACAAATTAACACCTTCAAATCCTCTTCCTCGACAACACCCCCCTTGAGCATTAATGTTATGTCTGCCATAGCACCCATGAGCTCATCTTACTGTGAGGTATGTGGTGTTCAGGGTCACTTTGAGCATGACTGTCAGTTAAGTCAACATCAGATGGAGCAGGCAAATGCATTTCAACAAAGACCCGCAAACCTTTCCCCCTCCACATGCCTACACAAATTATCAACCTCCACCTCCAAAAAATCATCCTAATCCCTCATACTACCAAAATCCCTCTAGTTTTCAAAGACCTCCACCACAAAACTTCAATCCCCCTCATAACTTCTAAGCCCCACAAAATTTTCAAACCCCACCTGTACAAAACCCACAAGAGCCTTCCACGTCTGATTTGCTGAAATTGATGTTGTCTATGCAAAAGACTAATGAGGAAGCACAAAGAGCCCAAGAGAAGCACATCAAACTTCTCGAGACTCAAATTGCACAATTAGCAAACACTAATACTCAGAGGCGTCAAGGGGAATTGCCAGGGCAACCCAATCAGAGAGAGCATGTGAATGCCATCACTCTTCGTAGTGGCGCCGCTTATGATGCTCCTCAATTTCCCATTGATGAGGTTACCCCAACTACGGGGAAGAAGAAGGTGGTAGAGGAAGGAAAAGGGAGGAGTTCGACGTCTGAAGTCGACTTATCTGAGGAAGCTGAACAGACAGGGAAGAAAAAGGAGAAGGATTCTGAAGCGCCTTCTACACCAAGGCTACCTTTTCCTCACAGGATGCAACAATCCAAGGTCGATCAGTAATTTGGTAAGTTCTTGGCATTGGTCAAGAACCTTGAGGTAACGATTCCATTCACAGAATGAAGTGAGATTTTTGCTGCGTTTATGAGAGAGTACTATCCACCTACTAAGACAGCAGAAATCGGAAACAAACTAGCCACGTTTTCCCAAGAGCCTGATGAAACATTACGGGAAGCGTGGGCTAGATTCAGAGATTTACAGAGAGAGTGTCCACATCACAACATGGACAAATGGTTCTTGACGCAGACATTCTACAATAGTCTGCAGCCTCAGACGAAGAGTATAGTTGACTCGTCTGCGGGAGGAGTCTTTCTCGACAAGGAAGTGGATGTAGGCTATGATTTTCTATCAAATCTTACAACCAATGATCATTCCACTTCCCGTAGCCTCACGAGGAAAGTATTGGAGGTAGATGCCATTGCATTATTGACTTCGCAGATAGCAAAGCTGAGCCAACAGATTAACACCTTCAAATACTCTTCCTCGACAACACCCCCTTGAGCATTAATGTTATGTCTGCCATAGCACCCATTACCTCATCTTACTGCGAGGTATGTGGTGTTCAGGGTCACTTTGGGCAGGGGGTCTGTGCAGGGGGTATGTTCAGGGAGGTGGGGGCAGGGGTCGGTTTAGGTGTTATGGGGGTTTGGGGGGGTTCTGTGTAGTGGTTCTGTGGGGGTTAGGAGGTCTGTGTAGTGGTTCTGCTGCATGCTGAAATTTTATTCACATGTTCCAACAATGTGATCCAAGACAATTTTGCTGAGAGCTGCAGAATGATATAGGGATGTGAACTTTGACCTAGTTAGCAATATTGCTGCTTCTCCATAGCTTGTGTTGCTGCCTTTATATTGCAAGCATATTATCTTCACTGAACTTGAAGTGGGATAAATTACAAACAGAGAAAGATGTTGATATCGTTTCTTAAAAGGGGGCATATTGTGTTGATGATGTGTTTCATGCCTCATTTTATAGTCAGTAATGAATTAGTTGAATAAGTTCATTTTTCTAGACTAGTGCTCATGATAGGACTACTTACCTCAGCCATGATAGACCAAAACCTTGTGTCTAAATGTCTTTAACTGTAAAAGAAGGGGAGAAAAGAAATCAATAGCTGGCCAAAATACCATGGCTCGAGAGACTTCTCTGCCAGTAATTGCCCTCCATGCTTCACAGTAAGGAAAGTGAGAAAAATCTCCTACCTTTTTATATCCTTGATAACCCTCACTTTGTTGGTGCTGTCATGCTGACTTCCTTGTTTTGGCGAGATGATAACTTTCATGCACACAATTTCTATGTCCCACAACTTGGAACAAATTTTTTGACTTATTGGAGGAGGGGTGGAAAGTAAGGATGGAGGCATCGAGCTTAAGGAGGCAAGCTGTCCACAAGGACATAAAGCTGATTTCACCTACGTGTTTCTGAATTACTGTAGGAGAAAATTCTTTAGCTCATAGGCACTTGGTGGTCATCAAATGCTCATAAAAGAGAAAGAACAATAGCTAAAAGAGCAATGAGAATTGGTGCATTAGCTGATAGACATGTAAGTTTAGCATCACTACCACTTAATGGTTCATCATCTTGATCTTCATATACAGTTTCGACACGGCCGTCCATTAATATACAAGCACATCATGGATCTATGAATATGATGATGCATACTCAACAACCTGGTATTGGTATGGCTTTACAAGATCTTAGAGGTTTATCTGCTCCTAAATTTGAAGGCCAAACGTGTATTTCCTTGGTGGTGTTCCTGTTTTCAATGCGGTGCCGTTTTGGCCTGGAAGTTTTAGACAGGTGGATGATGAAGCTGATAGTTCACCTATCTTAATTTCTAATAATAATCTTCATCATCATCAACAACAATTGCAAAACCCTGATTCTTGTCCTGATCTGACATTGAAGCCATGATTTTTTTTAATTTGTGTTTTATCTCTTTTAATTATTACTTCTATTTTGAGAATCAGAAACCTTTTCTGAAAAAGGATTCTCCACTCCTAAATTCTAATAGAAATTCTACTTGGTAGGTAGTACTACATCTGTTACACTATAGTTTAGCTTTAGCCTATAGTAGTTACAAAGTCACAGTTACTCACCTTATAAATACTGCTCACTTCCTCTTGTTTGTCAAAAGAAAACAGAACGTAGCCACAATTAAAAAAAGCACTTATAAAACTAATGGGAAGTAAGCACGTGAGCAGTAGGAACTAGGAAGAGCTCAACTACCATTCAAAGCATGTATTATGGTACAAAAGAAGCACTCTTCAAGAAAGGTATATCCATGTTCTGAGGTTATGCATACTCGGACTAGGAAATTCGATAGCCATTGGAAGGTGTCCTTAGATTATGCCTACCCAGAGCATAGAGCCATTTCCCTCCCAGAAAAGTCCGATGATGGTGAAACCGCTAAGGTGGGTGATGCGGAAGGTCATTTCCTGCTATGGCCTAAGGATTTAATATTGTTTGAAGAGGATGAGGTAATTAACTAAGATCTTAATACATGAATGTATCGGTCATCTATACAAAATGTTTAATCTTGTGATGAAAATTTAATGTTTTACCTTGTAGGGTCATGACAATGAATTGGAGCATCCTATTCAATTGGAGGTAAATGTTTAATCTTGTGATGAAAAACACCCCACGATCAGCTTTAGGTAGTTGTGATGGAGCACCCCGAGTGAACTCCATTCTCCCACTGGATCAGAAAACACTTCAACAACTTGGTGAAGAGTGTTAGTTGATGCATCTCTTACTTAGTACTACACCAGACGATAAGTACGAATCCATTACATTACGAATACAGCCCCCCCTCCTCTTTTCTACTACGAGAATGATGGTGTGTCGAGGGTCACTAGGGAGGACATTGAGGAGTTTCTAAAAGGTGTTTGTATCAATGTGTCATGCATCCATGTTTATCAAATGTAAGTTCTTCACGTATATTTAGTAGTCAATATAGTAGCTTGACATAACTCACCACTTGCCCTCTACTCATTTTCCTAACATTTAAATTATTATTGAGTACATGTTTTTGATGGATGAATTTGCTAATTGTTTCAACAACTCCCTTGTTTCATTCATGCGTCCTCAAATGATACATGCTACAAGTTCCATGAACCTTCTACGCTTAAAGCTTACTTTAAGGAAGCTTTTCTTGCCGAGAAGAATAAGAAAGAGAAACAATGCAAGTTTATTTTGGCGCCGTATCATGAAGAGTAAGAACTACATACTATTCGTTGATTATGTTATCCTAGTAGTTTATACTTATTCTTATAAACCTTGACGATTTGATTTGAAATTGTAAGGAACCACTGGATGCTACTAGTAATTGAACTTCAAGCTGGTCAAGTATTCATATTTAACTCGAACAAGAAACCTAATGATAATCCACAAATGCTAAAGGTTTTGACATTCATTAATTTGTAAGTATTTAGCTTCTTTTATCTATCATTATGAATCTTACATAAATTCCTATCTAATGATTTTTTTGGTGATTACGTAGGACATAGCAAATCTACAAGGCCAATGATGGTAAGCATCCTAAGACAAGAGAAAGGGAGCTTCGTTGTGTTTCAATGGATGTAATTAAATGTATTCATTTTATCATCATTATTATTATTATTATATAATTAACTACTACGTATTATATCACTTCAAAAGCTTTTGTACATAAATATTTACTTTATCATTATTATTATAACTTATTTGTGATTCATATTTAAAATGGATTGAAGCATTGAACTTAGTGTCCTCAACAAACCGGTGGATTGGAATGTGGGTATTATGTCATGAAGTACATGTTGGAGATTGTTACCTTGTACAGTGATTGCAAACGCTTGAAAATGGTTAGTATTTTCTGAAATAGTGTTAGATTGTCGGATTTGGATTGCATTGAAGCATTTGAGCTTAGCTGTATGGAGACGTTGGGAGTGGATGAATTTGGATTGTTTATTTTGTTGAAACAGGTTTATAAATTGGACACGAGTCCTAAAGTAAAATTTAGGAAGTCCATATTTTAAGTGAAACTCTGCCGAATTTTCTGTAGAATTTTAGTAATATATGATCGTATATAGTGTTTTACGTTCATCTCAACTGATTTTGCTTACTTTTATTGAATCTTACAAACTTATATTGCATTTTTCAGGAATATTTTGGAACGCTCGATGCTTATACGGATGAAGAAATTAATGTGGTTCGTGAGCACTGGGCGAAGTTCTTTAGAATTAGGTATCTATCGGCTTAGTTTAGTTATCTAAGGATGTTAGTTATTAGATAGTTGATTGAACCTTATTTCAATTATGTATAAGTATTAGTATATCTAATTAATGGATACTAGTTGCTATTTGAAGCTAAGTAATATAACTTGATAATATTGTAGGTCGGTATTTGAATATATGTTGTACTAATATAACTCGAGAACGCGAGCTTGTTATACATGCTACTGTGGTTGAATTGTATGCTACTGCTGCTGGTGGTTGATTATATGATGCTGTTGCTTATGGCTGATTGTATATGTTGCTGCTGCTGGCTGAAATGGAATGCTGGCTGCAGCAAATTTTAAAAAAATTTAATCAACTTAGCTGCAGGCTTCAGCCTAAGGCCCGTAGCTAAAGATGATAAAAGCCACATCTCTAATCACCTTTAGCTGCGGGCCATTGGCTGACGCCCGCAGCTATTGCCGCTTGTTGCTGCGGGCTTATGCTTCAGGCCCCCAGCTAAACTTCAAATTTAGCTGCGTCTTTGTACGCAGCTAATATTTTTACACAGTTGTTGCGCCTTCAATAGCTACGACCCTTGTACGCAGCTACAAGCCCCTATAAGGCCCGCAGCAACAAGTGTTTTTTTCACTAGTGATGGTTTCCTCAATGAGGAAGTCTATATGCGTCAGCCTCCAGGTTTTGAACATCCTTCTAAACCTCATCATGTTTGTTGGTTACGGAAATCCATTTATGGTTTGAAACAAGCTCCTCGCGCTTGGTTCTCTCGTTTCAGCAACTTACTTCTCTCTATTGGTTTCAAGTGCAGTAGTTGTGACACTTCCATGCTCACTCTCAAAACTAGTGGTCATATTATCATTCTCTTTCTACATGTTGATGATATTGTTCTTACAGGTACTGGTTCCTCTTTGCTTCAAAAATTTATCACAATTCTCTCTGCTCAGTTTGCTATGAAATATTTGGGTGATTTGCATTAATTTTTAGGCACTCAGGTTTTACGTACTTCTCAGGGTGAAATGTTGTCTCAAAACAAATATGTAGTTGATCTTCTTCATAAATTTCATCTTCATACTGTCAAACCCGTACGTACTCCTGTTGTCTCTCGTGTCACTCTCTCTATCTTAGATGGTGAGCTTTTTGCTGATCCCACAGATTATCGTAGTATGGTTGGTGCATTATAATATTTGACTATGACTCGTCCTGATATTGCCTATGCTGTTAATTCGTATTTCTCAATTTATGCATGCGCCTAGTAGTACTCACCTTCATGCTGTGAAAAGAATTTTCAGGTATCTGCATGGAACTCTGACTATGGGCTGTTTCTTCATAGTACTAGCTCTCCTAATGTATCCATTGCTTATTCTGATGTTGATTGGGCTGGGTGCCCAGACACTCGGCGTTCTACTACTGGCTATTCTGTCTTTCAAGGGAAGAATTTGATCTCTTGGCGCTCCAAGAAGCAACCTATTGTTTCTAAGTCTTCCACTGAAGCTGAGTATCGTGTTGTTGCCTACACTGCGGCTGAAACAATTTGGATACGTCAATTGTTGGCTGATTTAGGGTATTTTCATCGACGGCCTACAATTCTCTATTATGACAATGTTTCTGCTATGTATCTTACTGCCAATCCTGTTCATCATGACCGTAGTAAACATATTGATGTTGATTATCATTTTGTTCGTGAGATGGTTGCTAAAGGTGGACTTCAGGTCAAGCATGTTCCGACACAGTTACAGGTGGCTGATATTTTTACTAAGGGTCTTTCCTCTGAGTTTTTTTGTAAACATCGCTCCAATCTATACGTGATTCCTCCCCGTAAAGATTGAGGGGGTGTATTAAGGTAGTTGACTAATTATTTATTAATTAGACTTTTAGTCTGTATTATTCAGAGACGGTTTTATTCCTCTATATATAAAGTGTCAGGCAACCTAAACACGTTAGCCAATCATTCTCAATACTCGTACACTTAGCTTGTATTATTCTTATAGTTTATGTAATATTTTCATCATATCAATCCAAGTTTCATTTCTAGTTCTTATATCGCCATTAAAATCACTAATTCTTTCCTTACATTTTCATTTACCTTGTCCATCATTTCCAGTTTATAACATGTTGTATGGGTATGTGACTTAGAAATGTTCATACATGGGACGATAAAGTTAGCATATAGGTTTTTAGAGAAGAGAAAGTAGTAAGCTATGCTCTTGAATCTAAGAAGTTAAATATATTTGCACTTATTACGCACTATTTATAGTGGTGGTGGGTTAGAGCCATGAAGTTGGTGTATTAGAGGAAGTAATGAATAAATTTATTGAAGTAACGAAGAATAGGTTACTCAAAAGTTGGATTGCGAGAGTTTAAACATATAATTCATGATTGTAGGGGGTGTTTAACTCATGAGAAAATAATGGCAAACGTTCATCCCTAACTTGGGTTATTATCGAGAACTCAAATATTGATTTTACTAATGCAGTAAATAAACTACCTACATTACACAAGTTAAAAAATAAATAGGGTATGTCTGTAGTCCTCTTCCTTCTATGAGTGTAAAGGAAAGAAATATGAGGAAGCATGTTTAGGAAAGGATTCCTAAACATTGTTTAAAAACTGATAAGCACTTTATAGTGCTTAATTGTAGGTCATTTTTAGTGTCCTTGCATGTAGTTTAGAGAATTTAGGCCTAACATGCATGGTTTTTGTCAGCTTTGAGTTAAATTATCGCTTCATTATCTGTTTAGTTGTTTGTGGATGATTTCCAGGCTAACTAGCAGGTTTTTGAAGTCATACGATCATTGGAAGACTAGTTGTGGACTTTTGGACTTCAATGGACATAACGTTTGATCCATAGATCGGATTAAGGTAATTGCAGCGGGAGGTGTTAGCTCGTTTCGATAGATTTTCAACGACTGGTCATAAGCCCAATTCCGATAAGAGACGAGAGAGATATGATCGTTTGAAGTTGAGCTGTCCGCTGACCAGTAGGCCACCACGGTCGTGGGGACCTGTAGCAGGCAAGGCAGCCCGTTGAAGATTTGGGACTGACTCGACGAAGTTAGGTCACCACGGTCGTGGTGATTTTGCCACGACCGTGGTCCTGACTTGCATAGAAGTAGTTTCCTTTGAGATTACATTCTGCCTCGACAATTTTAAGGCACCACGACCGTGGTGATTTCACCATGACCGTGTCGACCTGATATCGGGCTTTTGCCCCGTTTTTCCGTCTTCTTTTAATGGACCATATAAATAGTTTTTGCAGTTTTTGTTGAGAATTATCTCATTACTTAGAACCTAATTACTGAGCTTAAGACTCTAAACTCTCTCAAACTCTTAGTTTCATTCATTATTGCAACTTTGAACATCGAATCATTCATTCAATCCAAGTATATTTCTTTTAATCTCTTCTCTTTACTTTAATTGTTTTGTTAATCATGTTTAATTTCATTAATCTCTTTTGCTTAGAATCCATGATTAATGAATAGTTCATTATCTAGGGTTTGGGCGAAAATATGAATTAAGGGCTTAATGTAGATTGTTAATGTTATTTTGATTCAATTTGATGTTAATGCATTGAATTTGGTGTTTTGACACCTTAGAATAGATCTTGATCACATATATGCTAGGGCACTTAGGGTTTCTATTGTTCTTAATCGATTTTGATCCCTTTTGTCATTCCCATGTTTCGACTTAGTTTCTAGACCAAGGGATTGGGTAGGAATTAAGGGGGTCCTTTAATTAGGGGTTTTCCGATCTCATTGAATCTTTTAATCAATTGACCAAAGACCATTCGAAAGAGGATTTGGTTGATTGATTAATCGATTACTCTTGAGGACCATTCGAGAGAGGACTCAAGTAATTTAGAGGGAGACTTAACCCTGTATTTTCATCGTTCTTGAATCGCTATAGTGTTGATTATCGTTGTCTAGCCCAAGTTCATACGAGTAGCCCGAACTCTAGCGTTTTCCTTATTATATTAATTCTCTTACTTGATTATTAGTTGGTATTCTTTAGTTAGTTGGTAGTTGTTAACTATTCAATCTTACACCCCCAAAAATCCTTCACTTAGGTAGTTTCAAACTTAGTAGACCTTAGTTAATCTCATTTTCCTTGTGGTTTGACCCTTGACTTTCCATTACTACGTTAATAGTATTTGCTCGTTAGGATTATAAGTATTGTTTGCTATGCGGTTCTTAGTGCCTTAACGACACACTAAAAACCTCTTATCAAAAACACACATAAAAACTTGTTCTAGTGTGAACAAAAGTGCGATGTAATCTAACTTTCATAATCTTATTCTTACAGACTCTTAAATAAGATTGTCTTACCATAGTCTTACGTAAGACAAAAGACAGTTTCTTACGCTAAAAGGCAAATCCTTACGCTAAAGGATCACTTATATTAAGAATGAACCCGTTAAGTAAAAGGTGACTCTTTGTCTAAAGTGACCTAGCCCTTTAATTTAAACAATGACCCTTGACGACAAAGGTTAAGTAGACTTACATTTAAAATTGTCTTACAAAAGATTTACTAACTAACAGGGACAACTTCTAAGTCCTAACCCGCCTAAACCATAAGGACTGGCGTCTAAAATGAGTCTTAAACCATTACGAAGACCGTCAAAACAATTTTGATTTTAGATCAATATAAAAGAAACATAACAAGCCTGAAGCACTAAAAACCTTTCCTAAGTAGGCAAGTAAAATTGAGTAAGTAAACAAGCAAGACTTCTCTTAAGTTCTTAACTGCCACTACCGTTGCCCTTATCTCCTTACCCATGCTTAGTAAGGAGATAAAAGACTAAAAGGTATCTCATTGTCTCACATCTCTTAGGCTCAGTTTGGTAGGGTGCAATACATTTTCAATGGAAAATAATTTTAATGGGAAACACAATTATAAAGTTAATTTTCCATTGCTTGGTACCATGTAGAAAAGATGATGAAAAAAGGAAAATAAAAGGTGTTGGTACAAAAATGGTTTTGCAAACAAGTAACGATGCCCCGTCGCAAGTTGGTCCAGAACACTAGGGCGGTGATTCACTCTCCTAAGGGTCACTGGCCTTTAACAATAAAAGATACCTTTGAAACTAAAGGATCCTCGCTAAATCAAGTAAGCACAAACTATTAATGGCTAAGAAATAGCGTGCAATACAAAATATAAAGAAATTGTAGAGAGACAAGTAGCAAATAGTAATAAGAACAAACTTGAAAAAAACTATTTCATTGGTGATGATATGATTTCCAGTCTTACACAAACTTTTATGGAAAAGAGAGTAACAAACAAGCTTAATTGAGGAAGAAAGAGAGAAATATCGTCATCCTTCTTGCACTCAATAAGATAAAGTAACAATGAGAGGTGTTAGAACATGGGGTTTTCTTGCCAAGTAACTAGCTAAAACTATGCTAAAGATATCTAAGATCTAAGGATAAATTCTGATGTTTGATTGATTGATAATTGATGTCCTGTTCTTCTGCCGAAACCCACTATTTATAGCCAACTGGAGAAGTGGTTTGTCCTTGATTTTGAATTGCCATTCGACTAACTTCCCAAGTGCTGGGAAAGTTTGAATTTGGCGCCTTCATTTACACACTCCCTAAAGTTTTTAGAAGTCTTCGTTCGTCTGAGACTCTAGCTAGCCTTTGGGCTTCAACATTAAATACTTTGGTGCTCCTTGACTTGGTCAAAGTAATTTGGACCTGGGCTGAAGAGAGTTGGACTTTCGTAACCCATGAGTCCCAAAACACAAAAATAAAGTGGTAGTAACAAAAGGGAAAGTAAGGAGGTGGTGGAAGGAAAACAGTTTTCCCTTCATTTTGAAGGGAAAATAGTTTTCCAAAATTGGGAGAGTTATTTTACTCCAAAGAAAAATGATTTTACACTCCTTGGCCAACCAAACAATGTAAAAGTAAGAATAAAGGAAAACAGTTTTTCATTAAAATGTTTTACACTCTACCAAACGGAGCCTTAATGAGCAAGTGTATATTGTTGTCCATGTACTTCTATAAGTACTTGTTATTTGTTAAGCTACTTATTAAGGACCCAAAGGGTCCATAGAATAGTTATCTTTAACAACTATCATAAGCTTTTTTTCTTGGCAATGGGACAAACAATATATTAAAACTTAATGCAAGCTACAATACTGCACAAAATTCTAGCCAGTTGCCAATTTGTGGGGAGGACAACTAACATGACAACATTAACATAACAAGAATATAGAAAACATACAACTAAGTAAGACAAATACGATGGATATATTATTTTATTCTTGGAGTTGTGGAGCTGACGGACTTGGACAACTTGAAACTGTTGTGATAGAGGTCATTGTGAATTGGGACAAACTTCGAACTTGAATTGCTATACCAAGGTGTGCGAACTTGAATGACATATAAGGGCGTGGATGTTTTCAACAAGAAGAGAAAGGGAGTTGCCCTTATTTTTTTTACTTTATGATGATTTACTAGCTTTATTCTTGTCATTTGAATCATTTAGTTTTAAACATGTTAGAAGATCCGGTAATACGGTAGCACATTGTGTTGCGTGGTGGGAGATGAATGGTTTTGTATTGACTCTTTTCCCCAAAGTTAACTTGCTTTGGCAGAAATTAATTTAGGCTAGTTTTGGTTGCCTGGTTTTACCCTAAAAAATTCATTATCCACTTTCCTTAATAATTTTATCCCACAATACGTTATTCATATACCAAGTAGTACTTGGTCTAGTGGTATGGAAGGAACCCTTACAACCTCAACGTTAGGGGTTTAATCCCCATTAGAGGCACTTTGAAGGTAGGGATTCCCTTACTCTTCCCCTACTCTCAAGTGCCTAGCCCGCTTATTCAGGCTGGGTGGACCCGTGTGGGGTTCCGGCCTGGTAGGGCATTCACATTACCTTCCCAAAAAAAACTTTATTCATATGCCAAGTAAGGCTCGGCCTAGTGGTAAGGGTTTCACCTCACGACTTCAACGTCATGAGATCAAATCCCATTATGGGCATTTGGGGGTGGGGATCTCCCCTTACCTTCCCCCTACTCCCAAATGTCTAACACACAAATACGAGACCAAGAAACTGATCTACCTCTGATTAGGGTCCTTGTTCTTATCAATATTAGATGATGGACGTGCTAGGATTTGATTTTGGGGTGTCTACCATAAACTAAAGTCTACTTCCAAACTCTAACCACCTGCTTTGTTAGACAATATTCAATGATGGTAATAGTGATAAAATTATGTTTATTTTGTTAAGATAAGTCTCCTTCTTGCTACTAAAATAATGATACTATACTTTCTACACAAAATCAAATATGAATTATTACAATTACCACTATCTACTAATACACCGTTTACTGACACGGTCGTCGCACGTGCCAAATTAGTAACCTAACTCAACTTAATATAACGTAAGATAGGGTCGAATCCACAAGGAAGCAAGGATTAATCAAAGTTTGAATGCGATTAAGCGTGCTAAGTCTATTTTTGGTGTGTTTTGGATACTAATGATTAACTAAGAAAGAATGAACTAATTAGCTAATAATTAAACTTAACTGCTAATTTGATTTAGACTATATAAAGAGGACACTAGGGATAGGGGATTCACAAGTTAATCATAAATTAACCAATATGTCAATTCAAGGGGATTGAAAGGGGCCGATTAGGGGACTAAGTCACTCAAATATTTCCTAATTACTCCCTCGAGCTAATAAGGAGGACCTAAACAACCAACTTTACCTATTCTCATGATAAAATCAATCAACCAAGTATTTCCACAACTCATAGTGATTTAATTATTGTCCTAGAAAGTCAATCACCTATTCTCATGGTGAAGTCAACTTAATGTGTATCCAAGGCTTCATTTCTTAATCCTTCACCTTGGATTCCCATAATAAGTTCAAATGGTGATCAATCAATTAAACAAGGCAATGAAATCAGGTAGGCAACACAATCTTACCTAAATCTAACCCCCAAGCTTGGCTTTCATAGTCAACTCATGATCAACTAGGTCATCCCCTTCCCCTAGCTAATAATCTACTCACTAGCCATAAAAATGATGAAATACAAAGTTTGAAGCAATAATGGTGAACCAACAATGGTGAAAATCATATTAACCAAATTAATCAACAACTACTCACAACTAATCAATCCTTAACCAAAATAAAACAAAGTATTAAAGCAAATAATGAGAAGAGTAAGAAGTAATACTCAAATATGGATGAAAATATTCAAAAATCTCCATTGATGGACCTTCAATCACCAACATTCAAAATGAAGATCTACTTTCTCGCACTAGAAATGTGTTTTCTCCCTCTAGAATCTCTCTAATTAAGCTAATAAAAATCTGAAAAGAAAACTAATAAGTGTTTTTGTTATTACACAAAATGGGCTTAAAGACCCCAAAAGTACTAAGGGCAAACATGTCAAGGCAAAAATGAAGTCGTACAACATCGTAGTGGAGCGACCCGCTCTGAAAACAATGGAGCGGGCGCTCCAAGCCTGCTCCATCCCTGCTGCTTCCTGCTTCAAAAGTTGGACCATAGAGCGGTCGGTCCTCAGTAAATGGAATCCCCAGTTCTTGTCCCTTTTCTTCGCGCCTAAGTAAACAACACTCAAGAGGAGGTTAGATAAGGGGAGAGGGGATGCAAATGCTTATGCTTATGCAATGAACTAAATGCAGCGTACTAAGATGCAAATGCACAAAAATATCGAAAAGGATGTAAAAGGGAAAGAAAAGGAAGCTACATGCCTCATATTCATCTTAATGACCTAACACTACTCTTAATTAATGAGTTTAGAACCCACTTATCATTTACCAAACGAGTTGGTACAAGTTATGCATTTGTTGAAACCTTACATCATACTTCAAAAACTACTACCTTAAACAGTTAATCTCTACCTAAAATAATACTTCCTCCATTGTTTTAGATGTTGCACCTTTCATTTTAGGAAGTTTTAATTAGATGTTATACTTTATAAGTGAGCTCTAGGCTCACTAATTAGGAGTAGTTTTAGGTCATTAATTTAGATGCATAATAGGTCGTTTAACATCCATTATTATTTTTCCCTTATGCATCCTTTTTCATGATTGCATGTATTGCATTAAATTTATTGCATTTGCATTTAATTAGGTCGCATCTAGTTCATTTAATATGCATTTGCATCCCCATCCCCTTATCTAACCTTCTCTTAAGTGTTGCTTGTTTAGGCATGATGAAAAGGGTAAGAACAGGGGAGCGGGCGCTCTAGTAGAATTTGAAGCAAAAGAGGCAGGAGTTTGGAGCGACCCTAGAGTGACCTGGGAGCATGCGCTCCATTGTTTTTGGAGCGGGTTGCTCCACTGCACTTTTGGACCATTTGCGGACGACTTCGATTACTTTCAGACGGTTTTGGTTTTGTGTTTACGGCTTTGCCCATAGTACTTTGTGGGTATTTAAGCCCTTTTTTGTAATATAATAAAATACTTAGTTTCAATTTCAAAATAATATACTTTTAATTCGAGAGATTCTAGAGTGAGAAGTTGAAGTTCTAGAGAGAGAAAGTAGATCTACCTTTCGAATATTGATGTTTTCAAACTTTATCAACGGAGGTTTTTGGTTGTTCTTCTTCTATATTTGGGTAATGCTTCTTACCTTTCTCTTTTTTGCCTTAATACTTAGTTCTACCTTGATTAAAGCTTGATTCGATAGTGATTAGTTGTTGATTAGCTTTATTAGAATGATTTTTACCATTGTTGATCTTCCATTGTTGCTTCAAACTTTTTATTTGATCTTTACCATGGTTAGTGAGTAGTTTATTAGCTAGGGGACGGGGATGAACTTGTTAATCATGTGTTGACCATAAAAGTCAAGCTAATTTAGATGAGATTGTGTTGCCTAACTTAATTGATTGTCATGTTTAATTGATTGATCACCATTTGAACTTGATTTGGGAATCCAAGGTGAAGGATTGAGAGATGAAGCCTTGGATTGACCTTATGCTAATCAATAGGTTTAGTTCACCATGAGAGTAGGTGATTGACTTCTTAGGACCTTATTTGAATCACTATGGGTTGTGGATATACTTGATTAGTTAATTTTACCAAGAGAATAGGTGAAATTGGTTGATTAAGTCCTTCTAATAAGTTTGAGAAAGTAATGAGCAAATATTTGGGTGACTTAGTCCCTTAATCGACCCTAATGAACCCCCTTGGCTTGACAAATTGGTTGATACTTGGTTAGCATGTGAATCCCCTATCCCTAGTGTCTCTTTTATATAGTTCAAATCCAATCACTTAGTTTTGTTTGCTAGTGAATTAGTTCATAATTTCTTAGTTAATCATTAATATAAAAAACTCACCAAAAATATATTTAATTCGCTTCATTAAACCTTGCTTAATCCTTACTTCCTCGTGGATTCGACCATTTATTACCCTATATTAGGTTGAGTTAGGTATCTAATTTGACATGTGCCATGACCGTGTCATACTTTCGTTTTAGTCAATAATTTCTCTCTATCTCTCTCCAATCATATGAACCTTATTTAATTTTTCTCCATACCTCTACATTTTCTTAAAAAATGTCTAAAAATATGTGGAAAAAACGTATAACATCTTAAAAAAAGGAACTAATAATATTTGACTTGGTCAAAAATTGTTAAAACTACCTCTAGTTGATCTATGTAAGAAGTAAGAAGTAAGACCCTTCCGATATTCAATGTAGTTGAAGGCCTAATTAAGTAATAGTATCTCTTTCACAAGCATCAAAAAATGGCCCAAGTAAGTAATAGCAGGACTACTATGTGATTGATTAACAGCCCTAAAATGAATTACGTACTCCCTCCAATTCTCTCAGGACTTTCCATTTTTTTTTCTTAGTCAAAGTTTACATCATCAATTCTCATGAATATATAAATAAACAATAGTCATATCAGTATATCAAATCTAGTCACATTTGTTTTAATGTATATATTTAAAATATTGATCTTTTATAATTCTTTTATTAATACATAAGTACACCACCAATTTACTGGTCAAAAATGTGTATTGGATACTGTCTAAAAATCAAATAGGAAATCTATTTAGTAATGAAAGAGAGTAATAAGTATAAAATCATAATTTGTATGATCAAGGTGTATTATGTTGGAAGTGCATGCATGATGAATTGTTAATCTTTAACAGTAATGTTGCAAGATCTTTGCAAAGAACAAGGCAGAGAATAATATACTCTATAGTATAATAACCCAGTTGTAAGCATTATTCTTTATTCGCTAATGCATCTGCAAAGATCAAGGTCTGTATATAAAACAATTAAATTAAGCTAAACCAGATCAAAACCCAAAGAATTAAGATGAAAGGTTTAGTAAGAAGTGAATACTGCAAAGGAATAATAGTCATGATGGAGGTGCAGCAACCAGCAAGGAGAAGATCCCTTGGAACACTACAAAATCCATTTGTTTCCCAACCCCTATTTGCCTTTAACACTTTATTTGTGTGGTTAAAATACTCTTATCAGCTAAGCTGCTCACCACATGACTCTACTGATTCTTATAATAGTACCTAAAATGTTTTTTACTGGGATTAGGGTAAGATCATCTTACATTAACGTCTGGTTCATTTCACTAAACTAAATTTAGTTATTAAACTGCACTTATTTTTACTCTTTCTTTATTTTTCATGGTCTTTGTTGTTATTTTTACGGAGCTAAACTTATACTAAGATCTAAACTTATTTTTACTAAATAAGTTTATTTTAATCTCAAGTGAATATAGCCTAACTTAGTTAAGACCATTTTAAAAATTCTTATTGCGATCAAAAAGGAGTTAAGGGTATAAAGAGGACCCAAACTTTTGTATTTTTCACCTTTTGGGACCTCAATCTTTTTTTTTCACCGTTTAGGACCCAAAGCAATTTTCCGGTGAGAATAAGTAACTAGGGTTAGTATATGACCCCAACAGAGTTGAGTTAAACTAGCATTAAGGACATAAACTTTGTGTATTTTCAGTGTTTGGGACCTATACTTTATTTTTCACCATTTAGAACCTAAAACACAAATATAACCATAAGAGTTAACTAGGGTTAATTTGTGGAGCTCAATTCACTTATTTTGTATTCAAACACAACATTCAATATTTTCTTATTTTTTCACCTTCTATCCTTGGAGCTTTTCGATCTTCTACTCATAAGTAGCAACAATCGTATTTTTCTGTAATCTCACCATAAGTGTCAAACCAAGGTGCATTGTGAGAGCTTTAAGAGTTGCCCAAAGCTTCTTTTTTTTTCTTCTCATCATACACTTTCTTCGCGAAGGTATGTTTCTTCATCATCTGTTGGTTTATGTTTTACGTGAAATTGGAATCGTTAATTTTGTGGGTTTTACTTAGGGTGTACAAGTTAGTTAAATGGGGAAAATCCAATTGATCAGTAGTACTTCCTCCGTTTCGCAATATTCGCAATATTAGCATAGTAACCACTATTCATCTACTAATCTTATGTTATATTTTTCACAAGTGTATAAGAAAAAAAATATAGTCAAGTGGAGTCTTATTTGATTGGTCTTAATGCATACTATCATAATATCAACTTTTTATAATTTTTACTTATCAATAATTAGAGATATTAAGGTTCAAAATATTGCATTGGCTAATGCACAAACTAGAAACGTTGCGAGTATTGCGAAACAGAGGAAGTACAAGTTAATTCGAGGATTAGCCAAAGTTTTGTATTTTATTGAAAAAATTGTTGTGCTCTCATTTTGTAATTGTTATATAATTAGAGTATATGGTCATGTAACAATAAGGCTATTGAGTTGGTTCAAACTTATTTGATATTTGACAATTGATTGTCTTGTGATTTGGCTAAGTAATAATAAGTAAGTGTAATATTAGAATATGGTATTGGGTTTTATAGGTACATTTGATATGATAATTTCTTTATCCTCTTGGAGAAGAAATACGTTGGGCATTTGTATAATGTGTACTGTGATTTGATCGAAACAGGGGTTTGATCAAAGCTTAGATCGTTGGGATGATTGGATGAAGACACTTCGCTTCCAAATTTTGTGTTGATGAATTTTTGGTATCAAATAATGTATTTGAAACTCTGATGTTAAGTAACAATAGTGTGGAAACCCTTTATTTTTTTTGGAGACCATTGATAATGTAGTTGCAACGATTATTGTTTAGTTTATTTAATTTAATTGCTTTTACTAACCACAGGTGAGTTCATATGTGGTTAACTTACCGGAAAATTCATTATAGGTCCTTTAGAGTGAAGAAAAATACTTTGGATTCTGAAAAGTGAAAAATGCAAAAGTTTAGGTCCTGAACTTACTCTTAACTCGATCGAAAAGATTGTTTAAGTTAGTGTTTGCATAGTAGGTGCCTTTATTGAAATACTAACGTAAAATGGTCTTATGCTCTATTCTTTTAGACTGAAAAGAATTTGACTGGACTTGATGTGTATTGAGTTGTAAGTGTGAGACAAAAGGAAAGGAACTGAACTGAACTGAAAAGTTCAGAATTGAACTCATTTAACTGAAACTAATAGAGTTGAACTAAAATATTTTTTCAATTTATTAAGTCCAAAAACATAGGGCTTAAATATAATTGTTATACTAGTTTTTAAAGCTTGTTCCTAATCATAATTTTAAAAATAACGAAAGGGATTTTCTTTTATAATAAAAAACAAGTATCTTCTTCTTCTCTCTGACAAGAGCAGCGATGGTTGTCAGTTCCAAACCAGAAGGAGGGGGTGGAAGTAGTGAAAAAGATAAGAGATGGGAATGAAAAAAATAACTAATAGGGGAAAAACATAATAGTCAGTCATAGGATAGCAGCATGAACCCTCGAGAATAAAGCGTGGTCTTTGAGCCATGTTTGTGGGGTTGGGGTGAGGTGGGGAGGGGAGTCCATAGATTGAGATGTATGACTCCCCACATGCTCCCTCTTGTCGTTTTCTCTTGGAGTTTTCAATAGTGGTATGTTGGTCTAATTTATGCCAACTAATTGATTTTGCAATATTTTATTTGTACAACATGTATACTCTATTAATTTTATTCACATGATAATATTTCCTCGGTTCGTTTTTAAGTATCACGTAACGTTTTATTTTTCAAACTCGTTGAGTTACATGTTATACTACTTTTATCTTTAATTATACATTTGTAAAAAATATGCCAACAAGCTATTAAAAAAGTATACATCGAGACAAATCAAATGAGATTCAACAAGACTATGTTTTTCCTTATGAATAAATCATAAAACACGGTAAAATTATAATGGATGAATAGTGTCAAAGTTAATATGTTGCACTTACAAAAACGAAGGAAGTACAATTTTACCTGTTTTCATAAATCGGTTTATGATGGAAATTCAATTTAGTGTTCTTTAGAGAAATTAGTTATGTCCTCTTTAGGTATGATAATGGGTCGGATGTAGGGTCCTTTACGACCTAGATGAAGATATGTTTTCAAGGATGGATACAGATCGTACTCGGATCCGTCAAGAAATAAAATGAAGACCCAAATCTAGATCCATACGGGTCCTACGGATCCGGTTCTAAAGGGATCCTTGCCTATTTTCTTCAAATAACCTATATTTTACAATGATTAATGTTTTTAAACAATGAAATATTGTCATTTCGCATCTCCAACTGTTAATGCTCAACAAAACCAAGGATATCATTAAAAGTTCAAGATCGGAGAGTGAAGAGTGTCAGGGACATTAGTGTTAGACTTTAGAGTGAGTAAAAGGATGTAAGAGTCAGGGTATTAATATATTATTTTAAAAGTAACTTTACACGGGTAAATGGATTATCCGAGTCCGGGAAATAATATAAGACCTGGTCCACATTCGTTTTTAAAATAGGGACTCGAATCCTACCTGGATCTGCTGGGTCCAAAATTTGAGGACCCAAATCCGAGGAAAACATATTTGGATCCTCGAATCCATGACAGGTCCATTACTCGTTGCCACTTCTAGTCCTATTCCGTTCACACTTTTCCCCTTAAATTTGGTTCAGTTTAGTCTATTCTAAAAGAATAGGGTCTTATTATCACGATCTAAGTGTTTTGACCCTAAAACTTGCAATTAACACTTCACTTGCCTTCTGTCGGTAACTGCGCTAACCTTCTTGTGGGAATGAAATGCTAGAGGCTCGTATGAAAACGAGCACTCGGTATGTGGAAGACCGATCTTGCCTATTCGTGATTAGTGTGCCCGACGATTATCGAATTAATGGGGGCGCTCTTATGAGCCCAAGGCGAGCACGAGCGAGGCTGGCAAGGGGAAGTACATGCTTTGAGTGTGGGAGGTCACTTTACAGTATTGGGTGACACGTATATTGGCCAACAACAACACACAATATTATAAAGCAAGGTAATAATAGATAGGAGGCTCAACTTTCACTCATTCATCAATACCTCTTAAAGAAAGTTAATTGTAAGATAGTACAAAAACATTGATTTTATAGTAACTTTATAACAAAAGTTACAGTCTATGAATATATTCTAATGCATAACGTAAAGACTATAAAACATTAAATAATAAAATGTATAGGTAAATTTGAGTTGGATCCTAAAATCCTTTCCCATTTAAGTTGTTGATGACCTCGTTAACTTACAAAAATTAAAAAATATAAAAGAAACTTCTCCTAGGTTAAATTTTGTCTCTTGGGCGGCCCTGATTGATGACGGATGTTGGAGTCTTCTTGTCGCTCGACGTATCTTTGTTGTTAGCGACCGAGCTTCTTGCACAGGCTTGTGTAGAGCTATTTCCTTGATGTTGTAGCGGTGAGTACTCAACTTAGCCTGATGCTTCTTAGGGGTCCATCTTTGCCTCTGTTGCACACCTGTTTGGTTTGAGACTTGTCGTGCTTCTCTCATGAGTCGACGCTTTTAGAAGGTGTTTATTCTTTGTCGCTTCTTTTGTCTTGCTCGCCAAAAGTGACAAGTGAGACTTATCGAACTCATAGGATAGTAATTTGATTTATTACATTTTGTTTAGCAACTTTTTTCCATTTCATGCATAATTTTATTCTCTTTTATTTTATTTGAGATTTTTGTACATTTTTCTTTTAATTTATCCCATTTTTTCATGGTATTCCCTACCTTTTTTTATTCTATTTGTATTTTTTGTTTCTTGCCTTTTTGTTTGCACGAATATGTGGAAAGCAAGCCACATTGGAGCATGAGGAGGCAAGCAAAGAAGGAAGGAAGGTCAATTTTTGCCCAAGAGGAAAAAGGAAGAAAATAAAGCCAGCCAAAGGAACCAATGTTCGAGCAGTGAAAAGAATGAAGAACACGAGCAAAGTGCTCATCCGAGCACAAGCTACTTGGCATCTCATCCGAGCCCAAATATCTAGAGGTTTGGTGACTTGAAGCCTTAGTCTTACTCGTTTTGAGCAGCTATCAGCTCATTTGAACAATTTTCAGCTTGTTTGAGCACTTATGACAGCTCGTCCGAGCACCTAATCTATAGGAGTATTGCACCATTACTTATGTTTGCTCATCCGAGCATTTTAAGCTTGTTTTAAGGATGGTATATATCTTTTTAGGAAAAATTGATAAGAAAGGTATGAATTATAATCGGTCTTCTGTTAACGGGCTCACCTATTGATAATTGTTAATAGATACCAACTATTGTCAATTATAGATTTTATAGGTCCTGAGAACCTGAAACAACAAGTTAAAGTAATATTTGCATGTGACAATTTTCAAGGTTTTTAGGCACACACTTCAAGGCGACTTTTCAGCTTTTTCGGTTGAATACAATGTTTTCTATAAAAACACACTACCGTGCACCCTTTATGAGAACATATTTCGAGAATCCTTACAAAACAGGAACAAAAAATCGGGTGTTTGAGCACATATTTTAAGGTGATTTTTCGACTATTTCTTGCCGTCGACAACGTTTTTCAAAAGAGAAAACTGTTGTACTCTCTTTATGGATACAAATTACGAGAATCATTACAAAACGAGTACCAATAAGTTGGGTTGTAGCACACGCGATTCAAGGCGATTTTTCTGGCCGAAAATGTCATAATTTTCGAAAAACGAACACCGCTATGCACCCAGGGCACGAATTTCAAGAATTCCTACAAAACGGTATGCCAGGTTTTTGGGCATTCACTTCAAGGTGAATTTTTCATGCCAAAAATGATGTTTTTTCTAAAACGCACCATCATGCACCCTTTGTGAACACAAATTTGAGAATCCCTACAAAACGAGTACCAATAACTCGGGTTTTTGAAAAATCGTCGTCTTCTTCGTTCCGTTAAAGTCAAAAAAGTGATTCTTTACCTTGAAAACTGGAAACGGGTGCTTCTCATTATCATGTTACTAGCAAACGGGCATGCTTCCTCGTTGTCCATACTATTAATCCTTGGGCCCGTGGGGTTGCCTAACGGTGAGAATGTCGTTGCTACGAATGATTGGTCGTGTTGTTAACAGATGTTTTGACTCTTCAAAAGAGTTTTTGTCCCCCCAATTATATTGCAACTTATTTCGATGTCAAAACTCATTGATGATTCTTATTGTACTGTATAATTACTAATATTTTGTGTGCTATTCAGGACCAACATACGAGGAGGTTGATTGGAGCCGATGAACGTCAAGATGGTCTTTATGTCTTTCGGTTGCTTCCAACAATATGTGTAGTCCATGATTCAAAAGTTGATGAGTTTGAGTTGTGGTATCGAAGATTGGGGCATCCTTCGAACAATATTGTCAAGTTACTTCCTGCCATTAGACATTCTTCATGTATTAGGAAATGAAATAAAACTTGTACATTTGTCCTTAAGCAAAACAATCTAGAATTAATTTTCCTAGGAGTGATAGTAAAGCAAGTCGCTAATTAATTCATTCTGATTTATGGGAGTCGTATACGACTATGTTTACTTGTGGTGCTCTTTATTTTTCGACGGCTGTTGATGACTTTTCCCATGGTGTTTGAGTTTATTTGTTATCTAATAAAATAGAGGTTTGTGCAAAGTTTTGTTCTTTGTTTGCCATGGTTGAACGATAATTTGAAGTACTTGTTAAGGTTGTGTGTTATGATGATGGCACATAATTTAAATACATGAAATATTCTTTTGCGAATTATGCATTCTATTTCAAACCTCGTGTGTTGGCACACCTCAACAAAATGGTCAAGTAGAACATAAGCATCAACATATTCTTAATGTAGGACGTGCTTTACGTTTCCAACATAATCTACCTATTAAGTATTGGGGCGAATGTGTGCTTGGGGATAACTATATAATTAATTGTAATCCAACCGTCTCAACTTATTCTCGACAATAGTACTCCACATAATGTTTTTTTTGGTGTTGTCCAATTTATGATGAGTTGCGTGTTTTCAAATGTCTTTGCTTTGCTCACAACCAAAATACACATGATGACAAGTTTGCTCCAAGGGGGCGCAAATGTGTGTTTCTTAGCTATCCCAATGATAAAAAGGTTGGGATCTACTTGACTATACAATGGGTGAAAGTTTTGTCTCTCGAGATGTGAAACTTTATGAGAATGAATTTCCATTTATTGATGATATGCTTCAGACTATGGTTGCTGCAATGAATTTCACTCCTGTTGATATAGATTTTTTTGATGATTTGGAGGAAGTGTTGAATGTATGTGAATGTGATGTTGATGGCCATACCATTGATGCAACTTTACATTAGCCAGGTACGGATGTTGATGATGCATGCGCTGCTGCCTCCACTAACCCCTGTTGCCATGCCCGACAGTGCCTAGCCTGACACCCCTACCTGCCCAACAGGTTGCATCGAGTCCTTCTGCTTCGTTGCCACCCACGCCCATCTCTTCGTGCTTTCCTTATTGTTGGCACTACCAAAACCTTGGAGTTACATCAAATGGAGCTCCATAATGCCTTTTAAGACGGAGATCCAGATGAGGAGGTGCATATGAAGGCGCGTCCTAGCTTTCATGTACAATGTCCTGGTTTAGTGTGTCACTTACGCAAATCTCTTTATGGTCTTCGGTAGGCACGTCATTATTGGTTCGCCAAGTTTTCTACTTCCGTTGCGCGATATAGTTTCATACAACCCTACTCTGGTTATTCGTTGTTCATCCTCACTCAAGCGACCACCCAAATAAATGTCTTGGTGTACATGGATGATCTGATTATTTGGGTAACAACTCTTCGATATTACTCACTTTAAACGATATTTGAGTGACTGCTTTCATATGAAGGACCTGGGTGTTACCAAATATTTTCTTGGTATTGAAGCTACTCGGAGTCCGGAAGGAATATATTTATATCAATGCAATTATGCATTGGACATTATTGGTAAATTAGGCTTACTTGGGGCCTATCCTGCTGTCTTTTCGATTGAGCACAATCATGGTCTTGCTCGCTCAACCAGTTCCCTTCTCATTGATCCCGAATCCTATTGGCGTCTTGTCAGCTGTGTGGTATACCTTTCTTTCACTTGGCTTGACTTGGCCTACACAGTTCATATTTTAGCTCAATTTATGCAACAACCACGTCAGATCATTGGGAGGCCGCCTAGCGCCCCGTTCTTTATTTGGAGGGGTGTCCTGGCCAAGGTATGATGCTACATGATTTGTCATTGTCAAGGTGGTGCGACTCTGATTGTGCGAGTTGCCCCTTGACGAGGTGTTCGATTACCGATTGGTTAGTGTTTATTGGTTCTTCTCCTATCTTGTGGAAGAATAAGAAGCAAGATACCGTGTCTCGCTCCTCGGTTGAAACTGAGTACCTATGACTGCCGTTATCGTAGAGCTTAAGTGGCTCAAGGCATTGTTGGGTTGTTTAGGCGTGCATCATTCACGCCCCATGGAGTTTTTTGTGATAGTAAATTAACTTTTTTACATGCTCAAAATCACGTCTTACACGTACGTACTAAGCACATCGAGGTCGATTGTCACTATGTCCGGGATGCTATCACTAATGGGACCATTCGTGCTACTCATATTTGCACCACAAGACAAGTAGCTGATGTGTTTATTGAGGCTCTTGGTAAGAGTCAATTTATGTAACTTATTCGCAAGTCTTAGCCATTGATAATCTACATGCTCTAATTTGAAATGGGTGTTATAGGCGTGTAGTATATTTGTGTATTGAGGTACTCATTTTAATGAGCTTAAATGGGCCTATTATTTGTATAGCTTGGCCACTGCTTATAGGATGTATATAAACTTCCCTATACTAAGTAAATCAACCTAAGTTGTAACCAACTTTGTAAAAAAAAAATGATCTGAGTTAATAGTAATAGTAAAGTAGTTCACTTGTGAGATTGTGCCGCATGAATTAAATAATGTGGCCGCGCTTTGTCGAGTGTCGACCCCTCTTTTCATGCGGATGGCTGGATGATCCCCAAATATATGCAATCATGATGATGATAAGTTGATTCTAACACCACTACCTAAGCTAGCTAACCTATCTCTTCCTTATTTTTTGTTTTCTTTCGTTTTTTTTCCTCCTCGAGCTATAGATAACTTAGGATAGCACACCTATCGTGTGATTCCTATTGTATAAGCTATTTCTTTACATTGGCTAACCTTGGACCTTGTCTTGCTACATGCTGAAGGCTGTGGATCAAGCAATATATTATCATGTTCTACTTCTTCTATCTTCACTTATACTCCAAGTTACAAAAGATCAACAATTCCAAAATAAGTTTTCCCGGCAATTTAATAATCCATTCTAGGTTATTTGTAATTTTTTGGATTAAATGGAGCTGAACTGAATTAAAATGGATTGAACTGAACTAAAAAAACTAAAATCCCTTGACTCTACAGGAGGTGAACTAAACTAAAACTGAAATTGATTCACTTAATCTAGTCTAAAAGAACAGGGCCTAATGGCTTATATGAAATTACCACATTTCATCATTTTATGAAACCAAATTTTACATGTTTTCGTCCTTCTCATTTAAGAGTTAGGATGTACTTGTATTATATTATACGACAAGGAAATGATAATATAGAGTTAAGAGTGACATGTTTACCTTACTTTGTTTCTAATAAATTATGTGAGATAATTTTGTATTTAGGCTAGCTATTTTTCTAAAATGACCATCAAGTTTGTAAGTATGTTTCACCTTAGCCTAAACTAGAAAAACATCATCAAATGTGAATAATAAGCGAAGTCCTCCAGTATTTCTTAAAATTAAGAGCATGTTCTTTTCAGCTTATTTTCAGTTTACTTCAGAGCTTCTAACAGTTCAGTTCAGCTCCGTTCAATTCAATTTAACTTCATTCATTAATTAATCATTATTTAATTAATATTATTATTATAGTTTATCTAAAATATTTTATTACTGACTCTTACCATTATCATTATTGATATATATTATTTTGTTTAAGGTTGAGCATGGCTTAAGACATAACCGAAAACAACCCATGGTTTGAACTTTTTTCGAACCAACCCGAAGCGCACCACATAAAAACGGTTTGCAATCTACCCGTATCTTATTTCAATACAGGTATTCTAACTTAAAATTGGAGTTTTATTTTACCGACTTGCGGTTTGTTGGGCAGTTCAGTTTATAAATATTATAGAGTAACCCTACACTACAAATTGCATTTTAGTCAAAAGCACAAACCAACCCACTTTATTGAACCAATAAACCAACCCTAAGTACGCCTAAGACGGTTCAAAATGTAATACTCCCTCCGTCAATTTGATGTTTCCATTTTCCTTTTTGGGATATTTCAAAAAGTTCTTCCCACTTTCCATTTTTAGATTATTTATTTCCCCATCTTACCTTTAACAACTAATTATTTACTTTTTTATTTTTACTTTTTGTCTTACATATGACTCACTTTAGAATCTTTTATTTCCCAATCACCCACTTTTCTTTCTCTTTCTTACTTTTTAAAGCAAAAAGGTATTAAAGTACACTTTATACAATATAAAATTAAAAATATTTCTCTTTCACCTCAATTTGCATTGGTTTTCCCCATATTCCAAATGGGAACATCAAATTGAGATGGAGGGAGTATAAGTTAAGGTAGACCTTAGTAGAAATAAAGTATTTTATTGGTAAACATTACTTTATTGAACCAGCCTATGGCTTTGGGTAAAGGCGTAATTGTTCTTGTCGGAAGGGCTAGGCTATAGATAAAGTTTCGTTCTTTATTCCCTATAATATGTAATGGTAGCTCTAATACCATTTAGGCCATAACATCCAGCAAAAATAAGAACTTTCACCCAACAAGTGCTCTCCGAACCAAGCTAGATAGTTTTCTATCACTAGGTTCACTAACCAACATGGACTTTGACTCTTATTATTCCTAGCGATATTTGCGCTACTGAAAGCTATTACTCTAGATTCTTTCATTTCCATGTAAAGATCATTTCCTTCACGAGTACGTTCACCTACTCCGCCAAATACTGATACACCCCCATGAGCTGTAAGAGGTGTAAGCCTCGAAAGCCTTTGGTACTTCGGTAGAGCGAGCAACCCTTAAACCAAAAAAGATTTATAGTACCTTCCCCTATTTCTGGCTCACGAACGGTTATTGCACTGGCCTCGTTCATATGCTCTCTTTGGCCTTTTCTCATCCTTATCGTATGGGACTAGAGCGAGCTGGTTAAGCCGCATTTCTGCTTTCTTTGCATTTGGCATTTGTCCTTCAAAAAGCCCCTCTTGCTAAGATAGGGTAGCATATGATTAGCTTAACCTCATAGAAAATTTCCTCTTCAAGACAGCCTAACCATTCGCTAAAGCTAATTTATTAATTCTTATTATTATGATAGTAATATTAATTTATTTATTTAACATAATCATTATCACACAACCATCATCAAATATTAATATAGTAATAATAATAATAGTAAGTATTCATTATTATTAATATTATTATCATTAATTATTATTTTAAGTTAATTTATTATTATAACTACTAAATTATCTCTTTTTTTATAATTATATCAAATTAATAACATATAAAATACTATTATGATTATACATAATTATCACTTATCATTAGACTTGGTAATGTCTAGAATATCTTTTTGTCGAAGATGTAACAAATTGTTAATAAATTTGTGTCCCAAGATAATTATTTTGTGTACCCCTAGCCGCGAGCCATGGTACGCACATATGCGTAGACTACATTTTCCTCTAAAATCTTTACCAAACAAGTAGGGTAAGATTTCCTCCACAATCAAGTAAACTAGTGGGAAACCCACATAAAAGTTTGACAAGGAAGAAGGTTATTTTTCTATGTTTTAGAACCTCTCCAACTTTAAACTTCCAAATAACTTTCAATTTCAAAAAAAATAATGTAGTGTGAAAAAGAAATGAACAAATATGTTTGCAAAAACAATATTATTAACACAAGTCTTTGTGACCAAAAATAAATACATGGTTATTTTCATGTTCAAATTATATCTTATGTTAAGCAAATTTGAGTCTTAGACTTGATAGAGATTAAAAACTCTGCCTTTGAAACACATATCAGTCTTTAAGAAATTCTAATGCGTCGTGAGAACAATCACATATTTTACTGCTCACACGTTCAAACTCTGATTTTATTAGTACTCTACAGAATTGACCTATTATTTCTCATCGAACTTGACCTTACTTCCATACCTAAGTAAGTGGATTCCATTAATTAATTGTGCTACTTTCACCACACACAAGGTAGATACGACTCCATTAATTTCCTTTAGCTCATTCTTAATCTTAATGTGGTAAGCAATGCATCTAAACCTTAGGGATGGATACATATGATGATGCTTTTGCATTATTACATAATGCTTAATGCAGGAGTTTATCACATATTTGCAAATAATGAGCCTTTACCATATCCTCTAAATGATCTTTCATCTTACTTATAAATATCAATTAGAAATGGATATTAACATGACTTTGACATAGATCATTCACTTCACATACTAGTAGAAAGACATGACTTTGACATATATTATTCACTTCAAATATCATTGGCAAGCACGTGTTTTGGACATTACATAATTCATTTATCAATTATCATTTACTCATGCATGTACACAGTTTGACCATTCCTTTCCACGATCAACCATTTCTAGTCCCTAACTCCTCCACTAGTACTTTACCCTCGTTTCATTTTAGCTCACAAGCTAATCCAGTAAACAAAAAGTACCTAACAATGTCTTTATCAAAACATAATTTGATAAACATTTATAATCTCAAACTATTCCAACTATTAACTACATAACAATCAATCAACTGAAATCATATGCATATTCATGATTATTAAATATTCAAAGTTATATCGTGAATATGTATTATCTTTATTCAAAAATATAGACTTGACCTGATTATAACACGGCCCTATTGGGACGATATACAACTTATTCCAAACTAGGTTCAAACCCGTCCAAACACAGAATAAGTCAACCGAAAAGGTATGCAATTCTGAATTAAAAAACAGTTGAATTGAATCGATCCACACCACAGACAGAATGACTCATTTAATCTTCAACTAGAAATTGTACAATGATCTCGTGGAGCGACAATATTAGGAATTAAGAAATGAAGAAAGTATATGTAGTAGAAAAACACCCATTTGAGGCGTCAAAATTTGGCCCATTTGAGGTGTTTTTGGCGTAGCCTCAATTGGGGGGCCACAAATAGCAAAGTTATTTAAGGCGTTTTTCAAATAACAAGAGTATTAGGCATTGTTATTGATATCGCGTATTTATATAGACTTTTCTCCCTTATTTACAAGCTAATTTGTGCGTCATTGGAGCTCTTGGGAGCTATTTTGTGCTAACTATCGTATATAGTTGTGGCTTCGTGTTTTAGTGTTGAATTGCAGGTTTTAGGGAGTTTTCTCCTTATTCCCGAGCCATTTAGAAGCAACCACAGCTTTACGAGGTGTTACGAGGCACGTAGGATGGCTCACGAGCTTTATGGGTAGTTTAGGAGGTCCCAAGACCCCTAAACGTGAAGATTAGAGAGCCAAAGAGTCAAAAAGGAGGTTTCCGTGCACTGATCGGGCAGAAATGGCCCGATCGGGCGAAAATACATTGATCGGGTATAGAAGTTGCGGACCCGTTCGGGCGAGAACACATGTGCCCAGGCCCGATCGGGCATCCACCTCCCGACCCGATCGGGTCCAGTGCTGCTACATCTCATCTTGGAGCTGCTGAAGAGGCGAGCTTGCTGGGCCAATTATGTCTCCTAGCCCGATCGGGTGGATGCCCACGGCCTGATCGGGTGGGCCGTCAAAATCACTTTAATGATGTGCTGCTGCTAACGAAGGCCCAGAAGACAAAGTGCTGAGTTTGGTGTTTGACGCGATCGGGTGGAGGCCACGGGCCCGATCGGGTCTGGCGCCATTTGTCGCGAACTTCGTTAATTAGTTTTCTATTTTAATTAGACTTGAGGGGCACTATAAATACCTTTTCCTCATTATTTTAGAGACATCTTTTATCATCTTTTCATTAGCTTTATATTAGTTTTATTCCTCATTGTTCTTAGTTTAATTCAAGCACTTTAGATTAATTTAGAGGTGATCAAACCTATTTCGATTTCAATAAAAGTTCATGCTTTCCGTCAATTGGTACTCTTTCTTACCCTAATCTCTTTTGTTATTCTTGATTGCTTAGTTTATTTATTTAATCGTTCATGATGCAATTGTTAGGGTTTTATGTTAGTTTTGTTTTTGTTAATTTGATTATGAGTGAGTAGTCTCTTTCTAGGGTGTTAGATAGGAAAGCCATGTTTGTACCATGATTGTGATTTAGATTTCTATTGATTTCTAGGGTTTGATTAGGGTGATTGTGGTGTGGTTTGTTCTTATTGAGTAATTAATGTCAGTGTACAATTTCATTGATTGCTTGTGGTTAATAGTTGTTTGCACAGATCCGTCTTACGACTAGAGGCCTAGGACACATCAGTAGTTCTGATTACGTTAGTGACCATGCGGCGTATGTTGAACTATGAGCGTTGATCTTAACCACAGCTCAACTCGTGCTCTAATCCCCCGACTCTTGACTTAGGTTTTGGTAGTAGTTGACCCTATTTGACTGGTATAAGCATGGTGGACCGACCTAATACCCTAGACTTTTAGTCCATAGTTAAATCTTCGATTTATTCCGTCTTCTGTAGTTTATTCATTAGTTCAGTTAATCCTTATCTGATTTCATCTGGAGTAGCTGAATTGGTTGAATATTAATTTAGAAACTCTGTTTCCCTGTGGATTCGACCCTGCTTCCATTGACTACTATAGTTAGAGGACCGTAGGTTTATTTTTGATTAGGTGACACGACTAGAACCTATCAAATTTTGGCGCCGTTGCCGGGGAGACGGCTAGTTTTCTAAGTTTTTATTTGATTATTTGGTCTACTTCTCCGTGCCTCATTGGAACTTCATTGTTCCAATTGAGGTACGTTTTACTGCTTCTTTTTGTTTCTTTTGTATGCCCAGGTCTCAAAGAAACGGTTCCCCCATTCCAGCGGATCACGATCTTACTAGGACAATCAGGCGGATCCGAAAGAAAAATCAGAAAGAAAAGCAGCCTGTTCAGCTGAACACCTCTGGAACAGACACCTTGAGTTCAGTCATGTCAAAGTCACTGAAGTCATATGGGGTGCCCAACCCAGATGGTCTCTCCACTGGACCTACTATGCCCACCATTGTCGCGGCAAATTTCGAAATTAAGCCTGGACTCATCAGCATGGTCCAGCAAAATCAGTTTGGTGGGCATCCAACCGAAGATCCGGCAAATCATCTGCAACGGTTTCAACAACTTTGTCGAACCGTAAAACATGCCGGCGTCACTCCAGATCAACTAAAGGTCATGTTGTTCGAGTTCTCATTGAGGGATAGAGCCCAGAAATGGTTGAACGACGTGAAAGAAACAGAATGGAGTGAGATTTCTGCTGCATTCCTGAGAGAGTATTATCTACCCACAAAGACAGCAGAAATCAGAAATAAACTAGCCACGTTTTCCCAAGAGCCTGATGAAACATTACGGGAAGCGTGGGCTAGGTTTAAAGATCTATAGAGAGAGTGTCCACACCACAATATGGACAAATGGTTCTTGACGCAGACATTCTACAATGGTCTGCAGCCTCAGACGAAGTGTATTGTTGATTCGTCTGCAAGAGGAGTGTTTTTAGACAAGGCAGTTGATGAGGGTTATGAATTCCTATCAAATCTTGCAGCCAATGACCATTCATCATCTAGGAGTTTAACTAAGAAGGTACTTGAAGTTGACGCTATTTCATTGCTTACCTCTCAGATGGCGCAACTAACTCAGCAGCTAATGAAATCTTCTAGTTCGACACCTCCGCCTTTGAGTATCAATGCTATGTCTGCAGTAGCACCCATTACCTCATCTTACTGCGAGGTATGTGGTGTTCAGGGTCACTTTGGGCATGACTGTCAGTTCAGTCAATTTCAGATGAAGCAGGCAAATGCCTTTCAACAAAGGCCACAAACTTTCCTCCCTTCACATAACTATTAAAATTCACAAAACTATCAACCTCCACCTCCACAAAACCATCCCAAACCCTCTTACTACCAAGCCCCACAAAACTTTCAAAGACCCTCTTCACAAAACTTCCACAACCACAATAATTTCCAAACCCCACAAAATTTTCCCACCCCACCTCCACAAAACAACAACCCACAAGAGCCTCCCATATTTGAAGTGATGAAACTGATGTTAAGCATGCAAAAGGCAAATGAGGAGGCACAAAGAGCCCAAGAGCGACAGATGCTAGCCATGCAAAGATCTAATGAGGAAGCACAAAGAGCCCAAGAGAAGCACATCAAACTTCTCGAGGCTCAAGTTGCACAATTAGCAAGCTCTAATGCTCAGAGGCAGCAGGGACAATTGCCAGGGCAACCCGTTCAGAGAGAACATGTGAATGCCATCACTCTTCGTAGTGGCATTGCATATGATACCCCTTTAGTGCCTGTTGATGAGGTTATCCTAACTGCAGGGAAGAAGAGGGTGGTAGAGGAAGGAGAAAGGAAGAATTCGACGTCTGAAATCGATTTGTCTGCAGAAGCTGAACAGACAGGGAAGAAAAGGGAGAAGGTTTCTGAAACGCCTTTTACACCAAGGCTACCTTTTCCTCACAGGATGCAACAGTCCAAGGTCGATCAGCAGTTTGGTAAGTTCTTGGCTATGGTCAAGAACCTTGAGGTAACGATTCCATTCACAGATTTAATTACCCAAGTGCCTGTTTATGTCAAATTTCTGAAAGACATGATCACTAAGAAAAGAGACTTTGGTGGGGTAGAACGTGTCGCTCTTACTGAAGAGTGTAGTGCTTTTATCCAAAATAAAGCCCCACCAAAGTTAAAAGATCCTGGTAGTTTTTCTATACCCTGCCATCTTGGACCGATTTTTATTGACAAGGCTTTATGTGATTTAGGTGCTTCTGTTTCTGTTATGCCATTATCTGTTTTTGAGAAACTGAACATGGGAGCACTTAAATGCACACAAATCACTCTACAGATGGCGGATCGTTCTATAAAATACCCTCTAGGTGTTTTAGAGGACGTTCCTGTTAGGGTTGGGAAATTCTATATCCCTGTTGATTTTGTGGTATTAGATATGGATGAGGATGCCCAGATTCCTATTATCTTGGATAGGCCATTTTTGTGTACTGCTGGTGCTGTAATTGATGTCAAGTCTGGGTCTTTAACTCTTAGTGTTGGTGATGATAAAGTGATGTTTAAACTAACCAATGTTGTTAAGGCACCTATGCTCGAACAATCTTGTTGCAGAGATGAGGTTTTGGATGAAGTAGGTGTGGAAAAAGTTCCAATTCCACCTAATGTTGCCTCACCATCTGGAGGCATAGTCAAGAACATTTGGAGGCGAAAGATGTTTGATGAGGGTGGCACTCATTGCCAAGCCCCTCCTATTTGAGAGATGGAGGATTATGGTCGTGCGGGACCTTTATAAACCAGCGCTGTGCGAGAGGCAACTCGTATTGTTCTTTCCCTTTTTCCTTTTCTTTTTATTTTTCTTCTTTTTGTGAGCGAGAGTGAGGGTACTAACATTGTTTTTCCTCTTAGCATAGTCCTTATCACCTTTTGGCATTGAGGACACTGCCAAGTTCAGCTTGGGGGAGGAGTTCTGTTTGGATTCCCTATCTCTTTTACTGCTTTCTAGAATAGTTTTACTGCTTTCGAAAAATACTGAAAAAATCAAAAAAATATGGTTCCCATGACTGGTTTAGTTGCCTCCCTGTGCCCCTTGCTGTGCTCTATTTGAAAATGATTTGACTTTGTTTTCTGGATAGCTGGGCATTTGTGATCTTGAGGCTATGATTTGATGTTTGATTGTTATGATTTCGAGCATTTTTGGATTATATTAGACCACTTTGTGCTGCATACCTGAATTGGTTAGACTGTGAGGCCTCTTTGTAGCCTATTGGATTCATATTATTATCTAGTCTATTCTTGTGTGTTAGTTCCTCTTTAGTGGATTGAGCTTGACTTTGACTTCGTACTTGTCTGATTTTAGATGACTTGTAGCATTTGCTGTGATAGAGGCGTTCTTTTGTCTTGTTCTTGAGCTTCAGAGTGAATTTTTGATATACTTTTATCCTCCTTAGCCCCGCTGAGCCTAATGACTTGTTTCGTGTTACTTAAACCCCTATTATGAGCCCAAAGCCTTCACTTGATATTATTCCAAGCCTAGCTTGGGGGAGCTTTTGTATGGGTTAAGTTTGAGATTGGTTTGTTGGTTTAGTTTGGTTTTTGAGGAATTTAAAAGTGTATTTGCTGTGGTTTGAGAGTGAGAAAAAGAAAAGAAAAAGCAAGTTTAGAGTTGCGTGAATGAAGTTCAGAAAAATGAAAGAAAAATGAAATGAAAATTCAAAAGAATTCAAAGTTCTTTCATTCACGTACGTACTTAAGGAAATATTCGCTTCATTGCTTGAAAATTGGGTTTTTTATGAGTTTTTCATTGATTTATGAGAGTTGAGTTACTTTACGTGGTTTTATGGTGTTGTTGGGAGTTTTGAAGGCCATCTTAGGCCTTATTTGAATGATTTATGCTCCCCCTTTCTTGGTTTTTCCACCACATTACCCAAAAGTATCCTCCACCTCTTACCTAAGCCCCATTACAACCCTATAAAGTCCTCTTAAGCTTGTGTCTGCATTGTTCATTTGATTGATTTCGAGTCAGTTTGTCAAAGTTAAAGAGTATTTCTGCTAATTGAGTCGACTTGACTAGGATGAGCGTCATTGAACCTTCTTAAACACATGAGAGAGTGAGTGGGAAGGGTACTTATGGTCGGGTTGGTGAGTGTTCGGGCATATTCTTTGCCTGCCACAAAATAGAGAGGAGTGACACCCTTGTGAGAGCCTTTTCAGGACTTGTATGCTTTGTGGATGCTTGAACTTGATAATTGCTTGGATGATTGGTGGTTGGATGGATTTGATTAGCCAAACTTGAATTATGCCTGCTTGAACCATTCTTAGCCTTGGAAATATTTTGAGCTTTGAATGAATTTTTGTCTATGGGGTGAGGCAATCTATTCCATGTTCATGTTCTGTTTGCTTGAGGACAAGCAAAGGTTTAGCTTGGGGGAGTTTGATATCGCGTATTTATATAGTCTTTTCTCCCTTATTTACAAGCTAATTTGTGCGTCACTGGAGCTCTTGGGAGCTATTTTGTGCTAACTATCGTATATAGTTGTGGCTTCGTGTTTTAGTGTTGAATTACATGTTTTAGGGAGTTTTCTCCTTATTCCCGAGCCATTTAGAAGCAACCACAGCTTTACGAGGTGTTACGAGGCACGTAGGATGGCTCACGAGCTTTATGGGTAGTTTAGGAGGTCCCAAGACCCCTAAACGTGAAGATTAGAGAGCCAAAGAGTCAAAAAGGAGGTTTCCGTGCACTGATCGGGCAGAAATGGCCCGATCGGGCGAAAATACATTGATCGGGTATAGAAGTTGCGGACCCGATCGGGCAAGGCATGCCCGATCGCATCGGGCGAGAACACATGTGCCCAGGCCCGATCGGGCATCCACCGCCCGACCCGATCGGGTCCAGTGCTGCTACATCTCATCTTGGAGCTGCTGAAGAGGCGAGCTTGCTGGGCCAATTATGTCGCCTGGCCCGATCGGGTGGATGCCCACGGCCCGATCGGGTGGGCCGTCAAAATCACTTTAATGTTGTGCTGCTGCTAACGAAGGCCCAGAAGACAAAGTGCTGCGTTTGGTGTTTGACCAGATCGGGTGGAGGCCACGGGCCCGATCGGGTCTGGCGCCATTTGTCGCGAACTTCGTTAATTAGTTTCCTATTTTAATTAGACTTGAGGGGCACTATAAATACCTTTTCCTCATTATTTTAGAGACATCTTTTATCATCTTTTCATTAGCTTTAGACTAGTTTTATTCCTCATTGTTCTTAGTTTAATTCAAGCACTTTAGATTAATTTAGAGGTGATCAAACCTATTACGATTTCAATAAAAGTTCCTGCTTTCCGTCAATTGGTACTCTTTCCTACCCTAATCTCTTTTGTTATTCTTGATTGCTTATTTTATTTATTTAATCGTTCATGATGCAATTGTTAGGGTTTTATGTTAGTTTTGTTGTTGTTAATTCGATTATGAGTGAGTAGTCTCTTTCTAGGGTGTTAGATAGGAAAGCCATGTTTGTACCATGATTGTGATTTAGATTTTTATTGATTTCTAGGGTTTGATTAGGGTGATTGTGGTGTGGTTTGTTCTTATTGAGTAATTAATGTTAGTGTACAATTTCATTGATTGCTTGTGGTTAATAGTTGTTTGCACAGATCCGTCTTACGACTAGAGGCCTAGGACACATCAGTAGTTCTGATTACGTTAGTGACCATGCGGCGTATGTTGAACTATGAACGTTGATCTTAACCACAGCTCAACTCGTGCTCTAATCCCCCGACTCTTGACTTAGGTTTTGGTAGTAGTTGACCCTATTTGACTGGTATAAGCATGGTGGACCGACCTAATACCCTAGACTTTTAGTCCATAGTTAAATCTTCGATTTATTCCGTCTTCTGTAGTTTATTCATTAGTTCAGTTAATCCTTATCTGATTTCATCTGGAGTAGCTGAATTGGTTGAATATTAATTTAGAAACTCTGTTTCCCTGTGGATTCGACCCTGCTTCCATTGACTACTATAGTTAGAGGACCGTAGGTTTATTTTTGATTAGGTGACACGACTAGAACCTATCAGTTATCCGTCGTCATCACCGTCATTGTATTCACTACTAGCGCATCTTTGAGTTAAAGAGAAAGACTCAACAATAACGGAGGGCGTAGAAACCAAAATTGCGCTCAACAACTTTGAGTTGGAATTGAAGGATCTGATCAGGCATTTTCGAGTTGAGAGGAAAGCATATGAACTATCAGAAGAAAACAATTGAAGAAAATTTTGGGAGAAGAAAGAACCTAGCGCGTGTTTTTTTTGGACTGTGTAAAGCAAATATGTGGCTGAAGGCTTTGAGGGAATGAGGCGTATAACTTAAAACGCCTCAAATGAGAAATATGAGGTGTTTAAATCCAAAAACACCTAAAATAATCCTTCAACTTTTAAGTTAAAAAGATATTCGAAATTGTTTTTGCTGCTATTTGGCAAAGCTCCTCATATATAGAGCCCCAAATTTATGTTTTTCTACTAGTGTTGGGTTTGGACCATATCATCTCAAGCCATTATGTTCTCACCAAGTCACTCCCTATAGCTAGTCCTAACCATGAAGTTTCCTGTAGTGAAGATCTTTCCTATTCCATTGTGGAGAGTTGAAATTCCACATATTGGGTCGACATAACTTTCAAGTCAGTTTTAAACCGATCGGGTCAAATCCAGGTTCATTATCCTTTTAGGTTTGGACAGTCGAATCAATTTAGACGGAATTTAGACGGAATCAGACTTCAAGTTTGATGTGTACTGATGGTTTGGCTATATAAAATTACAAAACATTTGAATTGAATCGACCCACAACCTGACAGAACAACGCAAATATAGTCTTTAACTGGAATTCGTACAAGGATCTCGATGAGTGACAAGGGTAGGAATTAAGAAATGAAGAGACTATGAGTTTATTCTTTTCAACTTATTTATACTTATTTGAACTTAGTAAAACTTATTCAAACCTTATTTTGTGAGAGGGTTAAACCTTATTATTGATTAGTTTTGCTATACTAAACTCATCTTAACTTATTTTATCTTATCTAATAAGGACTGAAAATAACTTGAAAAGAACGAGACTTATATGTGTCAATTTGAATGGATTGGTCGGGTTTGGATCAGATCATCTCGGGCCATTATATTCGCATTAAGTCAGTCCTTAAAGCTAGTGGCTAAACAGGAAGTTCCACGTAATCAACATCTTTCCTATTCCATGACGGAGAGTTGAAACTCCTCATACAAGATCAACATAACTTTCAACTCATATTTAGACTGGATCGGGTCAAATTCATGTTCATTATCGTCCTTTTAGGTTTGGATAAAAGCAATTTCAGACCGAGTCAGGCTTCAAGTTTGAGGTGTATTGATGGTTTGGGTATATTAAAAACAGTTGAATTGAATCGATCCACACCAAGACCGAACACCTCAAATGTATATATGGTCTTTAATAGGAACTCGTACAATGATCTTAAGGAGAGACAAGATTAGGAATCAACAAATGGAGAGATTATATGTGTCAGTTTAAATAGATAGGTCGGGTTTGGATCAGATCTTCTCAGGCCATTATGGTCGTATCAATTCACCCCCTAGCGCTAGTCTCAATCATTAAGTTCCCTGTAGTCAACATCTTTTCTATTCCATGTTGGAGAGTTAAAACTCCACATCTTAGATCATCAATGTAACTTTCAAGTCAGATTAAGATTGAATTAAGTCAAATTAAAGGTTCATTATCCTTTATAGGTTTGGATCAAATTAATTTAAGACCAAGTTAGGCTTCAAGTTTGAAGTGTATCAGTGGTTTGGTTATAGGATGGGTCGTGACAAGTAATATCGAAGTTGGGTCAAGTTTGGATCAGAAAATTGTTGTTTCTCATAAAGCTCAAATCAACTCATTGTTCAATTTGTGTCAAGTTCAAATCAGGTTAGTCTCGGGTTGGTTTGAAATTTTATAAACTTATTTTATATTTTAATTGAACTCATTTCATGTTATGTTAAGTCAGACTCTTTTTAGGCATCTTAATAGGTGACTTATCTGAACTTATTTGAATGATATATTAAATTATCCTTGTGCCTTCAACGACCAGTTTAGTCTTTTGGTTGAGTTGGTTCCTAGACATAGTATCAGAACTAGTGTGACCAGAAGGTCACAAATTCAAATCTCATCCACCCCTCATTTTTAAGTTATCTGAACTAATCTGAACTTTGTTTATCTGATAAAGACTCAAAATAAGTAGACAACTAGTTGGTCAATTTTATATTTATTATCTATGTTTAGGTCAATAACACATAGGATGAACAACTAATCAGGTAAAATTCAATTTCGAGCGCCACAAGTTAGGTCATCAACAGGTTAATTACGTCAAGCTGTAATTGTGTTATGCTTCTTCTGGAGTGGGGTTGTGATCGGGTTATTTTTCTTCTTGGGACGCGTCAGTAATACGTTGTCTATCATCGGGTGGTATAGTTCTTTTCCCTTCGTTTCGTGCTATGGTTGGAGGCTCAATAACTAGGCATGAAAGAAGACCTTGCTTTCAACAGTTCAGGGTTGTATAGTAGAATATCATTTGAAATTAGTAATCGAGTAATATCGGATCGGGTCTAGATCGAGTAATAGGTCATCCACTTCACTCAATCTTCGAACACCGGTCAATAATCATCTAATCAACTACTTCCTCCGTTTCTAAATAAGTGACACATTTGAATAGTGTTTACTATTTACAGTTTAGACTTTGATTAACTTTTGTGATTTACATTTTAAGAAAAACATAGTCATGTGGGATCTTGTTAGATTCGTCTCAATGTGAATTTTTTTAATATCAACTTTTTATATTTTTACTTATTGATAATTGTAGATATTAATGGTTTAAATACTGTATTGGTAAGCATGTAAACAAGAAGTGTGCCACTTATTTAGAAATGGAAGAAGTATGTTACATTCTGATAACATATCCGAGTCCGGTCAATTTTTAACAGTTCTAGTTCTAACTTGTAAGTGGGAGTAGTAGATTAATAGGAAAAATGATTAAAATAAGTGAAAGTGGGATTTGCTGTCTAATATGCATCGTGGATTGGGCCTCTAGGGATTCCCTCAATCGATTCTCTCTCATATTATAATGTAACTAAAGGAATGTTACGTAGTGATGCGTACTGTCATCTAATGTAAATATGTAATGCCCTTCTCACTTGTCTCTCTCCTTCCCCTTTCTCGAACCCAGTGAGATTCATCTGTTAATGCTGCTGCTTTTTCTTCTCTGTCTTCTTCTTCGATTTTTGAATGTCCCCCCCCCCTTCTATTCAAATCTCACCATTCTCCTTTTCTTTTGATTCCACTCTACTGTAGATAGTATTAACAACACAACCCAGAATCATCACGTGAAAATTTTCCATTTATTTTTCTCCCCTATAAACATTAATTAATTAATTAATCAATTCTGTGGCTTATCTTGAAGTATTTAAATCCAAGAACATACCCTTTACTACCTGTTCTTTGTCTGTTTACTGATTATTCCTTGAGAAAGAAAATGCTTGGAAACTGTGAGAAAATACTACTCATCCCTTCAACTTCACCTCCTAATGAATGGCCACAGGTTTATTTTAGTTTTGGTTTTATCTCTTTTCCTTCTTCTTTTCTCATCCATTTTCTTCGAATAATACACACATGCATTACATTACATACCCACTATTATTTTGGGACCCCATTTCATTTTTGTTTGCTAGTATTTGGAAAGAGTATCTTAAAAATCCCTTATGTAGGTATTAATTTTCAACCCTAAAAATAAAAATACCCTTCTAACTTTTCCTCCTTGTTTTCTTCTTCATTATCTTACAGAATCACCACATAGATGATGCAAAAGGTTGCTTCAACAACAACGTGGCTTCAGTAGCAGCAGCAGCAGCAACAACAACAGGAGTTATGGATCAGAAAGTTGCTGTAATTACGCAAGATCATCAACACCACCATCAACAACACTTACAGCAGCAGCAGCAGCAGAAACAGCAAAATCAAGAACTTCTAAGATGCCCACGTTGCGACTCGACAAATACAAAGTTTTGTTACTACAACAACTATAGTTTATCACAACCCAGGCATTTCTGCAAGGCTTGTAAGAGGTACTGGACTAGAGGTGGTACTCTTAGGAATGTTCCTGTTGGTGGCGGTTGTAGGAAAAACAAAAGGGTTAGAAGACCCTCTAATACTTCTACTACTACTAGTAATAATAATAATAATAATGGTACTAGTCTTGAAGTTTCTGTTAATTCAGCTTCTTCTGGTGGTTGCGGCGGCGGCGGTGGTTTGAATTCTTTATCTTCTGGTGGGCATATACATGATTTGATTTCTTCTGCTTCAAATCATGTTAATCATCCTCTGTTTTATGGGTTACCCACTAATCATTCCCCTAATTCTGACATCAATTTTCCTTTTTCAAGGTATGATCTTCGAAACCCACCTCAAATTAATGGTCTTGGATTAGGGTTTTCATCTGGGTTAGTCCATAATATGAATAATATGAATATTCATAACCATTCTCAAAATAGTAAGCAGATTTTTCAAGATTTGATCTCATCATCAAACCCTTTGATTTCCACCACTACTACTTCTACAACTTCACCAACCATATCTTCCCTTTTGGCTTCTAGTCTTCATCAAATGAAGGGAAATAATAACAATTTTCAGACATTATTTCCCTCTTATGAAGATGATCTACACATTAAAGGAAATAATGGTTTTATTAAGGAAGTGAAAATGGAATTTGATGGTCAAAATAGGTCATTGTCTCATCATCATCATTGGAATAATAATAATAATCTTTCTACACAAAACCAGATGGATCAAAACATTACTTCTTCATCTGATCCATCTTTCCTTTGGGGTAATTCATCAGGAGCTTGGCTTGATCCTTCCAACAATCTTGGTTCTTCAGTTCCCTCTTTGATCTGAGACATTCACCTCTCATTTCTCTCTCTTCATCTCCCTCTTTGTTCGTCACATCCAAAAACAAAAAGTTGGTCTCTTTTTTTCTTAGAAAAGTAGGTTTTTTTTCAAAATATTGGTGAATTTCTTTTTACCACATACAAGGGGAAAGTTAATGGTATACTGGAGAAAATTAAACCAGTGGGTTCAAGCAAGGGAGGAGTTCGGATCGGCGCGTTCATGTCAGCAGCAGCTAGATAAAACACACGGTCGTTTGCGCTGAGAGGAACCTCGGATCCGATCTTCATCCTCCTTAAAGATATTTGTGTTACATAAAGAGATAGATTCACTGGTGTGGTGGGAGAGGTATACTTTGATGGAAGCAATGCAACTGCAAACTTAGATGTGAGTTATGGTTTTATATTCTCTTGGGTATATGTATATATAAATGCATGACATTGCTCTACATTCCATTGTAGACTTGTAGTAGTACTTGTTCTTTTTAACTAAATGAGTTTTTGTTGTAAGTTAGGGGGGTTGGGGGTATATGGTAGAGGTCCTCAGTTTAGGACATTAGATGAGGAACTGATACATTTTTCCATGCATTTTTCCTTTGTATCTTCTTTTTCTTACTTCTTTTGGAGTTTTCTTGTTCATCTTTGTGGGGAAAGGTTTGGTATAATGGTATAGTAAAAGAGGGAGATTGGTTAATTATTCAATTTGGCTGTTTTTGTTTGAACTTATGGCATTGTGATTTATTTGTTTTTGTTTATTAGTACTATCATATGACTGATTTATTTTCTCAAAACAATGGCATAGTTCGATTCAGTTTAGTTGTTTTACGCCGAAGAGAACAAGCCCTTAAACACTTAGAATTAGGTATATAAACCCGGATTTTTTCATTACGCGATGTATGTGATCAACCACGCACTGCCTAAAATACTTATACATCCGGGTGTATAATAGTGCATAGGTCTGCATGATTAGGCTCCTATCTAAACGTGAACGTTCAAGTATTTTGTTCAAATGTCATGTTAATATCTTGATGCATGGGTATTAAGTAGAATAATTCAGATAAAGGGAAAATAAAATATACCTAATGCGTGACTTACTAATAGGTTCTCCATAGGTACCAGTGATCAACTTGTCAATTGCTTTAATCTGTAATTGGAGCTGATCATATCCCAGCTTAGGCGTCCAACGACATTCCATGATATCTATAGGATTAGAGAATTAACACATATATGTTTAATAAGAAGGTATTGGGTTAGACGCGTCTGACCATAACATTTGGTCGGACGACTTTCAGTTGGTTTCAATTTTTGTTCAGTTGATTTCAATTGTTTTCAATTGGTTTCAGTTTTTGTTCAGTTGGTTTTATTTTTTTTCAGTTGATCTTTTTCTTTCAATTGGATGTCTTTTAAGTTCAGTTATTTATCTTATTGTTTCATTTACTTCTTTTATTCTAACTGAAAACAAAACTTAAGTAAATGAAATAAAATAAGTTCTAAATGAAAGCAAATTTTATCTTTTCATTTAGTTTTCTTATTCTTTCATTTAACAACTAACTGGAAATAAAACTTGAGTAAATGAAGCTAAAAAAGGAAAAGAAAGCAAAACCCCAAAAGAATTGGCAGTAACTCTAACTCACCATAATTATCTTCAGTTCATCGCCAATTGTAGACATCGACATCAACATCAACATCAACATCAACAAGGCGCAACGATCATCATCAACGAACCTATCATCGTACATCATCACCGTTGTGGCTGGGTTGTTGTACGACGACAATGACTCGGTGGTGGCCATGGCTTAGGTTGAGTCGTGGTTTCGATTCCTTGAGGCAAAGGTAACGGTGACGGCAGCGATGGATGAGCGAAGAGATAGAAGACGACGATGAAGATAAGATGGAGCCGCCGCCAGCAGCCGCGCCGTTCTCGCGGCTTCGTCAGACAAAACATATTGGATCAGACGGTCTGACCCAATAATTTCACATGTTTAAAGCACGAAAGAAATGTTTTAGTTCTAGCTACAATAAGTAACCTTGATTTTAGTTTTTTGAATGTGTTGAATAAAATATAGAAACAAGTTAAAGATCACTTTAATGGGAATCGACTTGAAAAGAGTGTAATATATATGTAGGAACATATCCTTTTCAAGAATGAAAAATGTTGGTATAGTCGATACTTGTTCGTCATAGATGTGTAATACAATTAGTATGCGAGAGCTAAATTCAATAACTAAGCAAAAATACGTTTAATGTTAAGATACATATCTCATGAGTTTACCTCAATGTTGTGATGCATCTTGGGGGTTGGGATATCCTTTCCTTCCACTCCCAAGAGCATGCCAATAGATTTTTCTACATTTTGAGTCTTTGATTGCAAGGTTAAGTAAAGAAACAAAAGAATATAAAGGGGTGCTTAGGGTGGCGTAACTCTATTGCTAACACGTAAATATATGTGTTTCTTCAAAAAAAAATTAAAATTATTCTAATTAATAACCTAGAATGATGGTTAATAAGTATTGAATTTATGGAAAAGAATTTCATCATAAAGTTGTATTAACATGGACGTTGGTAACAAACTATTTTTGCAACATCACAAAACTAACTCATTGTCATTACTTGTTCATTATTTCCGAAGTACAAGTTGTTAGTGTACATGTAGCCTCTTAAGTCTTAACTATACTAAAAACTACTAAATGCTTACCACATGCTCAATAGCGGATTGCTTGCAATAGAAGATAAATTATCACATGAATAAATTGGCTAATCTAGCAAAAGATAAGGGGCTGTTTGGTTCAATGAGTTGGAATGGAATGGAATGGATTAGAATCCACCCTAATGTTTGGTTGGCAATTTTTGCTATGGAATGTGATACCAAGGGGTTTCTAACTCCACCCCAACCCCTTGGAATTAGAAACTCTACCCTCCCCTAAGTTTCTAACTCCATTCCAGCCTAGTATCAACCCTAATATTACATACCATAACACCACCATCGTTGAACAAAAATCCACCACTACCAGCGGAGATACTACCTTGAAACCACCACCAGCGGAGATACCACCTTGAAACCACCACCGTGAACACCGGAATTAACTTGCGTTACCTTTCTCTGGCCGGATTGCGTGGTGTGGGTGAGGCTGCAGCGATCAAGGAGTGTGTCGGTAAGGTGTGGTGGGCGTTCGTGGGTGGTCTGCGAACGGTTTTGGAGTGTCGTTCATTTTCCGGAGAACAGTTATGCGAACGGTTGTGGTCTGTGCGAATCTGAGGAAATGAAAAGGAAGGAGAAGGGGGAGGCGACAGTGGTTGATGGCGTGGTGGATTCAGGGAATCTGACCGGCAAGGCTGTGGACTTGGGATGAAGTAGTTGGTAGGGGGAGGGTTTGGATTTTATTTTATTTTTCATGTTAAAATCAATTTGTATAATTAAGAACATCATCTTTTTTTTATTAAAAAGAATGTCATCTTCAAATTTCATATTTATCCATTTCAAGATTAATATTTAAAATTCATTTTTTAAAAAATTCGTTTTTTAATTAATACAATATAAAATAAATTTAAAAAAAATAAATAATTAGAATCCATTCCAAAAATGAACCAAACGGTTGGAATGGATACTATATTCATTCCAAGATTGAACCAAACAGTTTTGGCTTGGTATGGGAGTTTGAATCCATACCACCCTGGTATGAGATCTCAATCCATACCATTCCAACATCTTGAACCAAACAGGCCCTAAATGCTTTCGACATGTTCAATATCCAACTCCTTACAATACCATATATAGTTTATACTCCCTTGGTCCATATATATTTGCCCCATTCAGATTTAGTTACTTTAATGTCAAATAAAAATAGTGGGACTAAGGGCCTTTTTTGTTCAGATTATTTTCAGTTTAGTTCAGTTCAGTTAATCTCTATTAATTTCAGTTCAGTTAAGCGCTAATAAGTACAGTTCAGTTCAGTTCAGTTCAACTCTAATAAGTCCAGTTCAGTTCAGCTCTAATAAGTTCATTCAGTTCAGTTCCGTTCAGCTTCAATAAGTTCAGTTCAGTTTAGCTCCAATCAGTTCAGTTCAGTTCAGTTTAGTTCAGCTCTATTCGTTATTTAACCATTTTGTTTAATATTATTATTATTGTTGGTCTAATTTATTTTACTTAATATTATTTTTGTTACTATTATCATAATAATAATTATTATTTTTATGATAATATTTTATTATTATACCTTTACTCATTATTATTACTACTATTCTTATGGCTGAGCATAATTTGGGTTGGTGTGCGGTTTAACCATGTTTCATCTCAGTACGAGTATTCTAATTTGCAATTGTTGCTTAATTTTACTGACTAAATATTCACTATTACATCATACAAATAAGCTACAAAACGCTAGAAGATATTTAAAAATTACAAAGTTGCTAATAATATTGGAGTACTATTTAAGGTACAACATCGTCATACGCTGAATTTTAAAAATATTTTATCGGTTTGTGGTGGAGTTTGGTTTATAAATATTATAGAGCAACCCACCGCAGATTGTGGTTTGGTTAGAAACACAAACTAACCTATGTTTTATATTATTATAATTGCTAATTATTATTATAATAGTAATATTAATTTACTGTTTAGACATTATTGCTATTATACAATCATCATCAAGTATTAATATATTATTATTATTACTAGTAATTATTATTATTTATTCATTTATAACTATTATTTTATAACATCAAAAATAATATTATCATTATTTATTAATTATTCTAAACTCTAAATTATCAATTATTATTACTTAGAAGTATAATTATTATTGTTTTATTTATTTCAATTCAATTCAGTTCAATCCAGTTCAGTTCAGTTCAACACCAATAAGTTCAGTTCAGTTCAGCTCCAGTAAGTTCAGTTCAGTTCAACTCCAATAAATTCAATTGTTCAGTTCAGTTCAGCTCCAATAAATTCAGTTCTGTTCAGTTCAGTTCAGCTCCAATAAATTCAGTTTAGTTCAGTTCAGATCCAATAAGTTCAGTTCAGTTCAGTTCAGCTCCAATAAATTCAGTTCAGTTAGAACTAGACGAAGAGAACATACCCTAAATATAAGTGATGTGAAAATAACGTAGTGCTTTCCAAATACATATGAACATATTAGTAAGAAGAATTTGATGTCATCCAAAAAGGAGAATAGCGTAAACAAAAGAGGATAAAAAGCTTGCAAATTTTATTATTAGAGCTTCTTATGTAAGTTTTACACTTTTGATCTAGTTTTTTCATAGAACTAGCATATATAGAAAATATTACGTAGAGTGAGTGAGTGAAAGTTGTAATATTACGTAGAATGAGTGAGTGAAAGTTGTAATCATTATATGGAGTGAGTGAGTGAGTGAGTGAGTGAGTGAGTGAAAGTTGTAATCATTACGTAGAATGAGTGAGTGAAAGTTGTAATCATTATATGGAGTGAGTGAGAGAGTGAAAATATTACATAGACAGAAACACAAAACACATATACTATGTCACACATGGATACATTAAATCATAAATGATAGATACACTATGTCAAGTATAGAGTGAGTGAAAGTTGTAGTCATCACAAGTCACATGATATGAATTGAGGTACACACTAATTAGTGTACATAGAGTTCATAAGTTTTTTTATACTTTCTTTTATCTTCTTTTTCTTTCTCTACTTTCTTTTCCTTTCTTTTACTAAAAAACTATTAAATGGCACGTGGGTTGCACGTGGTTTCTACGTAAATATTATAAAATGAGTTTATACACTTATGCTTTTAAAAAAGGTACTGGAAATATGACATCAGAAATAGAAAAAATATAGACGTTATTGACATTCAATCTATGTATATACAAGCAAAGGAAAAAGAGAGTCCTATGAGATAGAAGCCTATGATTCTATGTACATACAGGGAAAGGAAAAAGAGGACATTAACGTTATAACACCATCAATTACAATTTATTAAATCATAAGCTTCCGTAAACGTAGCCTAATTAATATAAGTTGTTAACAAAAAATTCCCTCTCTCTGATAAAGTTAAGTTAGCAACTCAATGAAACAACAATACCAATAAAAGCAAACAATGTATATAAGGCCAGTATTCCGAACTAATATTGCTATAAGGAATAATATGGGAATTGTAAAAAGGAATTATATGAGGTCGCCCTATGTTTCAGTCATCTTTCTAATGTAACCATCACGTTTGTATGTCTATCTCAAGTAACCTCTAACTTATAAAACTTTAAAAATTAAAGAATGTGGAGATGATGTTACATAGGTAAAAATCTGTGCCCCATATTTCCTTTAAAATTTTGCATTTGTATGACCTTGTATTAAAAATTAAAATTTCTCGAAAGAATTGTCATAGACGAAAAGTGTTTTTATGTACATGAAATTTTGAAAAGAAAATGTGGGTTACACAAATCTCTATACAGTTATCTCTAAATTCGTTAAGTTTTTAAAATTTTTACAAAGTTGAGTGTTACTTGAGAGTGGAGATACACCTGCAAACGTAGAGGTATATCTAAAACACAGGTTACCTCATATGATCTCCCTTATAAAAATTATTAAATACGAAAAACGCTAACACTCTAAATTAATATTGTAAGAAGGAGTAATATTGTAAGAAGGAGTAATATAGGATTTATAAAAATCACTACAAAATGTTATTACTTAACATTTAACCACCTCCTTCTTATTTTATATGGATTCAGGATAATTTTTCATAGGGGGTAAAATGAAAATAGTTAAAATCACTACAATATTAGTTGATACTTAACCACCTTCTAATTGTTATATGAAGGGTAAAATTGGAATAACAAAAATTACTACAAAAACTTGACTTAGTTGACCATTTCCTCCTTTTGTATATAGGTATAGGAATTACATCAAGTACTCATAAGTCTAACTTTTAATTTTAAATTTGTGTTCTCTCTATGTGAATAAGTAACTAGGTTTGAAGTTATAAATGTCTAGTCTCGTCTAGATTATTCTGGAGTATATGTTTTTGCTGATACATTCGAAAATCATTATCATGTAGATTTTGTTAAGTTTGTGTTTGTGTTGTTTTCAAAATTTCTTATTATTAATACGTACTCAAAGACCACTGTTATTATAATAAGTTCATGGAATTAGAAAATCTTTTATGTTCTCATTTTTCTAATATGATCTAATTCAATTTGATTTCTCGACAATTGTTGAGACTTGACTAGTTTACTAGACTTAGCGTCAGGAAAGTAATGTGAACATATACACTAAGTTTTAATTAATGACTTGTATGGTTTACTAGACAATTGGTATCTAAATATTTGAACATCAATGGTAAATTAGTTATGAAAATTAAAAGAAATAGGATTGAAGTTCTTTCCAAAATTAGCTTACACAAGAAGATGCTATTAAACAAAATTGAATTTAAAAGAACAAAAATAGCATCACTATCGTTGGAGCCATTAAGCTTACACAAGAAGATGCTCTTTTCAAATTCAAATCATTCAACAATCGTCTTCTCTGCTGTATGTATCTTGCGAAACACTTCTTCATTATTTATCGAAACAAAGTGGAAGTATACAACCTAAAATACGTTGCTACCAACTCTAGAATATTTTAAATGATTAAGTGAAAACTCAAGTGGTAAGAGCTCCCACCTTCCATACATGAGGTTGTGTTTTTTATCCTTCATCGCCGCCCACAACCTTAGTGAGAGAGGTAGTTGTGGTTTTTACTAATGGCTAAATTCTCAATATATAGTCTCATTAACTATACCTTATAAATTGGATCTCTTATATCTAAGTTACGAAATTATACGTATTTAAACCTAATAAATTTTCTAGAAAAAACAAAATGCTAAAATAGAATCTTTAGACGCTTGCTTAAAGTTAGACGGTTCAGACTCAACAATATCTGTTTTTAAATTCATTAAATTCAGAGTGGAACTGATGCCATCTTTTAGACGAGTGGTCATGGTATGAACATTAGTCGGATCGACACACTTAGATGACTTTCTAGGACGCCTAGGGGGAGGGACAATGGGAGACGGGAGGGGTAAAAGACGAGGAAGGGGAAAAATGCTGGGCCACGGATGACCCTGCGGGCTGGCAGCAACTGCCAGCGTAGGAGGGGGAGAGGCTGCGGGCGCGGGCGCGAGCGAGGAGACGAGACGCGGCTCAGGGGCAGCCCGCAAACCTGCGGGCGCGGGGAGACGGGCAGGCAACAAGTTGCTGCTGAACGTCTCGCCATCCTGCGGGCGCGGGAGAGCATGACCGCGGGTTGCTGCTGGGCATATGGCCCTCGGGTGCGCACGCATCCTGCGGGCAGGCAGCGGGTTGCTACATGTGCCCCCGTGATGCGGTGGGCTCGGGGGATGAAGGCATAGGACTGACCGACTCAATAGACAACCTAGAGGGGGGACCATTGGACGATAAACTCGGTTCACTAGACGAGGGAAGACTCGGAAACCAAACTAAGGGATCAAGAGACTCGTCCAAAGACGAACCAGTGGGTGTGCTAGACACAAGAGAACGATAAGGAAATTTCCGTTCGCTAAACAAAACATGACGACTTGTGTAAACTTTGCCAGAAACAGGATCAAGACATCGATAACCCTTATGATGTGACGCATAGCCAATGAAAACACATTGAATCGACTTAGCCTGTAATTTATTGATTTTAGGATCTAAAAACAACGAAAAACAGGCACAACCAAAACATTTCAAAAACTCATAGGAGGGGGGACGGTGAAAAAGCTTAGCAAACGGGGATGAATCCTGCAAAGCCGAGCTGGGAAGACGATTAATCATATAAACAGCCGTATAACACGCATCAACCCAATATCGAGTTGGCAACTCAAATTGAATAAGCATAGTACGGCCCATCTCGATAATGGTTCGTTGTTTCCTTTTGGCAACACCATTCTGCGCTTGAGTCCGAGCACAAGACTTTCGAAATAAATTCCCGAATCACAGAAATGTTGTAGTAAAGGAGTGTTATCAAACTCACGTCCACCATCACTTTGGAAAAATTTAATTTTGGAATTAAACAAATTCTCAACAAGTTTCTGCAAAGCTAAGATGGTCGAATAAACATCAGATTTCAGTTTAAGTGGATATAGCCATGAAAAATGCAAATAATCATCAACAAAGACCACATAATACTGAAATAATTGATTTGATTTAACAGGAGATTGCCAAAGATCACTATGTATCAAATATAAGGGATAGGGAGCACGATGAGTCACAGACTCAAAAGGCAAACGATGTATCTTTCCTACTTTCCAATGAACACAATCGTCACGAAACTTAGAATTACATAAAATCAAGTTTTGTGAACGTAAACTTCCTAAAACTCTAGCAGAAGGATTACCAAGGCGAGCATGCCAAACATCTCCAGACTCCTTGGTTGCAATGAGAGCGGGGACAGACGACTCTGGGCAGACTCGGGAAGACTCTGAACAAACTGGAGAAGACGACTCTGACTTAAGAATGCTAGGCTGAAGAGGATAGCCACCATTCCTACTGAGTCCCCGCAACAGAACCGCCCCCGTGGTCTTGTCCTTGACACAAACAGACTACTCGTCAAAACAAACTATGCAAGAATTATCCTGACATAACTTTTGAACAGACATCAGATTATGTTTCAACTGGGGAACATGACACACCTTCGTGAGACGAAGGGGGTGATTAGGGGAAGACAAAGTCAAATTTCCAAGTTTATTGATGGGAAGTCGTGTGCCATCACCAACAATAATAGAACTCGAACCAGTGTAAGGAATAGCATTAGATAGCTTACCATCCTGTGAGGTCATGTGAGATGCGGCTCCAGAATCTGGATACCAAACGGAGTCATTCGTTTCACCACCAACAGACAGTAGCTAGGGCACGTGTGACACCATCAGAAGAGGAAGGCACAAAGCTGTGATTGAAACGCTGAGGGCAATAGGCTGCTTGGTGACCTGGATACTAACAAAGACCACAAGTATCTGAAGAAGGAGTGTTGGCTAAAGTGCCGTTAGATGGATTACTTCCTGCTGAAGACAAATCATTAGCAATATAATTGGCACAAGAATAATCAACATATGACACGTTAGATAAGATACCCATACCATTATTTCGGCCTGCATGTCCACGACCACCCTGACCTCCATTGCCTTGACCTCCATTGTTCCCACGACCACCCTTGTTCCTATTATTGTTGCGATTCTTGTTTTTTCCACCCCCTTGACCTTTAGAATCCGTACCACCCGAATTGGAGGACTGCGAACCTGAAGAGCCACACTGAACAACAACTAAAGCTTGATGAGAAGTAGAGGTATCGTCATAAGCACGCATAGCCTTAAGACGTTGCTCATGCTGAAGGAGCTTGGGGCGAAGATCATCATACGTCAAGGATGTTTGAAATTGAGACAAAATAGTAACAAGGGCATCATAATCACGATCTTGATCCAATGCAGTCAAGGTATACTGGATCAAATCATACTGGAGACAGGACACTGAATAGCAGCTAAGGAATCAACTATAATCTTGATTTCACGTAAAAAGACTTCCATAGATTGCTGATCAGATTTCTTCATATGACTAAGTCTACCCTTCAATTCCATCGACCTAGCCATACTAGCATGCAAAAATCGAGACTGTAACCTAGTCCATATCTCAACGGCTGTACGTAACTCATGCACATCCATCATAACATCACGGGAAATTGACGCATATAGCCATAACTTAATTTGTTGATCTAGTCTCATATACTCATAAAATTGCGAATTAGGCACAGATTGACCTAGATGATCAACATAAGTAGGAGAAGGAACCGGAATAATACCTTCAACAATACCAAGCAATTGGTGGGTCGAAAGAAAACACCTCACCTGAGTTTTCCACATAAGATAATCCTCGGGTGATGCCAATTTGATAGTCACAAATCGAGTGATATCTCGGATAGGACGGATAGGGAGACAGAGAGCGGAACCCTCCATTGCCAAGTGTCGGGTCAAACCCCGGCGGAAAACGCATGGTGGTGCGTTGGGCTGGCGGACTGCCAGGAAAGAGGCCGGTGGATGACGGCAAATGCCATGGCGAGGCAGAGACGCCAGGAGCGCCACCACTGTGCGGCAGAGCAACCGTTGTGGCGGTGCTAGAAGACGGAGGAGCCACGCCTTGAAAACTTCCCAGAAAACGCTATGGCACTGGAGGCAGGCGTGGTGGTCCCTGCGGCGGAGCCTGTGGCGAGTGGGCTGTGACCGCCGACGAGTTGGCCGGAAGAGGAAGCGACAGACATGGTGCTGCGGCTGACCGGAAAACGCTAACCTAGGGTTAGGGTTGTTTTAAAAAACGGTAGGTTAAAGGTGCGGAAGATAAAAAAATTTAACCTAGGCTCGTGATACCATGTACGAGTATTGAGAATAATTGGCTAACCTGTTTAGGTTCTCTGGCACTGTTATATATATAGAGTTATGAAAAACTATCTTTACAAGCCTACTAAGAGTCTAATTAGCAAATTACCCTAATATTTTTGAATAAGGTGATAATAGGAGTAATAGTGTAATACCTATGCATCAATCATTTACCTTCAAAACTAATGAAATTTTTTCATGATCCAATACGTATAGCAAATTCCTATACGGCCATCCAGTCGGTCCTTACTCGACTTGCTTTTGCTAAATTACATCGTGTTTGTTTTGGATGACATTGACCTTTTATTTAAGTTATCGTTCTTTAGATTTTACCATCTTATGAAACTCCAAATGACAAGAAATTATTGTATGGAAAAGGCGGCAGCCAGGCAGGATAGATAATTAGTGTAGTTCTACTAACATAGACTAATGTTACTTTCGATCATATGATTGGCGTCAAATAAATAGGTAATAGCTAATCAATATTCGATTTTTGAAACCAGTGTATAACGTGAAATTACTTGCTATTCATCAATTTTCAACGCAAATATGAAATGGTGTTGAAAGGATTGGGGTTGACTTAATTGGTGAGTCTGTCCATCTTTTTTAGCTTGGTTTAGGGATCAATTTTTATCCCAAGCATATGCTTGATATTTGAGAGAGGGGGATTGGGGGTTACGCCTTATAATGAGCCTCTGGGTGAGGACCCTGTGCAAGAGCAACCCAGAAGATAATTCTTCTTACCTTAATATAATCTCATACTGATAAATAAATGAGATTATATTTTTAAAAAACTATGAAATGGTGTTAAAACAATTCTATAATGATATTAATTTTACGATAATTTTATTTTATGGTGTTCTATTAGGTTCGGATGTAGGAGAATTGGTTCATGATAAGAAAATAATTCTTATACTGGTGTTAAATATAAAACAATTATGCTTTATGGTGTTCAACTAGCTAGGTTCGAGTCTGTGATGGTTGGTTCATGATAAGAAAATAATTCTTATAATGGTTTTAAGCTAAAAATAATTCCTCTATACGATTCATAATTTTTGTATATTTTCGGATAAATTTCTAATGGAGTTTGTAAATTTTGAAAGAAATTTACAGCTGAATTTTATTTCCAATGTAATTTTTTCAAAATATAGCAGTAATTAACTAAAATATATCACTCAAATGGAACGTAGATGCCTCTCTAAAAATCTCGGAGTCGAAGTCGGCAATAGGCGGTGTTCTTCGTGACCATATGGGTGTATTCTTATGCCTCTTTTCGAGCCCAATCCCTTTCATGGAGATTAATCATGCGGAAGTCTTTGCCATTCATAGAGCCTTACAAATTTCAAGCTCAATTGACCGTGCTAATAATTGCAATCTCATTGTCGAGTCGGATTCGGCAAATGCAGTTCAATGGTGCAATGGTGTGATGGAAGGTCCGTGGAATCTAAATTTCACTCTAAATTTCATTCAGTCCTCTTTGAAGAGGGGTCGGGTTGCGGAAATAATACACAAAGGCCGGGAAACTAACATAGTTGCGGATGCTCTTGCATTTCAAGGACTTACTAGACAAGACGAATTTATTGCATGGCTTTAATCTTACGTTGAGCCCCTATATACATTGTAAACCCAAGCAATGGCTGGGCAGTAGCTTTCTCATGATCTTGTAATTGTTTGGTACTAAGTACTAAACCATTTGAAATAAATAAAATCCTCCAAACTTATCAAAAAAAAAAAAAATTTGCGTAATACTTCTTCCATTTCTAAATAAGTGGAACATACAGAAAGTGGGGGGAAACCAAGGAGGTTAGAGAGAGAAAGTTGAGGACCACAATTAAAAAAGAGAAAGTACCTAAATAAACAATTGGATATATATTGTTTGAGTAAGGATAATCATGTAATTATATCATTTAAATTGTCCTATTTTGAGCTTGGTGTCACTTATTTAGAAACAGAGCAAGTAGTAATTAATGTTCCATCAAGATCCATGTTTACATATTCAATATTAGCCTCATATGCACGTGATGCGTGCCAAAAGGTAGTATATGTAAGAATTTTGAAGAAACCACATTGTAATTTCTCTAATGAAGTGTATAAATTTCTTTCTTATTTTTTAAGATAATCGTTAAGTTTTAATTTTTTTTTTATTTAGAGGGTTTAATTGTAATCTCAAAAGATTTTAAAAAGTGAAACAATACAAAAGTACATTAAAAACATGAGTAATAAATACTCCAAAAATATTGGCAATAATGATCCAAAAACAAAAATGACAAAAAGTCTTACTAAATGTTTTTAGAGCGAGAGAGAGCGAGGGAGTAGGAGAGAGAAAATCAAACAAATATAAAAGGGACGTTTGACATTTTATTGTCTAAAAGAAATTGGTTAACTTAAATGGCTAAGACTGGAATTAAAAAATATGTAAAAATAAACTTGATTCCTTAATTATAGGAGTTTTAACTCCTTTCATTTATTTTCTTTATTTTATCTAATTTTTTTTTGGTGTCCACCCTTCTATTCCTTTACAACATAGAGATGATTACTCTAACAGGCACGCGATGCGTGCAAAAACAGTTCAAAATCTGAAGCGGTTATTTATCTAATTACTAATAATTAATTATTCAATATGTAAAGTAGTTATCCTTTTCTCTTTTTTTTTCTGTTTCTTTATTTTTTTGTCCCCTTTCTGTTCCCTTATAGAATAGTGATAGATGGATGAGACCTTAGACCGGTCTACTAGACTACAACAGTATATTAACGAAAATAAAAAATGTTGGGGAATGTGGGTTATATTACAAAGAAAGCATTAAAATCTTGTCTTAAAGAGTGTATACTCCGCTTTTTTGGGTTTAATTTGCATCTAAAATTTGGAAAACAGGACGTATCATATAAACATAGACATTAAACGAAAGAATTAACGAGAAATAAAACATTGTTGATACTGTAGCTAGCAATAGCATGCTGTCTAAACTTGGTATGCAAAAAATGAATTGAATACATTGTCTTTTACTGTACTAAAACTTACTGCATATTGGGGTAGACCACATCTTTGAAAGAGCTAGAGGAATGGACCCAATAATTCTTTCTTGTAAAAGCTGCTAAATTAAAGCTCCATTATTCCAACTTATTGCATTGTACTTGGGGTACATATGCATGCCTGACAAAGGGGCTGACATTTATGTGTGTACAGTGTATTGTGTAAGCCTTCATCTTAATTTTACTGTTAGACTTGAAATGTTTGTATATAAATAGTAGCTTTCATTTACATGTATACCTGGGGAAAATAAGTTAGCTCCCTAGTTACTCCGTTTTTTTCTATCATTTTCAAGGCACATCTTTAATCGTTAAAATAATTGATGGTATAAAAGAACTTGTACGAGTATTGGAAATAAATGGCTACCTGTTTAGGTTGTCTGGCATCATATATATAGAGATACAAAATATCTTTACAGAATCTACTAAGAGTCTAATTACCAAATTACCCTAATACACCCCCTCAATCTTTACGGGGAGGAATCACGGATAGATTGGAACGATGTTTACAAAACAACTCAGAAGAAAGACCCTTAGTAAAAATATCAGCAACCTGCAACTGTGTCGGAACGTGCTTGACCTGAAGTCCACCTTTAGCAACCATCTCACGAACAAAATGATAATCAACATCAATATGCTTACTACGATCATGATGAACAGGATTGGCAGTAAGATACATAGCAGAAACATTGTCACAATAGAGAATGGTAGGCCGTCGATGAAAATACCCTAAATCAGCTAACAATTGACGAATCCAAATTGTTTCAGCCGCAGTGTAGGCAACAGCACGATACTCAGCTTCAGTAGAAGACTTCGAAACAGTAGGTTGCTTCTTAGAACGCCAGGAGATCAAATTCTTCCCTAGGAAGACAGCATAGCCAGTAGTAGAACGCCTAGTGTCAGGACACCCGGCCCAATCAGCATCAGAATAGGCAACAGTCACAGTAGGAGAGCCAGTACTATGAAGAAATAGCCCATAATCAGAAGTTCCCTGCAAATACCTGAAAATTCTTTTCACAGCATGAAGGTGAGTAGTACGAGGCGCATGCATAAATTGAGAAACCGAATTAACAGCATAGGCAATATCAGGACGAGTCATAGTCAAATATTGCAAAGCACCAACCATACTACGATAATCTGTGGGATCAGCAAGAAGTTCACCATCTAAAAGAGAAAGAGTGACACGGGAGACAACAGGAGTACGTACGGGTTTGACAGTATGAAGATGAAATTTCTGAAGAAGATCAACTACATATTTGTTTTGAGACAAAAGCAAACCCTGAGGAGTACGTAAAACCTGAATGCCTAAGAAGTAATGCAAATCACCCAAATCCTTCATAGCAAATTGAGCAGAGAGAACACTGATAAAATTCTGAAGCAAAGAGGAACTACTACCTGTAAGCACAATATCATCAACATATAGCAAGAGAATGATAATATGACTACTGTGTTTGAGAGTGAACATAGAGGTGTCACAACTGCTGCACTTGAAACCAATAGAGAGAAGAAAATTGCTGAAACGAGAGAACCAAGCTCGAGGAGCTTGCTTCAAACCATAAATGGATTTTCGTAACCGACAAACATAATGTGGTTGAGAAGGGTGTTCAAAACCAGGAGGCTGACGCATATAGACTTCCTCATTGAGGAAACCATGAAGGAAAGCATTTTTGACATCGAGTTGACGAATAGACCATTTAAAAGTAGCAGCAAGAGTAAGAACTAAGCGAACAGTAGTAGGCTTAATTACAGGACTAAAGGTTTCAAAGTAGTCAATACCTGCCTGCTGATGATTACCAAAAACAACAAGCCTGGCCTTAAACCGCTCCACAGAACCGTCAGAATTATATTTAATCTTATACACCCACTTACAACCAAGAGCGTTTCTATTGTTGTTGCGAGGCACAAGTTCCCATGTATCATTCTTAATTAATGCTTCATACTCATCACGCATGGCTTGTTGCCAACGTGAATCTTTAGATGCTTGCTTAAAATTAGACGGTTCAGACTCAACAACATCGGTTTTTAAATCCAATAAATTCCTAGTTGAAATGATTCCGTCTTTGAGACGCGTGGTCATGGTATGAACATTAGTAGGATCGACACACCGAGACGACTTCCTAGGACGCCTAGGGGGAGGGACGAGAGGAGACGAAGATGACTCATGTGGGACAGCTAGGGGAGGAGTAAAAGGCGAAGGAGGAGAAGATCCCGCTGGCGCGGGATGGTGCTGCGGGCTGGCAGCCGCTGCGTGTGGGGGAAGGGAGAGACGCTGCGTGTGGGGAAGGGAGAGACGCTGCGGGCGCGGGGCTCACCTGCGGGCAGGCAGCAGAGCTGCTGGGAGGTGAGGGACCCTCGGGCGTGCATGCACCCAGTGGGCAGGCAGCGGGTTGCTGCACGTGCTCCCGTGGTGCTGTGGGCTCGGGGGATGGGTCACTAGACAAAGGAAGACTCGGGAACCAACCTAAGGGGTCAAGAGACTCAGTCATAGGCGAACCAATGGGTGTGCTAGACACAAGAGAACGATAGGGAAATTTACGTTCACTAAACAACACATGACGACTTGTATAAACTTTGCCAGAAAGAGGATCAAGACATCGATAACCCTTATAATTTGAAGCATAGCCAATAAAAACGCATTGAATCGACTTAGCCTGTAATTTATTGATTTTAGGATCTAAAAACAACGGAAAACAGGCACAACCAAAACATTTCAAAAACTCATAAGAGGGGGGACGATGAAAAAGTTTAGCAAATGGGGATGAACCCCGCAATGCCGAACTGGGAAGACGGTTTATCGTATAGACCGCCGTATAACACGCATCAACCCAATATCGAGTAGGCAACTCAGATTGAATAAGCATAGTGCGTGCCATCTCGATAATGGTTCGATGTTTCCTTTCGGCAACACCATTCTGCGCTTGAGTCCGAGCACAAGACTTTCGAAAATAAATTCCCGAATCACAGAAATGTTGTAGTAAAGGAGTGTTATCAAATTCACGTCCACCATCACTTTGGAAAAATTTAATTTTGGAATTAAACAAGTTCTCAACAAGTTTTTGAAAAGCTATGAAAGTCGAAAAGACATCAGATTTCAGTTTAAGTGGATATAGCCAAGAAAAACGTGAATAATCATCAACAAAAACCACATAATACTGAAAAAGCTGATTAGATGTAACGGGCGATTGCCAAAGGTCACTATGTATCAAATATAAGGGGTAAGGGGCACGATGAGTCACAGACTCAAAGGGCAAACGATGTATCTTTCCTAATTTGCAATGAACACAATCGTCATGAAACTTAGAATTACATGAAATCAAGTTTTGTGAACGTAAACTTCCTAAAACTCTAGCAGAAGGATGACCAAGGCGAGTATGCCAAACATCTCCGGACTCCTTGGTTGCCATAAGAGCAGGGACAGACGACTCTGGGCAGACTCTGGAAGGCTCCGAACTAACTCGGGAAGACGACTCTGACTCGAGAATGTGAGGCTGAAGAGGGTAGACACCATTCCTACTGATTCCCCGCAACAGAACTGCCCCCGTGGTCTTGTCCTTAACACAAACAGAAGACTCGTCAAAACAGACTATGCAAGAATTATCCTGACATAACTTTTGAACAGACATCAGATTATGTTTTAACTGGGGAACATGACACACCTTCGTGAGGCGAAGGGGGCGACTAGGGGAAGACAGAGTTAAATTTCCAAGTTTATTAATGGGAAGTTTTGTGCCATCACCAACGACAATAGAACTCGAACCAGTGTAAGGAAGAGCGTTAGATAGCTTACCATCCTGTGAGGTCATGTGAGATGCGGCTCCAGAATCTGGATACCAAACGGAGTCATTTGTTTCACCACCAACAGACAGTGCAGCTAGGGCACGTGTGACACCATCAGGAGAGGAAGGCACAAAGCTATGATTAAAACGTTGAGGGCAATAAGCTGCTTGGTGACCTGGATACCAACAAAGACCACAAGTATCTGAAGAAGGAGTGGTGGCTAAATTGCCGTTAGATGGATTACTTCCTGCTGAAGACAAATCATTAGCAATATAATTGGCACAAGCATAATTAACATACGAAACATCATGAAAATTACCCATACCATTAGTGCGGCCTGCATTGCCACGACCACCCTGTCCTCCATTGCCGCGACCTCCATTGTTGCCACGACCACCCTTGTTACGAGTATTGTTCCGATTCCTGTTTTTACCACCCCCTTGACCTTTAGAATGCGAACCACCTGAAGAAGATGATTGTGAACCTGAAGAGCCAGACTGAACAGCCACTAAAGCCTGATGAGTAGGGGGCATCTCATCATAAGCACGCTTAGCCTTAAGGCGTTGCTCATGCTGAAGTAGCTTGGGGCGAAGATCATCAAACGTCAAGGACGTTTGAAATTGCAACAAAGTAGTAACAAGAGCATCATAATCTCGATCTTGATCCAATGCAGTCAAAGTATACTGGACAAGATCATACTGAGAAACAGGACACTGAATAGCAGCTAAGGAGTCAACAATAATCTTAATTTCACGCAGAAAGACCTCCATAGTCTGCTGTTCAGGCTTTTTCATATGACTCAATCGACCTTTCAATTCCATAGACCTAGCCATACTAGCATGTAAAAATCTAGACATCAAACGATTCCAAATTTCAACAGAAGTATGTAATTCATGAACATCAAGCATAACATCACGTGACAAAGTAGCATACAACCACAATTTAATTTGTTGATCTAAACGTAAATACTCGTAGAATTGCGGATTAGGAGTGGAATTTCCAAGATGATCAACACAAGTAGATGAAGGTATAGAGATAGTACCATCAACAATACCAAGTAACTGATGTGTTAACAAAAAACATGTAACCTGAGTCTTCCAGACGACAAAATCCTCTGGAGTCGTTAATTTAATGGTCACATACCGTGTGATGTCGTGATTGTTAAATTGATGTGCAAGCAACGGCGGAGGAGAAATCAAAGAGGCGGGTGGAGCATAGATGGTAGGCGCATAAGAAGATGAGGGCGCGCCAAACCCTGGAGGAATGCGTGTGGCACTCGTGGACGGAGAGCCGCCCATGAAAAGGCTGGACTGGGCCAGCAGCGGTGGCAGAAACGGCGCCTGAGTGTAAGCCGCAGGCTGGTGGTTCAGCCACGACGCGCCACCAAGAGTGGTGGCTGCGGCCACGCTCGTGGCGGAAAGACGAGGCTGCGCGTGAGGCGAGCCAGTCATCGTTGACGCAGCAAGGTGAGGCTGCGGGGGGCGGCGCCACCCGCGGTTGGTGGACCGGCGTGGTGGGGCTGCGGTGGCCGGCAGAAACAGCCGGCAGGAAGGTGGATCCGGTGGCGGTGGATGTGCTGTCCGCCATTAGGAGCCGGATAAAATAATAAAAAAATAGGTTTAGGGTTAGAGAATGTGAGCGGAAGAGAGAGAATAAAAAATTCTAAACCTAGGCTCGTGATACCATGTACGAGTATTGGAAATAAATGGCTACCTGTTTAGGTTGCCTGGCATCATATATATAGAGATACAAAATATCTTTACAGAATCTACTAAGAGTCTAATTACCAAATTACCCTAATAGAACTCATACTTCCTAGTAAGTTGTTTTTTTACCATGTAATTGAAATTCATAGAAAGTGCCTAAATTATTTTTGGCCCATGTGAAGTATAAAATATGATATTAATGGCCTAAATTCTTAAGGATGTGTATACTAAATTCTTAAGAAAATATATACCGTATTATTAAACTAAATTATCAGGGTCTGATAACAAAGAGACGACTTTAACTATTAAACTGAATTATTATACTAAACTAGAAAGACTACTCAATATGATCTTAATGGCCTAAATTCAATTAATAAGAAAATGAAGAAAATTGTATAAATCAAATAATGAAGGCTTAGGATCTTAATTGGCTCACTAGATATGACATACAGGATTACAAGCAAACCTCTGCACGGGTTTGACATCACTAATCAAGAAATAATAAGTTCCATTCGATGTGGAATCTTGATACCCTGTCTAAAATTAAATTTTCCTTTGAAAAATGTGTATTGATGGTTTCCCGACTAAGTCTCTCAGACAACAAAGTTATGTATTTGTTCACCAAGTATGTGTTTTTTAGCCATAGCCCAAAAGACACTAATCATCTTATCTTTGAATGCCTATTTGCTAACGAAATTTACAATGTGTTAGCTTGTAAAGCAAGTTGGCCTAATTTATTTGTCTTGTTGTAAAAGACGTTTGGGTGGAAGCCTAACTCCTCTTGAAGAAGAAGATCCACTTCCAAACTACTTGTTAAATTTGCTTGTATTCCTAGATACTAGATTTTAAGCCCGTGCGATGCACGAATTTGTTTGAATAACGGTAACGTTAAGAGCTAAGTATCACTCAAATACACTCTCATTTTAATTGCTCGTGCAAGAATTAATAAATTTTGTGGCTATTGTGATCATGCGCTTAATCAGCTTGGTAAATGTTCCGCTACCAATTATCCGTTTAATTTTTAATTTCTGCTTTTGACCAATAGAACTCTCATATCATGTGGTCAAGCTTAACTACAAAAATATAGCAAATATGTTGTAGTTATTTATTTTTAAAAGATATTCACACCTTAATGCTGGTATGCCCCTACTTGTCTTTTCAAAAGCAAAAGCGATTAGTTTCACGACTGATTAGTTACTATTAATTATAATGAATCTCTCACCTCAAATAATCAAGTAAATCAAACAACCACGAATTCGACTATACCATAATAGATATTAGTTTCTTTATTATCTAGATGTAATTAACATAGCAAACCAAAAGTATAATGTATTTAGAAATCAATACATTTTAGCAAAAAATCAATAAATTAATAAGTATTTTTGAGAAACAAAAAGATAAGGAAAATTCTGCAAGCATTTATAGGACAAATACATCCGATGGTATAAGGTTTAGATAGTACTCCTTGAAGTACCACATTGTATATTTTCATTATTGTTTTAAGTTTTTTTCGGAGAGATAAAGTCGTCTCTTCTTTTCATTTCCTTATCTGATAATATTTTAGATAACTTTTTTCAAATTTATACGTAAAAAAAAATCCCTTAAAAAAATTCTCCTTGTTTTATCTAAATTAATATTTTAGATATCTTCTTTGGTATCCTTCTTAATTATTTTCATCATTTTATTCTTTATCCTTATCTCAAGTTTTCTTTCCTTGTTTCTACAAATATATTTTTTTCTTTCTATTTTTTTTTTTTATAGTAAGTCTATCTCGATTTATATCATATGAATCTAAAGGTGAATTGTCTTTGATTTTATTGGTTGCCTTTTTAATGAATTAAAAGAAAAAATATATTCATTATCATTGATCTTATTGGTCAAAATGTTTGTTTTTTCTTATTGGCGCCCCCAAAGCTCTCGAGAAAAGCCTCGTATATATATATAAACTTCATTCATGAACCTATCTTCAACTACCCCCCAAATAGTTTATCCGACAATGAGTATCTCTACGAAATAATAAGATAAGTATATTATAATGAGTCTTACTTTAAAGTATATTTTAATTTGAGTCCAAAGGTATAGAAATTTAAATTTTTTGAGTTTTATAGCTAAATTTACAGTTAGTTTATACATTAAAATAATCCTTGTTATTTATTCACACTTAAATTCTATCTTTTTATTTATGCAAAATTTTTATTATCATCTAAAAAAATTACCTTTTTATTCATCCAAAACTCTAATTATCAATTTATAAGAATATAAAAATAAAAATTTATAAAATCTATTAATATATTATGTGACATGGAAATCCTACGTGGCATGCCCAATGTACATATTAATATTTAAAAAATATCATTTGTTCAATAATAATTTACCCATTGGCATTGAGTATGTTAAAGTTTAGGCATAAGTTGATTTTAATTATCAAATATTATTTATATAAAGAGGTAAATATGACGTGATATAATATGATATAATAATCGAGGAAGAAAGTATGAAACCCTAATTGTTAGAATGAGAAGGGATAAGTAGTATACAATTGCCAATCAAAATTAAGTATATTACTTTACTTGTGAATATATGTAATAAAAGTATGCAAACTCTTATATAATACACGGAATATATGTATATTCTTTTTAAAAAACTATAAAAATATAATATTAACATTGAGATATGCCTTGAATTATCTGGCGCTAAGATTAACCAAGCACGGGCTTTTTTGAAGTTCTCGCTGTATGCGGTTTAGTAAACCAATTATGTTCTGGGTTCGTTCGGTCTAGGTTAATCAGAAGGGTAATATATAAACCCTATATTAACCTTTGCCCCCATAATTTGTAATATTGTACTCTCTCTCTCCTCAAAAATACTATAAATTATTTTCCTTTTCCTTTCGTACATAACTCACACATTGTTAGTGAACTACGTTAAATCTTTGTGTTTTACTTCTCCAATTCTTTGACATAAAAATTAACGAAAAATATCATGATATATCTTATTTTCGTTTTCATATAATCACATGACATTTATTAATCTTTATCTTTTTCGATACTTGATCTTTTTAAATACTTATTACCACCTAATAGGTTATCCAGTAATGGGTAGCCTCTACATAACAATAAGATAAGTATGTCAAAATGGATCTTATTTTATAGTATATTTCGATCTGAGTCCAAAGCTATAAAATTTTTAATATTTTGAGTTGTATAACTAAAGTTGTGATTATTTATGAATTATAATGATTCTTGTAGTTTGTTGAGACTCAAATTTTATCTTTTATTTATGCAAAAGTCTAATTATCTTTTCAAAACACAAACTTTATCTTTTACTATTATCCAAAAGTCTAATTATCTTTTCAAAACTCAAACTTTATCTTTTATTTATCCAAAAGTCTAATTATCTTTTATTTATCCAAAAGTCTAATAATTTTTTTAAATTATAATATTAAATATATTTTATGACATGCCAATCTTATGTGGTTCATCGAATGCTCCCGAAAAAAGCTTCTTTTATATATATACTAGTTTATGACCCGGGCAATGCCTGGGTTGGGTTTTATTTAGTTATAATTTCCATTATATCTAAATTTCAGTGTTAAACACTTTAAGATTAACAAAATATTATAAACTAATTAGTAAACTGATAGATATCATATTTCGGTTGTTATTTACATATAATTCTCATCCGACTAACGTAAAATTTTTTTAATGTTTAAAGGATTCTTATATTAAGAGCTCATAATTTTCTTTATCTCGAACTTAGAATTACTTTCTTTTATAGATATAGTAGTTTCCTTCTAAAAATTGTCATTATATGCTTTAGTGGTTTGAAAAATAAAATAAATTGAAGTTAAAGTTGTCATAATACACAAATGTTACTTTGGTAAAGTTAACTCTCAAAATAAAATAAAAAACACAACAAACATGTTTCCTTTAGACTATTATTGATATTGTCGATATTATAGAGTCACATAATTACTCTTTTTCACTTTCATTTCTTCTATAAATTCATCAATTCAGTTGAAGAACTTGTGCTACAATAATTATACTATTATTGCTTATTCTCATCAGATCAACATGGGTTGAGACATCCAAATGAGCAATGAGCAAAAATATAGCCTTGGGTGTACCATGCTCATAATACACACTGACGTATAATAAAACTTGTCTGAAATGAGGTGTGTCTGAATGATTTCGAACAAATTTATGAAGACAAATCATGATTCATTTAGGTAAAAAAATAATTGCTTCTCATCCATGGAGATTATTTAGTTTGAGATTATAATGCATGGTTTCCTTTTGGGTTTGATTTGCATACCAATTTCGAGATGTATAAATCTATATTCCCAACTTAAATTGCATGTATAAATATATTTACTTATTTTTTTTGGGTTTGTGTTTGACAATAATCTGCATTGGTTTGATATTACATGTATCATCAAGATTCATTACGTTGCACGCGTTTACTTGAAATTCTCTTACTTGGGACTATTTTTGAGTAGTACGTACTTGAGTCGCCTAGTTGATAGTTGACCAAATAGGAATATCTTTTTTGAAAAAAGATGTAAGGTGTATATCGAAATATATTTTTGAGAAATTAACTTAAAATTTTTAAAACTTATTTTATTAATTAATAAGTGACCAAATTTTTTTTGGGAAATTCGATATGGTGAACCTGTAGTATTGTGTTTTCTACATGGTGGAAACAAAATATTTTGACTATCTAAAATGTCCCTATGATTTTGTATATGTAACTATAGTGACCCTATGGAATTGTTTTTTTTTCCATATGATAAAAACAAAATATCTAGATTTTCTATAATGACCTTATGATTTTGTATATTTTGTGTTAGGGTGCAGCAACTATAATTTAACAACTGAAATAATATTTTAACTGACCTAACCCTAATTGTTGCACCCAAATAAAAATCACCTTTTACCCCATGTATTTCGTAGGATATGCAGGTTCTTCAATTTTAAAACATCATTTGGCATTTCCTTCCAAACAGATAATGCCATTAATGCCGCCTCTGTGCATGATTGCTATCATAACAATTAATATGAATGATATTATCCATCATTGCGCAATTCGGATTCTTTTATGACTATGTGTTTAGTTTTTTTAAAACTTATTTTATTAATTAATGAGTGGTCTAGTTGATACCTTTAGTAAATATAAGTTGTTTTTTTTGCAATTCTAGAAAACATATCATAAGTGGATCTTGATTCAAAGTATTTTTCGAGACGAATCTAATGGTGCAAAAAATAAAATTTTCTGAGATTTGAAATGAAAGTTATGGCTTATTTTATAATTTTATATCAGTTGCAGTTTTAAATAAGGATTAGTTATAACTTTAGATAAGGAATGTGATTTTTATTTACGATATAATCATTTTTTAATTATTGTCTATTAAAAATTAAATTAGTTAATTAATTGAGTATAACAAAACATATCATAAGTGGATCTTGATTCAAAGTATTTTTCGAGACGAATCTAACGGTGCAAAAATTAAATTTTTTTGAGATTTAAAATGAAAGTTATGGCTTATTTTATAATTTATATCAGTTGTAGTTTTAGATAAGGATTAGTTGTAGTTTTAGATAAGGAGTGTAATTTTTATTTAAGATATAATCATTTTATTTAATTATTGTCTATTGAAAATTAAATTATTTATTTATTTATAATGACGTGGAGCGATGTGGTAGCTCCTTTCGGGACGGCTTTATTATCTAGTATAGATATTGATTGTTGGGGGTGAATAAGTTTACTGGTTTCCGCTTTGCGTATATTATTGTTACTAACAACTTCAAATTACTCACTTGAATAAATAATAATCTCTATTATATAAGTGAAGAGGTGGGGGTGGACACCAAAAAGAAAAAAAGTAAATCAATGAGTTTATTAAGTAATTAAGTTTTATTGCCAAATTTAGCCAGCAGATTTTTAATAAAAGATGTTCAAAACTTCTAAATAAAATATCTAAACACCTACAAAGTAAAAACAATTAAAAAAATATCAACGATTATAGATCTATAGATAGGCATCAACTTTGCTATACTTTTATATACTTTTGATTTTTTTTATTTTGAAATACATGAGTAATTGATTGTTCATGAGTGAAGGCACATTTGATTAAATTGATCACAATAAAGTATTTTAACAGGAGTGAGAATTATGATAAAGTATTTTCAAGTACTTTTGAATTTTTTCTCATCTGGACAATGAGCAAAAAATACCTTACCGGGTACTATATAACAAAAATTGTAGTTATTGGTGGGGAGTAAGGGAGGTGTTCAAAGAAAAATGAGCCAAAATGAATTTAACTTGAAAACAAAGTATGTTGTGTACCTTCACATTTTATCATGTTATCGTAGGCAAAACACACATCGTATGCAAATAAAATTAGGATTTTTTTTCAAAACCACCTAAAATTTTCAAGTTTTTAGAAACTCCCACCTTAATGAATTTTTCTTTTAAATTTTCACCTATCATTCCCAATTTTATTAGAAACTCCCACCACTTAATGATTTTTGTTAAATTTCGTTAACAAACCCGTGAAGTGGGTCCCACATATGCATTTTATTATTAGTTTACGCTGAAATTGAAGTCAATTTCATCAATTGAAGGGCAAATCCTCAAGAAATTTAGGGCCTTTTTATTAATACCTGATGATGATTATATAATAACAATAATATCTAAGAGTTAAATTAATATTTCTATTTTAATAATTAGATTTAATTATATATTAATACTTAGTAATAAAATAATGATTTGGTCGGACCGTGAAAAATTACATCATAAACTGTTATGACGTGATTTGATTGGATTATGGGCTGAAAACGCAAATTTATTTGTGCTTTTAACCTAAACCATGTTCCTCCCTAATGATAATAGTAATAATAATGAATAAATATATAATAAACAAAATAATATACAGCTAATAATAAGGAAAAATTGACTAGAATAATGCAACCTTTTAACCATTCGCAGATAATAATGCAACCTAAAGATTATTCTGGAATAATGCAATCTTTATACCCCATTTATTTTAAATGGGGTAAAATCGGATATAACCTGAATAATAGGTTTAATGGGACACGTGTCGTCTTGTTATTGGTCCTAATAAATAAATTTAAAAAAAATAAATAAAGATAAAACAAAAAACCCCCTCCCCTAACCCACCACCACGCACACACCAGCCACCCCTCCCCCACCATGCCCAGCCACCTCCGACCACCACCCCACTCCCTTTGAAAATGCTCAGCCACCTCCGACCACCACCCCACTCCCTTCGAAATGCCCAGCCGCACCCTCCGAGCTCACCCCACTCCCTTCGAAAATGTTCAGCCACCCCAACCCACCCCCTTCAAACCCTCCCAGCCACACCTACAACCCCTTCGAAGCCCCCTAACCATCGTAACCTCACCCAACCCTTCTCCCACCCCCGAAATCCCACCCCTCCCCTCCTACTTCAAGATTTCGCGCGCCTCCCCTTCCCTCCCCTAACCCCACGTGTTTTCCGGCGAGACTAGAGACGAAAGAAATGGAAATTGTCGTTGATGGATAGGGGGTGGGGTGATTCTGAGTAGTTTTGATATCACGTATTTATATATGCTTTTCTCCCTTATTTACAAGCTAATTTGTGCGTCATTGGAGCTCTTCGGAGCTATTTTGTGCTAACTATCGTATATAGTTGTGGTTTTGTGTTTTAGTGTTGAATTGCAAGTTTTAGGGAGTTTTCTCCTTATTCCCGAGCTATTTGGAAGCATCCACGGCTTTACGAGATGTTACGAGGCACGTAGGATGGTTCACGAGCTTTATGGGTAGTTTACGAGGTCCCAAAACCTCTAAACGTGAAGAATTGAGAGCCAAAGAGTCAAAAAGGAGTTTTCCGTACTCTGATCGGGCAAAAATGGCCCGATCGGGCGAAGATATTGTGATCGGGTAGAGAAGTTGCGGACCCGATCGGGCAAGGCTTGCCCGACCCGATCGGGTGAGTAGCCATGTGCCCAGACCCGATCGGGCACTGTTTGCCCGACCCGATCGGGTGGAGTCCTATGTTCAATTGTTGCTGCTGCTTCGCCAAAGGACGCCAAGAGCCTTGCGCCATGGGTTTTCACTAGGGACCCGATCCACTGCCCGATCGGGTCAGTGATCGGGTGGGCCCAGTTTTGCCCCTAGCTGCTGTTGTGATGCGTGGGTCAAGAGACGAGAAAAGTTGAATTATCTTACTATGGGCCCGATCTGGTGGCCCTGTGCCCGATCGGGTCCACTGCCCGTAAATGCGATTTCCTATTTTTAATTCCGTTTTTAATTAGACTTTGAGGGGTATTATAAATACCTTTTCCTCATTATTTTAGAGACATCTTTTTATTCTAGTTTATTTCTCATAGTTCTTAGCTTAGTTTTATTTAGTTTAAACACTTTAGATTACATTAAAGGTGATTGAACCTATTCGATTTCAATAAAAGTCCCTGCTTTCTGTCAATTGGTATTCTTCTCTACTCTAATCTCTTTTATTATTCTTAATTGCTTAGCTTAAGTATTTAATCATTCATGATGCAATTATTAGGGTTTCCAATTAGTTTTGTTATTGTCAATTCAATTATGAGTGAGTAGTTCTCTTTCTAGGTGTTAGATAGGGAAGCCATGTTTATACCATGATTGTTATTTAGATTTCTATTGATTCCTAGGGCTTGATTAGAGTGATTGTGATGTGGTTTGTTCTTAATTAGTGATTAATGTTAGTGGCCAATTTCATTGATTGCTTGTGGTTAATAGTTGTTTGCATAGATCCGTCTTACAACTAGAGGCCTAGGACACATCAGTAGTTCTGATTACGTTAGTGAACATGCGGCGTATGTTGAACTATGAGCGTTGAGTCTTAACCATAGCTCAACACATGCTCTAATCACTTGACTCATGACTTAGGTTTCGATAGTAGTTGACCTTATTTAATTGGTATAAGCATGGTGTACCGACCTAATACCCTAGGTTTTTAGTCCATAGTTAAATCCTCGGTTTAATTCGTATTCCTTAGCTTAATCATTAGTTCAGTTAATTCTTCCATGATTTCATCTGAAGTAGCTAATCGATTGAATATTAATTTAGAAACTCTGTCTCCCTGTGGATTCGACCCTGCTTCCATTGACTACCATAGTTAGAGGAATGTAGGTGTATCTTTGATTAGGTGATACGACTAAATCCTATCAAGTTTCCGGCGAGGGAGGTGGGGCAGGGGTGGGGGCTGGCGTGGGGTGGTTCTGGGTAGTTGCCGGCGAGGGTGGGGCTGGGGGTATTGGCTGGGGTGGGGGCTGGGGTTTAGTTTAGGTTTTTTTTAAGTGTTTTTTAAAATTTTATTGTTTTGAATTTAAAGTTTTTAATAAAAATTACCAATGGTTTAGGTTACCGGTCATTTGTGCTGTTTAAAATAAATGGGGCATAAAGGTTGCATTATTTCACAATAATCTTTAGGTTGCATTATTATCTGTGAATGGGCAAAAGGTTGCATTATTTTAGGCAATTTTTCCTAATAATAATAATACTTAATAATAATGATATAAAAATAAATAAAAATAATAATAATTATAATAATAATAAGAGCAATTAGCAAAATAAATTAGACCAACATAATAATATTTAACAAAATGGTTATAAAAGAATGGAGCTGAACTGAACTGAACTGAACTGATTAGAGCTGAACTGAACTGATTAGAGCTGAACTGAACTTAACTTAACTGAACTGAAATTAAGCTGAAATGAACAGGCCCTTAGAGCAAATTTGGAACAAATTACAACTATTTGTAAAGAATTGCAACTATTTCAAGTTCCATTTTGTTAACAAAATGTATATATGGGACCCACTTAACGGTTTTGTTAATGAAATTTGACAAAAACCATTAAGTGGTGGGAGTTTTTAATAAAATTGTAAATGGTAGGTGGAATTTTTAAGAAAAATCATTAAGATGAGAGTTTCTAAAAACATGAAAAGTTTAGGTGATAAGATGCGACTATCCATAAAATTATAAATTTCATAATAAAATTGTTGTCTTACGCATCGCGTGCATAGCAATCTAGTATAATAACTCTGGGGTATACATATTACCGCCACTTGTTTTCCACACTTTCAGCAATATTAACTACTTACTAAACAACTAACTCACATCGAATGACTTAATTGTAAAAAGATAATACTCCATCATTGAAAATAACTTCATGTCAAGAATTCCCAAAAATCTTAAAAACATTCTAAACTATTTGGACATCCCCACTCAAGTATGCTCCCATGCACAACATATCTTCACCTGAAAACTGCTTACCGTAAAGGTAAATAGGAAAAAGCCAAATAGGAAATAAGAAATACACGTCAATATACAAACTGAGTATATTTAGTTATTTACATGCTCGATAAGTAAAACACTTACGAATTGAAGCAAGGTTTGGCCTAGTGGTAAAGGTTTGGTCTCATGACTTTAAGGTCATGGATCAAATTCCATTAGGGGCATTTGGGGGTGTAGATTTTCCCTTACGTTTTCTCCCTACTCCCAAATATCTGGTCCACAAATACTAAACAAAAAAACTCAGCTAATTAAAGCTTGATCAGGGTCCTTCTCCTTACCAATAACAAAAGTAAAACACTTGAACATTTCACGATACATTAAATTTCAAAACCTACCATGAATAGCAATTCATGGATAATAATTATTAATTAAAACTTGCTCCTTTTTCCTAAAAGCTTGGCACAAACTTAATAAACAACTAAATACTTTACTCTTCTTACGTCCCTTTCTTCATTCTAACTGTCCACTAGGGTCGTTCATAGGATAGTTACCATCTTTGACAATGTATCGGTATGGTAATTGGAAGTGATGATTCATTATTTTCATGATCTGTAATTGTTGGGACATTTTGTCTATGTGTATTTTGATGATGACAAATACATGTATGTTATTAACATGTTTTGGGTATGTGTCAGTGAAATAATTATGATCGAGCAACAAAGTCATTAGAGTATTTGATAGTTGGATATTTAAACAAAGTATGAAAATAATTTTAGCATAATTACTTATTCTCTTAGAGTTAAGAAATGAAGTAATCATGTTAATATTATTTTTCATAAAAACCTGTTTCTTGAAATAAAGATTTTCTATATAAATAAAGATAGTTTTCTAAAACTGATTATGTGATTAGTTTTGGAAAATATTATCTTATCTTTTTTATGTCAAAGATAAAATGATTTATTCTAAAAAGGTTTATCCTCTAGCAAAATCTCCAATGATACATGAAGATCAGCTTTGGAAAAGATAGAAGACGAGTTTGGAAAAGATAGAAGATCAAAGATTAAGGCCCGGATTTTTCGGAAGAGATATTTGTCTGAGCATGGCACTGAGCATGGCACTGAGCTGTTATATAGCTGGAAACAGTTTTGATTAGATCGTAACTTTCCTCATTAGCTTATCAAGAAGCACGATTTTAGTGGACTAAAATCTTTCTGTAATTTTCTTATTATAGAGAGTGTTGGGTTGGTTTGAGTATAAATCTAATTCAATTAGCAACACTTAGGGTTAAGTGTTGGGGGGCACTAATAGGGTTAGTAGTGAGGGAATCAAGTTGTATCAAAAGTTTGGTATTTTGTGATTCAATTAATAAAAGAAAAGGTAGGGTGGACGTAGATCTCAAAGGTGAGATTGAACCACGGTAAAATTACTTGTCTCGTCTCTTTATTACTGCCTTTCTATTTTCTATTCTAGAAATTCTTATCGAAGTAACAATATTCATATACACAACTCAAAAGCTCAGAAAAGGTCTCTGAGATCTCAAAAGAAAGTTCGATAAAATTTAGAAAATACCACACTCAATTCAACCTCCCCTTCTTGAGTGTCTCCTTGTGATCCAACAGTAACCGTATCGTTTAAATCAGTTACAACCGCCTAAGAGGTTAACCGCATATTTCGATAGGGTAAACTGGTAAAGCAGGTAACCATTACCGTTTCTTATAGGTATTGTGTATTATGCAACGATAAAAATCTAGGATTTTTAGTAGCATACTAGGCACTAGCATAAAAATCAATTTAACACCATTAAATTAGTAATGGAAGATGTACATGGGTAATGCAACAGAAATTACAACCCAGAATTGATAAAATGACTTGCGAGAATCGACAAATTTAGAGAAGAAATGAAAGAATTACCAAATTTATCGCCATTGTTAATTTTTTTTTAGAATAATTGTTTTAAAAAAATTATCGATTTTTTCAATTAACTGTTTCGACAAAAATTATAATCGTAATCGAATTGTTTAACCGCTAATTTAACCAGTTCGGTAACTGGACTATTATGGTCAATATTTAGCGATATGATTACAAACCATTTAATCCGTTTTTTTAGTTTTTCTGGACCATTTTTTGTTTTTTCATGAACAACGCTAGTGTGCACACCCCCAAGCTAGTCATCCCCATCACGACTCACAGATATATATCAAGGGATAACAATAGTTGTCAATAATTGGATCTAAAAACACGAACCCTTCATGAAATTAATCAAGAAGTAATGTATAATTGTGTGACTTATAAGTCATAAATAAATCTCCCTTGCTCACAAATCTTTAGAACATCCAAAGTTCATGAAATATTTAACCTTTAGACTCGAATAATCCTCCCTTTTTAATTTCTTGAAATTGTCGAAAATAAAACCAATGTAATACTTCAATAATTATCGAACATAACACTTTAAATAATAAAACAATGTGGCTAGATTAAGGGTGTTCATAAATATCCAATCTGATTGATCTCATCCGCGATCCGGTCGATCCGATCCGAAATACAGTGTTTCAAATAATTTGGATCGGATATCCAAAAATTTCCGGGTCGGATCGGATCACCCTTTTTTGCCTTATCAGATATCCGAAATATGTTAAAAAATCGAATATTTTCAGATATCCAAATAAATATCAGAAAAATCCGATCCGAAATATATGTAATTTTTTTCATTAAATAAAATTTATATTAAAAAATTTTTCCCAAAAAAATCGGGATTAGATAATCCGGGTATTCCGATCCGAAATTTCGGATCCAGATCACACTTTTCCCAATCCGAAAATTCCGGATATCCAAATTTTCGAATCAATAATCCGAAATGAACACCCTCTAGGCTAGATCCAAAATTATAATTGTGTGCTTTATAACCACCAAATTACAAAGCATAGTTTTGGACTAAATATATTTGAAAAGTTAACCAATTAAAACATGTAAATAACATATCCAACCACATAGATGTAACTTGATCTTGCACAAAGAGCAGATTGTAACCTCACCTATCTCACCTTTGTACGTTCTCCTTGAAGAAAGCAATAAGTAAGATCCGTACAAACATAGTGGTTTTGAATGCTAGAAAGAGAAGCGATGTTTACTCTCGAGGAATTCATATACATTTTCGCGCCATTTATCCTCTTCAACTTTTGCGGAATTTTGGAGAGAGGAGGAATGCCAAGAGAAGCAACCATATCTCAGGTAAAAAGCTGAAGAAACCAAACACGTTGAATGCGAGAAAATCTCGATCAATGAGGGGAATAATTGGCATTCCACCATTAACATGGTCTGATTCCTCTGAACAGAAGGTGAATGTGAATTTTCATCTTCATCGTCTCTTGATATTTGAGTTGCTAAAAGTGAGATAAACCAACAAAAAGCGATGCGAGAGATTCGTCAAAAATGGGTTACGGAAGCTCAACAATCAACGCTCTGGAGCTAGCAAAGCCTACAACTCCAATGATAAGTGAGCTCTGGGCTCACTAATTAGGAGTAGATTTACGTCATATAGATACATATTAGGTCATGTAGCTCCTTTTTTATACCTTTTGCACCCTCTTTCATACTCTTACATTAGTTTTTTGAGCATTTGCATTTAGGAATAATATTCATTGCATTGAAAATTCACCCCCTACTTTGTCTAACCTTCCCTTGATTGTTTCTTGCATAGACTTGATAAAAAGGGCAAGAACAAGGGAGTGGTCGCTCCATTTATAGAGGATCGATTGCTCCATGGACTAAGTTTTGAAGCAAAGAAGGTACGAATCGGGAGAGGAGGAAGAGCGACCCTGGAGCGGACGCTTCAAGGCTGGAGAGATGGCCCCACAGTACAAGGAGCTACCACTCCACTGTGTCTAGGCAACAACCCTATTTTAGTTTTTGCGACGTTACCCTTATTATTACGGGGTATTTAAGCACTTATTTGTAATAAATAAGATAACAAATTTTATTTTCAGAATATTTAATTAGCTTTAATTAGAGGGAGATTCTAGAGAGAGGGGTTAAACTTCTAGTTATGAATAATATTCATGTTTTTCAACATTTTTGATTCAAGCTTTTTCTTTCATCTATCTTCCCCATGGTTAGTGAGTAGTTTACTAGCTAGCTGAGGAAGGGGGTGACCTAGTTGATCATGCATACACTGACCTTAAAAGTCAAGCTTGGAGGTGAGATTTAGTTGAAATTGTGTTAACTCAACCTTTTTCTTAGGTTTTTTGTAGTTTTATTTACATGGACACCAAATTTGAAAACAAAGAAGGAAAAAGGAAAAAGAAAATGAAAGAAAACGCCGCAATCATATTGTAAGGGTGGTTGGATCGCGGATTCGGAAGTCACTATGCAAGTTCTCGAACTAGACACCTTTGACAATGAACAATTACGCTCAAAGAAGATCGGGGACCTATGTGATGATGGTCCCAATGTAGAAGGCCCAAAAGGAATCTCACCAAGGTTCAAACAAGAGTAACGCCGCTTCGGGGTTTAAGTCACTTGGAGGAAACGACTCCTTCTTACCACAAACCCCCCAAGCTAAGATCTCACATGTTCCAAGGGTTTTTCCAAAACTAGCCGACCATGCATGGAGTTTAGGCTTATTCAAAGGAATCTAATTCATTCACAAATTCTTAACATATGGAGTTTATTCAATCAAGTATTGCACACTCCAATATTTACAAGATAAGTTTCATCCAAAGTAAAAGAAAAAAAGAATTTACAAAACTATACTAAAAGGGGAAAAAAGTTTTCTTCTTTTGTCGGATTTTTTTGTTTTGTTTTGCTTCTAGAAAGAAAGAAAAAGAAATTGGGATTTGTGGGAATTTGGATTTTTAGGGATTTGGATATTTGAGAATTTGTATTTTTCAATGGGAGCAACAACCTCTCTAAACGAACGGTCAGTATCCAAGCAAATATCACCAACAATAAATCAATTCATCATCAATATCCTCAATCAATCAAATCAACAAAGTCATGCCAACATCAAAGCAATGTCCATATGCAATCACATTCATAAAAAGGACCAAGTCTAAACACATCTAAAGTGCAATGCATCTAACTTAGGCCAACGAAAGTCAAGAAGCTAAACATTATAGACCAAGACTCGGATGACCATGAAAGAAAATAGTGTGATGCAAAATGGATGATGCTAACCCTAGGCCGCACTCAAGAACCAAAGAAATGACCCAAGTAAGACATGAAAGCACACTACCCTAATCAATGACCCTTAACCTCTCCCAAGTGACCCTTCTAAGTCATGTATTTGTCCACTAGCATGTGAAAGTGATAAAGAACTCCCCCCAAGCTAATATGAGCACTATCCTCAGTGGGAAATAAAAGGAGTTAGGGGAAGGGACGGATACATGATGGGACGACTACTAACTAGGCCCAGCCTCATGAGGAGGGGATTGTGGTCGGGCTCTATAGGAACTGTAGTTCCCATAAGGAGGTGGGGTTGCATCCCCCCAAGTGAGCTCTACATCCGGAACATGCGCATAGTAGCTGTTCGGAAATGGTGGGGGATAGGTGGTGGGAGGGATGTTCGGGTCATAACGAGGGTCTGAACCACCAGGATATGAATAATCGATCCCCTCAGGACGGGGAGGGAGTAGGGATAGGTGGACTGACGCTCGTACCATCAAAGCACAGGGCCCGCCTGTGGTGGATGAAAGGGCTAGTTAACATATGGGTCAAAATGGTTCTGGGACACGTGGTAGTCATACACTCGTCGCGCGTAGTAGCCGAAGCCAGCTAGCTCCTCTTGCTGTCTCCTAGCCATCTCCTACTGAATTTCAGAAATAGAGAGAAAGGAGGCCTAAATGGACTCTAAGTCAAATGAGGAGGGAGCATCGGAGGTGGTAGTCTCCGCGCGTGTGCTAGGGACAGAGGAGGTCGAGGCGCGACGAGGCTGTAAGGGTTATTTACATTTTGCAGCCTGGGTTTTCTCAATGTTTGCATCTTCGGGAGCTAGGGGCTCACCATCAAATTACCAAGGGTTGGGCTTCGCAATGTTTGTTAGAGAATCATTAGGGAGGTAGAAATAGTGCTTGCCGACCACCCTCCAGCTAAACCTCCTACGCCTAGATGTGAACAGGATAAAATGACGCACTTTTTATGCGTCTAGGTCAAGGTAGGGAGCTGAGGAGATGGACTCTAACGCCAAACACTGAGGTCCACATCCTAGGGCCTCTACTAAGAGAGTGATCATACCTCCCAATCTAATCTCTCCAGTGTGGTGGGGACTATCACGGATCTCTAGACACCTCCGCATAAAAAGGTAGCAATTGTTAATGGGCGGAAGGTCTGCTCTCTTTGCTATGATATAAAGCAACTTAAGTTTGGGGGAACTTAGCTTGCTTAGGTCCTGGAGGGAAAAAAGTACATAGCCTAACATACAGTGTATGTACTGAAGTGTGTTGCTAAGGATGGCATTGGCGTGGGCCTCACCGAGGGACAAAAGAGGTGATCCTAGTGATTTCCTGCCACCACTCATTCTCATTGTATTCAGGAAGAGTTAAATGTGAGGGTGGAACAGGGGATTCGTTGGGTCCCAACCAAAAATAGAGTTCAACTGATTTAAGGTGAGTTTGTGCTCTTTGTTGAAGAGACGAAACGTTAAGTCGAACTCTTCAAAAGCCGCACCTTCCTCAGAAGTTCTCTATTTTTGTAGAGTAGAGAGGAATTCAAACACGAGGCGAGGGTGGGTGAGGGGCGCTTTACCAAAGTTGGTCCAACAAAGGGTTTTGGCAAGTCCTCTAAAATCTTGGTCGATCCCTAAAGCTCTGCAAGTGTCCTCGTGATAGCATTGGGAGGCACGAAGTGTTCGAGAGAAGAGGGAAAAATGGTGAGCTTTTTGGACTTTATTTACAAGTCTAAGTAGGAGGACTTCTTCTTGTGGTAGTGATGGGGGTGGTGTTAGGACATGTTTAAATCATTTTTTCAATTGTTTAAACTCGTTAGGGGCCATTTCTTACTAGATGGGAAGAAGACAAATGATTCCTAAGTCTTAAACAATAGGTTAGAAGCTCAACCCACAATCACAACCTACTATGACACTCTAAGTCCCAACCAAGCCTAGAAATGCATACAAGTCCCAAAAATGAAGAAGATGACAATGACAAATTGATTCAACACAAAGAAAATCTACCTAAATCTACCAGCTAAACCACAAAAAATCCACACATATTCACAACAAACTCAAAATTATCAAAATATAGAGATGAAGGAAAATAGAAGGTGAAGAATTTACCACCTGTTTTAAAAGGGGGAAGAAATTTGGAGTAAAACTCCTCTTTGAACCCTTGAACTTGTTCTCCACCAACTAGAACATAATCTTCCTTTGAGAGCCAAAACCCCGACCTTAGGGTTTTAGAGATTTTCAAAAAGTTGAGTTTGGATAGACACAAATGGTATTAGTGTGTAGAGGAGGAAGAAAGGAGAATTTTTTGTGAAGGTGGTTGTGGATTTTGGTGGATATTTGATGGAGTTTTGAGAGGTTGAGGTGTGAAAATGGAGGTTGGATGAGAGGAGGATGAAGAAAATCAGAATTTTGGGGTTCAAAATGATGAATAAGTGAGGAGAGAGAACGGAGGAAAGGGTATAAAAGGGGTGGGTGGAAACCGAAATAAGAGAAAAAAAAGGAAAACTGGGCGGAGCGCCCGCTCCCCAATTTGAGGCAATTACTGCCTCTTGAAACAAAAAATGGAGGGGTTGAGTTTTTCAGGTGGAGCGCCCGCTCCACCCTTTTTCGCTGCTCCTCTTCTTCTTTTTTTTTTGAACCCCTCTCTTTTTTTCTATAATTTTTTTCCTCTCTTTTTATTTCTCATTCATTTTTTTTCATATATATTTTTTTCAAACTCTCACTCTCCTTTTTTTTTCTTTTCTCATTTCACTTTTTTCGAATATTCGGGTTGCCTCCCGATAAGCACTAATTTAGAGTCTTTAGCTTGACTTGGGGTCTCCTTTGTCAACCATGGATAGTGATGAGATCAAATTCATCCAAATGAATGGAATGAGCTTCTTCAATGGGGGTGCCTTCAAAGTTTATTTTCAATCGTTGACCTTTCACCTTGAACGATTCAATGGCGTCCCCTCCTATCTCAACCGCTCCATATGGAAACACTTGCTTCACCGTGAAAGGTCCGCTCCATCTTGACTTTAGCTTGCCCGGGAACAACCTCAATCGGGAATTGTTGAGCAAGACCTTATCACCAACCTTGAACTCTCTTTTGATGATGTGCTTGTCATGCCAAGCTTTTGTTTTCTCCTTGTAGATTCTTGAACTCTCATAGGCATCCCTTCTCTACTCTTCCAAGGCATGAAGATCAAGAAGCCTCTTCTCCCCCGAAGCTTGTAAGTCAAAATTAAGAAGTCTAATAGCCCAATGAGCGCGATGCTCAAGTTCCACCGGCAAATGACATGACTTAACATAAACAAGCTTATAGGGTGTAGTTCCAATAATGGGGTTTTTGAAGGTGGCCCGATACGCCCAAAGAGCGTCATCTAGCTTGAGAGACCGATCCTTCCTAGACCGATCCACCTTCTTTTCAAGAATAGCTTTGATTTCCCTATTTGATAGCTCAACTTGACCGCTTGTTATAGGGGGATAGGCTAGAGCAACTTTGTGTGTTACACCACACTTGCAAAGAGTGCTTGGAAGGATCTTTTAGCGAAATGTGATCCTCCATCACTAATAATAGCACGTGGCACCCCAAACCTTGGAAAAATAATCGTCTTAAACAATTTTATGACAACCTTGGAGTCGTTGGTTGGAGATGCGATGACTTCTACCCACTTAGAAACATAGTCAACGGCCACCAAGATATATTTATGGCCACAAGAAGAGGGAAAGGGTCCCGTTGATGAGTCATATTGATATAGGTCTTTCATGATTCATTTAGTTACATTTTAGGATCATTTAATTGCATTTTAGTCCATAATTGCATATAGTTACTTAAGTCGAGAAAATATTACTCTTGTACGTGTTTTCAGTGTTTTTGATAGTTTTCAGGTATTGAGAACACAATTAGAGTATTATTATTAAGCATGAGAAGCATATAAGAAGGAGCTAAGTCAAATGAGAAGTCCAAATGAGTTAGATTGCAACCCAAATATAGCGGAAACATATTAAAAGAAGTATGGAAATCGAGTCATGTGCACTCTTTTGATCATAACTCATTATCCAGAGATCGGAATTGAGTGATTCAAGTGGGGTTGGAAACTAGAATTGAAGATCGTTCCAACGGTGTATCACATGCCCCGATAAGACTTCTAGTTTGTGAGATATGGTCTTTGGAAGTTGACGCTGTTTTTCAGGATGAAAACCCGCGCATGCGAGTTATTCCGTGGAGCTTATAGTCGAATAAGGCCTTATCTTTTGACGAATTTGACTCAATTTTTTCTAGTTGTTTTAGGAAATAGAAAGGTATAAATACTCAAGGGAATATTATTATTTCCGATCTTATTTTTCTATTTTATTTTTCGATCATTAATTCATTTTAGATTAGAATTCTTTTTCTCTCAATTAGGTAAGAACCCTAGTTTTGCTTTTTCCCCAACAATATACATTGAAATTTCAATCGAAGCTTTGATTTTGCAAGATTGGTTCTATAATTGGTATTCTTGGTTTTCTCTTCTTATTTCTATTCAATCCTTGATTATTAATTCATGTCTGCTTATTTAATGATGAATATGTTTTCCCCAATTATGATTGAGTAGTCTATTTCTAGGGTTTAAGGGGATCCATGATCAATTATGAAGGGATGTTTGTAAAGTATTGATTTTTGTTGATGTATGTTGATTCCTATTGAATGTTTTATTTCTATTCAATCCAATATGGCCAGATTTGATTGTTATAGAGTTGCAAGATTAGGTTATGCACCGAGAGGTATAAACTTGATATCAAGGCTAGTTTCAATAGGTAGAATTGGTATTAATAAATTGCGAGAGCCTGTTAATATCACTCTATGGTTGGTTTAGACCTGAAAGAGCAAATTAACCTATTTAATTGCATTATTCATTATTGATTATTGTGTTTCATCCCAAATAATTGTTCATTGGTGAACCTATGCCCTAGACTCTTTATAATTGATATTCTTGATATAGTTATAGTCTAGTTTAGTATAATTGCCACAAACACTCGTTCTCTATAATCTAGATTTGACTGACAATTAGGAAAAGAACATTGTTTCTCTGTGGATTCGACCCTACTTGACTGACTACTATTTGTTAGAGGAATTTAGGATTACTTTTGATGAGGCGATACTACTTTAGCCTGTCAAAATTTGGCGCCGTTGCCGAGGAAACAGTTTGTTTATTTTGCTTATTGTCTGTGAGTCTAATGTATATATATTTTTTCTTTTTATTTTCCCTCTTCTGTGAATAGTTTTCTCTAATCTTTATGTTGTCACGTTATTTTCATAACGAAAAATTCCCTTAATATGCAACTTAGTTGTAATTCTTGGGATTCTCATGTTTCCATTCTTGATGAATCCTATCCAACCTCTCTGGATTTTTGCATGAGTTCCTATGAATTACCTAATATTGCACATGACTCCTATATGCATGCCAGTACACCCAAAGCAATTTTTATTTTCCTTAATTTGAGAATGAATTGTTTTGGAGGTACTACAATAAACTGGACGATTTTGTTGGTCCTAATCATGGAATAAAAGAATGGGATATGCGCCTAGTGATCTATGAGGGTTTGAACGATGAAACGAGGAAGATTTTCGACTCCATGAGTAACGAAATTTTTTTGGAAAAGACATTGGAAGATGGTTGGAATTTGATTGAGCGATTAGTTAGAGAAACTTATGAGTAGGACATGACAAAATTTGTAAACCCACCCCTACCTTCCTCTATCTATGATTCTCATACATCTCATTCTTATTATTGTTCATATTGTTACTCCTATGATCATGATGTTTCTCGTTGTCCATATAATGAGTCGTATCTGCATGTCAATAACTCTTCCCCTTAGTTTGAGTTGATTAATTCTTCTTCTGAATCCTATGATAATTTTACTGATTATTTTTATGATTTTATGAATAAATTCTACAAGGATGGGGAGGACCATAAGTTGAAAATAACATTGATTATTGATAGTTAAAGATCAATGCAATCTGAACTAAAATTTATTTGCCAAACTATTGAGCAACAAGTGGATTACAATGATAGTCTGGTCGATAATAGCTATTTAATAGAGGAAGATTGCAATTTAACTTTTAATACTCTTAATAATGGTCTAGATAAGGAAGAATTGGATTTAATAGGCGTTTTCAAAGAGGAAGATTTATTAGTTGTAGAATCAATGAATGAAAGACAATTGGTTATGGAACTATTTGATGACAGCTCTTCTGTGAGAAAACCTATTTATGAGGGTGAAGTTTTAGGAAATCTAGCCAATGGAAGGATAAGGTGGATGCCTTAGCAGGAGCTCTTGAAGGTAAATAATTTGTTAATGCTGAAAGGTTGCCTGATTCTAATTGTGACCATATCCCGCATCACCCTTATATTATATCTTCAACAAGACTTGATATTATACCTTCGTTCCATGTGTTGAATTCCCCTTATTTCCTCAAAGAGTCATGTTTGCACGGTAATTTTAATCAATTTGGCATAAATAAGGATGCTTTGCGTTCTACTTTGCCTACAAAGCAATTGGAGGGAAGTTGTAAATCTTTTCTTTTTAGGTTTTTTTCTTCCTATTACTTTTCCTTTGATTTCAATTTTTCTAATGATTCATCTCATGCCTGGTTTTTAAAGATCACTACTAGAATTAACATCTTTAACGACGAACAAATTCGTCGTTAAAAGGGTAAGAATTCGTCGTTAAAGGTAATTCACGACGAACACGTTTCGTCGTTGTGACCGTCGTTACTAGTCCCGTCGTTATTGGCATTAACGACGAAATCAACTTATTCATCGTCTAATTTTGCACGACGAATATGATGTTCGTCGTTACAATAATAACGACATACCAAAGGCAACAACGACCAAAAATTTCATCGTAGAAGTTCTTCGTAACAACTATAAAACGACTCCAGCAACGACGAAAAAATTCGTCGTAAATGCTCTTTATAACAACTATATAAAATGTCTCTAACAACGACAAACTTTGTTCGTCGTTATAAATAGCTATGTTTTACACCAAATTTACTTTTAACAAATTTAGTCACTAACAACATAGTCAAAATGTAATTACACAAATATAAAAAGCAAATTAAACTTTCATTAAAAAAACCAAAAAATAATCGTAAAACATGTATTCATCCAACCAAAAGTACCAAAATGCGAATCTGGAACCTATTGCTTTTTATATAACTAAGAATATTCAAAAAGAAAAAAAATAAATAAAAGAAGAGATGAAATTGTAAGCTCATTGTGTTGAATATCTTGTGGCGTCACCGAAGAGCTTTCCAGATTGACTCCACTCCCTTAAATTAAAGATATATCACATAAAAACAACAAATATAAAAATTAATAACTTAATCAAGAAAAAACTACTAGTCACACTCACATAAATCTTTCATATAAATTTCACAGAACCATATAAACTTGCATACTTCATTCTCACTTATCAACATATGTAATATTTACTCACGGAACAGGGAAGCCACATTACATGATCATGAAACACCTTCAGACATACAACAAATGGGGGAAAACTTTCAAGAGGATCTATATATTATCTTAGTCAGATCTAACCTGTTGAGTCTGGTTGATTTTGTGCATTTTTATTAGAGTTTTGTGTTAAAGATAATGTCTCTTGAAATATTTTCATCTGAGCCTCTACAGATCCGAGTCGACCATGGAGTTGTTGATTTTCAGCTTCAACCGTCTCAACGCAATTGTTGAGTACAAGATTCTCTTTTCTTGTAGCACTTAATTCAACTTCGAGTTCCAATCTAGTTGGTTTTGATCCACTGACTTCTTTCTGTGTTATCCCTCCACCTAAGCCAACCACTTGATCTCGAGATTTTGAGTTAAATACTTTCCGTGCTACCTAGTCACATAGTGGGAAAAAAATTATGAAAACATCATTGAACAAAAATGCACGGCCCCACCCAACTGTAAATGCTAAAGTACCTCAAAATGGAAAAGAGATGGCTCGTTCTCAATAGTCTCCTTAATCTCATCCTACAAGCAATGTATAAATATTAATATAATGATATAATATGATTTCAACACAAATAACGGAACCATAAAATTTTCATACATATTTTTTGGATATCAAGTCATTAACCAACTTAACATCTTTCTTGTGAATTTCTCAAAAAATTTCCAGAAAACTCGGCTTCTTTCCATATTTATCTCCCTTCAAATTGAAAGGTGAAAAAAATCAATATTGAGAGTCAATAATGCGTATGTTAAAGTAACAGAAATTTTCAAGGCCAAAAACTTACAAGATCCTCCCATATAACTTGCCTATAAGGTTTACTCCCAGTCCTATGTAGTAGCTCCTTTGCATACTTGGCTCTGTTTTGAGAGTTCTTTGCACTTTTTTCCTAAGAACCAATAACCGCATAAGAGCATTTGAGAACAGGCATATGCTAATAGAAGAGAAACGACTAGATCAACGACTCTTGAATGGCAGTAAGGAAAAAAACTGTCACTTCTTTAGCAGAGTGGTTGTTTCCTAGGGTTGAAAGTTTTCTTTATAATAGAGCTACAGGGTTTAAAAATTGCATAATTAAATTTATTAGAGAAAATAAAACAAAATAGAAACCAAGCCATGGCCTAGCTAGAATGTCCAAGGACCCAAAAGACATGATGTGGCTTCAACGCCATGCATTCTCAGATACAAGTATGCAGGTAGACCTGGAGCTTAGGCCTCAAGGCCATATTCAGGCCTGACATCCAGTAAAGCTTAGTCAACTCTACAACTGTGCTTTATTTTTATAATATCTTAGCAAATAATTAAATCAAGAAAAAATTGTTTTTAATAAGTCAACCTTTATGTCATCTTCTAAAATTAAGTTCACCTTTGGATTATTCTGGAATAAGTTAGACTTGAAAGAGCAAATTAACCTATTTAATTGCATTATTCATTATTGATTATTGTGTTTCATCCCGAATAATTGTTCATTGGTGAACCTATGCCCTAGACTCTTTATTACTGATATTCTTGATATAGTTATAGTCTAGTTTAGTATAATTGCCACAAACACTCGTTCCCTATAATCTATATTTGACTGACAATTAGGAAAAGAACAATGTTTCTCTGTGGATTCGACCCTACTTCCCTGACTACTATTTGTTAGAGGACTTTAGGATTACTTTTGATTATGCGATATGACTTTAGCCTGCCACTCGTGAAGTCAATGCCCCAAACGTCAAATATTTCCAATTCCAAGATATTATTAAGTGACATTTCATGATGCTTTGAGATGTTCCCCATCCGTTGACAACGGTCACAAGCCTTGATCACCCCCATACATCTTTGAACATTGTTGGCCAAAAGAAGTCGCATAGTAGAATCTTGGCCACCGTCTTGTTAGAACTCATATGGCCTCCACAAGGTGAGAAGTCGCATTGTAGAATCTTGAACATCGTTGGCTAAAAGAAGTCGCATTGTAGATTCTTGCACTCTCATAGGCATCCCTTCTTAAATATTATCTAAAATACATCTCCTATAAATATCATCTGGGCCTAACTTTTACAACATGGGGTCATCCCATACATAGCTACGGGCCTCATAAAGGAACCGTTTCTTTTGTTGACTTGAGAGATTAGGGGGTAGGATACCACAAGAGATGAAGATGGCAATATCGGCATACCAAGGAGCCTGTGTGAGAAGAACGGCAAAGAGCTTGTCGTCCGGAAATGAGTCATCAATGGTAATGACTCGAGTTCCCCATCAACCAAAGGGAGCCTCGATAGATGATCCACTACAACATTCCCCCCCCTCTTGTCCTTGATCTCAATATCGAACTCTTGTAAGAGAAGAATCCACCTTATAAACGCGGCGTGGCATCCTTCTTGCTCAAAAGGTACTTCAAGGCCGAGTGATCAGTGAAGATGATCACTTTAGAGCCAACCAAGTAAGACCGGAACTTCTCCATAGCATGCACAATAGCAAGGAGCTCCTTCTCAATGGTGACATAATTCTTTTGTGCGTCATCCAAAGTCTTGCTAAAATAGTAGATAGTATGAAGCTTCCCATCTCTCCTTTGGCCAAGAACGGCCTCAACCTCATAGTTTGATGCATCACACATGAGCTCAAACGGGAGATCTCAATTCAGAGGTTGGATGATAGGAGCCTAAATCAATGCTTCTTTCAAGATATCAAATGCTAGCAAACAATCATTAGTAAACAGAAAAGGGGAATCTTTGGCCAAAAGTTGAGTGAGAGGCTTGGACATTTTGTAAGAAATCTTTTATGAAACGGCGGTAAAAACCGGCGTGGCCAAGAAAGCTCCTCACCCCTTTCACATTTGTAGGGGGTGGGAGATGGTCAATCACTTCAACTTTGGCCCTATCAACCTCAATGCCCCGCTTTGAGATGACTTGACCAAGAACTATGCCCTCTTCCACCATGAAGTGGCATTTCTCCCAATTCAAGACAAGGTTCACCTCTTGACACCTTTTCAACACATTCACCAGATTTGCAAGACATGTGTCAAAAGATGAACCGCACACCGAAAAATCATTAAAAACCTCAATCGAGAACTCAAGCATATCGAAAAAAATAGAAGTCATGCATCGTTGAAATGTAAAGGGCATGTTACAAGCCCAAATGGCATCCTTCGATAAGCAAAAGTACCAAAAGGGCATGTAAACATATTCTTATCTTAGTCCTCAGGTAGGATCGGGATTTGAAAAAATCCGGAGTACCCATCCAAGAAACAAAAGTGACTATGCTTGGCTAACCGCTCTAACATTTGGTCGATAAAGGGGAGAGGAAAATGGTCTTTCCGGGTGCTTTTGTTTAATTTGCTATAATCAATACACATTCTCCACCCGGTTACCGATCTCGTAGGGTAGATAATGCCCGCTTCAAGGAGTTTTAGCACTTCCTTTTTTTACAACTTCTTTCATGTTTGGATTCAACCTCATTTGAGGCTCAATCGAAGAAGCATGATCATCATCAAGTAGAATACGATGCATACATAATGAAGGGCTTATCCCCTGGACAACATTAAAAGTGTAACCAATGACACTTCGATAGTTTCTCAAAACATCTACAAGTTTAGGAAGAGAAGTGTCATCAAGTGACGCATTGACAATAACGGGATAAGTCTCATCCGGACCAAGAAAAGCATATTTGAGGGACGAATGAAGAGGTTTTAGTTCTACCTTGGGAGGAGGCGTGGACCTCTGCTCCTTACCTACCGATCCAATTGTCTCAAATTCTCCATTGCAAGGGTGGTGGATTGGTGCCTCCTCAAGTTGCCTCTCATAGGCCAAAGCTTCTTCGTTCTCTTCTATCACTCCCCCATTCAACACCTTTTTTAGAAGGTCTTTCACCAAAAGCATGGCTTTGAACTCATCCAACTCTTCCTCCAAAGTGTCGATTCGATAGATTTCATCTATCATGGAGGCCGTCATAACTTGAGGAAATGTGAATTCCATCCTCTCATCACTCACATTCAAGGTCAACCGCCCATTATTTACATCAATGACCACCCCTGCGGTCCTCAAGAACGATCTTCCAAGAATGAGAGGCATATCATGATCTTCTTCCATTTCCATCACCACGAAATGACAAGGAACAAAAACCCGCCCGATTTGAACCGTCACATCCTCCAACATACCCAATGGAAGCCTCACGGAGCTATCGGCAAGTAAAATAGACATCCTGGTTGGTTTCAAGTCTCCAACATTCAACCTTTTTGCCATAGATAGAAGCATGAGACTCACACTTGCCCTAAGGTTACAAACTGCATTCTTTGCTTGTAAATCTCCTAGCCTCATCGGAATGAAGAAGCTTCCGGGATCACTTTGCTTCTTGGGGAGTTTGTTTTGAATGATTGCGCTCACCACCATTGGTAATGATACCGTGACACTTTCTTTAAGTCTTACCTTGTTGGACAAAAGTTCTTTCAAGAACTTTGCATAGGCCGGCGTTTGGGACATGGCATGAAGAAAAGGAATATTCACTTGTAGGCCCTTTTTTCTCATTCAACTTCTTCTCGGTCACTCGGTGAGGAAATGGAATTGGAGGATGGTACACCTTCATAGGGGCTTGTTGAACCCCTTTATATTTCTCACTCAATCTCTCTTCATCTTTTTGTGGCTCTCTTTCAACCTCTTCACTAACTATCTCGCTTCTCCCTCATTTTAGCCTCCTCATAAGTGGTGCCCGACCTCAACATGATAGCCTTGATATACCCTTTCGGGTTCAGCTCGTGTTGCCCTGGTAAATGGTTTGATGAATTTAAAGAGGAGCTTCCTACTTGTTGAGCAAGTTGACACAATTGTGTCTCATCATTTTGTTGTGAGCTTGAACTTGTTGAAGTGAAGAAGATACCTCATGGTGCCTCCTATCATTCTCCATACCCCTTCTATCATTCTCCGCATTAGCCTTTGTTTGTTGTCTCATGAATACTTCCAAAACCAACTCAAGGTTAGATTTTTGTGGAGGGGGTTGATTCTAGGAAGGTCTTTGATGAGGTGGTTGTGTTTGATGAAAACCCGAAGGCCTAAATGGTGGTTGATGAGGTTGAGAAGGGGATTGAAATGAGTTTTAAGTGGTGTTTTGGTTATTGCGTGGACCTTGGTTGTTTTTCCTCCAACCAAAATTTGGGTGGTTTCTCCAACCTTGATTGTAAGTTGGAGAATAAGGGTCATTTCTAGCTCCCATCATAGCCGATTATTCTATGGTAGACACACAAAATGAAGCGGTATGATTGACAGGCTAAAGTCGTATCACCTAATCAAAGATAAATCCTAAGTCCTCTAACAATGGTAGTCAAGGGAAGTAGGGTCGAATCCACAGAGAGACAACGTTTCTAAGTTAATATTCAGCTAAACAGCTACTTCAGACAAGATCAGGGAAGAATCAGCTGAACTACTAATTAAACACTAGAAAGCAATATAAATTAAAGAGATATTTAATCTATGAATTAAAGGTCTAGGGAATTAGTTCAGTCTACCATGCTTATACCAATCAAAGGATCAAACAACTATCAGAATCTAGGTCAAGAATCGAAAGATTAGAGCACGTGTCAAGCTATGTTTAAGTCTCAACGCCCATAATTCAACATACACCGCATGTTCACTAACGTAATCAGAATTACTGATGTGTACTAGGCCTCTAAAAGTAGGACGAATTTGTGCAAACAATTATTAACCTCAAGCAATCAATGAAACTGCGCAATAATATTGATTACTCAATAAGAACAAATCACACCATAACCAATCTAACCAAGCCCTAGAAACTAATAGCGTTTCAAAGTAATCGAGGTATAAACATGACTTTCCTCCCTAAATCCCTAGAAATTAGACTACTCAAACATAATCGAATGAACAATAATAAAGCTAATATGAAATCCTAACAATTGCATCATGGATGAATGAAATATTAAACTAATCAATCAAGAAATAATCAAAGAGATAAAGGGGAAAGAATAATACCGAATGACGGAAAGCAATAACCTTTATTGAAGTAAATTTGAGGTGTAATCACTCGTTGAACTAATCTAAGTGTTTAAACTAATAAAACCCTCTAAAAACTAAACTAATGAACAATGGAAAATAAAATGAATAAAATATCTTCTCAAATAAAAGAGTTTAGCTATTTATAATAACCTCTAAAATCTAATTAAAACCGAGTACAAAAAGATAGAATTTCGGATCCGCGAGCCCAATACCCGATCGGGCAATGGGCCACCCAATCGGGTCCATCCAAAATTGGGCCAACTCTTCCAATAGCTTGTTTCTTTAGCTTTTCTTTGCGGTTTGAGCTCGATGAACCAATCTAAAGTCTCAGGAACGTCCTAAAGCGAGCAAACATACTCGTAACGACCCGAACGTGCCTCGTAACAAGTCGTAAAGCCGTAGTTGCTTCCAAATGGCTCGGTAATAAGGAGAAAACTCCCTAAAACCTACAATTCAACACTAAAACACAAAACCACAAATATATACGATAATTAGTATAAAATAGCTCCGAAGAACTCAATTGACTCACGATTTAGCTCACAAATAAGGGGAAAAACTCTATAGAAATACATGATATCAAACTTCCCCAAGCTAAACCTTTGCTTGTCCTCAAGCAAATAAAAACATGAACAAGGAATAAATTGCCTCACCCCATAGCTAAAACAATCAAAGCTCAAAAACATTTTCAAGACTAAGAATCGTTCAAGCAGGAAAAATTCAAGTTTAGCTATACAAATCCATCCAAGCAAACCATCAAATTCAAATCATCTACAAGGCATACAAATCCTGAAAAGGTCCTCACAAAGGTGTCACTCCTTTCAATTTTGTGACAGGCAAAGAATGTGCCTGATCACTCACCAACCCGACCATAAACACCCTTCCCACTCATACTCTCATGTTTTTAAGAAGGTTAAATGACGTTCATCCTAGCCAAGTCAACTCAATTAGCAGACATACTCTTTAGCTTTGACAAACTGACTCGAAATCAATCCAATATACAATGCAGACACGAGCTCAAGAGGACTTTATAGGGTTGTAATGGGGCTTAGGCAAGAGGTAGGGGATACTTTTAGGAAATTTGGTGAAAAAATCGAGAATGGGGGAGCAAAAGTCACTCCAAACAAGGCCAAAGGTGGCCCAAAAACTCCCAACAACACCATATAACCACAAAAATACACCCCAACTCTTATGAATCAATGAAAACTCACAACAAACCCAATTTTCAAGCAATGTGGCATATTTTTCTTTATAAACATACGTGAATGAACGAATTTTGAACTCTTTTGAACTTTTATTTCTTTTTCTTTCATTTTACGAACCTATCATTCACACAATCTAACTTTGCCTTTTTTTCTTTTTCTTACACTCAAACCACAACATATACACTTTAATTCCCAAAAATCAAACCAAACCATAGAACCAATCTCATAACTCAACCCAACAAACGCTCCCCCAAGCTAGGCTTGGGAAAAGAATCGAAATAAAGGCCATGGGCTCATAATAAGGGTTTTAGTAACACGAAACAGGTCATTTGGATCAGCGGGGCTAAGGAGGATAAAACTATATCAAAAATTCACTCTGAGGCTGAAGAATCAGACCAAAGAACGCCTTTATTAAAGCAAATGCTACAGCTCATCGAATATCAGACAAGTACGAAGTCAAAGTCAAGATCAATCCACTAAAGAGGAACTAACACACAAAAACAGACTGGTTAATCATATGAATCCAATAGGCTACAAAGAGACCTCACAGTCTAACCTATTCATGCATGCAACACAAAGTAATTTATAATAATCAAAGTTCGCTCGAATCATAGCAATCAAACATCAAATCATAGCCTCAAGATAAAAATGCCCAGCTATCCAGAAAACAGAGTCAAATCATTTTCAATTATAGGATAACAAGGGGCACAGGGAGGCAACTAAACCAGTCATGGGAACCATATTTTTTTGATTTTTTCAGTATGTTTTGAAAGCAATCAATCTATCCTAAAAAGCAGTAAAAGAGATAGAGAATACAAACATGAATCCTCCCCCAAGCTGAACTTGGCAGTGTCCTCAATGCCAAAAGGTGAACAAAGGACGATTCTAAGAGGAACAACAACGTTAGTGTTCTCTTACTCTATCTCACACTAAAAAAAGGAAACAAAAAGAAAAAGAAAAAGAAAAAGAAAAAGAATAAGGGGAAATTATGAGTTGCCTCCCGCACAACGCTGGTTTATAAAGGTCCCGCACGACCATAATACCTCCATGTCTCAAATTGGAGGGGCTTGGCAGTGAGTGTCACCTTCATCAAACATCTTCCTTCTCCAAATGTTCTTGATAATACCTTCAGAATGTGAGGCAACCTTAGGTGCATTTTGAGTCTTCTCTACACCTACCTCATCCAAACTATCAGCCCTACAACAAGATTGTTCAAGCATAGTGACACGGTCGTTGCACGTGCCAAATTATAACCCAACTTAGCCTAATATAGGGTAAGAAAGGGTCGAATCCACGAGGAAGCAAGGATTAATCAAGGTTTGAAAGTGATTAAGCGAGCTAAGTCTATTTTTAGTGGTTTTTGATAAAATTAATTAACGAAGGAAATATGAACGAATTAGCTACAATTAAACTAAATGAATGGGTTTAAACTATAATAGGAAGACACTAGGGGTAGGGGAATCACTAGTTAACCATTAGCTAACCTATTTGTCAAGCCAAGGGGATTCATTAAGGTCAGGGACTAAGTCACTCAAATGGTTCCTAATTACTCTCTCGAGCTAATTAGGAGGACTTAATCAACCAATTTTACCTATTCTCATGGTAAAATCAATCAAACAAGTATTTCCACAACTCATAGCGATTCAATTAAGGTCCTAGGAAGTCAATCACATATTCTCATGGTGAAGTCAACCTATTGACTAGCCTAAGGTCAATCAAAAGCTTCATTTCTCAATCCTTCACTTTTGATCCCCAAATCAAGTTCAAATGGTGATCAATCAATTAAACAAGGTAATAAAATAAGCTAGACAACCTAATTTCACCTAGGTCTAACCCCCAAGCTTGACTTTTAAGGTCAACTAATGATAACCTAGGTCATCCCCTTCCCCTAGCTAGTAAACTACTCACTAGCCATGAAAAGTATAAAATAAAAAGCTTCAAGCAACAATGGTGAATATCATATTTAATAAGCTAATCATCAACTAATTACTACTAATCAATACTAAAGCAAGGTAAAATAAGTATAAATGCTAATAAAGAGAAGAGATAGAAGAAATACTCAAAGATGGATGGAAATCAAATGCAAAACTCCGTTAAAATAGCTTCAATCTTCAACTTTATACTTGTAGATCTAGTTTCTCTCTCTAAACCTTCAACTTCTCTCTCAACTGTCTCCCTAATTAAAGCTAATTAAAAAATCAGAAAATAAAGCTTAGTTTTAAGATTATTACAAAATTGGTTTTATACCCCATAAAGATAAGGGAAAAATTGTAAAAGACGACAGGAAAATAACAAAACTAGGCGACGGAGCGCCCGCTCCTTGCAAAATGGAGCGCTCGCTCCAGGCTTGGAGTGCCCGCTCCTGGAATGCTCCTGGGCCGCTCCAAGCTACTGCCAGCTTCTCTTTGCTTCTTCACACATAGAGCGCCCGCTCCACATCCTTAAGAGCGTCGGCTCCCCTATTTTGGAGGCTCTTCTTGCTAATCTAGCTTTAAAACACTCCAAGAAAATATTAGATGGGGGAGGGGGGATGCACATGCAAATAAAATGATCTAAATGCAACTAAACTACATGCAAATGAACTAAAACTAAATGCTAAGTATGAATATGAGAAAAGATGAAAAAAGGGAAAGAAAAAGAAACTATATAGCCTAAAATGCATCTAAATGACCTAAAACTAAATGTAAATAAGTGAACCTAAAGTCCACTTATCACATAGGTGCCTTAACAGCATTGGTTAGTTTAAAAATCACACTATCATCACCAACACTCAGAGTTAAAGACCCAGACTTAACATCAATGACAGCAACAGCAGTAGACAACAACGGTCTACCCAGAATAATGGGAATCTGGGCATCCTCATCCATATCAAGCACCACAAAGTCAGCAGAAATTTAGAATTTCCTGACCCTAGCAAGAACGTCCTCTAAAACACATAGGGGGTATTTATAGTACGATCAGCCATCTATAAAGTGATATGTGTGTATTTAAGTGATCACATATTCAGTTTCTTATAAACAAATACAGGCATAACAAAAATAGAAGCACCTAAATCACACAAACCTTTATCAAAAAAAATAGGTCCAAGATGGCAGGGAATAGAAAAACTACCATGATCTTTCAACTTCGATGGGCTTTTATTATAAATAAAAGCACTACACTCTTCAGTAAAAGAGACACATTCTACCCCACCAAAGTCTCTTTTCTTATTGATCATGTCTTTTAGAAATTTGGCATACACAGGGACTTGAGCAATTAGATCAGTATGGACTTGTTACCTCAAGGTTCTTAACCATAGCCAAGAACTTACCAAAATGGTTATCGACCTTTGATTGCTGCATCCTGTGAGGAAAAGGTAGCCTTGGTGTAAAAGGCGCTTCATAAATCTTCTCCTTTTTCTTCTCTGTCTGTTCAGCTTCCTCAGATAATTCGACCTCAGACGTCGAACTCTTCCCTTTTCCTTTCTCTACCACCTTCTTCCCCTTGGTCGGGGCAGCGTCATCAGTGGGCAATAGAGGGGCGTCATAAGCAACGCCACTACGAAGAGTAATCACATTAACTTGCTCCCTCTGAATGGGTTGCCCAGGCAAATGTCCCTGCTGCCTCTGAGCATTGTTTTCTGCCAATTGGGCAATCTGAGTCTCGAGAAGTTTGATGTGCTTCTCTTGAGCCAGATTATGCCTCTCTTGAGCTCTTTGGGTCTCCTCATTGGTTTTCTGCATGGACACCATAAACTTCATCAATTCAGATGTGGTAGGCTCTTGTGGGTTTAGTTGTGAAGGTGGGGTTTGAAAGTTTTTTGGAGGTTGGAAGTTATTTGGATGATGGAAGTTTTGTGGTGGTGGTCTCTGAAAACTAGGGGATTTTAATAGAATGAGGGTTTAGAATGATTTTGTGGAGGTGGGGGTTCAAAGGTTTGTTGATTTTGGTAGGCATGTGGAGGGGGGAAGTTTTGTGGTCTCTGTTGGAAGGCATTTGCCTACCCCATCTGATGTTGACTGAGCTGATAATCGTGCCCAAAATGACCCTGAAAATCGCATACCTCGCAGTAAGATGAGTTAATTGGTGCAACGGCAGACATGGCATTAATGCTCAAAGGAGGGGGTGTCGTGGTAGAGGATCTCAAGGTGTCAATCTTCTAGTTCTACTTCGCCATTTGCGAAGTCAGCAATGCAAGAGCGTCTACCTCCAATACCTTCTTTGTGAGACTTCGGGAAGTGGAATGATCATTGGATTCAAGGTTTGACAGGAAATCATAGCCTACAGTCGCTTCCTTATCCAGAAAAACTCCTCCCGCAGACGAGTCAACAATACTCCTCGTGTGAGGCTATAGACCATTGTAAAATGTCTGCGTCAAGAAACATTTGTCCATGTTGTGATGTGGACACTCTCTCAACAAGTCTTTAAACCTAGCCCACGCTTCCCGAAGTGGTTCATCTGGCTCTTGGGAAAACGTGGCTAGTTTGTTTCTGATTTCTACTGTCTTTGTAGGTGGATAATACTCTTTCAGGAACATAGTAGAAATCTCCGACCATTCAGACACTTTGATGTCGTTGAACTAATTCTAAGCTCTGTCTCGGAGTGAAAACTCGAATAACATGACGTTCAATTGCTCAGGTGTCACTCCTTGATGCTTTACAGTTCGGTAGAGTTGTTGAAATCTCTGCAAATGATTGGCCGGATCTTTAGTGGGATGCCCATCAAACTAATTTTGCTGAACCATGTTGATGAGTCCAGGCTTAATCTCAAAGTTGTTAGCGGCGATGGTGGGCATGGGTGGGCCAGTCGAAATGCCGTCAAGATGAGGCACCCCATATGAATTCAACGATTTGGCCATAGCTGAACTTGAAGTGTCTTCTTCAGAGATGTTCAACTGAACCGACTACTTTTCTCTCTGAAATTTCTTTTGAAGCTGCCTGATTGTCCTTGTAAGCTTGGGGTCCGCGGAACTGTTTCTTTGATACATGGGCATACAAAAGAAATAAAAAGAAGCAGTAAAACGTACCTCGATTGGAACAATGACGATCCAATGAGGCACAGAGAAGTAAATAAATTAACGAAACAAAAACTTAGAAAACTAGCCGTCTCCCGGCAACGGCACTAAAATTTGACAGGCTAAAGTCGTATCACCTAAACAAAGATAAATCCTAAGTCCTCTAACAATGGTAGTCAAGGGAAGTAGCGTCGAATCCACAGAGAGACAGCGTTTGTAAGTTAATATCCAGCTAAACAGGTACTTCAGACAAGATCAGGGAAGAATCAGCTGAACTACTAATTAAACACTAGAAAGAAATATAAATTAAAGAGAGATTCAATCTATGAAATAAAGGTCTAGGGAATTAGTTCGGTCTACCATGCTTATACCAATCAAAGGATCAAACAACTATCAGAACCTAGGTCAAGAATCGATAGATTAGAGCACGTGTCAAGCTATGTTAAGTCTCAACGCCCATAATTCAACATACGCCGCATGTTCACTAACGTAATCAAAATTACTGATGTGTACTAGGCCTCTAAAAGTAGGACGGATATGTGCAAACAATTATTAACCTCAAGCAATCAATGAAACTGCGCAATAATATTAATTACTCAATAAGAACAAATCACACCATAACTAATCTAATCAAGCCCTAGAAACTAATATCAATTCAAAGTAATCAAGGTATAAGCATGGCTTTCCTCCCTAAATCCATAGAAATTAGACTACTTAGACATAATCGAATGAACAATAATAAATCTAGTATGAAACCCTAACAATTGCATCATGGATGAATGAAATATTAAACTAATTATCAATCAAGAAATAATTAAAGAGATTAAGGGGAAAGAATAATACCGAATAACGGAAAGCAATAACCTTTATTGAAATAAATTCGAGGTTCAATCACTCGTTGAACTAATCTAAGTATTTAAACTAATAAAACTCTAAAAACTAAACTAATGAACAATGGAAAATAAAATGAATAAAAGATCTTCGCAAAGAAAAGAGTTTAGCTATTTATAATAACCTCTAAAATCTAATTAAAACCGAGTACAAAAAGATAGAATTTCGAATCCGCGAGCCCGGTACCCGATCGGGTAATGGGCTACCCGATCGGGTCCACACAAAATTGGGCCAACTCTTCCTTCCTTTTCACGCAGCAGCAGCATTGCATTTGGAGCTGGGCCTCGCACCCGATGGCATTGGGCGACAGCACGCAGCCCAGCACATCTCCTCTTGTATGCAGACCAAACCAGCAGCAAGCAACATTTTTGGGCTTAGGCTCCACCCGATCAGGTCGGGCCATGCCTGCTCGATCAGGCTGGGCCTAAGCCTTGGTCAACTCCTTTTCCTCTTTTAACGCCAAAATCAACTTTGGTTTCTCACCCGATCAGGTCGGGCAAGGCTTGCCCGATCGTGCCCGAAACTCCATCACCCGATCATAATATTTTTTGCCCGATCGAGCCATATTCTGCCCGATTCGAGCACGGAACAACTCCAATTGCTTGTTTCTTTAGCTTTTCTTTGCGGTTTGAGCTCGATGAACCAGTATAAAGCCTCGGGAACCTCCTAAAGCGAGCAAATATACTCGTAACGACCCGAATGTGCCTCGTAACAAGTCGTAAAGTTATAGTTGCTTCCAAATGGCTCAGAAATAAGGAGAAAATTCCCTAAAACCTGCAATTCAACACTAAAACACAAAACCACGACTATATACGATAGTTAGTATAAAATAGCTCCGAAGAGCTCAATTGACGCACGATTTAGCTCACAAATAAGGGGAAAAACTTTGTAGAAATACATGATATCAATGATCAACTCCACCACAAGTCTCACAAGATAGGACTTGACCTGTAGAAGAGCTAGAAGATGCAAAATTGGCCTTCTGTAATCTCCTAGTCAAGAGATCCACCTTTGAAGCTAAAGGATTGATGCTCTCTAACTCATGCTTCAATCCTTTTCTAGCTCCATTTTTCCTTCTCTCTCCACCCCAAGCATAATTCTTTTCCACTTATTCGCTCATTTCTTCAATATTCTCGACGTGAAGCTTTTTAAGTTGACCACCAGCCCCTTAATCCAAATTGGCTCTAGAAACCGGCGTAAGACCATCATAGAAACTTTGCACAACGAGCCATTGGTTTAAACCATGATGAGGACAAGTATGAATCAACTCTTTGAACCTTTCCTAATTTTCGCTCAATGTTTCATCTTCATCTTGAGAGAAGTTGGAAATTTTCCTCCTCATTTCCAGAGTCTTCTCCGGTGGACAATACTGTGTCAAAAATGCTTTGGCAACTTGGTCCCAAGTTGTCAATCACCTTTCTGGATGTGACCTCAACCAATACTGTGCTTTGTCCCAAAGTGAGAAGTTGAACATATGCATTTTGATGAACTCGGCGGTGTCATTGTTGTGTTTAACGATGGCACGCAACTCCAAGAAGTTATCCAAATGAGTGAATGAACACTCATTCTTCTCACCATCGAATTGGTCAGCCTTTATGTATGAGATGAGGTGAGAACTCAAAATTGTTGGCCGTGGTAGTCGGAAGCAAGATACTACTTCGAAGCTCAAAAGCTTTGGGATGCCCATAATCACGAAGTAATCTCACCGGAGGTCGTGCCATCTCTTCATCCCCCATTGTACTCGGTTCACTAATCTCTCCCGAGTCAATAGTGGAGAAATGCATAGTGAACTCGGATTGATCAATGACGTGAAGTTGGTAATGGATCTCGGGTTGACTTTGTAGAAGCCTATTCACACTACGTAAAGTTTTCTCAAGCTCGTGACCAATTGGAAGGAGTGGTGATCGTTGATTCCTCCTAGTCATGCATAGTCAAGCACAGCTAAAGAGAACGTTAGCACTGTCTAGTAAGATAAGAGAAATATATGGTGACAACAAAAATAAACGAAATAAATAAAAGAACTTAGTATCATTCAACAATAATTATTCAATGTGACACTATGCCTCCCCGGCAACGGCGCCAAAATTTGATAGGCCATCGTCGAACCTAACAAAGATAATCCTATCTCGGTCTCGCTAACTTAGTTGCAATGGCAAGTAAGGTCGTATCCACAGTGAGGTAAGGTAAAACACCGAATCTTTATGGTCGAATAAACTAAGGGTAACCAAAGGGGGGACAAGAATTGTGCGAATTAAGACTAAGGCAATTAAAAAGAGTTAAACTATTTAAATGTGATTAAAAACAAGGGTATAGATATATGATTAAATTACTAGGGCAAGGGCATTACTACTCATTGTGACCATAGATCGTGCTTGAACATCAAGGGAAACATCGATTGGGGGAGAGAGTAGTCGGTCAACTAAAGTCCCCTAATTACTCTTTCGAGCTAAGAAGAAGCTCTTAGACAAGGTGTTAATTCCTATTTTCATGGCGTTAACCCTAGCCTAAGGATTAAGAATAAGTGACAAGATTGACTCAAAACTAGAACTTCCTATTTTCATGGCCATTTAGTCAAGTAAACAAAGGGGAATCTCATACAATTTCATCTTTCGATCCTTCATTGTCAAGATTAAATACAACTTCTATGGTGATCAATCAAAAAAGTATACAATGAAGCACCCCATTTATTCAACAACCGACCCTAAACATGAGTCTCTAAATTCAAGCACAAACCATAGCCTTAATCAGGGTTTTGGCCCAAACCCTAGAAAGGGGACTACTCACAATTCATAGTAATATGTATTTCAAACAAAAATTACATCTCAAAAGTTAAAGTAAAGTAGAGAATCAACAAAGTCAAGCAACAATGGTTGTAAAAGAGAAGGTTTACACCAAAAGGAAGGAATAAAGGAAAAGATGACAAAACGAAGTAACTTTAATTGAAATGAAAGCTAGAGAATCAACTTACAAACATTAACTACCATTAATGGAGCTTCAATTCTTCAAAAATCACCAACTAAGAGCAATAAATGACTTCTACACTTTAGGAATTAAGTTAGGGTTTATGAGACTAAGTAAAAATGCTAAAAGATGTTGTCAAAAAGTTGGGGAGAGGTACTTATACCTCCCCGAATTATGTACGAAAAACGGGCAAAATAGGCCCAGAAACCCTTTGGAGCGCTCCAAGATTTTGGTCAGAAACTGATCCTGGTGCACAAATAGGAGAGCCAGCTCTTGGCCCTTTGGGAGCGCCCACTCCACATCCGTTGCCCATGGAGTCTTCTTTTCTTTTCTTCTTCTCTTCCATGCTCATAAAAAGGGGTTGCTAAGAGTCTCCATTTCACTTCTCAACAAGCACGGTCATCAACACGACCCCTAAATCACCTACAAAACACGATGCAAAGAAAACACGTACAAAATACGTCCGAAGAGAGGTGTATTGGCCAAAATTGTCAAAAGAGGTGGAAAGCTTGAACAAATCAAAAAGAAGTGGAAAAGGTGAAGAATAGGAACAAAAATAAGGATGAAAGTAGATAAAATAAGCTAAAAGAGGTCATATAAAGTGAGCTAAAAGCCCACTTATCACTATCAAGCTTAGAAGATTAAGTAACAAAATTTTCACATTAAAGATATGGTTCGTTGGACAGGTTTTTTTCCCACTCTGACTTTATTTCTGATGCTTTACTACACTGAACTTCTAGGGAGAGATCACCCTTCTAGTGGTAGAATTAGGAAGAGTATTATTAATATGGGGTTTGTTAAAAAATAAAGGAATCATCTTACAGCCATCTCTCTCACGCGAAGGTAAAGGGCGGTCTTCTTCTCCACCATTGCTGTTGAGCCCGTGCACTCGAGCCAGCCATCGGCAGCTTCACAGCTCCAACGCATTAGCTCCTACTCACGACAACTACTGCACCGGCGATGAATCTCCGCTGAAGTGAAATTCTCGAAGGCCATGGCAACGGTGATTGGTTAGGGGTTCTGCCAATTGTAATCTTCATGGCAAGGAAGAAGAAGACTCCCTCAATTGGAAATCAAGCAAACATGGGCAATGATGTCTCGCCAAAGGACATAGCACCTCCTCCTAGTGTTGGTCCTGTCTCAACAGAACTACAAAATGCCATTGATGCGATACATTCAGCTATCATTACTCCTGACCCAGATGAGACCAGGAAGGAGAATCAATTGATTGAACAAAATGAAATTGCAGCCAAAGAACATACATGGAACTCTTTGTTCAAAGGGAGTAGAATCACTGCTAAAGGTAATTCTTTGAAATTTGTAGCTCTTATTGTCAAAAATGGTGTCTCTGTAGCTTGCCTTAATAAATCTGATAGATTATCAAAAGTGTGGGCTACATCATTGGTGATCTATATAGTTGGTAATACTCCAACTATTGGTGAATTAACCCGATTCATTGAACAGGAGTGGAATTTTGTGACTAAACCACAAATTTTTCTACATGATGAGGGTTTCTTTGTGGAGAAATTTGTTTCCATTGATGACAATAATGAGATTTTGTACTCTGGACCTCATAGTTTTAATAGTAGACCAATGATTGTTAAACCATGGACACCGAATATCAATTTCAATGAAGAAGTGCTCAAAATCATACCTATTTGGGTGAAAGTTCCTAACCTACCCCTAACTGTTGGAGTCCTGATTTCCTTAGTAGGATTGGTAGTCTCTTGGAAATTCCCTTATTCGCCGATGAATGTACCTCTAAGCAATTAAGAATATCATTTGCAAGAATTCTTACTGAAATTGATGTTACTGAAATTCTTACCAGATCACATTTGAAGATTCTAATGGTACAACTAACAAATGGTGAAGTATGATTGCTGGCCACCATTTTGTAAAAGTTTCCAGAAAGTGGGGGATGATTGTGGTAACATAAGGCAATAACAACAACAATAACAACAACAGGCACCTCAGCCTAAGGTTACACAGAAATGGGTTCCAAAACTAATATCAGCTACTGAATCAGTGGTACTTCCTATACATACTACTGAACAAACTGGGATGTCAAGGCCAGTGGAAGAGGAGGAATCTAAATCTACCCATCCTAGTGTTGTTACTACTCTTAATCAACCTATTGTACATTAATGGAAGATGGTTACTAGGAAAAATAGGGGAAAGAGAATCATTGCCTTGTGATTAAAATGATGCTGAATTTTCGCTTGATGAAAATGATGAAGAACTTGATATCGAGAAATTGGTTGTTGAGCCATTAAACAAAGTAGGTGAAAACCGTTATCTCTCATGATCTATGCTTGCACTTGGAATATGAGAGGGCTTAATGATCCTCTCAAAATAAAGGAGGTAAAATCCTTTGTTATTACTAACAATTTCACTTTATTTGATTTAATTGAAACTAGAGTGAAATGCTAGAGATAAGGTGCAAAAAAAGTTTGGTAGAATGTAGCAGTGGAGTGATAATTATAATCTTAGTCCTCGAGGAAGGATTTGGTTGCCTTGGAATACTTCTATGCTTCATGTCGAAATTATCTTCACTTCTGATCAAATTATTCATAGTTTGATCACTGATAAAGCTACCCAACAAAAGTTTAATTTCATTGCAGTTTATGGTCTACATAGTATTGAAACCAGGAAACCAGCTCTGTGGAGCACAATTCATTCTTTGTCTGCAACTATCAATATAGAATGGATTATTATGGGAGCTTTCAACTCTGTACTAGAGAGTGATGACAGATTAGATGACATATTAAATGGGGTGCCAGTTTCCAATGATGAGACTCATGATTTCAGGAATTTTTTAGATAGTACAGATCTTTTGATCATCTCAATATTGCTCTGCATACTCATGAACAACAATGCATTATTTCTCTTAGAAAATGGCTTCATATTGAAGAAAGTATTCTTAATCAAAAGTCTAGAATACAATGGCTTAAAACTGGGGACTCTAACATCAAAGTTTTCTTTGCTGCCATGAAAGAAAGACAAGTTAGGAACTCTATTGATGTTCTTTACTCCAACATAGGGGAGAAGCTTGACACGCCTATTGATATTACGAATGAATTAAATTATTTTTATAGAAATTTGATGGGTAGATGTGTAGATGAATTGCTTGGTATAGATCTTACTATTATAAAAAAAGGCCCCATCCTCAGCACTCATTCCAGAAGCATTGTGATCATGCCTATCACTTTGCAAGAGATTGACAATGTTGTATTCAGTATTGATGGTGCCAAGGCTCTAGGTATGGATGGTTTTAATGCCACTTTTTATAAGGAAACTTGGCAGACTATTAAATCTGATGTATATGCTGTTGTTCTGGATTTTTTTGCCACTAGTCATCTCAGTCCACAGGTGAACATTGCCTCTATAACTTTGATTTCCAAGATTCCAAATCCAACTTATGCTAGTGATTTTAGACCCATTGCTTGTTGTACAATGATTTATAAAATCATTGCCAAAATTCTCACACATAGAATGCAACATGTAATTGGTGAAATTGTAGACACAGCTCAAGTAGGTTTTATTCTTAAAAGGCATATGATTGACAATATCCTTCTAGAAACTGATTTAATAAAAGGTTACACTAGGAAAGGGATATCTCCTAGGTGCACAATCAAAGTTGATCTTAAGAAGACTTATGATTCAATTGAATGGTCTTATTTGATCGACGTTCTTATTGAGTTCGGGTTTCCTAATATGTTTGTAAACTGGATAATGGCATGTGTCTCCACAGTCTCTTATTCAATTCTTCTTAATGGCAAGCCTTATACACCTTTTCATGCAAAGAAAGGTCTTAGACAAGGTGATCCCTTGTCTCCTTTTCTCTTCGCAATTGGTATGGAGTATTTATCTAGATGTCTGGGTACATTGAAGGATAATTCAACCTTCCGCTATCATCCTAAATGTGCTAGATTTCATATTTCTCATATGATGTTTGCGGATGACCTGTTGATGTTTTGTAGAGGTGATCTCTCATCTATCCATGAACTTCTTAAAGCTTTCAAGATCTTTTCTCAAGCTTTTGGGTTAGAAGTTAATCTTCATAAAAGCAATATTTACTTGGGTGGAGTTCCCACTGATATAACTTTAGTCATTCAAGCTACAACCCAAATTTCTTTGGGTGAGTTTCCGGTTAGATATTTGGGAGTTCCATTATCAACAAAGAAGTTGGCTTATGCCACTTGCAAACCTCTTATTGACAAGATTATCGCAAGAACTAAGTAATGGACTGCTAAGACACTCTCTTATGCAGGAAGGGCTCAGTTACTCAAAACTATATTGCTGAGTATGCAGATTTTTTGGTGCCAAATCTTTATTTTGCCCAAGAAGATACTAAAAGAGATTCAAGGACTCTGCAGAAGTTATTTGTGGACTGGTAAAGATTAGCCTTCTAGGAAAGCTTTAGTCTCATGGGAGCAGATCTGTTTTCCAAAAGCTGGAGGGGGTTTGAACTTTACAAACTTGGAGATTTGGAACAAAGCAGCTATTGCAAAGCACTTTGGGTTGTGGCTCTCAAACAAGACAAGTTGTGGTTTCAATGGATCAACTCCTACTATATTAATCAAGCTAATATTTGGAAAATAAAGGTTCCTAATGGTATGTCTTGGGTCCTTAAAAAAACATGAATAGAAGGGACATATTTGATAATGGCAACAAATTGCATGATTTTGTTATTGAAGGAAAATTATCTATAAACAGATGCTATGAAGCTCTCCGAGATCCTATAGCCAATGTCAGTTGGAAAAGGCTAATCTGTAACAATAAAGCTTCCCCTAAAAGTTTGTTCATTACTTGACTTGTTGTACTCAATAGATCAGCTACTAAAGTTAGGTTAGTTCAATGGAATCTAGTTGATAATACAGCATGTTCTCTTTGCAACAATGAAGAGGAAGATATCACTTACCTCTTTTTCACTTGTGGTTATTCCACTAAAATTTGGATAAGATGTTTGTGTATTCTAGGATTCTCAAGAGGCCCTAAGTCTTTTTTGGAGGAAATTACAGTAGCTGCTGAGCAATGTAGAAGAAGACACAAACGTAATAAGCTTTATGGTATGTTGTTTGCAAAGACTGTATATGGCATAAGGATTCAAAGAAATCAACAAATTTTTGAGGGCAAGCACAACTCTCTTGAGCAGATTGTTGATACTATTTTGTTTAATGTAGCTTGTAGGGTTACTGATGATATGAAACAGCTACTGTATGGATAGGTGTTTGTTGCTCTTTTTGGTTGTATGGGGTTGTTGCCTTGAGTAGTTTCTTAGTTCTGGTGTTGCTTTTGGGTATCACGTGAAGGGTCTGCCTTATCAACCCTTCCTAGAAGGTGGGGTAAGATGGATACCGATGCTCATTATGCCCATTAGCTTGTTGCATTGGTGTTTGTAATATCCTTTTTTTGTTATCAATAATAATATTGAATTTCCAAAAAAAATATGAGGTTTGTTCTTAATGATATTAAGCAAAATCAACTCTATAGCGTTTTCAATATTGATGATATTAAGCATGTCTTTTTATCTAGGAAAAATTGACAGGATAAATCCCACCTTGGCCGATCTTCCACCACTGGTACCACCTTTGATTAATCCAGGTATAATCCGACCTTTGACCTCCATCTGCTCATATTGGGTTGTCACCTGTTGGTGACCTACAACTATAGGTTATCTTTCTAATTATGTGAATAACAACTAATTAAACATATTTTAAACATAAATTCTTAATTAAAGTCTTATATCAAATTTATAAAAAAAAAACTCTAAAAATAAAACCCCCAGCCACCCCAGTCCCCACGCCCTCCCCTACCCCACCCTACCCCACCCCATTACCGTACCCCCTCTCTCTCCCCGCCTCCTACTCTTTCCGTCCATCAACCGACCGGTGCTCCGGTGCTTCACTTGCGGTCGCCTCCGTGTATCTTTGGTGTTCTCATAATTCTACACGCAATCTCTCCTCTGTTAAGATCATCTTCTTCTAGTTTCCTTCGCTCGAGTTTTCCAACGAATAGAATAGTTGGCATTGCGCGAAAAGATGGCGGTGTTGGTGGTAGAGTTTGTGGTGGAGGAGAATAGTAAGAGCTGCCATTGTTGGTTGCTCGGAGAAACAATGTTGAAATGTTGGAAATGGAGGTTTGTGGTATATAATATTTGCAGGGATTAAATTAGTTGAGAATTGATGCAGATGATTTAATGATGATGTGGGTTGATGGATTATGATGAAATGCTGGCATTTTGACTCGCTTAGTCATCATTCTCATCTCAAAGGTCAGTTCATCACTTCTTCAAGTCTTGTTCTTTCTTTCTTTTCTTCTTCTCTCTTGCTTCAGAGGTACTGTTTGGTGTTCACCCGAAGAGAGGCGATGGTGGTTCTTTGATGTCGGCAGTGGTGGTGAGTGAGGGGATTAGAGGTGGTTTTAGGGGAGAGGGTAGGACAGCTGAGTTGGGGTAGGGTGGTGCAGGGGAGGGGTTGGGCTAGCGTGGGATTGTGCAGAGGAGAGGGTGGTGGCAGCAGTGGGGAAGGGGAGGGGAGTTTTTTTAAGTTGATTTTTTTTATACAAAAGTCAATGGTAATTTACACCGGTCAAACAAGTTACAGGTTATCTGTACCAATACGAGAAGATGGAGGTTAAAGGTCGGATTATAGCTGGATTAATCAAAGGTGGTACCAGTGGTGGAAGACCGGCCAAAGGTGGGATTTATCCTATCAATTTTTCCTTTTATCTATTCATAATAATAGAAACTCTGATCCTGATGGGTATAATAGTGGTTTTTCAAAACAATCACAACATTTAATTGGGCATGAGGTTACTATTGTTTGCTTGATTTATTTGAGAATGGGAAATTGTTGAAGTAGATTAATGCCACCATTCTTACTTTAATTTCCAAAGTTGATAAGCCATCTGATGTTACTCAGTTTAGACCTATTGCCTGCTTCTATAATGTGTATATATATAAGATCATTTCTAAGTTCTAATTCTCTAGGCTTAAAGAGATTCTCCCAAGTTTGGTTGATAAGGCTCAAAGAGCTTTTGTTTCTGGGAGATACTGTGTAATAGCCTGATTCGTGGGATCTCTTGAAATACTACAATAAAAAGAAGTAAAGTCCCAAGTGCACTATCAAAGTTGTAGGGGGTTGAAGATCAATCATTTGGTTTTTGCTGATGACCTTATGATGTTTGCTCATGGTGACATATCTTCTACGATGTTCCTATTTAGAGCTTTTCCTTCCTACTCTAAGGCCTCAAGATTATTTGGTAATCAAATAACATTGTAGTCTACTGTGGGAATGTGCAAGAATCCATTCAAAATGACTTTATAACGCTTCAATATCTATGAACGGCAAGTTTCCTTTTAGATACTTGGGGTCAGGGTGCCTATAGGCTTTCTTGTACCGAGGGTAATATGCTTATTGACAAGATGCTTTTGAAAATTAATTGCTAGAGCTCCAGTTTATGCTTATACAAATTCATGTTATCTCTGCCTTGATTAGTACTCAACATATTGGGCGCAAATCTTTATGCTTCCAAAGAATATTCTTCCTAAAATTATCAATATTGCATGGAGCTAGCTACTTATATGGGAAGGTAAAGCTACTCTAATTATGTTCTGTACCTCTACATCGTCTTGGTCATCTAATTCTCCATGCGGAAGAGCTTCTCAACTTTATTATCAACATCTTTTTCTTCACATCAACCTATGTTTCAACTTCCTCCGTTACATTAGTTTGGCCAAGTAAGTGCCCTGATTTTTGTCAAATGTAATTCTTTGACACAATAGGGGACTAAATTTATAAATATTTGGTGTGTTTATAATTTAGAAGCAAAATTCAAGTGTATGGGCCCACCTCATTGTTTAAGAAAATTAAATATCTCCCCCTTTTCCCCCTTTCATTACTGTGCACTTTTCAAAAAACAGTCCTTCTCAGCGTTTGATCACCTAATTTTTCATGAAGCTCTGGTCCACATTTTCTAATTTCTGAGTGCATCAATAATAGACCTATCAAAACGATTCCAGTCTGGAACCCAAAAATGAACCAAAATCAACACGAGACACATAAATGACCTAAAAAACAGACAATATAGACCTAATCCAAAATTTGCCTCTATAATATTGGTCTTAAATTCTATATTTTGATTTAAATATCATAGAAATATTCTTTTAAGTTTCATATTATTATTATTTTTATCAATAGTAATGTGATACTCCCTCCAAACACTTTTCTATATTTTTGTCTCAGATCAGTTTGATCATTTTCTATATTGGCATGATCTACTTTTGTTTGAAAATAACATTAAACCAAGGAAAGAAAAAAGGTAGAAAAAGTTATGTTTATAGGTGAAATTGAGAAGACCTGAATCTGACTTGGTTCAAACCATAACCGTCTCGGACTAGAGCCGAAACCAGCAGACCTGACCTAGACCCGACCCAAAATTCAACCTGATTTGAATTGACCCGAATCAAATTCGATCCGATTGAACCAATTGTCGCTCCTAAATTTAGTAGTCCCCCGACTTTATCTTTACCGCACTTTGAAAAGAAACTTAGAAAGTATAAAAGTAATAAGATTTTTTCTTTTATGAATTCTAGTTGTAAATATTCCAATCCCATTGTCTCTCTAAATCCTCAACCCTTATTTAATTCACCTTAATTTTATTGAACTGAACTTGTTTTTATTGAATTGATATTATTTCTACTAAACTGAACTTATTTTTACTGAACTGAATATATTTTTACTGATTCATGTTGTTTTTTCTTCTTCTTGGCACTACTGAATTTTACTAAATTGAACTTATTCGTACTGAACTAAACTTATTATTACTGAAGCGAACTTACGGCTGAACATAACTTATTATTACTAAATATTAATATTTTAAGGTGAATTGAACATGGCCTCATTTTCTCATATTGTTGCTATTCTACTCGCCCCGTCCCATATTATAGTGCTTATATCTTTTGTTTCGTAAAAATTATGGTTAGACAAACACATTAGTTAAAGCAATGATTGAAGTACTTGTGACAACAAAACAACAACTTTCAAGATGTAAAGTAAGCAGAATAAGACAAATACAATAATGACAAGTACATAAGAGCATGAATAATCATGGCTCCCTCTTTTCTCTCTCCTCACCTCATTCTTCCAAAAATCACTTTTCACTATTTTTTTCACCTACCCTTCCCATTTCACAATTTCATACTCCCTTCGTCCCATATTGTGATACAGTTTGATCGGCACAAAGTTTTAGGAGTGTTATTTGACTTGTTTATTTTATTGTGAGTAGTTAGTTGTTGGAATTATTTAAGTCCATAAAGTACAATATGGGACAAATGTGGGGAATGAGTGTATTGCAAATTAAAATAATAGCTGAAAAAGAGAGAATGTAAAAGCTAAAAATTACATTTTTAGTGTAGGATCATTCCATTTTTTAGAAGTGTATCAAGTAATATGGGACAGACGAATATGGAAAGTATATCAAGTAATATGGGACGGAGGTAGTACTCACATTCATGGGTTCCCCATTTATCTTCTAGCTCTTACTTTTTCGTACCCACCATATTTTCTCTCTCCTACTTTCCCATACAATACTAATATTAATTTCATTACTAAGTTATTCATACTAAATTTGTAGAATGTTAATTAGATTAAATATAGTAATGACGTTGATTAATGAGAATTTAGAAATTTTTTGAAGTGTCAAATATATGTTAATGTTGGTCTCTATTTGTAGAGGTTAAAAAAATGGTTTAGCATTTTTTTAAAAAATAAATTTAATTTAAAAAGTTACTCCCTTCGTCCTAAATTATTTGCTACATTTTGACTTTGAACACTATTCACTTTACCACTTTGACTGTCTTTAAGTTTATATACGTAACGGTAAACATATTCATGTGAGGTCTTGTTAGATTCATTTCAATGTGTATTTCTCAAATATATCACTTTTGTAATTTTCTCCTATACCAAATTTAAGATATTAGTTTTTGAAATCGTATCTTGGTAAGTGTAAAAAAGTAAATGTAGCAAATAAATTGGGACGGAAGTAGTATATCACAAGTAATACATTTGGAATCTGCAAAATAGTTTTCATTTTGTTGTAGAAAAGTGGTTATACATTTTTTTTGTAAGAAGAAGCGACTCGGACCCTGCTCAGGTCCTAATGGGCCAAACACTTGAGTGTAGGGGGGAAGGTAAGGGAAATATCTACCCTCAAAGTGCCCCTAACACTTGAGAGTAAGGGGAAGGGTAAGGGAAGTCCCTACCCTCAAAGTGCCCCTAGTGGGGATTGAACCCCTAACCTTGAGATTGTAAGGGTCCTCTCCTTTCCACTAGACCAAGTACTACTTGGTAAATGGCCATACATGAGTGGTGCAAATGATGCCACATGTTTACATAAGAATTAAAGAAGTAGAGGAACCAACCCTTCACCAAAGGGTTGTACTCTTTTTGGGGAGGGTTCAACAATCATGGGTTCCCCATTTCAGAGGAGAGAGAGTAAAATGGGGAGGTTAGAGCCCATGATTGCTAATGCTCAACGAGGGATATTTTTTCATGAAATAATACGAGGTCCATTTTTCAAGTACTTAAATGAGGGTATTTTTAGATTTTGGTACTCCCTCAATCCCATATTAATTGATACACTTCTTTTATTCGTTCGTCCCACATTAGTTGATATACTTTTATAAATGACATGTGAGTGCAATAGAAATATTTTTTTTTAATATTAATGGGTCCCACATATAATTAATTTAATAACCCTAGTAACTCCTAACTAGAGGAAAATAACGAACCGAGTCGGATCGAGTTTTGCATAATTCGACTCGTTAAGATCTTGAGTAGAACTCGAGTCGAGTCAATCACAATCGAGTCGAGTTTCGCATTGAGTTTTGACCAACTTGGACAAGCTCGAGTCGAGTTTGACTCGAGTCGATCTCGAGCTATGTGTGAGTTTTCCAATCTGCTTTACACCCATAAGATGGATTTTTATATAAAAATTGAATATTTTAACCATCTATTATATCATTCGAGTTTCTTGCGAGTCTTCAAGTCGAGTTTTGTGTATCTCAACTCGGTCTCATTAGTGTCTCGAATCGAGTTCGACCCGATCTAACTCGAGTCGAGCGTTGACCGGGCTTTGGCCGAATCGAGGTCGAGTAGCTCACGAGTTATCTCGCTCGATTAGCACCCCTACTCCTAACTCCACCAACATGTACTTCATGTACTAAAATAAATACCAACAATCAACTACTCTCAATAAAATAAGTTAGTTAAATAACATTCCTAAAACCCTGAGATAATGAAACTGTATCATCTAATATGTGATGGAGGGAGTACCATCTTTTTATATATATATATATATATATATATATATATATATGATAAACAAGAACACCATTTTAGGTGTGTCAAAATGAAATACAAGCACTATGTTATATTGTTATGGACGGATGGAGTATAAGGGAAGAGGATGAGATATTAACAAAAGGGTGGTTTATTTGTATATGATAAAACCGAGTTTGAGCAAAAATTCACAAAAGAGTGGCATTTATGAAGAATATAAATCCACGTTTTTCTTTTTTCACTTTACTTTATGGCAAATTATTGTAAAACACGGTCTACATTAAACATAATGTAAGACAACTCCAATAGGCCAATTTAGAATGGATCTAAGAACAAGCTTCTTCCCTTCCCCTGTTATACGCGCGTCTTGCAAGTTCACAAGTTGACGTTTTAGGTTCAAAAGTTAAGGTTTTTAACCCATTTGTTAATATCATAAGTTAATGTTTTGCTTATAAGTTAAGGTTTCTTGTCAAATAGTTAAGATTTATTATGTATTATATATGTATATATATATTTCGATTTAAAAGTTAACTTTCAAGGTTTAAAAGTTGATATTTTAAGTCTATTTGTTAAACAAAATAACTTATGTCAATATTCAAAAGTTAAAAGTTTATAGTTCAAAATTTTAGTTTTTAAGTTTAAAAGTTAACATTTTTAGCCTATTTGTTAATATTGATTCTACATAAATGGTATTAATTATGAATTTTCGCAAAAGTTAAAGTTTTAGGTTAAAAAGTTATTAAAAAGCGCAAAATTTAAGGTTTTAGGCCGAAAAGTTAAAAAAATCAATTTGTGTGGGTTGAATAGCGTGTGGCGCGCGTAATTGAGTTGCAAATTGACTTATTGGGCTGGTCTGATGTTAAGATTTAACATAAGACCGTCTTATAGTAAACCAACTCTTACTAATAAGTGTCGGCCTTTTACTTTTGTTATCTAATTCACATGCATCACCCAACTATAAGATAACAAAAGTAAAAGGCCGACACTTATTATAATAAACCCACTATTCCGGTTTTTTAAATTGTAAGGAGAACTCTGATCACATCGCAACTATCACACTTTCTTTATCCAATTTTTAGAGGCAAAAATAAGAGAATTTCCACCTTGAAATACCCCGCGAGAATTTCCACCTTGAAATACCCCCACGAGAATTTCATACCATAACCTTAAAGTGACAAGGCTATTTGTGACAAGGCAAAATAGCTTACCATTACCCACCACAAAAGTTATTAGAAGCATTAAAATTAGACTAACGATAAACTCTTACCCACCTATAGTGAAGAAACGAATAAAGGGTATGATACCAAATACTAAGGTAATGGTGTTCAAATGCCATCCACAAAATACAGTTCACCACCTCTGACTTCACCCCATATATCGGTAATATGGGGTAGTCGTCTTCACAAACCACCAGGCAACCAACTTCATTTCACAATTACCATAACAATTACACTTAGCCATGTCAAAAGTTCTTGATTCCCATTTCTTAGCCATCACTGCCATTATCACTGTACTATCCTCCTTCTTTTCTCTCTCCTTATATCATGTTTTTCATATAAAATGTGTTTTGCAAACTAACTCTTTTTTTCATTTTCTGGGTTCCATTTTCACTTATCTTCAGGTGTGTTATCAGTTCATTTTCTTTGTAGTCACAGCTCTTCTCAAGTTTGATAAAGTCACCGACTTTGCTGGTACTCTTTTCCTTATGCATAATCCTACTCCCCCTGCCTTCTCAGTTCTGCAATTGATTTATGAATTAAACTGAATCAATGTGATACTTATGTTTATGAGAACTATATTATAAATGCTAATGTCAATTTCTGTCATCATTATCATCTTCTTTAAGCTATAATTTGCACATACATTGGTTATTTGGATCCTATTTTGTGATTTTATGTGATGAAACATGTAAGGGAACAATAATATTTGAGTTTAGGGTCTGGGTTGTTATCATTATGTTGTCATGATATATAATGTATGCAAGAAAGAGTTTTATGCTTGCCCTTCGATTGGGGTTTTTGAGATGTTTGAAGAATGGGTCTCTCCCCTATATTTGGCTGAGTTGAAGGAAATTCTAGTTAGGTTGATTCATTTAGTTACTTTTGCACATCCAAAATAACACTTTCACCAATACTTGGAAGGATCTATTCCCTAAAGGTATGCACCAAGGTTGTCAGAACCGGAATTCTATTTTGAATCAGAAGGGGCTCTCAGAATCAGATTGTAAAATCGAATTATGGAATCGTTAGATTCTACAAAAAGGAATATGTTCCTTATAAAAAGAAACACAGGTAGTATCTATTAATAGCTTTGTCGCATAGTTAAGGTGAATTTAAATTAGATAAGTTTTCGCTATTAGAGAAGCCTCTAAAATCGCATTGAATCATAAAATCGTACGATTCTAACAACTACGGTATGCCCCATTTTCTGTGTTATGAGAAAAGTTGTAAAACTTTGACCATATATTCTCCCTAATATATATGGAATAACATAGTCATGCGAAATCTTGTTAGGTTCTTTAATGCACATCTATTTTTTATTTATTTTACTTATGTGTAAGTAGAAATATAGTGTTTAATGACGTGCTTGGAGACGGAAAAAAGTCAACTGGAGCATATATTAAGGTGGGGCCCTTGGGGGAGTATCTTTGCTAAGGAAAGAAAGTTGAACGCTTGCATCACTGCATAAGTTCGTGCGTGCGTGTGTGTGTTCATGTGTGTATTACTGGATTTATGCGCTGGTTCATTATGTCATATTGTTCTAAGAAGCTGTTTCACTTACATTATTCAGTGCCTTTAGTCACATTACCTTCTTAGATTTTATTCATGTCTTATTCACTAGCAAGTTTGCAACCAGAAAACATATACTTTCCTGTGTTGTGATTTAGTTGCAACATAGGAGGGGCAAATCTTTAAGAGAGCATGTGACGAGGAGAGTGATAGAGGGAAATAAAAATGTGGATATGTGATGAGGAAGAGATGTAGAGCTTATTACCAAATAGGGTAATTGGAACTAATTTGAAACTTCCTAGAAGAGGGAAGTTTTGCAACTAATTTGAACAGGGGAAGTAATGTATACGTATGGAGGATTTTATTATGTAGGCCATTTCTAGTTTCTTTGAGTAAATGACTATCAATAAGAGTTCAACTGTTTCCAAGATAGAAGTATAACTACTTCTGTGCAGCCTTGTATTTTGTGTTGGCTATCCCAAATCCTTATTTCTTTAGTTAATAGATACATATGTATTCGATAAACATTCTCTATTCTTATATTTTTTAGTTTTTAACATAGGACTGGTTCAATTCCACCCATTGAATTCACTTTGTAGTATCTGTAAAATGTCAACATGTACAAAGCACAAATATTGTGGGGTGCAGGAAGTTTAGAAAGACAAGCAATTCAAATTTGACCTGCTTGGTATGATTCCTGTTTGAAGGTGTATTGATTGTTCATCCTTCTTCAAGTAGAGTATCATGCTTTATCTTCTATTAAGAAAGTCTTAAGCAACTTAAACCAGGATGCCAAAAAGGTGAAGTGAAATTAAGTCTCTCTCTCTCTTTTTACTACCTCCTTTTGTTTATAATTGCTACGGTTACTTTGGGGGATAACTAAGGAAGTTTATGAAATCTATGCTATGTTTGTTAGGGGAATAGATAAAGTATGAGGGAGAATGTTGTAACAGCAAAAAAACAAAGCAAAGCAAAAAGTTGATGACAAAAAGTTACAACTATTATCATGCACCCGGGTGCACCGTGCGCATGGTGCACCCGGATACAATATGGAAACAGTTATATACTGAGAGCGTGCAGAAAGTAACATAAAAACTGCTTAGCCCAGTTGGTCAGCGTGCATGTTTGAGTTGTTAGATGGTCGCGGGTTCGACTCTCTTACCAAGCAACTTATTTGGTTTTTTCAATTTTGTCTTTTTCTCATAATATTTGGTTTCTGAATCTCATTTTTTCTTCTACAATTATTCTTTAAAATAATATTTTTTTTTTCTTCCATAGTCTTACTTCTTATTTTTTTTATTTATTCTTTTCATTTATTTTGCATATTGTTGTACTAGAATTATTGTTTCTAAATTATTAAATATTTAATTTTACGGGTAAAATATATAGTTATTTTAAATTCACTTTAATTTTTAAGCTTCCAATATATGACTAGAATGAGCAATACATTATACATAGTTCGAATGAGCAATGTATTTTAAATGAGCAAATATCTATTTCTAATGTTTTGAAATAAAAAATAAAAAGAGTCATAAAAAGTAAGAAAATGAACAATATTGCTTTCAAATGAGTAGTAGTTTTACACTCGAATGTGAAAAATAAATAAATGAGTAATTTATCTTTTAAATGAGAAATTCTATAATTTTTTATTGATTAGTAAAGATGTGTATATTGTTTCACATTAATGAATATATTACTAAAATGATCAGTTCATATTTGAAATGGGAAATATATTTTATTTTACTCATTTTGACAAATGAGCATTTTTTTTAGATAAGTAAACATTCTGGTCTCAAGTGAGGTAAAATAAACCTGCTCATTCACAAAATGAGCAGGTTTATTTACTCATTTGATCAAATGAGTAAAATAAAATTGCTCATTTGATCAAATGAGTAAATAAAATTGCTCATTTGATCAAATGAGCAATCTTATTTTCACAGGAAGATCAATAATCTCATCTTGAGTGAGGTAAAATAAATCTGCTCATTTACCAAATGAGATATTTTATTTTACTCCTTTGATGAAATGAGCAATCTTTTTTGCACAAGAAGATCAGTTAACATTCTAATCTTGAGTGAGTTAAAATAAATATGCTCATTCACAAAATGAGCTGTTTTATTTTACTCATTTGATCAAATGAGCAATCTTTATTTGCACAGGATGAACAGTCTACAATTTGATCTTGAGTGAGTTAGAATAGATCTACTTATTTAAGAAATGAGCGACTGTTATAGGTTATGGTATTTTTTATTCTAAGCCCATATTTTTTCATCTAAGCCCTTATTTTTCACTTCATGAAACAGTCGTTCATCTTTTTAAAATAATCAATTCCATTTTGAATGAGCAATTTTTGTTTCAGATGAGCAACTGCGTGAACAAGAAAAATAATGAGGGAAGACGACAAAACAAAATAATGAGCAATTTTTTTTAATAGTTTTGAAATGAGCAATTTTTCAAATTAGCAATTTCCTAAGCAAGAAAACTAGGGGGAAAGATAAATAAAAAAAGAGGAATTTAAAAAAGTAGGGGAATAAACAATAGAGGAAAAGGTTGTGATAAAAATAAATTGAAAAAAATAATAAGAAATAAAAATAAGTTCAAGGGGGCTCGAACCCGCGACCTCCTGAACACTCACTAAGATGGAATGATAGTGCAACCATTGTGCTACACCTTCTTTATTGTAGAATGTTGCACAGAAATAGTATTAGAGCTTTGATGCTGAAGTTCGCAAAAATTACGACTATGCCACCGGGTGCACCATGCGCACGGTGCACCCGGGTGTACGGTGCATGGTCTCCAAAAAGTTGGGTGTTAGGGTGTTTAATGGGAAAGCAAAAGGACAAGTGAGTCCCATAAGTGTGGGAAATTAGCTAGTAAAGATGTAAAAGTAAACCAAAGATAGTAGAAGTGAAAGTGTAACTATTAAAAAGAAACATTCTAGAAAGGAAAGCTTAACAATTAAAAACAAACAGAGGGATACTAAACGAAAAATTTACTAAAGCTGCTACGGAAGTGAAGCATTTGTTCTATGTCTACCTCCTTGCACTGGCTGCAGAATCATAGTTATGATTAAAATCGTATGCAAAAGGTGTTTGCTGAAAAGCGAAAAGTTGCATTCTAGCTGTATTATGTAAGGATTAAGATTATAATTTCTTGTTATGCTCAAGGGCCTTGAGGCAACTAGATAAACAAGGCTTTCTTTTTCCCCTGCAAATAATCTGTCGGCAGTTGCATGTGATGACTCACTGTGCTAGAATCTCATCAATACCCTATCTGATATTCTGTTCAATATCGTTTTATAAACTTTGAGGAGTTACTAGACTACTAAATTAACAGACTATATCACCAGTTCTTAGCTATCAATCATGTAACTGAATGTTATGCTTATCGCAGGGAGCACAAATTTTATCATTCTTGCTGTTTTGACACTAGTCATCAAAGCTTCATGGCATTTTAGACAGGTACGTGTTACTCCTCTTAAAATCCTTATTGCTGGCCAATTTTTATTTTCCTCCTATATCTCTCTGTCTCTTAATTTTCCTGGTCTTCATGATAATATAGTTTGGAAGTCTTCAAAACTTTTTGTGGGTTATCGAAGTTTCCCTTTGTTGGTGGTTTTACTTCACATATTTTATTGTTATGACTTATTTCTATAGCTTATCAGAATCAAATTCAAACTTGTGTACTTTCTACTGCCAACCTTTTCTCGAAGTATACACTAAACTTACGGATGCATTGTTTGCGTTATTGTAGCATACATGCAATACCGCGTCTAACATGGAGTGGAGTTAAGCCCTTTAAGTTGCAAAAGGCTTAATCAATATTAAAGAACCCGAGAATGTACCAGTAAATGTATCTGCATTAGTCCACAACCCATTGAGTCTTACTCAACTCGTAGTTGTTTAATCTGTTTCAAGAGGGGAAATTGGTGAAGCCCATTGGTGAAGTCCATAAAGAGGCAATCTTATCCAGGAGGAATGAGGCAGACCAATCCCCCCCCCCCCCCTTCCCACCCTCCTACCCCCCTAGTTTGTATTGTTAGAGCCTGTCAAAAATCAAGTTTTGTTATGAGTTTTCTGAACGCAACTCATCTGTTTCTCAGGTAGTTTTGACTCTGCTCGTGCTAATATGGGGTCTACGTTTGGGGTTGTTTCTTTTAATGAGGTATGAACAAATGTGTAGTATGCATTTGACTGTATTTGTTGACGTTTACCCTTGGTTCAGGCCTAGTATTTGATGCCAATGTGTACATATAAGTTGCGTCTCCTTTATATCTTCTAAGGGGTCGTTTGGTTCACTATTTTTGGGCCCCAAGTGATATGAATGCGCCTCCAAGGTAGAGTAGCATCCAAAGGAAGAATCCAAGTAAAGGATCCTAAAGTAGCTAAGTCCGAAATTGTCAAAGAAACAAATTAAGAACTCCAAGAAACCGTCCAAGATTCAATCTTTAAATCAAGAAACGTTTCAAGAAACAATCTTTGTATGTGTTTATGTGTTTAGGATATGGAAATTAAATCAAACAATCCTGAAAGATTTAATTAACTATAATCTCCCTTAAACCATTACTTGGAATAAGTAGATTAGCACTCAATAATAATCATTCCTGAAAATTATATGAATGGGCGAATTTAATTGACAAACAATTAAATACTCGAAAATTCTCAATGAATCAATAATTACTTGTTTATTAATGACTACTAGGCGCCTATTTATACTAGTACAATGTTCTAGTATGACTAGGAAACCCAAACTCTATCTAGAAAGCATAAACTCTATCTAGAAAGCAAAATAAATCTTAATCCCTAAAATCTAAGGAAAAATAAAGATAAACATAAGAAAAGATAGCTAAATAAGAATGATAGGATTTCACCCATATCAATCTTATTTTACACGCCTATAATTCTTATCTTTTACCAAAATCTATCCTAATCTTAATAGGAACTAGAACTCAACTAGGACTCCTCATAAAAACCGAATTCCAACCATATTTTCGGCCCTTATGGAATGTTTTATTACATGAATGAAATGACTCAACAAAAGCGAATGAAAGACTCCAAATGACTACATATGGACGCCCCATATTAGCCATCTCAAGCTAGTTCATCCTCCCAAACAATCATAGTCACAAAAGAACCATTAGCCTTGAGCTTGAATCCAAAGGTCTCAAGAACCAAGCAAGTAGGTTCATCTCCAATGGTTGACTTTGACTCTTCATGTCATTCTCCCCCTCTTCAAAAGAATTTGTCTTCAAATTTGCATTATCATAGTAAGGACTAAGATCTCAAACATTGAAGGTAGCACTCACACCTCCATATTCACTTGGAAGATCAATCTTGTAGGCACTATCTCCAATCACCTCAAGAACCTCAAAGGGACCATCAGCCCTAGGCATGAGCTTATTCTTCCTCTTACTTGGAAACCTCTCCTTTCTCAAATGGATTCATACAAGATCGCCACTTTTGAACTTTGGTTGCCTTCTATGCTTGTTTGCTCTCTCCTTGTATTGAGTGTTCATCTTCTCTATTCTTGCCTTGACTTGCTCACATGTTTTCTTGAAGGTTTCGAACCTCTTCTTTGCATCAACATGAATTTCAGATTTGGTTAGCACAATAAAATCAATAGGAAGAAAAGGATTGATACCATAGACCACCTCAAATGGAGATTGAGAGGTAGTGGTTGAATGAGTTCGATTGTAAGCAACTTCTGCATGTGCTAGCTTCATATCCCAATCCTTTTGTATCTTGCTCACCAAACCACGCAACAAAGCTCCAAGAGTTCTATTAGTTACTTCAGTTTGGCCATCAGTTTGAGGATGATGACTAGTACTAAAAAGCAACTTAGTTCCCACCATCTTCCACAAGCTCCTCCAAAAATGACTTAGGAACTTGGAATCTCGATCACTAACAAAACTTCTAGGGATGCCATGTAGGCGAATGATCTCCCCAAAGTACAAATCAGCAACATGTAAAGAATCATCAGTTTTATGCATAGGAACAAAATGAGCCATCTTAGAGGAACGATCTACCACCCCCATGATAGCATCTTTTCCCCTTTGAGTTCTAGGCAACCCTACAATGAAATCCATACTCACACTATCCCAAGGAGCATTAGGGACTGGCAATGGAGTGTATAGGCCTTTATGAAAGGTACTCTTGGCCTTTTGACAACTAGCACACCTACTAACCACCATATGAATATCCTTCACCATGCTAGGCCAATAGAAACTCTCACTCAATGTGTCTAGGGTCTTTTGAATGCCAAAATGACCAGCCACCCCACCACTATGGACTTCTCTCACCAACAACTCCCTCACGCCACTTTTAGGAACACAAAGCTTGTTCCCCTTAAACAGAAATCCTTCTTGCACTACATACATGCCATTAGGGTTAGTAAGAACTACTAAAGTCATCATCTTTTACATACAATTCTTTCAAATGATCAAACCCTAAAATACGAGCATCAACCATGGTTAAGAGATAGGAACGCCTAGAAAGAGCATCAGCAACAACATTACTCTTTCCTTCTTTATACTTAGAAGAAAAAGCGAAAGATTGTAGGAATTCAACCCACTTGGCGTGCCTATAATTGAGCTTTTGTTGCCCACGGATGTATTTGAGTGCCTCATGATCTGAATGAAGTATGAAAGGCTTTAGTCTTAAGTAATGAGACCAATGATCCAAGGCCCTCACAATAGCATAAAACTCACGATCATAGTTGGAGTAATTGAGCTTGGTGCCACTCAACTTCTCACTAAAGTATGCAATAGGCCTCATTTCTTGAATCAACAATGCACCTACGCCAACTCCACTTGCATCATACTCTACCTCGAACAATTTGTTGAAATCTGGCAAGGCAAGGATAGGAGCATGGCAAAGCAACCTCTTCACCTCTTCAAACGATCTCTGAGAGTTCCAAGAAAACTCTCCCTTCTTCATCAATTCTGTGATTGGAGCCATAACTGTTGAGAAGTTTCGAATGAACTTCCTATAAAAGGAAGCAAGGCCGTGAAAACTTCTACACTCATGAGCATTGCTTGGCGCCAACAATGAAGAAATAGCTTTGACTTTCTCTGGATTAACATCAACATGCACTCCATCCCTAGATACAATATAGCCAAGTAAAACAATACTAGGTACAAAAAAGTCACACTTTTCCATCTTTCCATACAGTTTTTGTTCTCTCAATTTTTCAAACAAAAGTCTTAAATGAGCTAAATGAGATTCAATACTAGTACTATACACAAGAATATCATCTAAGTAGCCAACAATAAACTTGTTAAGAAAGGGACGTAGTACCTCATTCATGAGCCTCATAAAAGAACTAGGAGCATTGCAAAGACCAAAAGGCATCACCATCCACTCATATAGACCTTGTTTGGTCTTAAAAGCTGTTTTTCACTCATCTCCTTCTCTAATTCTCATTTGATGGTATCCACTCCTTAGATCTATCTTTGAAAACACCAAAGCTCCATGTAACTCATCAAGCATGTCCTCCAATCTAGGCATAGGAAAACGATACTTGATTGTGATGTTGTTGACGGCCCTACTATCAATGCACATCCTCCATGTACAATCCTTCTTAGGGACAAGAAGGGCAGGAACGGCGCATGGACTCATGCTTTCTTTCACATAGCCTCGATCAATCAACTCTTCAATCTGTTTTTGTAGCTCCTTAGAAGCCATAGGATCACATCTATATGTTGGTTTGTTAGGCAAAGGTGCGCCTGACACTAGATCAATAGCATGTTCAATCCCTCTCAAAGGTGGTAACCCTTGAGGCAACTCTTTGGGAAAGACATCCCCAAACTCCTCTAAAAAAAGCTGCAAGGTTAGGATCCTTCATAGAAACATCATTAGTTAAAGTACATTTAACAAATAAAGCATATCCATGACCTTCTATTTCAACATCTTTTTCGAACTCTTTGGGTGAAAGGAACAAACTTTGCTTGCTTTCATCCTTCTTCTTTGGCGCAATAGTGTTAGGAGACAAGGGCATAAGTCGAATCCTTTTGGATCCCATCAAAACAGAATACACATTGGTCTCCCCCTCATGAATAACCTTTCGATCAAATTGCCAAGGTCTACCAAGAAGAAAATGACAAGCACTCATAGGAAGAACATCACGCCACAACTCATCTTTGTAGCTACCAATCGAAAAAGAAACAAGGGCTTGTTTCTTAACGGTCAAACCAGTCTTAACTCAACTTGTAAGGACAAGGATGATCTTTAACCAACAAATTCAACTTAGGGACCACATTAGACGCCACTACATTAGTGCAAGATCTACTATCAATAATCACATTGCAAGAGAAATCACCAACTCTACATCTAGTATGAAACAGATTTTCTCTTTGCTCATGATTAGGTGAGTGATTAACATGTCCTCCTAATAACTCCAATCATCCTAGAGTCATCTTCAGCATAGGCCTCCTCATTCTCAATCTCATCACTCTCATGGTCATTTTCCACCACATAATCATACAACCTCTCTTCCTCCTCCAAGGTCATGTATTGTCTCATGGTTAGGGCTTTTCTAGTGGGACAATTTGAAGCAATATGACCCCTCCCTTTGACACTTAAAACACTTCCTACTATCATCAAACTTCTCTCTAGAAACTACTAATTTAGGGCGCTCCCCCTTTTGTTCCCCCTTAGAAGGAAATTCTTTCTTTTCAAAGGTTTTAGAAGAAGAAGGGTAATTAGGGTTAGGGTTAAAGCTTTTGAAAGTGGTGTTTTTCCCCCATAGGTTCACTTATCCTCAAGTTCATGTCTTTCAAACTTCAAAGCCAATTGACACACATCATCAAAGGTACTATCGTTGGCAATATCAATCTTTCTAGCAATAGATTTATGAAGACCTCCAATAAATCTAGCAATCTTTTCTTGCTCAACCTCCTCATTACCACATAGCAAGCATAATTTATCAAACTCCAAAGTATAATCATTCACACTCATAGACTCTTGAGTTAAATCACACTTTTTCATGTATTGCCTTTGAATGAAATCACTTGGAATAAATCTCTCTTTTAATTTCTTTTTAAGCTTCTCCCAACTTTTAAGCTTAGGTTTTCCAAGTTTTGCCCTTTTTGCTTTTAGACTCTCTAACCAAATTCCAGCATATTTAGTTAGTCTAATTAGTGGCAATTTTAAACTTCTTTTCATCATCAAAATCCCTATAGTTACACACCTTTTCAAGTTTTCGAATCCACTCAAGCAAATCTTCAGGATTTGCATTACCATCAAAATCATCCAATTTTATTCCCCTATCAACATCATAAGTGGATTTAACATTTTGCACAACATCATGATCAGATTCATAATCAACATGATTAGGGTCGTTTTTCCTTCTAACAATATCATGCAAGGCTAAATGAGCGGTCTCTAATCTTTTATCCCTTTCCCTATCTTCCCTAGACCTAGCTCGGTCCTCTTCAGTGGCAATAAGCAAATCATGCAACATTTTCTCAAGTTTCTCCACACTAGACATGATTTAAAGCTTTAAAACAAATAAATACTTCCTCCTTTTTTTATTAGTTGACCTGTTTCTTTTATCACGTTTGCCAACGCGTGATTTCAATCACTTTTATCTTGGAAAATTGATTAGTAAAAATAAAAAAAATATGATATTTTGAAAATATATAATGAGACGAATCTAACAGGACCTCACATGACTATATTTTCTCTTACGTATAAATCACAAAAGATAGTCAAAGTAGATTATGTGAATAGTGTCAAAAGTCAAAACGTGTCAACTAAAAAAAACGTGATAAAAGAACTCAACTAGGACTACTCATAAAAACCGAATTCCAACCATATTTTCGGCCCTTATGGAATGTTTTATTACATGAATGAAATGACTCAACAAAAGCAAATAAAAGACTCGAAATGACTACATATGGATTATGGACGCCCCATATTAGCCATCTCAAGCTAGTTCATCCTCCCAAGCAATCATAGTCACAAAAGAACCATTAGCCTTGCTTGAATCCAAAGGTCTCAAGAACCAAGCAAATAGGTTCATCTCCAATGGTTGACTTTGACTCTTGACTCATGTCACCAAGGAACGGAATCGTTTACCAACTCCCTTTCTTCTTGTTTGGTTTAACCCTTCATCAATCCATTACCATTACTTTGGTGGTAATGGACTCTCCAATTTGTTACCTTCCCCTCCTCTCAAGTAACAAAATCCATTGCTTATTGGTAATGGTTACTATTCCATTTCCATTACATGTTTGGAACCAAACACCTAAATGTAACCATTGTTGTTATCATTCCTCTCTTTTATTTGTTTCCATTTCCTTTCCATTCCATTCTATATCTCGAACCAAATGACCCATAAATTGAATCTGACTTGAACTCAAGCAGGCTTCCCTCCATTTGCCAACAACACGCCGTTTAAGTTCAATGCTCTCTTGTTGACAAGATCAATATACTCATTAGAATATATAGCTATGGATAAGATTTTCCGTTTGATTTACTGTGATCGTTTTTCAGGATTTTGCAGTGGGGCGAGGACCGTCGATTTGATAATATGCGTGGAAATCTGGGAAAACTGGCAGTATTCTGGATCTTTCAGGTTTTTGTGACTTTATTATTTTTTTTTTTAACATTTACCTTTGAGCTATTCCTAAAACTTATTTTTGTTTCCTTTTTAAGAATTCTACAATTCTGTTGTCCAATCTACTATTTTATGGTGACAGGCTGTGTGGGTATGGACTGTGAGCTTACCTGTGACAATTGTCAATGCTAGTGACAAAAATCCATCTGTTCAGGCACCAGATATAATTGGGTGGATTATATGGTCCATAGGTTTCTCTCTTGAAGCTACAGCTGATCAACAGAAACTTGCATTTAAAAGCTCACCAAGTAACAGAGGGAAATGGTGCGATATTGGAGTTTGGAAGTACTCCCGTCATCCAAACTACTTTGGAGAGGTGAGTGTTATTTTCTATTTGCAGAACTTCAGATAAGTAGCCTAAAGCATAATCTTGATCCTCTAAATGTAGGGGGCATTTAGACTTTAGAGCCCCCCCCCCCCCCCCACACACACACACCAAACCCAATCCCTTGGTACTAAAACCTGTTTTCTGCTCATTGTGAATGACATAGCAAAATTGAAAGCTTACAAACGTGAAAGACCGACCGCTATACTTAAGACAATATCTTTCACTACACAGTTGGGCTAGCTATATGAACAAATTTATATCTAGGGTACAAGTTATGTGAACTCCGCCCCTTGCAATACCAGTGTTGCCTGTTACCCAACTCGCTAAACGCCCCCGCAAACTGAAGTCGAAAAGGACGAATTGTTACACGCAAGTGTTATACTTCTGGGTTAATTTAATCATATGTTTCCATACCCTCTTTTGTAGCGCGAAGCAGGTAACAAGGTGCAATACCAAGCTGTTGTCGTGCCTTTTAGGAAAACTACATGATCAATTTATATACTTGAGCTATCGTACGTGTTATTATAGATATAGTTATAAGGTACGGAACCTGTTACCAATGTTGAAGGCCAGTGGTAATGTGGTATAATATTTGGTCAGAGGGTGTGGTATCTCGTGTTCAAGTATTCAGCTTCATAAAGTATGGAGCATGTCCTTCAACCAAAAGTTTTCTCCTTCTTCCTTTATCGTTCTTTCACCTATATGGCTTTATCCACTTAATAGCTTTTAGAAAGACCACATATCTGGAGGTGCATCATGTGGTCGGAAAACTGTTAAGTATCACCTAGTGCCAAACATTCCAGGATAAAACATCGACAAGGTGTCTTGTAGATCCAACATATGATTTATAATTCATCTATGAATTTGCTAATTTACAAGAAGCTATCCAGTCTCCCTTCTTGTCACCTTTCTCGTACTAACCCAAAAACCTAGGTGAAAGAACGATAAAGGAAGAAGGAGAAAACTTTGCTGCGAAGCTTTTTACCTATTAATAGAACTCATATTGATTTCAAAAAGAATGTTATATATGCATAAACTGTAGTTCTGTACCCTCTTCATTTTCACAAAACCTTTTCCGACTGTTGGTCACATGTTTATCCTGGCTTCATAATGATGCTACATAGATGTACTTCTTTCAAGCTTTGTACTGTTGTAAAACTAGTGAGATGGAAAAAAAAAAGCTGTTCCCTTGGTATTTTACGCCGGTGGCTGGTGGCTCTTGTGAATTACGAGTAATGACTACATATGTAATGGTTTAATGAGTTCCCATTAAGGGCATGCTTGGGATGGGGGTAATGTATTAAGGGGGTAATAAAAGTCAAACATAAAAAAATTAAGGTATTTAGAGGTGATGATAGAAGGGACAAAGTGGTGGTGGGAAGGATAATGTGGTGTTGGTATGAAGGAAATCGAAGAAAGAGGAGAATTATTACCCTCGTTATGGGGGTAATAATTATCCACCACCACCCCTAGGTAACTATTACCTCATTCCCCTCTTTCTTCCATTTTCCTCCTACCAACACCACAATATTCTCTCCACCACCACTTATCCCTTCTATCATCACCCCCAAATACCTTAGTTTTCCTATGTTTGACTTTTATTACCCCCTTAATACATTACCTCCATCCCGAGCATGTCCTAACAATGTATAGATTTTTTCTTGAGAATGATTGAAGTAAAAACTGTGAACTTAAGGAGATTTATAGCAGTTTCCGTATGATTGGATTCACAGGAATTACCGGTATCAATAATCGCCTGCTAATTTCGTTCATGATGTTGGTAAGCAGGAAGAGGAAAGCTGATGTAACTAGATTGTCGTCGAAGGTTTACGAAGCACCTATTTACCTTAAACTTTTTGGTTTTACTTTATGAAGAAGTTACTTACAAAAGTGTCAAATCTTTAGGTGATTATAATGCGTAATGGTAAGGTGCTTTTGTAGATTTAGAGTGCAGAGTTCATCCTTTTAATTTCCGTCCATCGGGTCCTCTTTATTCTCTTTACAGTTAACGTCTAATTCACTTCAGCCAAGGAGCTGATAGTAAGAGACATATAAATAGCAAATAAGGTTTACTCATCCCCAAAAGCAGTGGGAGAAAACTCATACTGAAAAAGAGGACGAGATCAATGTTGATCAAAGTTGAGTTTCACCTTGGCTGCAGCTTTTGTCGATGATATGGTTGCTAACATATCCTGTTCCTATTTTAACCGAATTCATTATATGTTTATTGACCTCCCCCAATTGCTTCTATTTACTCTGCTTGTGCGCTTTTCTTAACCAATCTCTTCTATGCTGGCAGATTTTTCTTTGGTGGGGAATTTTTATCAGTTCGATACCAGTTTTAAAAGGTGCTGAATGGCTTGTTGTCATCGGGCCAGTGCTCCTCACATTGCTGCTCCTTTTTGTCAGCGGAATACCATTGCTCGAGGTTGGTTTTCAACATTATTGCTACTCGCAGTAACATTGTTTTAACAAAACCATTTACCAATCTTCCCAATATGTGTATGCAGGATTCAGCAGATAAGAAATTTGGCAGTGTGAATGACTATAGGCTATACAAGAAAGTTACCAGGTTATATTCATTTTCTGCTTCATCTTCCAATACTATTTCATGCCTGGGCAATCTTGCTATATTGTTGCTCTTCTCTCAAAATGGTAGTATGCTACCATAAAAGTTGCTTCAAACTTTCAAAATGAATTCTCGAAATATTGAATTAAGCAGACCCATCTAGTCAAGATGATTAGATCATAGGTCATTCAACCTATGTGGCCAGGACTTAGAGCTATGTTCTCTTGACCCTATTTCAAAATCTTGTTAGAATCAGATCAGATCAAATGAGAAAATTTCAGTTTTAAACCTTTTTGTTTCCATTTACTTGTGACAAAAATATTCGGCACTAGTGAAATTATGAGAATTAGATGTTTGAATATAATACATTGAGGCGAATCTAACAAGTATTACATAATAAATATGATCGAACTTCAATCCAATTGGGATAGTAGACCAGAATGATTCAAAGCAACTAGATCATATTTAAGTTCAGCCGAATTTACCTAAGTTAAGGTGAAGATAACAAAGTTGTTAGGACTCTAAAGAGAGGCGTAGTGGAATTTGGAAGCTCAACTTTGGATTGCTTAAGAAACTGAAAGATTTATTCATAATAATCTTATATGCGACTTTTTAAGCGAAAAATCAAACTGTGAAGTCTCTTAGGAAGCTCTCTTCGTCTGATTTGTGATTGCGTATAAACTAAAGCCTAAGAGGCTAAGAAACCTAAAGATATGTGACTACTTGTGATGAATGTTGTTTCAGCCCTCTCATTCCATTACCACCAGGAGTATATGGAAACCTGCCGTTGTGGTTCAAGAAGATATTCCTCTTCGAGCTTCCTTTTTACAGCAGGAATTTTCCTCAAGAAAGTTTTATGGTAAGGTCTTGCTTAATGTAATGATTTATTTGGATTGCGGGCATCTACTTCAAGCCTTTTTTTCCAATCTTAATTTAATTTTTTGTCACGTGTTGGGTAACTAGAATTCCTTGGTCTTAGACAGCCTCTGGTTGTTCTCATATTTCATTCGCTAAGTAACTATATTGATTCAAGATGAAAATTTTAGTTTATAAATCATGAAGGAAAGTTATATAATGTACTAGTTAGCTAATGATTTTGGAGACAGCTACTTGCATTTTCTTGTATGCGTTAATGGTAAAGTTGCATACACTTGGACCTCCTAATACATTCAAATCATCCAAAATTCCAAACAGATTGTCAAATGAGTTAAAAAAAAGTGCTTGGGAGCATCTAACAATATGTACTATACCTTGTCGTTGTGGACCTCATATTGGTTTAGGATGTGTTTCCATTCCAATGTTTTTGACTTAAATGAACTTAATGGAAATTCTTTGTATAGGTTATTGGAACTTATCTAAATGTATATTTCTTCTTATATAAGTCAAAATAAGTTGTATAGAAACGCTATCGTGTTACTTTTGCTGAATTTATTATAGCAAAACCAATGGTCATTTAAAATTGTCATATTAAATCATATGAAACTTATAATCTGGCTAACTATATTATATACTCTCTCCGCCCCATAACATAATGCTTGCATTCTTCTTTGATGTCCCAAAATGTTATGTCTATGTACTTCTGTACAAGTTTGCTTGGATTAAATTATCCTCAACTTTTACACAAACTTTTCGAAATGCCCCTATTTTTCCTGTTAAAATAAGTGCCCCTAATAATTGCTTTGCACAATTTCAAGGAACTTTATTGCTTTTCGATTTTTTAAAGGGGAAAAATTGAATACCAAGTTCCAAGACAAAATACCAAAAAAGTACTCCCTCCGACGTTTGCTTTTTCGCGCGAACTAAGTAAAAAGTGGAAAAGTAAGAGAGAAAGATGGTAAAAGTATGAAAAATGTGAAAAAGGTAGAGATGAGAGAAAAAGTAGGAGAGGAGTGTAATAATTAAGTGGACCAACCTATCATTTATGGGAAAAGGTAGAAGTTTCCCAATTAAAAACACCCCTAAATGGCAAATAACCTTAATTAAAAAAACGGAGGGAGTACTTTATTTATTTTTTTAACGTCGGGAAAACCTGTATACAAAGGCATTATTTTTAGGAAGCTAAGTAAATAATGTTTCGATGTCTAGTAGATGAATAATTATTGACCTTTTGTGTTAGCTGGTTTGACGCCTTGATTTCAGAAATGATGCACCTTTAATAAACACTTAAAGCCAATAGGATGATTGTCTAAATTCATCCTAACTTCCCAATCACTAACGGATTAGATGATGGCAGATCATGGCAATAGGAGAAAGAAGGTGCATGGAATTGAGATTACCCTCCTGAAAATGTGCTTATTTACAATGCTAGCATGCAAAGTCCTCTGGTTAGTCGATTATGATGTCCTATAGTTTGCCATTTGCACGAGAGACGTGCAGGTGGGATAATGTGAAGGCAAGTCTGCACAAGGCTAGTTCCAATTCGTTGTTTGCTTATTTATGTCAGATGCTACTACTAAAACAAATACTTCATCCGTTTTTTTATACTTGCATCATTGAGTTGGGACACAAGAATTAAGGAGAGGAGAGAGATAGAGAGAGGGGAAAAAGGGGACCCATGTCATTGGAGAGAGGTAGAGAGAAAGTATTGCCATAAAAGGAAATGATGCAAGTAATTTATAACTTTCAAAAGTGGGAAATGATGCAAGTAAAAAAAAACGGAGGAAGTATATGATCACTTACACTTGTTAGAATAAAACCTCTTCACCCGACATTTTTTTGTCTTAGACACGTAGAGAGTGAGGGATAGTTTAGTTAGTTAAGCATCTCTCGTGGCAGGAGGAGGTTGGGATCACCCCTGCCTTCATGGCACCAGGAAGAATGTCTTAGACATGTATAATAAGATTAAGCAATAGGGGCATCTAAGTAGGGGGTCCAAATCACATGAGAACCCATCTAATACAGGTTCATTGAAGGCAACATTAATTTACGTGTGAAATGATCAAAATAGTATACAAGGCAAATATTCATCGGTTACCTCATCTTGTTTGAACCATAAGTAGTTGGAGGTTTGTCATAGTATGGCTAATTGGTAAAATTCGTCATAAACATATAAAGTTAATGTCTGCATTGTTTGCTCTTTAACAATGCTTATGTTACAGAGCATTACTGATATTTGTGTGAACACTTTGCTCTGTCGCAAGGAGTAGGTCGAACCGATGAAAAAAGAATGAAGAGAAGACGAAGTATATATTGTAAATGAAGATTTTCAAAGCAACTGAAGAATATTTTTTCACCCTTAGCATTGCATCTCTATTCTCTTTTGCTTGCGCTTTTTGTTGTTGTACAGACTACAAATTCTTTGTTTGAAATATTTTTATCTAGACTATTAAGATTAGCGAGGTCTGGATTTCGCGATGTTTATGTGCTTAATAATTCATATGGTTGACCTGCTTCATGATCAAGGTAGAGCTATAGGGGTAGAGAAAAGGTCAAATGCAAATCTTTTACCGGACGTGTAATATTTGCTCATTTGGAGACGTTAAAATGAACAATCTGGAAAAAATAGCCTTGCATGTACTGTATTCATGATACGCCTTGAGTGTATGATGAATACTCATTAGTGGACAATTGTTAGATAGGCTATACAATATCATGATTGTAAGTCAAATACCTTGAAAAAAAATTACAGTGATTTTTTTGATGTTGGTAACAATATGAATATGATGGAGCCTTTTGAGTCTCCACCAACCAATAATTTAATTGAAAAAGTACATTTTAAAAAAAGCAAAAGGAGGGGGATGGGGTTGGGGGAGGAGAAGGATATACTCCCTCCGTATTGGTTTAATTGGTTTTGCATGCATTTTAAAATTTAAGGGTGTGAATGAATAAATTAATCAAAATGGTTTTACACAATTAAGAATGAGATTAGAGGTTATTAATCTTGAAAATATTTTTGATTACTTTATTCATTTATATCTTTAAATCTCCTCATTAAAATGAATGTAAAATGAATTGGGGGCATTTGGTACGTGGGAATGAGAGTTTGGGGATTAAGGGATGGGATGGAGAGTGGGAATATATGGGTGGGAATTTATGAAAATATTTTTATTACTTTGTTTGACAAGTGGTGGGATTAGAAGGGAGAATAAATTATAAAATTACTTAAAAGCCCTTATTCTATTCCATCTACTTACTCATCCCTTCTTCTTTATTAATAGCAAAAATGTCTTTTTACTCCTTATTTCTATTCCCACCCATAAGACATGCCCCCTCCAATGTATTATTTTGGTTGGAAATAGACCTCATTTAAACCCACTCCCATAGTCCCATTCACCTTCAAAACTTCCAATCCCACTAAACAGACGAGGGATATACAAAAATGGGGATATATAATCTCATTCCCACCCTTTATTCTCATTAAACAAACATCCCCTTGTTGCCATTAAACCGTTACGGACAGAGTATATCACTACCGTCTATTTTCTTTCCATTTCGTTTGTTTAATTTCCTTCTTTAATTTTGACCAAAGAAAAGAATCTATCTTCTGGATATTTTCTTTTTCTTCACTTTGGATATCTTCTACTTTTACCTAGACACAATCTTCTATTTTCGCTCTCTCCTTTATACTTGCTATCTTCTTTTGCATGCAGGATAAAATCTACTGAAAATTGTAAGGATTTTGCAACCCTAAAGTCCGCGAATCCACTTTCCGAACTCCCTTCAATTTTTTGGTTAAATTGAAGACAAATTAGAAACAATTTTAGGCATATCCAGCCATTTAGCAGTAATAAATTGACATTATTACAAAAGCAATATTTGGCAACCTTAACCATTTAGCATCCATAAAATAGACATTTATAAGCAATTTTGTCAACGAATGTCACCACCTAATTCAATCCATACACAACCATGAATCCATAATGGTTGAATTTATATTTCCATTTACAAGAAAGAGAAGGCTATAAGTGGGAGGTATAAACTGGCTGAGAGATTTGTTGCAACATATGTGCTGCTTAGGGACGCAGGTGAAATTTGTATCGACTAGGACAAGGAGTGAAGGTTACACCTTTGGTATTAGACAAGAACATAATGAATCCGCCGGGATGCAGACTAGAAAGTTTAAGAATGTTCAGCCTCGCAACTCTAGCTCGATTTTTTCCCCAGCGATGACGACAAAAGCCCATTCCTATGGACGACTAAGACCTGCAATGCTGACATGTTTTGTCATACTAGACAATAGGAATGCACTTCTTGAAAGGTAGCTCAAGGAGAGGAGAGTCCATTGTGCTATATAAACTCCACATTAGCCTCCCATAAGACTATTGTGGGACTTAAGTCTCATACCCTATATTGGGACCATAACATTTTGGGTCAACATCGAGAAATTCTCGACTTTTCAAACAAGTTGGAGAATTTAAGAATTACGAACAATCTATGCTATTATGCTATATTTTAAGCTCTTTGAGCTCTTGTTTATGTGATTGAGTTTTTTTGTGAATTACAACCTATTGATTAGCTCGTTTTGCTAATTATAGCCTTATATTTTTTTTTTTGCGCCAACTACTGCCTAGAAGCACTAATATCTTAGTAAGTTGCTCTCATTTTCACTAATCACCCTACAAATCTGTAGTTTGACCAATCAAATTATAATTAACATTTTAATATGCTTTTTTAATTCAATGTTACAATTTTTTTAAAATATGTATCTTTGATATATGACATTGTAACGGGAACATATTTTGAGATGACATTTCATCGCATTTTTAATACTGAAGACGTCATTTTTTGGAAAAAACGGACACCATCGCACACCCTTAATGGGCACAGATTTCGAGAATGCCTATGAAACGAATACCAACAAGCCAGGTTTTCGGGCACCTATATCAAGATGGTGTTTTTCGGATAGGAAACAACATTTTTTTCGAACGTACGCCCTTCATGGATAAGAATTTTGAGAATCTCTACGAAACGATTACCCATAAGCTCGGTTTTCGGGAATGTATTTCGAGATTGATTTTTCGGACTGAAGACGAGGTCTTTTGGAAACCAGACACCGTCGTATGCCCTTTATTGACACGAATTTTTGAGAATCCCTACGAAACGAGTACCATCAAGCCAAATTTCAGTGTTCGTTTTACGAAGAAATGTCGACTTTAGTCTGAAAACCCGTCTCGATATACATGCCTCAAAGCCGAGCTTGTTGGTACTCGTTTCGTAGGAATTCTTGAAATTCGTGCCTTTAAAGGCGTACGCCTATGTTCGTTTTCCGAAAAAACGTCTTCTTCAGTCCGAAAACCCATCTCAAAATACATGCCCAAAAACCCGACTAGTTGGTGCTCGTCTCGTAGGGGTTCTTGAAATTCATGCAAATAAAGGGCGTACAACAATGTTCGTTTTTTTGAAAAACCATTGTTTTCAGTCCGAAAAACCCGTCTCCAAATATGTGCCCAAAAACCCGGCTTGTTGGTACTCGTTTCATAGGGATTCTCGAAATTCTTGCTCATATAAAGCGTACGACGGTGTCCGTTTTTCGAAAAAACGTTGTTTTTAGTCTGAAAATCCATCTCAAACTATGTGCTCGAAAATCTGGCTTGTTGGTACTCGTTTTGTAGGGATTGTCGAAATTCGTAACAATAAAGGGCATATGGCGGTGTCCGTTTTTCGAAAAACGTTGTTTTCAGTATTAAAAAAGCAATTAAATGTCGTCTCGAAATTTATTCCCATTAACATGTCATATATCAAAATATATATTTTAATAATATTGTAAAATTGAATTTAAAAAATATTTAAAAATTTAAACACGATTTGACCGGTCAAACTACAGATTAGTAGTGTAATAATTAAAATTGGCAACAAGTTGGGGCCCATTCGGTATTACTGTGGTTTTTTTCTTGATTTTCACGTCATATGATAAAAATGAAATAAAAATTAGCCAATTTTTTTGGGAACATGATGATTTTGAAAACTGACAACTAAAAAGTGTTTCTGGTTTCGTGTTTTTGGTTTTTAGTTTAAAAAAAATTGAAAACTGAAACCAAAAAAGGATAAACACGCCCTAACAGCTTGTTTGGATAGCCAAAATAGGAGAGAAGGGAAGGGGAGGAGAAGGGAGATAGCCAAAATCACTTATTTGGATAAGAAGTGAGGGGGTGAGGGATTTAGAGGGAAGGGAATCTGAAGGATTAATTTATTAGAAATTTCTTCCTCCAAAAACGGAGACATTTGGAAGGAAAACACATCCTTCTTTCTTCCCCTCCCTTTCTCTTCCCTCACCTTCCCTTCCCTCCCCTTTTTTCCTTCCCATTTTTTATCCAAACACACTGTAAGAGATAAGTGTTTCTAGGCTGTAGTTGGCAAGCAAGAAAAAAGTATAAAGCTATAATTAGCAAAATGACCTAATCAATAGGCTATAATTCACAAAAACTTCTATGTAATTTGATTTTTTGAATTTGATTTTTTTAGCTTGGTTCCCTATTTTGAGCTGTATTGTGTGGATTAGGCGTTTAAGACTTTCTCTAGCCTTAGAAGGCAAACCTAGATCACATGTGGCATAAGTTTAGGAGCATCTCTGAAGCTCCGAACTTGAGATGTTGAAGAAAAGGGGCAAAGTAAGGCTTGCCTGAGTAGCCTGGCGGGTTAGCCCAATCGGACGTGAGAGTAAATTTCAATCTTTATGAAGAATTGACTAAAATTGAATTGTCTGGTTCTCCTAGCAGATTGGCCCATCTGGGCAAGAGGATAACATGGTCGGGTGAAGTCGCCCGAATGACCAGGCGAGAGTTCATTACAAATTGAAGAAATCACATTCGCTCAACCGAACGGTTTCCTGAGGAAGCTAGTTTTAGTTTATTTTGTTTCTTTTTACCAAAGCTAATAATAGTACATGTAATTTCGTTGGAGACATCTTAGTTTTATTCTAGAATTTCAATTTGTGGTTTTAGCTTTCATTTTTTTACCTTCAATCACCAGTTTTTTTCGATTAATGGAAACAAGTTGATTTTGTTCATCAATGGGTAATTGATTCTTCTCTAATTTTATTGGTTTATCTTACTTTCAATATTTTTTTTTTAATAATTATGGATTCTAGATTGGAATAATTTATTCTTGTTTCTCCCTTCATAAGCTAGTAGTTCAATTACAAGGCTTAATGAGGCACTACATGAAATCTATATTGTGAACCTACTCTTCATTGTTTGGGTACTAAATACAACAATTTTAGTCAATTCAATTTCATTCTTTCATTCATGTAATTATGCAATATCATGAGTTATTATATGGCTACACTAGTAGAAAAACATAGATTTGAGGCAATCTATTTGAGGCATTTTGGCCAACTAGTAGCAAAAACAATTCACCTTTGTCTTTATATTTAAAAGCAAAAGTATTATTTGAGGCGTTTTTTCGTTAGAATGCCTCTTATTTCTTATCAAAAGCATTTATAAATTGCATTTTTTCCTTTTGATGTTGATATTGATTTCTTCTTTTTATATAGCATTAACCCACAAAAACATAAGTAGGAAAAAAAAGACCAATTTGAGGCGTTTATTTCAAAAACACCTCATATAGAAGAGCTATTTGAGGCGTTTTTTCTTCTTCTAAAAAGCGTCTCAAATAGTTTTTCTATTTGAGGAATAAACCCCTCAAATAATGAAGCTATTTGAGGTGTTTTTCTAAAATCGCTTCAAATACCTCCTCTATTTGAGGCGTTTTAAAAACGCCTCAAATGTATATTCTATTTGCGGCCCCCTCATTTGAGGCAACCTAAAAACCGCCTCAAATGACCCATTTTTCGACGCTTCAAATAGAGGCTAACTATTTGCGGCCCCCTCATTCTTCTAGTGCTACTAATTGTTAGAATCGAAAGATCATATTTTTAGAGGCTTAACGCACCTGGTGAGTCTAATTATGTTACTGATCATACTACATATGTTAATTCAAGCATGTTAAGACCCGACAGTAAGATTAAAGCCTACTCTAGTTCCTCTAGTTCCTTAACTCAAGTATCGTTGAGTTGCCTTATTTCATTGCATTGGCATAAGCATGGTGACTGAACGAATTCCCTATATGGTTATTAATTGATTTATTCTTTTCTATAACAAGTTAGGGAATATGTCAATTAATAGCGATATAGGGCATTCGGTCTGTCCACCGTGCTTAGCCCTATATCGTTACATTTATCTAATTTTTTCCCTTGAAAAGAATATTGTATCTATTTGTGAGAGTCATTGTCTTCTTTGCCTATTGATCATGCTTTTGAAGTTGGTATGTCCGACCAACCTAGGAGAAGTAAAAGACAAAGGACAAACACTAGTTTTGGTTCAAATTATTTCATTTTTGATTTCTTATGTAAATGACATGTGATGAATGAAGATCCTAAAACTTATGTGGAAGCCACAAGCTCCATTAATGATAGTTTTTTAATAGAGGTTGTGAGAAGTGGTAAGTGAAGTTTTATAATATTCTCAGTTTTGGTTTGGTTGCATTGTAAATGAATATAAGGCTTGTGTATATTATTCTAAAATGCTTGGCTCTAATACTGTGATCATTTCTTGTTGTTGTTTAGTACACACAATGATGCACTCAATTGGACTAAGAAGTTTATGCTTTCTCAGTTTGAGATGAAATATTTGGGTGAAGCTGATGTGATTTTAGATGTTAAGTCACCAAGACAGTTAAATGTTATACCTTGTCCCTGGTTCTTTATGTGGAGAAAGTGTTGAAGAAATTCAAGGTTTTTTTTTGGTGAGTTTCTAGTTAGAACCTCTTATGACTCCGACATTATTACATGTTATTGAAGAATAGTGAGAACAATGTTTCTTAGGAAGAGTATGCTAAGATCATAGGGAGTCTGATGTTTATGATGAACTGTACTCGACCAGATCTTGCGTTTGATATTAGTAGATTTAGTCGATATACCCATAACCCAGGTGGAGAACAATGGGGTGCGTTTAGGCGTTTGTTGAGGTACTTTAGGGGGGTTAAGCTTTTTGGTATTTCCTGCAATCCTTGAGGGCTATTGTATTGATGCCATCTGGATAACTCATAGTGATAAGGTTAGCTCTATAAGTGGATATGTGTTAACTTTGTTTGGTAGCACGATATTTCCTGGAATTCTTCTAAACAAACTTGTATTGCTCAGTAAGCTAGGGAGTTGACTTCATAGCTTTGGACCTTGCTAGCCAAGAGGCTAACTAGTTGAGGAATCTGCCGGATGATATTTCTTTATGGGGGAGAGTTATTCTTTCCGTTTCTCTTTATTGTGATTCACGTGCTTCTATTTGTGTTGTCTATGGACAATGTGTATATATACATATATATATATATATATATATATATATATATATATATATATATGATATGGCAAGAAGAGGCACATTCGTATGAGGCACTAATCAACGATTTAGTTCATTGTGAGCGATGTACTCTCTTTGGAGTACACGTGGACTGAGAATAGCTTAGCTGATCCTATAACTAAAAGGCTACACAGAAAGCAACAATTAGGCTAGATCCCAAAAGGGATCGGAGTTCAAGTTGGACTTGAATTAGGAAACTTATGTCGTATTCAGTTAACCTTAGAACTTTATTAAGTTTAATTATTCTATAAGATTAAACCTAGTTTAACAATTACAATTTCAGTTAAGTAAAAATGAGCTTAATTAGTTTGGTAAATAGTGCAAAGAAAAACAACAATAGGGTATCAGTTTACATAAGTTCAATTTTCTAAGAATAAGTTTAGTTCAACAAATATAAGTCTGATTCTAGTAAAAATAAATACCGCTCAACAAAAATAAGTTAAACAAAACATAGTTTATTTTAAAAGATAATGAACCCTAATCCTATTAGAACAAGAAAGATATAGGGTTGTGCTAAATGCCGCCCTGTATTTTCCTATTAACGCCCTGTATTTAATATGCTAATTACCAATTTACCCCACATCACTCTTCCACAATACTTCTCCTACCACCACCCCAACTGCTCCTGCTGCCGCCACCAGCACCACCAACACTACCCCACCACCACTGCCGTCCCACCGCCACCAACAACACACAACTGCCCCACCACCACCACCACCACTACCCCACCGCCACCGCCACCACCACACCGCCGCTGCCCCACCGCCACCGCCACTCCACCGCAACCGCCACAAAAATATGACCGGCAAAAAAAAGTCCATAAAAGTGAGACTTATGTAGCACAAGACCCACCACGTGGTGAGACTTGTGTGGCACAAGGCCCACCACTTGGTGAGCCTTGTGTAGCACAAGGCCCGCCTTTTAATCGATAATTTTTTTTGTTATTTTCAAATTTTTATATATGTTTATGTTTATTTGTAATATTTATTTGAATTAAAAATTGTATATTTGTGAACAACAATTAATTTATTTAAAATATTAAAAATTAATTATCTTAAACAACATTAAATTCAATTAAATATTACAAATATACATATATATTTTACTGAATTTAAATATTTATAAAAAAAATTGTCCATTAAAAGGCGAGCCTTGTGTAATTTAAATATTTATAAAAAAAATTGTCCATTAAAAGGCGAGCCTTGTGCTACACAAGGCTCACCATGTGGTAGGCGGTAGGCCTTGTGCTACACAAGGCTCACCACGTGGTGGACCTTTGTGCAACACAAGGCTCACTTTTATAGACTTTTTTTCAATGGGCATATTTTTGCCCCGGTAGTGGCGGGGCGGCGGCGGTGGAGTGGCGGCGGTGTGGTGGTAATGGCGGTGTGGTGGCGGTGGTGGTTGGGGAGACAATATAGTGGCGGTGGGGTGGCGGTGGGTGGTGGTGGCGGTAGCGGTGGGTTGGGGTGGTGCGGTGGTGGTGGTGGTGGTTGTCAAAAATGGGTGTGGTGGTAGGAGAAATAGAGTGAGAAGAGTATGTATAAGGTTAGGGGGTTTATGGGAAATTCATATGTATTTAGGGCGTTACCTAGAGTATTTAGGGCGTCGTTTAGTCGTCCACAAGATATATCTTCCTTCTATAAGGATGTGAGGGGGCCGACTACCCATATGTTTTCAAGAAAGAAAAACCGCCACCCGCATATCTCTTCCTCCCTTATTTCTTGTGCCACCATATAGAATGATATTTGATGCCTTCAAAATTTTCTATGGGTATTTAAGTAGTTTTTTAATTGATCATTATGGTAGACGATGATTCATATAGGTCGCCATTCGAGAATATCGACAAAGGGAATTCGTTTGTGTTCTTGCTCTCGTCAAAGAGTAATATATGTGGTATTCATGTTTCGAAGATATAATATTTATTAAGTTTGATTGTTTCTTAATATATGGGTTCTCGGATAAGGTTGAGATAAATGCTTATCATGTTTGGGACTATGGATAGTTAATAGATTTAAAACTTAACAATATTAATTAACTACTTAAACTATTACAAACATTGTTAGATAAAACTGTCTGCGCTATTCTATTGGCTTGTAGAGCCCCACGAGCAATATCCGAAAAGTGAAGCATTAAGATTACAACTATTATTTACAAAAGGGGAGGAGGGTACTGATACAACAAAATTACAGCAAAAGGGTTGTTCCCTCGCCCACCTAGCAAGCTTGTCCGCGTCCTCCTTCCAACTTTGGCTATCTCCCATGTTCTATTCCTCCCTGGGTGGGCCCTGCACATTGAAGCCAAGTTGCAATACCAATCTTTAATCACAGGGGGGTGGGTGACATGATCCACTGCTATTTTGGAATCCGAGATGATATGCACATTACTCAGGTTTTAGGCCACTATCCAGTCTAGGGCTTCATGTATGGCCTGGAATTCAGCACTAGTAGCATCACTACTTTTCATTTTTTTGTACAAGGCCATCTGGCAATTGTTTCTGCTGTCCCTCAGTACTCCCCCTATTCCTGCTTGTAGGGTCTTGGGGTAGAAGGAAGCATCTACTTTGACCATATAGTGAGTGGGGTGTATTTCTAAGCTATCTGCCAGTAGTGTTTCCTTTCCTTGGTTGGTGTTTGCTTTCCCAAAATTAGTTGTAAGGCGCATGGTTTGGTGATACACCTGCTGTGCCTTAATATTCTTTTGTTGAAAGACCCAAGTATTCATTTTCTTCCAGATTTCCCAGCAACCTATCTCAAAGGTAGTGTTCTAGTTGGCCTCAGTGCCATCTTGGTTAGTGAATAGGTTATTAGTGATCCATAATTCATCACTATCTATGTTGAACTGAGTGGGTACCTTATCGAAGCAGAGCCAAACTTCCTGAGCTATTGGGCAATGTCTCAATACATGGTGCCAAGTTTCATGTATGTTTGGACAAAAGGGGCAGTTTTGTACTTGCACTCCTTTTTTGTGAAGGGTAGCTTTGACAGGTAATGCATCCCAGAAGATAAACCATAGAAAAAATTTGATTTTGGGTGGTAGAGGGCATTGCCAAAGTTTATCCCAACTTTTAGTATTCCTAACTAGAGTGGTGATTGGTGAAGGTATATTGTCTTTGCCAAAGCTCAGCATAGGTTGTCTTGGTGTTAAAGAAGCGCCCTTGAGCAAGGGAGCAAGTAAGTTCATCAGTACCAGCAGTAGGAATAAACAAAACAGAGATGGTATTTAGCACATCCTGAGGTAGTACAAATGATAGGTTATCAAAGTTCCAGTTTCCCTCTTTCAGGCATTCAGAGACTTTCATGGTGAGGTCTGTGGGGGTTAAGGGAGCATGAATTATACTTCTTAGGTTGCCCTTCCTAGTCCAGTCATCTAGCCAAAAGGAAATATGGTCCCCACTACCTATAGACCAAATAACAGATTTGGTAAAGTTATCCCACCCCTTCCCAATGTCTTGCCAGATATGAGATTCTCTCTTAAATCTAGTAACACCCTGTGTTGTCCTAGAGTATTTGGCTCTTAGTATTTTGGTGGCTAAGTTATCATTAGAGTCCACCTTCTAGCATAATTTTGTCAAGGAGATCTCATTGAGGAGTAACTGTGACCTACAGCCAGTTCCTCCCAGTGTTTTGGGGGCACATATTTTCCCCCATCTCACCAAATGTAGTTTCTTCTTTTCTTCATCTGTTCCCCAGAAAAAATTTCTCATAGTTTTTTCTAGTTCTCCCAGGCACTTCTTTGGGAGGGCTAGGCAGTTCATAGGGTAAAGGGCCATGGAGTTTAAGGTGGCGTTCATTAGGATTGCTCTACCTGCTTTGTTTAGGAATTTGGCTTTCCAAGAGGCTAATTTGTCCTTCATTCTCTTGGTCAGGTAATCCAATTGGCTATAGGTGGGTCTTTTATCAGTGAGTGGGTAACCTAAATACTCCCCTAAGTCTTGGTTGGCCTTAATGCCCAACATATCAGTGAGTGTTTGCACTTGGCTGGGAGGAACGTTTTTTGAGAAGTAGCATTTGCTCTTACTTTGGTTGACCTTCTGTCCTGAGATTTCCCTAAAGTGTGCTAGGGTTTTGAGAATAGATTTTACAGATCCTATATTAGCTGCACCAAAGAGGATGAGGTCATCAGCAAAGAGTAGGTGAGATAGTCTAAGTCTGGATCTACAAAAGGTCAAAGGAACCCAAGAGCCATGCTCACAGGTAGAGTGGATGAGTTTGGAGAGGTGTTCCATGCAAAGGATAAAGATGTAGGGTGATAATGGGTCTCCTTGCCTAATACCTCTAGAAGGTTTTACTGTTTCAAAGTGTTCACCATTGACATTGATGGTGAAGGAGGTTAAGGTGATACAAGACATGATGAGTTGACATGTGTTTTGGTCTAGATTATGGGGCAATCTAAGATGAAGTCCCATTCTAATCTGTCATAGGCTTTCTCTAGGTCCACCTTAATTGCTAGATAACCCCTCTTACCTCTACTAGTTTTCATTGAGTGTAAAGCTTCAGTGGCTATGATGTAATTAATATCCGTCCCTCTGTTAGGAATGAAGCTGTTTTGGTTTGGGGAGATGATGTTGTTGAGTAGTGGTCTAAGTCTCTTGACTATGATTTTGGTTACAAATTTGGCAATGGTAGGGCATAGGCTAATAGGTCTAAACTGTTTGATTGTTTCTGGGTGTTCCACTTTAGGGAGTAGAGTAACAATGGCTTCATTCATTGAAAGGCTCAATTCCCTATCGCTGAATACATTGTGGTAGAAGTGGTACAGGTCATTCTTGATGACCTGCCATTGTTTTTGAAAGAAGAAGTTGTGGAAGCCATCCTTCCCAGGTGCCTTCCAAGGACTAGAGCTAAATACATCATTCTTTAGCTCCCTGACATAAGGTGTAAAGGCCATGTTGATGCTATCAAAGATTCTATTAGGTCTGGGCACAGAGGTTTTCTCAGTGGTGAAGAGTTTAGAGTAAAAGAGCCAAATGTGTTCTCTAATCTCAGTGTTGGTCTTAAGTTCTTCTCCTACTTCATTTTTAGGAGGGTGATTCTATTTCTCCTTCTCATTCTAATGACTGAGTTGTGAAAGAAACTGGTATTTTTGTCTCCTGAAGTGAGCCATTTCTCTCTAGACCTGATCCTCCAATACTCCTCCTCTTGGTCCAATATTCTATCTAATTCTTGCTAGAGAGAGAGTTCTAGTTCCCAGAGAAATTGGTTATTAAGTTCTGAGTCTAGGTGTTTCTGAATACCATTAATCCTGCTCAGTAATTTCCTCTTGCTTTTAAAGATGTTACCAAATCTACTACTAGCACAGGGTTGGATGTGATTAGGCAACAGTCTCAGTTTGAGGGGTAGGTTGCCCTGGTTTGTGGTCCAAAAGTTGTTGATTAGGCTAGTGAAGGAGGGGTCGTGGTACCAAAGGGGTTCCAGTTTGAAAGGTTTGGTGTGTTTATGGTTGATTGGTTGGTTTTGTAGGTGAACAACAATTGGGCTGTGGTCTGAGCCGGCCGTGGTGAGGGTGTTGACAACCATGTTTGGAAATAAAGCCAATAGCCCAGAGTTGGCAAGTGCTCTATCCAGGCGTTCCATAACTCGTTTTTTCCTCTGTTTATTGGTCCAAGTGAATTTAATTCCATTAAAGCCCAGGTCAGTAAGACCACAGTTATCTAGGCAGTCCCTAAGCGCTCTCATTCTCTTCAATTTGACTGGTTTCCCCCCAAATTTTTCAGATTGACAAAGCATTTCATTAAAATCTCCTATTGCTAGCCAAGGTAAGTCTAAGTACACAACAACATTTCTCATTAAATCCCAAGTTTCTAGTCTAGATTTAAAACTAGTGCTAGCATAAACACAAGATAAAAGGAAGGATTGTTGAGAGTGACGTACCTGGACAACACCATGGATCATGTGGATGTCTCTTCCCATGTTGGTGAAGTCCACCCTGGAAGAGTTCCACAAGACCAGCAAGCCACCAGAAAACCCCTAGGTTCAGCATGACAGTGTTCGTCAAAGGGGAGTGATTCAATAATTGATAGAACGTTCTTAATGGAGGTTCGTTGTTTCACATAGGAAGACTAAGTCAGGGTTGTGTTCTTGGAAAAGATGGAGTAGGTTGGTTTTGAAGCTGGGCCTGGAGATGCCCCTGGTGTTCCATGCTAGGATGGACATATCAATTGGTAGGGAGTTTCTCAGTTGGGATTGATGCCCCCTGCTCGAGTTCCCCATGTTCTTCCTCACCCTTCCCTTGGAGAAGTCGAATGATTCCTCTTTCTTTAACAGTTGTAAGGCAAACTCTATTGTCCAGAGGTCCCACTTTTCCTTTTCCTCCTCTACTTGCAAGTCTTCGTGCTTGATGAATGGTTTTTTTTATCGGGTTTAGGATGACTGCCAAGCCTTCGAAAACCTTGTTTGTATGCGCTAGGAACACTGCATTGGTGTGGGTGTCCATCAACATGCTCAAGTGGGAGGTCAATAGATAATCCGTCCTCAATAGAGGCAAGATCGGAGCCGGATCTATAAGGAATATGCAGTCCTCCCTCACTACCGTTTCCTCTTCTGGTGGTAGTGACTTGTACCAGTCTCTCACTATCTTTGCTATTATTGGGCATAAGCCTTGGAGATCTACGATGTTTGGCAGATGTATCGGATGCTTCTCCTTTTCACCCTTCAGTTGGTACACCATCTCTGTGAATGGAACATCCGCGTATGTTGGTTTGACGATGAATTTCCTGATGATGTGGGGATGAACTGTAATACAGGAATTGGGGGCTCTGAGAGGAAACGACAGTTGTTTGGGTTGATCTCTGGTTGGGTAATGATCGGTTTCTCCGAGAATGAAAGATACCTTGGTGTGTTTTCGCATTTGGTTTTGATGATGTCGGTGGGTGGTGCTATGGGTGGAATCTGGTAGGGTTGTTGTGAGGCTGGTTTCTGTGTTTGGAAGAATGCTTGCAATATTTGTTGGTGATTTGGGTCCATTGAGGAACAAGAAGGATGGTATTGTAATGGAGTTGCAGAATAATTTAGGGTTTGTGTGAAGAGGGAAAGTGGCGGAGAGGTTGAGATAGTCGGGGGTTTGTTTGGGTTGTAGGGTGTTGACGAGTGGGGACACACGGTTGGGTGGGATTGGTTGTTGGAAATTGCTTATAGATAAGATATCATCCATTTCTGGGTCACGTGATTGAACACGTGGGTTTTTTAAGCAATTTGAATTGCATTGAAAATTTTCCTTTTACTTTTCCCGCCAAACCAAGCGTGGCCTTTTCAAGCCACCTTGGTACTGGTTTCCCGTTGCGTCCTCCATTGGAGTGACGTTAATGCCGTTGCTTAGACGCTGAAGGAGTTCGAGATTTTGTAGTTTTCTCCGGGTTTTGTGTTCTCTTCGACCATTTTCCTTCATTTAGATTTCCTCTTGTGAATTTCCTGCCAATCGGTCACATTCGAGCTCTGTTTCCCCTGATTCATGTGAGCGTTTGATTTTGCATCAGCCTTAGTAGCGTTATTCTCAAACGAATGGGAGCGACATTTAGCTTGATTGTGTCCAATTTTGTTACAAGTCGTGCAAAAAGGAGGTATATCATGCCAGACTAATTTTTGCTTTGAGTTTCCAATCCAAATAGCCTCCTTTACTGGTTGAGCTAGGTCGAGCATGACTTGCATTGCGACTGACATTTTAGTAATGCCTTGGAAGGAGTTTTTTCCAAACCCTATTAGTTGCCCTAGGGATTGTGCCACCTTAGTTAGGATTTCTCTATTGTGGAGTTCCACGGGTAACTCAGTGATGGTGACCCAAACTGGTGCCATTTTGATATTCATTTCTGTTGCCTTGAACCCAGGTGTCCAAGGTAGGGTGGCAATATAGAGGCCATTGAAGAACCAAGGTTCGCTTTGAAAGATTTTGGCTTTTAGGTCTGGTGTAGCAGCCTTAATCAGGAAGAAGCCTCTTCCTAGGGTGATGAAGGGGGTTTGCCGGTGGATTTGCCATAATTTCCGGATGCGGGGTAGTAGGAAGTCTGTAGAGAAAGATTTCCCCACAACTTTGAAGATTATGGAGTTTTCCCATTCTGTAGTGAATTTGTTGAAGGTTTAGGGTGGAATAGGGATCAAAATCTTCGATTTGGGATTGAAGGAGGGTGGTGGAGGTGTTGGTGTTGGTGTTGGTGTTGGTGTTGTCAGGGGATTTTGGAATGATGCTACTTGGTTTTGGTTTTGGTTTTGGCTAGGTTGGGTTGGGTTGGGATATGGTTTGGTTGGGGTGTATGATTATGGTTAAGGGTGAGGTTGTGGTTGATTGTGTGAGGGTGGATGTCGCTGTTAATCACGACGGCAAGGTAGGAGCGGTCGTCACTGTCCTGCTGAGGCCTGAAGGGGGGCTCCGGTGTCCTGCTTGGCGTCGTCCCTACAAGAAGACTCTCTCTCTCTCTCTCTCTCTCTCTCTCTCATCTTCAATGTTGTGGATTAATCATATCTCAATTTGTTATTGATCCTACAGGGTCTTTTCGAATCACTTGACAACAAAGTATTCCGATGATTGGCCAACTTGTTATTCACTAGCATTGACTCCACCCTCAACTCTATAGTTATTGCAATACTTTTACTTTTAAGGTCAAATTTTATAACTTTGAACACGAAGTCTCACCATTACAGATAAGAATAAAATTGTCATGTGAGATTTCGTTAAATTCATTTCACTACTACAAAACGCGCCATTTATCGGCGCTTTTTAGGCAATATCTCGGCGCAGTAAAGCGCCGAGAATTTATTTCTCGGCGCTTCTAGGAAGCGCCGAGATTTTGGCCGTCGAGAAATTATCGGCGCTTTATAGTGCCGATATCCTCGGCGCTTTTGTGTGCCTCCGCTGACCCTACGCACATAAAAGCGCCGTGATTCTCGGCGCTTTTGTGCGCCCCTACCAACCTCTCAACACTCAAAAGCGCCGAGCTTCGCGGCGCTATTATGCGTCTCTACTAACCCTCGACATTTTAAAGTGCCAAGCTTCTTGGCACTTTTGTGTGCTGAATATGTTACCGCTACTAAGAGATTTTTTTCTCATTTTTTAATTCATTTTTCCTCTCTATTCGTCTTGTTTTATAAATGCATTTTATTATCGCAAATGAACATTGAATAATATATAGTTCATGCAAAAAGGCTAATAAAACAATTTTATTTATTATGAATAATGATAACTAATATTACAATCTTAGTGTTATAGTGAAGATTACATAAAAGGAGAAATGAAAAGGTAAGACATACTACATATATGAAAATCATTATACATAGAGCTGTATCACTTAAATTTAGCAAATTCCAAGCCGTAAAAACGTCATGCTTCGAGCTTCTTGTCGTCATTCTCCGCTTCCTTCTAAGATTACTTGCAAATTTTGCAATAGCATACTAATCTAATCTGTAGATAGGAAAAGAAAACATTAATAACTCAACAACGATAGATAAAAAATATATATTTCAAAGCAACAAGGATGATGAAATTATACAAGCCATAATCCGCAAAATGCAGTTGCATATTGTGTGGTCTATAATCAAACTTTGACATCTGTTATCTCTTATTTGAACTTTTCAGTATATTAATAAAATTGCAATGATATTTAAGATAATATTATACTCTAGTCACTATAATCTAGAGATAAGGTTCTACAGTGCTAAAACTTCATGATATATTCTACAACATATGCTCCAAGATCTTGAATCACAAAGGAGAATGGTGCAATACCAATCTCGATGCCACCCATTTGACAAGTTATTAATACATTTTCACTACCATAGATATACTATAAGTCAAAAAACCCTACTTACCTTGTCTCTTTGAACGGGACCTCCTTCAGTCTTCTGGCTAACTCAATTTCAGCAGCTGCCGCCCTAGGGACAAATCGACTATCCTTGCACATAGCCTGGCAGCAAAGAGCATAACAAGTATATCAACGTTTTATAGTCCCCTGACATTTATTGGACTATAAAATAGAGTGCACAAACTCACCTTGTAAGTGTTTACTCCATCATCAACTGCTCTTTCTAGATCATCCAAAATACTCTGTACCTCCTCCTAATAGAACTGTTATGCTCCATTGAGACAAGACTACATGAGTGACCATTTATGCAAGGTTCAAGTTGAAATCAACCTGGCCTGTAGCTTGAATTCTTGTTTGTGACATTGATAAGCCCCCATCACACTGTCCTAGCCTACATGCAACAACAACGAGAATAAGATCCCTTTTCTCACAATATGTACCCACAACACATCAAGTCCATGAACTTGACCACATTCTAGCTGCGTTATATCCACTTAGCCTCATCTTATATTAACTTGGCATCCATTGGAGGAAGACCATGCTCTCCTCAAGGCAAGACAAAGAATCAGGTTGGTACGTATGCTTGACAATGGAATTCGACCACTTTGATCCCCGTCTCACTAAAGGATCACATACAATAATCAAAACGAAGGGAAAAGGATGCACCTGTTGTACAAAACCCTTGCAAGAAGTGGCAGATTGACAATCAAACAGAGGAAAAGTAGCAGCAAGAAGAACGCGAAACAAAGGCATCACCGCGCCAAACCCTTGCCACTGACAGGCAGCACCTGTATGGCTTTAGCAATTCAAACGAGAAGGCAAAACGCAATGACTGAACAGAGGACAGCCACGCAAATGGTTCAATAGCGGTCCATCCAAGTCTTGAAATTGCTATATCAGGAAACGGTCTGCCATAAAAGGAGATGAACTGATTGATTAGACTATACTAGGTTATACGACAAGTCATAATCTTAATTAAAGCATAAAAATCAAGAATATATTACACATGACTTATAATAGAAGCAAGGATTGTTGATTTAGAGGGGAAGAACTTACTGATTTACGAATCATAGCCATCTTCACTGAATTTTTCTTTATTTGAGCTAGAGCTTCTTGCTCTCTTTGCCGGATCAGAAGTGAATCAGAATGGAGTTTCCTCAATGTATCATTGGCAGACTGTGGACCAAAATTAAACAACGTGCAGACAAAGTGATAGACATCTAGCATAGAAAAAAAAATACAGAGATTAAAATTGGGGAAAGATAATGAAGAAGAAGAAGAACCTGAGAATGGGAATTTTAACTTGATGGGAAGGATAACTGGATCTCCATCGCACTATTCAGCAAATCAATTGAATTTCTAAATGCTTGCATTCTCGAAGGCATGCTAAAGGCAAAATGCGATTTCTTCACGATTACCGCCTGCAGTGATTGAACGAAAATGCATAGAAATCTAATTTCATTGAAATAATTTGATGTACCATAAGTAATGATAACTATAGTTCGAAATGAAGGATACAATTCACATAAACTAAACTAATTGAACTCAACAACTACATCATCACAAAAAACTTCAAACTACAGTTCATATGGGAAAATAAAAAAAAATCAAAGTAAGAATAACGTAAATGACTTTGACTATTTCATGAAATAAAAGAGTCAACATGAACCTTATGCAATATCCAATAGGAAAATAAATAAAATTGTAAACTAAAATAATTTTAAAAAATCTTGAAAACTGGTAGCAATAAAAGAGATCAGCCACCAATAGCACCAGTAAAAGGGGTGTATATCTGAGAAAGCTTAAATAATGACAAAACACATAAGGAAGAAAAGAAAATTGACATTCTTCATCAAGTACAGCTCCTTATCCTCCTCCTGCCAACTTCATGTGCTAATCGATATTATTGAAATCCTTGTCTGCTCCCATTGATTGGTTTGATAAGTTGTGTTTTTCTTTTAAACTATTAAGCTTGTTCAGCAGCTCTAGAGTGTTGCTTTTCTACGTATCACAGCTTATTCTCATCTGCCTCTTCCTTTTTAACTCAACTGTTGTTTTCTTAGCCCCATCTAGTCGGCCCTATTTAAGTTACATGTAGGTTATTCTTCTCGGCTTTGGATTTCGGGGACCGTAGAAGATCAGCTTAATTTACTTCATGTTGGTAGTGTAAGTCAAAGGCAACTTACAGGAGAAAGCTCTAGAAAATGGCTACTGTGGTAGGCAGCTACCTGCTCTGCCTTTTTCTGTGCAACTGAAATATCAGGGAGAGAAATAGGTTCCCTAACCTGAGTAACTATAGTAGCCTAACTATAGACTGGAAAAGTAGATGTTGCAATTTGCATACTAATAGAGCATATAGCTACATCGCAAGTAAAAAAAATGTATCTAACGCAGTATGAGACATCCAAGTCAACCAAGTGGATAATAGTTCCACGCTCATGAGCTTCCTTTACTTTTTCCTCCCACAGATTGCAAAACCATTGAAAAGGAAATGCTCATACATCATTACAATTAGTAGACATAGTAGCTACACAACTAGAGTCAACTAAGATATTGATCAACTAAAACAGTTGATGTATATTACTTGAATAAACATTTGAATTGAAGATTATTAGACAGGTCATGTTTGCGGCATTCCACATTCAATGACTTGATGCGTGCAAATGCAATGCAGTGAAAGAAATTGATCGTTATGAGAAGTTCAGTAAAACATGGATTTACACCCAGCAGCTTTAGGAGCCTAAGAATAATCATCCTATGAGAAATCTTTCTTAAGTGTAACTTCAAAGAAAACAAACTTTGATATATGGCATATCATAAATTATATCACAATAACCACGACATTTAGTGTACATTGTGTGGGGATATTCTTAAGTGCAAGTGTTATCGAACAAAAGGAACAATGTCAAGGAGCAGATTCATATGCTAAGAAAGACTGAAGTAACAAATAGATTTCTTCAATTCCAAAAACTGAACAAAAGGTACATATTCTAAGATTTAATTATGAATGCAGACAAATGGGATAAAAACTTCCTTTTCCTACCTTAATCTGAATTATAAAAAATAAACTTACAAGCTTCTCAAAAATACTCCACTACTGTTCCTTTTTCATGATCACAAACGTTCTCTAATCACTCTTGGAAAACTTACATCTCGTACTAGATTATAGCCAGAAGCATTTCGAATTGTTCTCCAAGTAATCCCAATTTTTTTACATGATACAATACCTTAAATTAAATAATTTGCAAAACAAAAAATAAAGCAAACCTAATTACCTAAACAGACCAGCAAAAACGGAGAGGCGTGAACAGTAGATTGGCCGCCGTTTGTGAATTATAGAAAGAACCATATATAATCCCCAAAATGAATCACCAACCTTCATGTAAACGTCGTCGTCTAAGCCATCCTCAAAAGTGATGTACAGGAGCGACTCGTGCGATTCAAAATCTGAGTTGAAAGGTCAAGAGCATCAATACATTCGTCAAGAATTTAGATACAACAAGAACATGGAAAGAATAATTTCGAGATCTGGAAAAAAAAACTTAGAATTTAGATCTGGAAAGGGAGAAGAAAACATTACCCGACAAAAAAATGATGAGCAACTCGATTTATCCCAGTTTTTTGCGATTGATTTCAGAAATTTGTTTTAATGACAAAAATCTGAGAGTATAACAGAAGGTTTCAAGGTGGGTGAAGAGAAGTTAGGGCAAAGAAGAAGGAGTGAGTGGGAGAGTGGAAGTGGGAGAGAGAGTTTAGCGACATTTGACAGCCTTCTTTTTCCCTAAAATTTGAAATTATGTAGGTTGAGAAGCTCACGTGTATGGCATGTGCATCATTCTCAATTCTAGACGCTTTTATGTGCCAGGGAACTCTTCGGCGCAAAATAGCGCGCCGAGAAAACACGCAATATAGAAAAATACATCCAATGCCAATCTGGTGCGCAGAGGGATATGTGCCGAGATATAACGCAGTTTATAGTAGTGTTTTAATATGGAGTTTTGAAATATTTTTCCTTCATAAATTTTTACTAATAAATGATTGAAATTATGAATGGTCAACATAGTAAACTGGAAACCATAAAATAGCAGTGTTATAAGAATTATGGAGTGAAGATAGTTTTAATCATAGATTTGGTGACTACAAAATTCTTAAGAATCCAAGTTTAAGCAAAGTCCAAAAACCAAGTATGGAAACATTTCCAACACTGTCCGGCAGATTTGAAAGCATATGGAAGCACAATGAAACAATATTGTCCGTCAACCTCCCATTTTCTCCTCTCTCCTACCCCATGCATTTCTTTCCTTAAGAGTTTCTGACTTCACCAATATTCCCACTCTTTCTTCGTTTAGTCTCATGAGTCTTTTCAATTCCTAAACCCCACCTCACCACCTACAAGCTCAACATTAGTGGTTTTCATCAACTGAACCCCACCACCACCGTCCACGTACTACTCCACTGCACTCTAAATAAAAGTCGTAGTCGGAAAACTTACAACAACTCCACTGCACTCTAAATAAAAGTCGTAGTCGGAAAACTTACATTTAGATAGGTATTGACCTTTTAAACTAAATTAAACTAAACTGACACATACATCGAACAAAAGCTAATTATGATATCAAAACATTACAAACACTAGGCAATATTAATACACAAATATACACAATTATCTATAATTCACCTCCTTGTTTACCATTCAATATTAATCAGGGAAAAGTTCCATTACAACCTAACCCCACCACCCTCCCAAAAACATAAAAACACTTCTAATCCCATGATAAATTATAGTATTATGAAATTAACCGATACATAATATTAGTACTACCACTATATAGCCTGTTATGTATCCCATGACCAATACTTTACCATGATCTAAACTTACAAGTACAAAAGATTCCAGAAAACAAAAAAAGGGTAGAAAAGGAGAAAAAGAAAGCTAACTTCTGCAGTTGTGTATGCAATGTATAAGTTAAAAAGGGGCAGTCACAATAATGTCTAACTAGGTACTAAAACAAACACCAAACTAGTACTAAGTTTCACATGAATTATGGATCATCAAGTCCACTATTCCCCATAAAATCAGCCCACTGATTAATCTGGTTATTGCTGTTGCTGCTGGTGTTGGTGTTACTGTTGTTGTTGGTGGTGTTGTTGTTGCTGTTACTATTACTGTTGTTAGTCTCGGACAGCGATGGTAGAGGCGGCGGTGCACCAGGTTGGATGCCGAGATTCCAATCGACGTTTGATGATGATGATGAACCACCAATCTCTCTGATGGAGTACATATTCTGAAACAACTGATCATGCTGGTGGTTGTTGTTATTCTGCGGCAGCTGAAAACTCGGTAAGCTAAACCCATGCAGTAATCCCAAGTTAGGACCAAATGTAAGCGGCTGACTAACTCCTTGCTGCATTGCTGCCAATGAAGACATGAAAAATCCAGGACTTTCACGTTCAAACAGCATATTATTATTATTATTATGACTAGTAGGAACTGCAGTAGCAGCTGCTGTTGTAGTACTCATGATTGGCATCAACTGGTGATGCTGTTGTTCAGACAGCGGCAGCGGCAGCGGCAGCAGCTGTGACATACTGCTGGAGGCTGATCCTGAAGCCGAGGCGGAGGCCGAGGAGGAGGAGGAGGAGACTTTAGGGCGCTTGCTCTTACGGCAGCCACCACCAACAGGGACGTTGCGTAGAGTTCCACCTTGTGTCCAATACCTCCTACAGCCCTTGCAGAAGAACCTTGGCTGAGATAAACTATAGTTATTGTAATAGCAGAATTTTGTGTTAAGCGAGTTGCAACGAGGGCAAGGTGGAGCTGGTGGGTGGTTGTTGTTCTTTCCACCATCACCACCATCACCACCACCACCACCACCATCACCACCTCCACCGCCACCGCCGCCGCCACTACCACCACCTGCTTCTCCTAGTCCTACGCCTCGCTTATTCGGCTGATTCTCCCGTTGTTGGTGTTTGCCATCTTCACCTCCTTCAAACTGGTGATCCATTTTTTTCTGAAAATTTATATGTTTATATTACTTATGATCATAATAAGGAAATACATGCAGATTGTATATATATGAAGTACAAAAGCAGGTAAAGAGAGAGGGGAAGAATATAACTGTTACCTAATTCTGTTGCATGTGATGAACTGGGTGGATTTGTTCAAACCTTGTAATAGTGATGCTCACTTATATACTAATACCTATACCCTAAACTCTTAGTTAAATATCTTAATTTTCACATTAAAACTAGTTTTGATATAAACCCAGTTAAGGGATCTGCAATTAATTTCATTTTGGAAATTACCCACAAAATAAAAAATTAAATTAAAAATCAAGTTGAAACTGCTAACATATACTTAGCAAAAGACAAATCAGTTTTTCACCTTTTATTCAGGAGTTGTACAAAAAATGCACAGAGCAAAAAGCTAGAAGAAAAAAGAGAAGTGATGAGGGAGATTTGTAAGTTGAAAATGTCTGTATATGTAGGTCTCTTCAAGTAGTAAATCACATGAAATTAACCCAAAAACTGTATTAACAACAGGAGAGTGTAATTAAGCAGGTGTCAGAAACAAGATCAAGAGCTGATTTAGAGGGTGCTATAATGGAGGACAAAAAAGGAAAATAATCACAGAGAGATTGAAATATTAATTACTATAACTAACTAATTAAGTATTTGAGAAAGAGGGGAAAGAAAGAAATAAAAGGGGGGTTGGTGGTGCGTGGTGGTGACGGCGGCGGCAATACGGTGAACGAGAAGATAATGAAAGGTGGTGACTGGTGACTGGTGACTGGTGAATGGTGATGGCTTTTCTCTATCTTTCAGTCTCAATCTATCTGGAAGTACTGTTTGCTTTAGCTGCTTTTTCTCACTCTTCCCACTATCATCTAAGTATTTTTTTTTCTTCTTTGTTGTCTTGAGGTTTCTATTCCATTCTTTTGGATTGTTGTGTTTTACTTATGTGACATCATTTCCACTCACTTTTAAGCCCAATTCTTTTCTTTTTATTGTATATCTGATGCCCATACACCTTCAAGGCTTCAACTAGTGTAATTGACCATTCTGCCATCTAAGTTGGAGGGTCGAGGGTCCGTTTTTTTGAACATATATGAATTTATTAGGCTTTATTGATCTTATTTGATCTTATTCGAACTTATAAATACTGAAAATAAGTTGAAAAGAACGGACTCTAGTCAATTACACGGCTCTAACCGTTTTGATTATCCTGATCAACTACAATCACACGGCAATAACATTAATATTAACAGTTCGGTTAATTATCGCAATGATCACACTATGTTTGAATATCACTCCATTTTTTAGAGTTGAAACATGGGCATGTGACATATTGGTTTTATGAAAAATCTTTCGCTCAATGCGATTGTGATGCCATGAAATATGAGGGAAGATTTCTTTTAATTGGGGACAAACGATTTAGTTGTAGTTGATCAATAACTCGATTAGGATCTCAATTCAACTTAACCACATTATGATTAGCACAATTTCTATTGATCTTTATAAAATAACATACAATTAAGGGTTCGTTCTCTTCAATTGAAATTAACGTAGATCAACTAAAATGAATAGTAAAATGTGAGTAAAAGTATTATGCTGAACTGAACTTGAAAATAAATTAGAGACAACACACCCTAATACTAAATGATATGGAGCTTCAGTCTAAAACAACAAAACTCAAAAGGTAGGATGAAATCAAGTCATTAGGGTTTCGAATATCTATGTTGGAGGGTTAAGCAAAACTAAAACGAATGGAAGTGTATAATTGAAAAATTAATGGAAGTAATTGGTTAGCTACTTAGCTATTAGTCAGTTATTTTCTACAAATCTGGATAATTTTTTTTATTGTAGAGAAAGTGGGACAAAGAGAGAAGCAACGACCATGAAAGAAGAGTCGAAACGGAGCAACGTATGGTGATAGTTTTTTCGGAAGAGATGACTCCAATTTGGGCTGAAGATCAATGTCGTGGTCTTTTGGGGGCGACAGGGCGGAGATAGCTCTACTTTGGAGCAGAAGCAACATATGGTGTTATACTTCCAATAATTTACTTTGAAGGATTTGGTTGTGCTACTCGTATCAACAAGGTACATTTTCTTTTCAGTAAGCTGATATGCTAAAATACTTAATAGTTAAGCATGTTCGAATGGGTGTAATCTTGGGATAAGTGACCTACTATGAAGTTTTTTAGGGAGTGCATGAGTGAGGGCAACAACATGTGCAAGAAAGACTTGTGATGGTTTGTAAAGACAATTATTATTAGACCTCAGTGCATATTTGGTGACGACGTTTGGCCCATAAGGGGTTGAGTGTTACAAATGGTATTCTTGTGTGCTTGGTTAGGAGTAGTCTTGGGGTGAGTGACCTCTTGGAAAGTTTTCCATGGTGTGCATGAGTTAGAACATAGTGCGCTGGAAAGACCTATGCTGGTATGTGGAGAAAATTATAGATCTTCAGCGAGTAGTTGTTGACTGCTTTTGGCCCGTAAGGGTTTAGTTTAAGATAATCCCCTTTTACATCGGCTAAGTGGAACATACGACATACATCATTTAACCAAAGTAATTTGCATCGATTTCTAATAACTGAAAACAATCATATATAAGTCTTGAAATCATTGAAATTCTTAAAGGATTTACGTCGTCTCTTGTTAATCATCCAATGCAAAAGCTTGTATTAGATTTGATTAATTAGTAACATATATGAGTTTGACGCAAATCCATAACCGCAATCATGCTTTTTGTACTAGTTTACTTCTAGGGTACTTTAGGCTCAACAAAGCCCGAGGCACTTCGAGGGTAGGGAGAAGGTAAGAAATAAACACCAAAGTGCAAACGCCAAACATTGAGCTTTATATGACTACATTAGAATCATAGTTGTTAGAATTTTAATTCAAACTGTAGAATCGTACGTTTTACGATTCAACTATATATAGTTGGACAATCGATATAAGATTCTTTACAATTCTAGTAATTATTTTAACCAGTGAGGACGTAACAAATTGAAATCGAATTTAACGACTAGGTATTAATAAATATATATAATGTCCATGATAGCCTATTTAAAATTTAAAGGGTAATAAACACCTTTTTTTTTACTCATTTTCTTTGTAACTTAAATTTGAGCGCATTCTACATAATTAATTTGAGTTTAATATCTTGATTACGCATGTTTGTAGAATTTTATGATTCGAATATGAGAGCCTCTTTAGATTCAAAGAAAAATCATGATTCTGATAATATTGTTTAGAGTAAGATAAGGAAGATGAGTGGTACTACTAACACATACTACCTCCGTTCCATATGTATTGCAACATAGGGAGTTTTACGCCTCCCAACGCACTACTTTAAACGCTAATATCTCTAATTTTATATAAGTAAAAATTATAAAAAGTTGATATTAATTAAGCACACATCGAGACGAATCTAACAAGATCCCACATGACTATATTTATCCTTATGTATAAATCACAAAAGAAGGTCAAAAGAGAGCGTGTGAATAGTGCAAAATGTCAAAGGTTGCAATACTTTTGGAACGGAGGTAGTATAACTTTGTTGGTATCTTGATTGACATTGCAACCACTAAATTCTTCTGTGGCCTAATTTTATCACCTAATTAAACTAGTTTTTGACCCCGGGCATTGCCCCTGGATATGTTCTTGTGTTATCTTTACAATTCAATCAGACTTGTTACTTAAGTATTTATTAAAAAAAAAGGAAATTTCCTGAGGTACCCTCGGGGTTAGGGCTAATTTCTAGGGTACTCTCAGGGTATTTGAGCTAACTCAAATGCAACCAGAGTCACTATATGTGGCTTAAATGCCCTTATTACTAAAGTCGTTAACTTTTCTGTTAACTTTTTCTTATTTTATTTCAGTTTTCATTTAAAAAACAGAATATTAAAAAAATTATATAAAAAATAAAATATAAAAAAATCAAAACCCTACCCCCACCCCTTGCCCCTGCACACCCTTCCCCACCCCTTGTCCCTGCCCACACTTCCCCCACCCCCTGGCCACCCTTCCTCTATCCTAAAACCACTGCCCACACCCTAAAATCACAGCCGAACCCAACCAACAAAAACCCTAAATTGCAACCTTCAACCACCAAAAAACCCTAAATCGCAACCTACAACCATCGAAAACCCTAAATCGAAACCTAAAACTAATGGACACCCTAAATCGAAACCTACCACCACTGAAAACCGAACTCCTTGTGACGACGACGACGAGAGAGAGAGGTGCTCATTTTGGGTGGTTGTGAAAAGTCGAGGAGAGAGAGGCGCTGGGGGTCGATTAGTGCAAGGGAAGAAGAGCCAGTGGTGGTGCTGCGAGTTTTGAGGGACAGGGGCGCTGAGGGGCGAGGGTGGGGTTCGAAGGTGGTGGTGGTGCTGTGGGTGGTGGTAGTGTAGGGGAGAGTGGGGGAGGAGAGAGTGTGGGTGGGGTTGGGGGGGAGGAGAGAGTGTGGGTGGGGTTGGGGGAGGAGAGGGGTGGGGGTGGTTTTAATTTTTTTTTCCTGTTTTTTAATTAAATTTGAAGTATAATTATGAATATTAAAGGAAAAGTTAACAACAATTAGTAGTAAGGGCATTTTAGGTAACGTTAGTGAATCTAGTGGCATTTCACCTAGCTCGAATACCAGGAGGGCACCCGAGGAATTATCCCTAACCTCGGAGGTACCTCAGGAAATTTTCCTAAAAAAAATTAAAGACGAAAAGGAAATTTGAAATAAGTAAAAGTTCTATCTTGTAAGATTATAACATGTCAATCAAAATATTAGGGGGTTTGAAATAGATAAAGTGAAATCATGTCAATGATTGCGAAGGATAACATGTGGCGGGCTACAATACTTGCATGATTTTCAATAAAAATATATATGGATTGATTAATTAACCTATTATACTACCTACCAAGTAATATCTTTAAAACAAAATACTTTCCCCCCTCCATAATTCTTACAATACTTCTATTTGAAGATCAAGCTTTATGAACTTCAACGAACTACGAATCTCCACCATATTATATATATATATATATATATATATATATATGAAAAAGTCACGTGAGATCTTGTTAGATTTATCTCGATGTGTGCTTTATTTATTATAATAGAATATATGTGTGGTCAAAATAGTGCACCAGAGAGCGTGAAATGACACATGCTGCAAGATTCATACAGTAGAGGAAATACTAAATCAGTTTTTAAGCAAAATGCATTGATCTTAAAGTTGAAAATTTATATATCTAAAGTAGAGACTAGTAAATTTTTACCTTAGACATTTAAGGTTGGCCATGAGTCGAGCCGAACGAAACTCTAAATTGGTTTGGGTCACTTTGACTTGATTTTATCGAGTTTAAAATACTTTTTCGGGCTTGGATTGATAAAAATATTTCAAATATGAGAATTTTAACTTGGCTCATTGAACCATGCTCTAACCATAAGCACACAAAAGTACCAAATATATTACCACATAACTAATAACTTCATACTGGTATGAATTTAGGCAACTCGTGCTTACTTTCTTTTTTGTTTCCAAATTGAAAACTTAAACTTTCGAGTAAAGGACATAATTTCCTCATAAATTTTTGGAGTGTTCATTAATTATATATCTTAAGTTAACAAGCTAACGACCCAACAAGGTTAACACAATTGAATGATACTTTTTAGATATATGACTTTCAATTCTATGCTTAAATTTGGCTGGTGAATAGACAAACCAAGCTCAAATCAAGTCGAGTTTGAACCTTTAACAATTTGATTGGTTTGTGGTTATCCCTACTGAGATATTGTAAGTTTTATCTTTAATCATATTAATATTTTTCCGTCTAAAATTCAAACCCTACCATCGATAAAAATCGTTTTGCTAATATGATTCATAATTCCTTTCTCTATAATATGTTTCTAGTTGAATCGAGTATTTTTTTATATAATACCCATAATTTCAGTGTATTTTTGTTTACCATCTTTTTATATATTTTAAAAAATTTAGAATGATAAAAAATTGAAAATAAAGGGAGTATATGGTAATTAATCATGTTTGATTTGTTTCTCATGTCTCCGGTTTTCAACGTTTTTTCTAGTTAATGTATCCATATTGGTATAATATATTAATATATTTTAATGCTTTAAATTGGGGACGCGTGCACATAGGATAATGTTTCTTTTCTTTTCCTTTCTTTTTTTTAAGTATGGTGAGGCGAGCAACCTTACTCATCACAGTCCCTTGTATGTAATTTAGTCCAATATTTATAGGTCGAGTTCCGTAAAAGTGTACGGTAGGAGGGAGTGGATAAGGGGAATTCCCATCCTTTAGATGTGCCGTTACTAGAAATTGATGTAACATATATGTATATAATGTGTGCAAATAGGATAATTATCTACCCCATTTATATATGGGCTTGTCATCTAGATCAATAAATTGCTTATTAGAAAATGAAAATATTCTTTCACATTTGTCAATATCTTAGTTGAAAATTTTCATTTCTAATGATATTGATATAATTATGTATAATGTCGTGAATATTTAACCATGAGGCACACTCAACTAGTTTACATGCTTTAGTTTTCATAATTTTCTAATCATTCACATTTAGTCTCTAGTTGGCATCGTAATGCCTTAAGCCCTTAACCATGGGATAGTAGGGTAGGAACTCTTGTTTAAATGCGTAGTATTATAACTTTAAATAGTCTCTGATTACTACAGGGCCAATATAGGGGTGTAAATTGTTTACTTGTATCTGTCGAATAATGGAAATCTAATCCAAAAAAAAACTAGACTTAGAGTCTAAATCTAATCTAGAGTTTACACTATTTGAATTCAAACAAATTTTCTTATGTTCAAAATTAATCCAACCTCAATCAGAATTTCAAACTAACGATTTTATTTTATCTCTTTTAGCCTCAATTGAATCATGTTGTATTATAGAGAGATAATCTAAAGACTTAGTATGGTGTGATAGGGACGTAAAATTTGAAGCGATTTTAAGGGCTACGAACCGTATTCATGTGTTGACCTATCTGACTACCGAGGTCCAAGAAGGCAAATTGAAAAACTTTGAGGAATTATTCAATTAGCTTTTTAAACTTATAACAATTATAGGATGATGAGATAGAAAACAAAAAGGCACATTTATGAAAGCTTATGTACAAGAAAGATAAAATAAAACTTGGAGTAAGATTTTAGCCCTCAAGAACAAACCACTTTACCTTGAAATATTATTTTGTAAAACGTCTTTGGACTTGTGTGGGAGATCTAGCCACCTTATTGAACTTCAAATTCTTGAGTAAGTTCTTATGGGAGAAAAGAAAATGGTAGAATATAGAGATAAAGGAGAAAGTGTATTAATATGAATAAGTATAGAAAATTGAGGCATAAAGACCATATTTATAAGAAATATTTCCTCAGTTTGTTATTAGTTGTTTTAAATTTTTACGTTTGTCATGTTATAATTTTGACTACTTACTAAATTCGTTTTTTAATGGTTACACTTTAACTTCTGAAACTGTTCACAATTTCAATTTGACTATCATTTGTGATTTATAGGCAAATATATATATATATATATATATATATATATATATATATATATTAACGTGTAATCTTGTTTGATTAGTTTCGATGTGTACTTTTGATATATCAATTTTTCATAATTTTTCCAAGGAAAATTTGCACAGATTCACCTTAAGTTTGCTAATATTTGTAAACTCCCACCTTTTATGTTTTTTTTCTTAAATTACCACCTAAACTTTACCAAACCTTTATAAACTCCCACCTTTTAACGGAATTTGCCTAACTCCGTTAGTGGTGGGGCCCACATTAGTTTTTTAATTCATCTTTCCCTCCAAACAACCTATTTCCCTCATAAATTTAAAAAAAATTTGTCAGAAGGGGCCTTATAAAATATTTTGGTTGTGAGTAGGTACCTAAATAAAAATTAATTGTGAACAACCACCCATTAATTAGATATATTTGTTATTTAGGACCCGAATCTCATTTTCTGGCAACAATGTCAACTTTCCAGCATTGACTTCGTTAAAACAAGTTCCCCATCCCCGTTTCTTCCAAAAAAAACGCAAAACCCTTGCCCATCCCTGTTTCCTTTTAGCAAGCCTTTAATCTCCTATGACTTTATTTTCTCTAAAAAAAATATTTTTTTGTTGATTCGTCTTGTTCTGAATTTCTGTAGAGAATTAAAAGTTATTAGTTCCCAACAAGTTATCAAATTATTGAGAATTCATTCATTAGGTTTTCATAAGGCCGCCATTTCTTTGAGTTCTGGGTTGGTTGTACGGCTGCTTGTTGGAGTATGATGCTATGTTTTATCTGCAAATATGGAGCTGAGTTAGATCAACAAGTTATGTAGGGTATTTTTCAGATCCCGACGAACACAAAAAAACGTGAATGAAGTGAAGTTTAGATAAACAGTTGGACTCGCCCAGCAAACTCCATGTAAACAACTCATCTCATTAATTAGTAATAAAGGTCCTCACATACATGTCATACTACAATTTGGTTCATTATTGTTTAGATATCGGGAGTTCATTAAATTTCTTGGTTAATCTGGCTTAAGTCCGCCAATGGACATGTTTCATTGTAGGAGAAAGAAGCAGGCTTTAGAAGATTGAGGCTTCACACGCCTCTGTCACGACTCACGACAGAGAATGTTTTAGTGAAGTCAATGTCTGAAAGTTGATATGTGGCCGAAAAATGAGATTTGGGTCCTAAATAACAAATATATTTAATTAATGGGTGGTTGTTGACAAATAAATTTTTTGTGGCTCCCTGCCTATAACTAAAATGTTTTAAAAGGTCTCTTCCGACAAAATTTTCTAAATTTAAATATGTTTTCCCTCCAACCTTGTCTTCCCCCTCATTTTTTCATCTCTCTGCCACCATCTTTATCTTCTTCCTCATCTCATCTCTTAATAAAGACATAAACACAAGACAAAGTGCAAAACCAAAATTCAAAAATATAATACCTGTTATTAAAGTTTAACCAGAAAGTGAACCAAATTCAAGCTCTGGATCTGTTACTGCAACGAAACTACAGTCGTTTTGAATTTCAACAAATACCCAAATGCTAAAATCACTCCCTTTTATGAAACATCAATAAAAAATGAAGAAATTCCTTGAAATTATGAATTGGGTAATTGACATCTAAGCTCAAAATGCAAACTTTAAGAAAATGAAAGAGCAACTAGTATGAATGTGCGATGAAGTGATGATGAACTAGGTTGTTGTTGTTGGAAGAAGGTTTAAAGAAGAAGGCAATGTAGTAATCAGTAGTTGGTTGAGTAGAGAGAGAAAGTGATATTTCCTTGATTACCCTCTTCCTTATTACTAGTTTGCAATTACATATAAAGAAAAGCATGAAAATGGAAGCTTCCTCTTCCCAAAATTATTCCTTCTTTCTACTTTGCAAAATTTAATTGAGATCTCAATTTCCTATTCCTAACAGTGATTGTCGGGCAAGTTTGTGTTGGAATAATAAAGTTAAATAATGTAAAGAACATAAAAAATCTACAAAAATCAAAAGTTATGTTGGCTTTTTATTATTAATTTTTATCTAAAAGAAGATGGGTGGGTTAATATAATCTTGTTTGGAGTCAAACTATAAGCTTAAATACCAGAAAAAAGGATGATTTTTCTAAAGAACAAGAAGCCTCATTTCATTCTTAATTGGAGTTTGCAGTCATTGCAGATAGAAGGCGAGTAAAAGGAGTTCCGTTACAGAAATTGGTATCAATAGATGAAGAAAAAAATGTAGAGCAGAGGAAAAGAGGAGAGCCAGGTGGGTTTTAAGAAATGAGTTGAGGAAGAAGATGATAATGGTGTGGAAAAGCCAAAGACCTATCTGATAGATGTGAACAGTAACATCTATTAAATAGGTGTGTACTACATTTTAAAAAAAATATACTACAATTTTTTATTGTACTACAATTTTCAGAAACTATACTACTCTAACTTGTATATAAATATATTATATTACGCGAAAAATATACTACATAAATATATAAGTGTACTATATTTTTAAAAAATAAGTTTGATATGTACCCAACTCCTACCTATCTGATAGGCACTAGGTAGCCCTCGATAATGGTGGTAGAGAGATGAAAAAATGAGGAGGAAGATAAGGTTGGAGGGAAAACCACATTTAGATTTATGAGGGAAATGGGTTGTTTGGAGGGAAAAATGTATAAAAAAGCTTATGTGGACCCCACCACTAACAGAGTTTGGCAAAATCCGTTAAGTGGTGGAAGTTTATAAAGGTTTTGAAAAGTTAATGTGGAACTTTAGAAAAAAAATTCATAAAGGTGGGAGTTTCTAAATAAATGAAAAGTTAATGTGGTTTTGTGCAAATTTTCCTTTTTCCAAATACAGAATTTCATATATTAATGTCCAAAAATTTTGATACGCTACGTAAAAAGCTACAATGTACCCATTTGAAAGGAACGACAAGAGTGTTTCTCAACTATCCTGAATTTTGACTAGAGCAAACTTAATAGAGAAGGTGTTTTATAGGGAAAACCTTATCAAAAAAAAAAATGTCCAGAAATCTTCAGCCAAAAGGTCAACAATCCAACGTTAACTGTTATTTCCTCCAATTCTTAATAATTTTCTATTTCTTCACCCCCCTCCCAAAAACCAAACAAATCCCCGTATTTTCATGAGTTTTATAAATATATAAATATAATCATAATCTGTTTAGTATTTAAATAAATACAATCTATAAGTTTGAATATTTTAAACTCAAAGATTATATCTTAATATCAGTAATTATAAAATAAAGTGTTGACTTTATTTGTATTTAAAAGATCAATTTATTTATAGGTTTGCCATTTCAAAGTTATTGAAATAATTTTTTATATGTCCACGGGGTACGTTATATTTTTTTTTGAAGAATTGAATAATTCCTTCTTTTTTATTAATCCGTTCTCTTTTATTATTCCTATTTGGAATCAGGGGAGGAACCAATGCAATATTAAATAAAGTCTAGATTCCTTTTTCTATGGAGATATGCCATCTCATTTCCCCATATACACGAATAGGAGGAGGAAGGGAATTCCTCTGCCTCTTTCTCTTCCACACTCTCCCTGGTTCATCATAAGAGAATGGAAAGTCCTATATTTTTCACCATTTCCTTTCTCAGTCTCTTCTACTCTTCTCATCGTTGTTCTCATTCAGCAGGCACATAGACATAAAAAGAGTTTGTACTCTCAATTTTTTTAGTGGATATTCTCAATTCTCATGTTGATATTCAACTTCTCAAACATTGATTTGGTAGATATGGGTGATCTTTACTGATTGCATTTCGAAATCTAACTCAATATTTTCTTTATCACTATATTTGACCAAGAAGACTCATAGTAGAAGGAGATTATTCATTTAGGGAATTAAAAAGAAAGAAAAAAGGTTTTTCCGCCTAGAGTAGTTAAGGGTAATTGAGCTCAAAGGCAATTTGACTAAATTACTTCTAAATTAGAGGTAATTGAACCCATGATGCCACTTATGCTGCTTGTTTTTCCACTCAACTCAATAATACAATGAATCACCAAAAATTAACAAAAAAATCAGAATAAATTGAACGAATCAACTCAATAATTTACAAATCACCAAAAAAATTGTTTAAAAAACGTAAAAGATCAGCAAAAGTTCAACGAATCAACTCAAGTACTCAATAATATAAAATTTGGGTAGAGTTAGATCTAAACCTCGAGTATCAGAAATTCCGAGAGCATGTTTCTCCTTAACATACTATTCAAAAGATTTCATGTTTTTGAGGAACTTGTCTTTTAATACCAATTGCCGGCGAAATCGACATGATAAATAGATGCAGTCACGAGGGATAAAAATGAAAGAGAGGAGAAAAGTGGAGAGATGAAGAATGGGGGATGCGTGGTTGCAACCAGGAAGGGAGGGAGTGCGAGGAAATAGAGGACAGACATGGAGACGAAAGAGAGGAGAGAGGCAAATTAACGAAGAGAGAAAACGGCCAAATCAAAGAACAAAAAGAGAGGATATGATTACTACTCCGTCCCATATTACTTGATACACCTCTCACATTCGTCCGTCCTACATTATTTAATACACTTCTAAAATAGCATGATCCTATACTAAAATATATATTTTTATTATGGGATGGATCCACATTTGTCCATTGCATTCTCTCTCTTTAGCTTTTTATTTTACTTTTGCAATACAGTCAAGGCCCACATTTGTCGCACATGGTACTTTATGCACTTAAATAATAACAACAACTAACTACTCACAATAAAATAAACAAGTCGAATAACACTCCTAAAACTTTGTGCCAGTCAAACTGTATCAAGTAATATGGGACGGAGAGAGTATTACAAATTTTCAATCCGGGTATTTTAGTCTAAAAAGTGAACTATAAATGGGAAGATTCAAAGTAGGAACAACATAATGAAATTTATTTCCTAATGGGTAATATGGGAACAATAAAAGATAACGGAGGGAGAGAGGCAAACCTATAAATAGTGAAGTTGCTCTATAAATCTCTAAAAAAACGGATACCAAATTCACCCGGGTTTAATAGTGAAGTTATTCTCGGGTTTTCATGCACGCAATTCAAGCTAAGGCGACCTTTTCGGGCCGAAGACATTATTTTTTCGAAAAACAGACACCGCCACGCACTCTTAGTTAGTACGAATTACGATAATCCCTATGGAACGGGTACTTACAAGTCGGATTTTTGGGCACGCGCTTCAAGAAGGCTTTCGCAAGCCTAATACGACATTTTTTTTTAAAAAAGGGACAACGATATGCACCCTTTTAAGGGCACGAATTTCGAGAATCTCTACAAAACGAGTACTTATAATAAGCCAAATTTTCGGGCATGCAATTTAAAGTGATTTTTTCCAGTCGAATACGACGTTTTTTCGAAAAACGGACAGCGCTATGCATCATTTATGGGTACGAATTTAAGCCGGGTTGTAGGCCATGTACTTTAAAGCGATCTTTTTGACTTTTTTGGGCCGAAGAAGAAGTTTTTTCGAAAAACGGACAATAATATGCACCCTACATGGAAACAAATTTCTGGAATCCCTACAAAACGGATACGAATCAGCTGGGTTTGAGCACGCACTTCAAGGTAACTACTTTTACAACTTTTTTTTGGATTGAAGTGCGTGCCCAAAAATCTGACTTCTTATTACCTATTTTATAGAGACTCTCGAAATTTGTGCTCATAAAGGGTGCATGGCAGTGTTTTTTTTCGAAGAAACATCGTTTTCGGCCCAAAAAATTAAATAAAGTCCTTTAAAGTGCGTGGCCTAAAACCGGCTTATTGGTACCTGTTTTGTAGGCATTCTCGAAATTAGGCCCGAGAAAATTTCCTTGAAATGCATGCCCGAAAATGCGTCTTATAAATACCCGTTTTATAGGGATTATCAAAATGCGTGCCCATTAAGAGTGTGTAGCGGTGTCTGTTAATAAAAAAAGACGTCTTCGACCTGAAAAAGTCGCCTTGAAGTGCATGCTCGAAAATCAGCCTTTTTGCTACCCATTTTTCAGGGATTCTCGAAATTGAAGGCCATAAAGGGTAACGGTGGTGTCAGTTTTAAAAAAATGTTGTCTTCGCCGTGAAAAATGTTGAAATAGTCGGCTTAAAATGCGTGCCTCAAAACCCATAAAATAATCACATGCAAATCTCACTTTTGCCTCTTGTTTCATGTTATCAGGTCACAAGGACCTATGCAATCAAACATGATCTATCGCTAGTTGATATCTACCAACGATAATCAGTAGGTGAACTCTTTTGAAGAAGATCGAGCGTAGTTCGTACCTTTAATATCATTTTTTCCTAAAATTAATGTACTTATTTTATTTGAACAATTTGACAAATACAACCCTTTAATGTACCACTTTGCCACTTATGCCATTTTCAAAAAAATGTTGTTTTTTGTACTGAAGTTTTATTTATACCTTGTTAATTGACAGCCAGTTTCATATTCAAGCAAAAATAAATCATACATCCTGTTAAGACTACTTTAATTGAATTGTTGTTTGACTCATTGATGTATGTCATTTTCATATAGTTGTAAGGTGCATTTAGCTTGCATTCTAGAGCATTTAGTTTCATCATTAGGTTAATATTGCTAACAAACTTGTGTTTTTTTATTTTTACTCCTATTTGGTATGTTTACATGCTTTAAATTATATGTACGAGGACATTATTGGAGCATGATTAGGAAATCTTGAGCATTAAGATCGATCATGTGAAAGGGTATTACATAAGGATTGTATATATGTTGGAATCATTAGATTCAAATTTGAGCTTGAACAAAGTGGACTCATTAGGAGAAGTGTCAAAAAAGATTTATGTTTACTCTTTTTGTAATATTGATCTCCTGCTCAACTTATGATGTTGATGCGATTTCAGTTGATGAGAAATTAGACTTGAAGAGATTTCCTGAGATTTTATGGCACTACCCAGGATGAATATGTGTTAGAGTTAGGCCCAAGAGTAATAAGACTTGAAGAGATTTCTTTTGGCCTGCCAAGAACTTAAATTAATTTCAGTTTAATCCCGTTAAATTCCGTTGAGTTCAGTCCTGTTGATTTCAGTTCAGTCCAGTTTAGTTCTACTTCAACTTATTATTACCACTTTTATTATTATTATTATTATTAAAAATGAACAAAAAACATACGACCTACAAGAAATTAATGGGCAACCGAGATATAGTTTGGGCACCCACTCCTCTAGGTATAGCAAACCTTATCCTAGTGAAAATATGGGCAGCAGCACGTGCCCCTATGTCCTGAGTCTTTGAGAAGTTCTGAACCTGCTTCATCAACGCAACAACCACCTTATATAATTCCCCAAGAGAATAAAAGGAAAAGAGAAGGAAGCCATACCTAACTGCTCGACAACGAGTTTCATACTTGACCCGTTTCCGATGAGCCGCATAGGCAACAACACATCCAGGAACAAAGTCAAACAACCCAGAATGGGTCAAGGGAGAAGACCCTGTCAAGTCGGCACACACATCACGACCACGATCACAAGAATAAAGAAGCACATCTGCAGGCCTGAGGACCCGGTCGTTCCCAAGACAATCCAATGTCAAGCTCCTTTCTTACCGAAATCCTAGACCGATATCAAATATCAACAAGAGTATCCTGAACGACATTATGCCGATTTTTAATACCCACTATACCAGCACACGACACCGCATGATCACCGAAAATATCCCCAACAAAAACCATGGAGAAAGCCGAGCACGACATCAAAGTAGAGAATAAAGGAACACCCAACTGGTAACACAACACACTATGATAAGTCCTAGGGTTCATCCTCTGACCCAACCCCGAAATAGGTATTGCACGAAGCCAATCTCAGGTGTGATCCCCCTGCTGTGACTCCCACAAAGCTAACTGTCGAGAAGATAAAGAAAGAGTAGATTCTGCAGATGTTGTAACCTTCGTGAAGTATATATCTGCCAATTTCTTCATAAGTTTGGGGGCAGCAACTACACTAGGATTAATTAAAATGTCAGACTCCACAGTTCTATTAAAAAAAACTCAACGCATCCTCAAAGGAAATACCAGAACCAACAATACATGCAGGACTTTGAAGCTTATTCTGCAAACCAGCAGACTGCAAAGGGGGTGCGAGATAAGCATAATGCCAAACATCACTCGCGGAATAAACACCAATTCCTCCAAAGCCAAAAGGTAAGGTAGCAAGTTGCCACTGCCAATCGCCAAAACCAGGCCCCGAAGCAGTAACAATACGCTCCAAAGAAGACCCAAGAGCCCTATTAAATGAACGATAAGCCTCATCAAAGACACAAGGAGGACAAGTACGCAAAGCAAAATAGAGTTTTGTAATACACGTACTCGCCCTAAGAAGCAGCAACTCACAATGCGGATCACAAAGTTAGCAACCTTAAGCGTAATGGTCTTGGACACTCTCTGCATCACAAGCTCCCCACTGAAAATAGAGTTGGAACTAGTGGGACCACCAAACAATTTTACACCACGTAAAGGTCGTGCAATGTGAGGGGAAAAGACACCAACAAGCCTACTACGAGGGTCTTCGACAGCGCAGAAAACTTTAGTTTTTCCCACATTGAGATGTAGCCCGGAACTAGGTTCATCCTCCATAATAAACTCCAAAACCTTCCCCACCACCAAGGTATCACCAATAATGGTGCCATCATCCAAATACCACGCCTGAAGACATACATCAAAAGAGTCTCTGATTTTACACAACAAAGGATGTAAAACCAAAGCAAAAAGCAAAGGACTAAGGGGATCACCCTGTTGCACCCCCTGAGACGACCATAAGGTGTGCCCATAATACAATCTGGCTGGATTAAAAATTCAATCCAACGCGAAATGCCCGGACACCGAAGACAAACCTTCACCTAACATGATCTCATGATCAACTAAGTTGAAAGCATTTTGAAAATCCACCAACAACATAGAAATACCATCATCATTTCCACGATTCTCAATCAACCTGTTTACAGCATGAAGTATTGCCTCACCACCTGCAGGAACCCCAACACCAAACTGAAGACCATCAAAGTAACCTCCCAAAGATGGTCCCACCAAAACAACCCCAATCTTCGAAACTAGCCGCCGCCAAATAGTACTCACGGCTATCGGACGAATACCACCACCTTGCTTGACAAGAGGAGTGAGAGGAACACTAGCAATGTACTCACCCAAAACCATAGGACATTTCCTAGCTAGAAAGAGGTTAACCACCTGCGAAATAAAGTCAACTATCTCATCTAAAATAGCCACCGCTGCGCCATTCAAACAACCCATAAGGTGCTAAGCTCAAAATCCGTCTCTATCACAAGACTTACCACATGAAAGAGGCAAAATCCGATCGAAAACAACAGCAGAGGAAGCAATTAGATGATGGTGGTCAATAAGTATATCCGGCAAGGATGGAGCCGTCGAAGAAGGGTGCTTGTACTATAAATCCGCAAGAGTGTCATCAGAATAAGGAGCAATCCGCAAGGGTGACATTATTTACTTCTTTACGGCGACTATTTGACTTAGTTTATTTCTCTTTTCGAAGATATATCTTGAGCGTTTTTTCTCGTTCCTTCTATAAATACTCTTTAATAACCACCATTATCGTTCACAGAAATAATTTATATAGAGAGAGAAGTGCTCTCCCTTCTCTCTAGAAACTACAACCTTCCACCGCCCTTCAACCTCCTTCTGCACCGCCCTTCAACCTCCTTCGGCACCGCCCTTCAACAACCTTTGCTTAAGACATCATCTCTGGAAAGGTTGCAATTGAACAACACCAGTTAGCTCTTCTATGCTTCTACACGCCCCGAAGGTCTATTCATCAGTCAGTGGTGGGCCTTTTGTGTCAAAATTGATCGCCCCCCAATAACTTCACCACCGCCTCCGTCGATGGCTCCTTTGGTTTATCTTCTCTTTTTTCGAAAAATTCAGCCTTTAGAAGCCACATATGTCTACTAATATCAAGATCTAGACCGCCTTTTACTACCATGGAGGAGGCTAACCCTGGAGGCCACCGATGGCTCCTTTAGTTTATCTTATTTTGATTATCCGTCAGATTGTGCTTTTGCCGGAACCATCGCTTTAACCGGATGTTGCCAACATATAGCTTCTATGTGACATGAGTCAAGGGTCAAAGTCAACCATTGGAGACGAACCTATTTGCTTGATTCTTGAGACCTTTGGATTCAAGCTCAAGTCTAATGGTTCTAGCTTGTGAAGACTAATATTGGGCGTCCATATGTAGTCATTTGGAGTCTTTTATTTGCTTTTGTTGAGTCATTTCATTCATGTAATAAAACATTCCATAAGGGCCGAAAATATGGTTGGAATTCGGTTTTTATGAGGAATCCTAGTTGAGTTCTAGTTCCTATTAAGATTAGGATAGATTCTGGTAAAAGATAAGAATTATAGGCGTGTGAAATAAGATTGATATGGCTGAAATCCTATCATTCTTATTTAGCTATCTTTTCTTATGTTTATCTTTATCTTTCCCTAGATTTTAGGGATCAAGATTTATTTTGCTTTCTAGATAGAGTTTATGCTTTCTAGATAGAGTTTGGGTTTTCTAGTCATACTAGAACATTGTACTAGTATAAATAGGCGCCTAGTAGTCATTAATAAACAAGTAATTATTGATTCATTGAGAATTTCGAGTCTTTAATTGTTTGTCAATTAAATTCGCCCATTCATATAATTTTCAGGAATGATTATTATTGAGTGCTAATCTACTTATTCCAGGTAATGGTTTAAGGGAGATTATAGTTAATTAAATCTTTCAGGAATGTTTGATTGAATTTCCATATCCTAAACACATACAAAGATTGTTTCTTGAAACGTTTCTTGATTTGAAGATTGAATGTTGGACGGTTTCTTGGAGTTCTTGATTTGTTTCTTTGACAATTTCGGACTTAGCTACTTTAGGATCCTTTGCTTGGATTCTTCCTTTGGATGCTACTCTACCTTGGAGGCGCATTCATATCAATTGGTATCAGTTTTCCAGGAGGGTGAGGAAAGAAAGTGTCCTACTTTCTTGGTAAGATTCTTAAACTAGTTGATTCTAGTTCTCGATCCTTGATTGGGCTTGTGTGGTTGTTTGGCTACCATTCTTTTGTTGGCTTGTGATTTGTTGTGTTTGGCGTGGCATATTTGTGTGTTTTTAAGCTTTAAATCATGTCTAGTGTGGATAAACTTGAGAAAATGTTGCATGATTTGCTTATTGCCACTGAAGAGGACCGAGCTAGGTCTAGGGAAGATAGGGAAAGGGCTAAAAGACTAGAAAGTGCCCATCTTGTTCTAGTTGATGTTGTTAAAAGGAAAAATAACCCTAATCATGTTGACTATGAATCAGATCATGATGTTGTGCAAAATGTTAAATCCACTTATGATATTGATAGGGGCATAAAATTGGATGATTTTACTGGTAATGCAAATCCTGAAGATTTGCTTGAGTGGATTCGACAACTTGAGAAGGTGTGTGACTATAGGGGTTTTGATGATGAAAAGAAGTTTAAAATTGCCACTATTAGACTAACGAAATATGCTGGAATTTGGTAAGAGAGTCTAAAATCAAAAAGGGCAAAACTTGGAAAACCTAAGCTTAAAAGTTGGGAGAAGTTTAAAAAGAAATTGAAAGAAAGATTTATTCCAAGTGATTTCATTCAAAGGCAATACATGAGAAAGCGTGATTTAACTCAAGATTCTATGAGTGTGAATGATTATACTTTGGAGTTTGATAGATTATGCTTGCTTTGTGGTAATGAGGAGGTTGAGCAAGAAAAGATTGCTAGATTTATTGGAGGTCTTCATAAATCTATTGCTAGAAAGATTGACATTGCCAATTATAGTACTTTTGATGATGTTTGTCAATTGGCTTTACAATTTGAATGTCATGAACTTGAGGATAAGAAAGCCTATGGGGGGGGGGAAAGCACCACTTTTAAAAACCCTAATCCTATTTACCCTTCTTCTTCTAAAACCTTTGAAAATAAAGAATTTCCTTCTAAGGGGGATACAAAGGGAGCGCCCTAAATTGCCTATTTCGAGAGAAAAATTTGATGATACACGAAAGTGTTTTAAGTGTCAAGGGAGGCGTCATATTGTGCAAATTGTCCTACTAGAAAATCCCTCACTATAAAACAATATATGGACTAGGAGGAGGAAGAGAGAACTTATGATTATGTGGTGGAAAGTGACCATGAAAGTGATGAGAATGGAGATGAGGACGCTTATGCTGAAGATGACACTAGATTGATTGGAGTTATTAGGAGAACCTTGCATGTTAATTACTCTCCTAACCATGAGCAAAGAGATAACTTATTTCATACTAGATGTAGAGTTGGTGAGTTTTCTTGCAATGTTCTTATTGATAGTGGTTCTTGCACTAATGTGGTGGCGTCCCATGTGGTCTCTAAGTTGAATTTGTTGGTTAGAGATAATCCTTGTCCTTACAAGTTGAGTTGGTTGGTTGATAATACTGGTTTGACTGTAAAGAAACAAGTCCTAGTTTCTTTTTCGATTGGAAAGTACAAAGATGAGTTGTGGGGTGATGTTGTTCCTATGAGTGCTTGTCATATTCTTCTTGGTAGACCTTGGCAATTTGATCGAAAGGTTATTCATGAGGGGGAGACAAATGTGTATTCTATTTTGATGGGGTCAAAGAGGATTCGACTTAAGCCCTTGTCTCCTAGTACTATTGCACCAAAGAAGGATGAACGCAAGCAAAGTTTGCTCCTTTCAGCCAAAGAACTCGAGAAAGGGGTCGAAATAGAGGGTCATAGTTATGCTTTGTTTGATAAAAGTACTTAAACTAATGATGTTTCTATGAAAGATCCTAACCTTGCAGTTTTGTTAGAGAAGTTTGGGGATATTTTTCCCGAAGAATTGCCTCGAGGGTTACCTCAAACTCAAAGGGGAAAGGATGCTATCATTTGTTTGCATAGTATCCCTAAAGGTATTGATACTGCTCGTGATTCGAAGTTCCTTTGTCACTTTTGGAGGAGCTTGTGGAAGATGGTGGGAACTAAGTTACTCTTCAGTACTTATAATCGAACTCATTCAACCACTACTTCTCAATCTCCATTTGAAGTAGTCTATGGTATCAATCCTTTTCTTTCTATTGATTTTATTGTGCTAACCAAATCTGAAATTCATGTGGATACAAAGAAAAGGTTCAAAGCTTTCAAGAAGACATGTGAGCAAGTCAAAGCTAGAATTGAGCTTCCAAGTGATTATGGAGGTGTGAGTAGTACATTCAATATTGGAGATCTTAGTCCTTACTATGATGATGCAAATTTGAGGACAAAATCTTTTGAAGAGGGGGAGAATGACATGAGTCAAGGGTCAAAGTCAACTATTAGAGATGAACCTATTTGCTTGGTTCTTGAGACCTTTGGATTCAAGCTCAAGTCTAATGGTTCTAGCTTGTGAAGACTAATATGGGGCGTCCATATGTAGTCATTTGGAGTCTTTTATTTGCTTTTGTTGAGTCATTTCATTCATGTAATAAAACATTCCATAAGGGCCGAAAATATGGTTGGAATTCGGTTTTTATGAGGAGTCCTAGTTGAGTTCTAGTTCCTATCAAGATTAGGATAGATTTTGGTAAAAGATAAGAATTATAGGCGTGTGAAATAAGATTGATATGGCTGAAATCCTATCATTCTTATTTAGCTATCTTTTCTTATGCTTATCTTTATCTTTCACTAGATTTTAGGGATTAAGATTTATTTTGCTTTCTAGATAGAGTTTATGCTTTCTAGATAGAGTTTGGGTTTTCTAGTCATACTAGAACATTGTACTAGTATAAATAGGCGCCTAGTAGTCATTAATAAACAAGTAATTATTGATTCATTGAGAATTTCGAGTATTTAATTGTTTGTCAATTAAATTCGCCCATTCATATAATTTTCAGGAATGATTATTATTGAGTGCTAATCTACTTATTCCAGGTAATGGTTTAAGGGAGATTATAGTTAATTGAATCTTTCAGGAATGTTTGATTTAATTTCCATATCCTAAACACATAAACACATACAAAGATTGTTTCTTGAAACGTTTCTTGATTTAAAGATTGAATCTTGGACGGTTTCTTGGAGTTCTTGATTTGTTTCTTTGACAATTTCGGACTTAGCTACTTTAGGATCCTTTGCTTGGATTCTTCCTTTGGATGATACTCTACCTTGGAGGCGCATTCATATCATTATGGGAAGCTAAGCCTCCCCAATTGGAGGCTCACCACCTCCACCACAAATAGATTGAGGAGCGTCTCTAGGAAGCTTGTTTTAGTGTTTTCTTTTTTTTAGCTTTATGGTCTTCTTTAGTTTAATTTTCTTATCTTAGTTTTTTTAGTTTTAGTTTAGTTTTATCTCTAATGTACAAATGACTCTGATCAATCCCTAAGAGAAGTGACGTAGTCGTTTCCTTATACGTGTTAAAAAACCGTCATTATCATTCATGTATTATTACTCTTGAAATTCTAAAAGACACCCGCCTACAAGAGGTTGGCGGCCTTTTAATAAAATCAAACCTTTATGATCTTAGAAATCCTAAAACACAAGCCTATCCTTTCATAAGAGAATTGAGAAGTTCTTCACAAATTTTAATCTTTGATCCAAGTGCCCGAAGGCATGGATAATTGTATGAATTTTGGGGATGATTGTCGTCAAGAATTTACACGAAAGGTGGCAAGCAGCTAGTAGCCGCCATATTATGGTGCTGCTTGTTCTACAAATTTATTTCCTACACTTATTAGAACTTTGTTAAACATATCTAAACTTTATTGAAATAAAATTTAAATATATTGGGAAAAATTCTTATTAATATTTATTTAAACTTGTCTAACCTATTGTAATGTTAAGTGGTCTGAATCGGGAAAGAACCACTCATATAGGAGGGATAATCAACCAGGTAATATCGTATGCAAGGATCGGAACATGATCAATCATCATTGCGTGCTTGCTTAATTGACAGTTTTTTTGAGTCGAGAGTATCCGATTATGAAATTGGAAAGCCATCATTATTATCGTCATGATCATGATAATGGTGGCATATATGCTTATACTAGTCTTACGGGTGGCACATGCCCCCCAAGCAATGTGAAAGAGAGATGACGTGTTTGTTAGTTATAGGATGCCATGTACACTTCCTCGTTTCGAATAAAAAGATAACATATTTACTAGGCTTTGTTTGGTAGGATGTAAAACGTTTTCAGATGAGAATGATTTTTAATGGAAAACTTTTTACATTGAAAATTTTATTTTTATGAAGGTTTTCTGTTGTTTGGTTGCATGTAAAATGATTTTCCATTTTAAACATTTTTCATTGTTTGGTTGAACTGAAAATCAATAACTTCAATTGTAAGGAAAAATGTTTTTCTCCCACTTGTGATGGAAAATATTTTCCTCCCGCTTGTGATGGAAAATTGTTTTCCTCCCAATTTTGGAGAAAAATGTTTTCAATAAGGTGGAAAATCAAGTTTTACATTTTAATGTTTTACTCCAAACCAAACAATATAAAATGAGAAATAGTTTTCAAGAAAAACTTTTTACACCCTATTAAACAGACCTGTATTGATGCATAAATTTCACCATTTTTATATATAAATATTTACTCCGTCTCTTTTTCTATATATTTATTTTCTGTTTTATTATGTCCACATAAAAATGTACCATTTCTTAATTTTTACATGATCCCATTATTTGACACTCACACAAGAATAGTTTATCCCACCAATTAAGTTTTTCATTTACTCTAATCACGCAAAAACGAAAGGAGATAGTATACATTAATAAAATAATACAAATTTAAAAATTTGAAAATATATATTGAGAATAATTTAATAAAATTTATTTAATTAATAATGTATAGAGTAGATAGTGTGGTCAAAATTAATAAATAAATAATGCAATAGTAAAACTGTTTAATTATTTTGACGTCAAGAAAGTATATTCTTCTTCTTTATCTTTCTAACTTTGTTCCACTTTTACTGCTCGCATTTGACATTATATAATTTTAACACTTCATAACTCTAATTTTGATTAGTGAATATATTTGATATTTTGAAGATATACCCTTTTTGTTTTTTTTTATGGTTACGCTTACTATACATGCCGTGATAAGAAGGAGAGAGGTAATAATATCGAGTAAGCTAAAGTAAATAAATAATTCTTGATTGTGATGTTGTTGGGTAAATTAGCCTACATTTGGGTTTGATGTAGTTTCATACTCTCTCACAAGCACATTAACCTCTCCTATTTAATAAATAATAAAAGACCCACTAATACAACTTTTGTGTTTCTTGCCTTGTATTTTACTTTTACAATAGGAAAAATTGTCATTAATAATTCAACCTTTGGCCCTTCCGCTAAAAATAAGTCATCCCTTCAATTATTTCTAAATAAGTCTAACTTTGATACCAATTTATTTTTGACAAGTCAAAACCGGTTAAAACTTGTTGTTCACCTTCTTAACATGTTAAAGTGACACGTGTTCCTCTTGGATTGGATGCTTTCAAATATTAACTTTTATTAAAAAAAATAATTAATGTTTACAATTGAAGTAAAATTGAAACTGAAAACCAATATAAATAAGACATTTGGGATAATTTTACCTATAACTTAACAATGAAACCTGATCACGTGTCACTTGACTTGTTAAAAACAAATTAAATTCGTATCAAAGTTAAACTTATTGAGGAATAATCAAAAGAATGATTTATTTTTAGCGGACGGGCCAAAGATTGACTTATTAATGACAAAGTTTCCTTTACATTAAATAATTAGATTGTAGAGAAAGTGATGAAGTAGTATGTGTTTAAGGAATAAGGATTAGATAGCAAGCATTTGGAGATAGGGAGTACACTCTTTTATTTTTAAAGTAAAGAGAAAGAATATTTGACCATATCTAACTCTCACAGTTTTTTGGTTAAGTATCTTTGTGTCAGACATTTGGAAGTAGGGGAAAAGATGAGATATGATTTCACGAAGCTGAAGTTATGAGACAAAATGTCTTACCACTAGGAAAAATCTTACTTGGTGATAGGGAGTACACTTATCTACACCAAATTCACTGAACTCCTCATATATATATCCACCGAAATTCTCATATCCACCACGTATCTACCATCCCTGGTGGTGTAAGTCTCACCACGCCAGCCCACGTGGGTATGTGAAAATCATCGCCATCCACCCTAACCAACTAGGTATGACCACCCGCATATACCCGCACATACATGTCTTTCCATTATCTTTCAAACAATGCTATACCATGAAAATCACTTCCTGCTACTTGGTTGAAGTGGCGGTTTCTCCATTGGTGTCATTTAATGAGCCCCTTGGCCCAAAGGACTAATAAAGTCATAGGGTTGGATTTATATATTTATAAAAAAATTAAAGGATAGGATTATTAAAATGTTGTCAGGTCATGTGGTATTGGCGGACAGATGCGGGGCGGATGGATATGGGACGGCTATGCCCTCATACCCACCACCCACTATCTATGGAAGATTTGACTTTTTATACTCATACCCAGCCACCAACCATCAACCTATACTCATCTTTGTCCCAATTTGCTAAATTTTAAATTTTACTTGTTTGCCATCCCTAAGGATATGGTTATACTACCTCTGTTTTTTTACTCGCATCATTTAGAATTGTTACACTATTCATTCATGTGCTTTTCAACGATTAGTGTGACTTATCTAAGGAAATTTTTAGTCATGTGAGATAGGATTCTGAGGTTAAATATAGGTCATACGACCGAATATGTATGTGAATGAGTTGTCGAATGCAAATAACCTCTTGGGAACTTTGTGTGGCATAATTGAGGATAAAAAATTTCAAAGTGAACTTGTATATATTGAATTTTTTTATATAGGTAAGAAGAAAAAAGGGGATAGTTAGGAAACCCTCCGCTCGAGGGGAATTCCTAACATATCATTACAAAGTATTTTTGACAGATCTGAACCATGCCAGTCCGTAATAAATAAGGAGTCTACCACTAAGTGACCCGCATTAGCAATCCAATCTGCTGCTTGGTTTGGTTCTCTGAACACATGGGCAATCTGAACCTCTTGGAATTCTCTTAGGTTGATTTTTGTATCTCCAATAATGTTATCGATCTGCCACGGAATGGACCAAACACCATTCATTGCGTTTATGACCAGCAAGTTATCGACTTCGATCAAAATAGAGGAATGTGGGAAAGTAAGGGCTCTAAGAACACCCCTATGAAGTGTCGTAGCTTCTGCTGAAAGGAATGACGTGTTGCCTAAGTTGTGGGCTTCCGCTGCTAAGACCGCACCTTCGTGATTTCTAATGACAAAACCTCCTGCTGCGCTGTTTTGTTTGACGGAGCCATTGAAGTTGAGTTTTATGGATCCCATAGGAGGGGGGGACCAGTTGATCAGGATGGACTGAGGAGCCGCCTTTTTAGGAACATAGGGGGTGGGGGAATCCAAATGGGAAGAGCACAAAGCGAATTCGTCGTAGTGGAGTCGCATCTTCCATTCGTGGGGAGAGTAATCTTGCACGGTGGTAAATCCTATGTACGTTAAAATCTGTGTTTTTAAAGACAACATCATTTCGATCCTTCCAGATGCTCCATAAAAGGAAGGTGAGTTTTGCGGCTAAACCTTTATCTTTTAAGTGCTTTCAAAAATGCTCTTTGACAGTTAGGTTATCTATAGAGCAGCCTAACCAATCTTTCACCTGTGGAAGAGCCCATAAAGTTGCCACCTTGTGGCACATAAGGAAGAGATGGTCTATAGTTTCCGGGCACAGAGCATCACAGATGGAGCATGTTTCAATAGGGATAATCTGTCTTTTAAGCAGAATAGCACGTACGCTGATCGCATTATGCAATACTTGCCAAATGAAGATCTGTAGTTTTGGAGGTAAAAGAACTTTCCAAATCTGACGAAATTCCCATTTGGGGGTGTCAGGACTGATGTTATGTGCCAACCAGTTTGCTGATTTGACCGTGAAATCCCCATGGGTAGACATACCCCAAATAAGTGTATCCATATCGATATTTTTTGTGAGAGTTATTCCACGTACTTGTGCTATCAGATAGTGAGGTAGTATTGTACCTAACTTTTCGAAATCCTAATGTCTATCATCGGTAATGAAAGCATCCAATCATAAATCAGTATTTATTGTATTAGGGTCGGGTTTTAGAAGTTCGAAAAGGGATTGGTTGGTTAACCAATTATCTAACCAGAACAAAATGGTTGAACAATCCCCTATTTTCCATCGAATACCTTTTCTCAAGATGTCCCGTTGTTCCATGATTTTCCTCCATATGGTGGAGTGGGACGGTTTTGGCGTGTACTGGAACAGGGAGCAGTTTTTCAGATATTTCTGGCGAACTATGGTAGCCCACAGATTCTCTGGGTCAGAAAGGACTTTCCATGCTAGCTTTGCTAGGAAAGCCCTGTTGAGAGGGAGGGTCTTTCTTAGTCCTAGTCCTCCTAAACTCTTAGGAGAGCAGATTCTATCCCAAGCGATAAGAGGGATACCCTCTTTTCCCGACCCCTAGTTCCAGAAGAACTTTCTGTGGATGGAGTCAATAGTGGAGGCAGAGTTTGCCTGGAGCATAGTTGCTGCACTTGCGTAGTTTGGAATAGCTTCTAGATTCGATTGGATAAGGGTGTTTCTTCCTGCTTTAGAGAGCAGACCAGCTTCCCATAGTTTCACCCTCTGATCGGTCTTATTAAGTAATTGTACTAGGTCCGCCTTGATAGCTCGAAAGGAACTGAAATGAATTCCTAAGTACCTTCCTAGGCAGGCCTTTGGTGGCATATTAAAAAAGCTTGCCAAAGTAGACTTTCGTGCGTTAGGTACTTGCTTGGAGAAAATGATGGCCGACTTATGAAAGTTAACCAGCTGTACTGAGTTTGCGCAAAAGCAATCAATAATTTTCTTTAGATTGTTGCATCCAGCCTTTGTGGCCTTGCAGAATAAAAGGCTGTCATCAGCAAAAAGCAAGCAAGGGATCTTAGTAGTGTTTGGGCACACTTGAAAACCAATACCACTTGACTTGCTAGAAGCAGCAGAAGCTAGTTGTCTGACGAGGCCTTCCATACCAATAATAAAGAGATAAGGGAAAAGTGGGTCACCCTGCCTCAAACCACGGGTTGGTTTGAACCAACTCGTAGTGGTGCCATTAACTTTTACTGAATAAGATACCGTGGTGACACACTGTTTAATCAATTCAATCCACTTCGGAGTGAAACCCAAGTGAGATAGACAACCCCACAAGTAGTTCCATTCAATCCTATCATAGGCTTTTTCCATGTCCAGTTTCAAAGCACACCATCCTGTCTTGTTTTTAGATTTGTGGAAGGTGTTGAGGATTTCTTGAACTATAAGGACATTGTCGTGGATGGAGCGACCTTTGGTAAACGCATTTTGAAACGGACTTATCAGCTTGTCTAGTATAGGGCGTAATCTTGAGACTAGAATTTTCGAGATGGCCTTGTACAGTGTGTTGACAAGGCTAATTGGTCTAAAATGGCCTGGTTTTTCTGGTTGAGGGATCTTGGGCATAAGGGTGATAATGGTATGGTTGAGGGATGATGGAAAATGGCCATGGTCGAAAAAAGCTAGAAACTGCTAGGCACACATCTTTCTTAATAATTTCCCAGTATTTTTGGTAAAATCCTGGACCAAAACCATCAGACCTTGGGGCTTTGTAAGGGTTCATGTCAAAGAAAGCATTCTTTATCTCTTCTTCAGAGACCATAGTCAATAGATTTTCTGCATCCTGGGTAGAAACAATGCAGGTGAAATTTTCAAATGCAGATCCATCTGGAACTGAGCCTGACGAAGAGTAGTTATTTGTGAACGCCTTTTTCAAAAGATCTTTGATACCAGCTGGGTTCTCCACCCAAATGTCACTGTCATCCCTTAGTTTGTGGATGGTATTGAGTGAAAATCTTTGCTTCATCCTATTGTGGAAGAAACGAGTGTTTCTATCACCTTGGAGCAGCCAATTCTTTCTATTTTATAGGTAAAGATAAAGAAAATATCCGGTTTGAACCTATTTTTTAGAAAGATTAGTTCGACAATGGACATTTGCTAATTACTCAAGTCATAAAGGGTACAAATTCCTATCCTTTAATTTGCAAATTGACAATAAAAAAAACCGTGAGATTTGGACTTCTATAATACAGACCAGGACTCCTTCTACTGGTTGCAGCATTCACAAAAGTGTACCATATCGTATTACTCAGCTTGGGTGACTAGCATAAGTACATTGTACATACATTTAGTATGAAAGAATGATATAACGTTTAAAACCTAGCATTATTTGTACTCTAACTAATAGTTTTGTAAAGTTTGCACAATTTTTTTTTTGTAATGTGTCATGAGCTCGTGTTGTCACCTTCACATTCAATGTTGCTTCAAATCATTGACAATAATAATTCTGTAGTAGTGGTTTTCACCACCTTCTGCACCATTATTTGCAACGTATCTCTGTTTAGGTCGGTTGCCAATTGCCAGTATGTACTACATATAAAAATGTTAGATTTAGAGCTATATATTTGTCCATGATGCATAACTTTATACTTTCATGGTTTGGGTAAAGGTGGTATTTATTCGATTGAAGGCACTAGCTGTATGTATGTTAGTTATAGTTTTGCATATTCGTCAGAATGATTAGGGGTACATGTGAAATTGGTCAATATATCCTTTTCATGACAAAATCCAAGCATATGTTCCAAAGTCCAATTTAAAGATTTTCCATCGATTACTGCTGGTGAGATGAATTCGAAGCTTTTCAAATTCTACCTGATCAATCACAAAATGTTGAGTGTACAAGTCTAACATGTCCACCACTAATTTAGACTAGAAAATTGCGGTGGGTCATGGGTGTCAACCTAAGGGAAATTAACCTGTAAGTTATGACTTTTCCTATTAAAATTCATTTCTCAGTGATAGTTATATACACTTGGACTCTGTAAATGGCCCTAGTGACCAAACATAATTTTGGGCTGCTCTTATTGGTATTTTAGTCTCAAGCCCAGGCTGTTAGCCCGGACAATCGGAGGACAAGTTGTTTGCTAAAATGTAGTAACTCATTGTTTTAGGGTGTGTTCGACAAGTAGAGGTAGATGTTAGAGTATTGACTAGGTCAAAGTTTTATTTTTAAATTTAAGTGTTTGGTAAATTCATGTTTAGGGTAGCTATTACAGGTAGAGCTAGTGTTTTAGGTAGATTTTGTGGAAATATAAAAAAAAGTAGAGGTTGCAGACTATATTAGTAGAAAAATAAGTAAGCAAATGGTTGAAAAACTTCAATTACAAAAATTAACTGGGTCAACGAGTACCCGCTAACTTTGAAGGACGGCCCATTACCCGGCTCGCTAATTCTCTATTTTAGCAGGTCGAGTACCCGACCCGTTATAAACAAAAAAAGAAGAAATTACCCGGTTCATTTTTTCCGAGTCAGCGGATCAGGTCGGATTTTCTCAGCACCCCTACTAAGCACAACAAATGAATTTAATTTCATTCACATACTAGCAAACCTATTTAAAAATTAAGTTAGTAAAGATTGCTAATTTTATCACTAAATTTAAAACTAATTCAATAAAAAAGTTCATATAAGTTCCTAACGATACAATTTCATATCATTCATATCTATCCATTCCATTACCAATATTTTAAACCCTAACAAAATAAGCTCATATACAACTAATAAAAGATCTTACCAAAATAAGTTCATATACAACTAATCACCATATCATTTATCAAATTGTCCCTAATCATCATTCCATTAATAATAATTTATACCCTAGAAAAAATAAGAAATTATACATAAGGGCAGTAGACAATGAGAGGTAGCATGGGGCGATGTAGGGCGGCAGGCTGGTGAAATTCGGCAATGGTGGTGGCAGACGATAGAGAAAGTGGTGGGGTTGCGAAGTTGGAAAGAGAGAAAGGGGAATTGGGGGGGGGGACAGGGAATTAGGGAATGACGAAATTGGCGAAAAATTTCCTTTTTTCTGCCCCAATGTCGACCACTAATGGTATGAGCGGTTGATAGGTTTTAGTCGTGTCACCTAATCAAAAATAAACCTACGGACCTCTAACTAGGTAGTCAGTGGAAGCCGGGTCGAATCCACAGGGAGACAGAGTTTCTAAATCAATAATCAACCAATTCAGCTACTCCAGATGAAATCAGGAAGGAATTAATTAAACTAAGGAATAGACTACGGAAGACTGAATAAATCGAGGATTAAACTATGGAATAAAAGTCTAGGGTATTAGGTCGGTCCACCATGCTTATACCAATCAAATAGGGTAAACTACTATTAAAACCTAAGTCAAGAGTCGGGGGATTAGAGCCTATGTTGAGCTATGGTTAAGACTCAACGCTCATAGTTCAACATACGCCGCATGTTCACTAACGTAATCAGAACTACTGATGTGTCCTAGGCCTCTAGTCGTAAGACGGATCTGTGCAAACAACTATTAACCACAAGCAATCAATGAAATTGTACACTGACATTAATTACTCAATAAGAACAAACCACATCACAATCACCCTAATCAAGCCCTAGAAATTGATAGAAATCTAAGTCACAATCATGGTATAAACATGGCTTTCCTATCTAACACCCTAGATAGAGAACTACTCACTCATAATCGAATTGAAAACAACAAAACTAATTGGAAATCCTAAGAATTGCATCATGAACAATTAAATAAATAAACTAAGCAATCAAAGTAATTAAAGAGATAAAGAGTAGAGAAGAGTACCAATTGACGGAAAGCAGAAACTTTTATTGAAATCGAAATAGGTTTGATCACCTCTAAATTAATCTAAAGTGTTTGAATTAAACTAAAAGCAATGAAGAATAAAACTAGTCTAAAACCTAATGAAAGATGAATAAAAGATCGATAAAAGATAGATGAGGAAAAAGGTATTTATAATACACCTCAAGTTCACTAAAAACGGAAACAAAAAGTGAAAAAGCGCGATTAAAGCACCAGACCCGATCGGGCCCGAGCACAGTACCCGATCGGGTCCACATACAAATTTCCCAACTTCACTTCTGGGCTCTGGCAGCAGCAGTGCAGCAATAAGGCGAGAAAAACGGCCCACCCGATCGGGTCGGGCGGTAGTCACCCGATCGGGTCTGGCGACAACTTGGGCAAGCGTGTTCCCCTCGCCTGTAGCACCGCAACGAGACCAAGTAGCACTCCACCCGATCGGGTCGGGCGGTAGTCACCCGATCGGGTCTGGGGACATGCTTCCTCGCCCGATTCGATCGGGCAAACATCGCCCGATCGGGTCCGCAACTTTCATACCCGATCATAAATACTTCGCCCGATCGGGCCATTTCTGCCCGATCAGTGCACGGAAAACCCCTTTTGACTCCTTTGCTCTCTAATCTTCACTTTTAGGGGTCTTGGGACCTCCTAAACTATCCATAAAGCTCGTGAGCCATCCTACGTGCCTCATAACATCTCGTAAAGCCGTGGTTGCTTCCAAATGGCTCGGGAATAAGGAGAAAACTCCATAAAACCTGCAATTCAATACTAAAACACGAAACCACAACTGCATACGATAGTTAGCACAAAATAGCTCCCAAGAGCTCCAATGACGCACAAATTAGCTTGTAAATAAGGGAGAAAACTCTATATAAATACGTGATATCAGCGGTTGACTTCAATGAACCATCATTCAGTCATAGCTAGTAGCGGTCAACATTTGGGTTGGGCCACTATTGACAATGAGGGCCTCATTACATTGATTGTTCATGCCATTAGCGGTTGAGTTTGAAAGTTTTAAATTAAATTCATGCGCGGTTTGCTGACATAGATGATATAATGGAAAATAGTTTTTAGAATCGTGCATAGTGGAAATTACTCTCTTGGAGAGCAATATTTAAGGGACAAATTACATACTCCCTCCGTTTCTTTTTTTTTGTCCCATTTACTGTAGCTGCATATGCCAAGGAAGATATTGTCATACACATGTGGCTGATCAGGACAACAATTAAGGACTCCCCTTATTTTATAGTAAATGTGGTGACTAAAGTAGGTGAGAAAAAAATTATAAGGTACACGTGGGACTAAAAAGCGATAAAGTAGGAGTATATGGGTGATATAATTTTTGCGTATAAGGAAAGATGAAAATGTAGGACAAATGAAAAGAAACGAACAAAAACAAAAAGTTGGATAAATAAAAAGAAACGGAGTGAGGATAGTGATATCATATTATTTTGTATTGTTTTTCCCCCTACTTTTGAGCTAAAATGTGTGTCAAAATATGCTCTTAGGAGCTATTTTATGCTAACTCCTCTATCTAGTTGTGGTTTGCTTATTTTATGTTGAATTACAGGTTTTAGAGTTTTCTCCCTATTTTCTGCTATTTTGAGCAAGAACATATGATAGGCGGAGTTATGAGGCATATATGCTAAGTTGCGGATCTCTAAGGCCACAATCCATAGGCTTAGAGGCGTCATTGGTTTGAAGTTTTGGCTCAAAGAGCCAACGAAGAGAAACTGCAGCTCCCCCAATACCATCGGACGGTTTCGCCCGATCGGGTGAAATCATTGCTATTGGGAAGATCGTCAAGACGCCCGATCGGATGACCTTACCCGAAGCCATCAAGCGGATTTGCTGATTTGCCCAGATGCTACTGTTGTGTTTGCTGGCTGAAATTTGAGAAGACGTAAGATCGACCGACCGGGCGGATTTGCTCGGACGCATCGGGCGGTTTGGTGGAAGCTGCCAGGCCATTATTTGAAGACGGCCATTTCGCCCGATCCTGTCGGGCCGATTTTGCCCGATCGGGCCAATGTCACTTTTGGTTAATGACGCGCGCTTTGTCGCCCGTTTTTAATCTTTTTTCTATCCTTTTTAGACTTAGTATAAATACAAGACTTAATTTATTTTTACAGACATCTTATTTTCATTGTTATTTCATTAATCCAAGTCTTATAACTCTAGTTTTCTCTCCATTGTTGAAGTTTGAATCGTAGATTTGGTTTTAAATATAGTTCATATTTCATACTCAATTTCAGTTATCTCTTTATTTCCGTCTCATTCTTATTTATTCATACTTAGATTGTTTGTGATTTATTATTGCTTTTATTGTCAATTATGAATCTTTACATGGAATTGTTTTTGTCTTTCGTAGCCATGAGTGAGTAGTTTCCTTTTTTAGGGTTTTAGTGAGGAAAACCATGTTTATGCCATGATTGCTATTTGAATTGCTATAGTTTCTAGGTTTTGATTAGAGCGATTATAATGTGATTTGTTCGTGAATCCATAGTTTAGGTTAGTGGCCAATTTCATGAGTTATGTCTAGCTAATAATCGTTCGTACAAATCAGTCTTACTTTCAGAGGCTTAGAACACATTAGTGACTATGATTATGTTTGTGACCACAATGCATATGTTGAATCATGAGCGTTGAGACTTGACCATAAGCTTAACACTTGCTCTAATCATTCGACTCTAAACCTAGGTGATGTTAGTTATTTGAACCTCTTGAATCGTATAAGCATGGTGGACCGAACTATTGCCCTAGACTTTTATTTCATAGATAAACCTTCAGGTTAATTCTCATTCTCTTAGTTTAATTAGTAGTTCAGTCTCTCCTATCTGATTTCATCTGAAGTAGTTATTTGATTGAATATTAACATAGAAACTCTGTCTCCCTGTGGACTTGGCCCTGTGGAGTATCTTTAATTAGGTGATACGACTTTAGCCTATCAGATAGCATTATTGACAAAAATTTGTCATCTTTATTAAAAAGTTATTAAAATAGGCGGTCTAACTTTATATTAAAATTAGACTAACTTAAGCTTATTGCTTTTTTCAAAATGGTGCTTCATTCTCTTTATTCTATAGGCTTGAGTTATTACTCATAGATAGATCATCTGACCCAAGTTTTTATAGCTTCATTTTTGTACACCAAAATACACTTGTCGTCTTGACGTCTTGTGGTAGTACAAGTACCACCATAGTGTTTTTGATTTCATAAATATATTTAGTTTCACCACCATTCTTAAAATGCATCTTTAAATTATTATAGATACGTTTTATTAACTAGTTTTAACCCCGTTTCTTCCTCGATTATTTGAGAACTTTATCAAATATCATTATTTACTTTTTATGGAATGATTTAGGAAAATTCCCAATGGTAGCCCTTAGGTCTAAGGAATTCCCAGTGTTGGAAATTCCAAAAAAACTTTTCCGTTGGTAGCCCTACTTTACAAATTATTCTCAAACATAACCTTAATGAAGAATATTCCGTTAATAATAAAGCATATTCCGTTAGTTAACAATTAAGGCGGTCACTCGCAAATAAAACGAGGCATTTTGGGTCGTTTTTTGCCAATTTCGACCTCAAAATCAACTCTTAAGGGCTAAAATTTACCCACTAAAATCATACCTTAAGGGCAAAAAAGACCCAAAATACCTCGTTTTACGTGCAAGTAACTACTTTAACTATTAACTAATATAATATGCTTTATTATTAATGAAATATTCTTCATTAAGGTTATGTTTGAGAATAATTTGTAAAGTAGGGTTACTAGCGGGAAAGTTTTTTTGAAATATACACCACTGAGAATTCTTAAAACATAAGGGCCACCATTGAGAATTTCCCAATGATTTTTTGGATGTGGTTTAATATGTTTGTTTTAATTTTATTAGATTTGATTAATTTATCGGCCATTTATATTTTTACTCACTTTGATATTTAAAACATAAATTTATGTCACATAGTCCCATGATCAGTGCTGATTTCAAAGCTGCTAAGAGGTGATTATGCTTTTGAGAATAAGAAAAAATTGAAGGATTTTTTTTGTTATTTAATCATCTCAGTCATTACTATATATGAATACAATAAAGTGTCATATGATCTTTGGGAATCAGAATAATTTACCTCAACTATCATATTTCCTTATTTAACATAATCGATCAAATTAGAGTTTAGACTTAAAAGTATATAAATAAAAATCATTAGAAGCATATAGGGGACTGGTATGGAAAATGTAGGATATTTAGTATAACATTTTGGAGCTCTTTCAATATAATAGAAAATTTATACATAAGTAAGAATTATAGATAATCTTCCCTTCAATTATAAAAACTTCATTATGGATGCTCCAAGTTAGATGCTAGTACAATTTAGGGTAACTTGTGAAAAAACCATGTAGCTTTCATTTTTTTGTGAATAACCCCCATCAACTTTTTTTTTATTGTGAATAGCACCCATTAACTTTGTTAAACTGTTGGTTGCACTTCCAAATAGCAACTTTCACTTTAAGGTAGAATATTTAATGAATAAGGTAGTATATTTATTAAATTTATAACAAATAAGCAAAGTGATACATGTAAAGATTAATCTTTAATGAATAAGGTACTATATTTAATTCATAAGGTAGTATATTTAATTCATAAGGTAGTATATTGTGTATTTAATATATTTTGAAGGTAAGGTGGTATATAAATTACGTAAGGTAGTATATTAAATAAGTATATTTTGACCTTAAAGTGAAAGTTATGAGTATTATTTAGGGGTGCAACCAATACTTTAACACAGTTATAAGTGTTATTAATAAAAAGGGTTACAAGGGTTGTCCACAAAAAATTGAAAATTACAGGGGGTTTCACAAATTTTCCTTTTTTACAATAGTGTTCTCTCTACTCTTTCTGTAAAGTCGATCCCATAAAAATTGATAAGCCATCATCGAGTCTACCAAAAATAAAAACCTAACTCAGTATTTCTCAGTAGGTAGAAAGGACAAGCAAGAGTTGATCTCCACAAGGACCAAGGGGATCACCAAAAGGTATTGACTTATGATAAGATAGGTCGAGTCTTTTTTTGGTAAGATATTTATGAATAAAAATAAAACAAACACAAAGAGTTTAGGAAAAAGTCTCCACCATTTTAAACATCATGCACAAACCAAACAATCAAATGGCAATTGATAATTGTGATAAATTGGGGAAATGATTCATCTAGTTGTACTCCAAACAATCTTTCGAGGTAGATTAGCCTAATTTCCTATCAAACCCCTATTTTTATGGAAAAGACATTCAACCAAGCAAGTCTCCCAAGCTAGGTAGTCCCTTTTTTCAAGGTACTTTAAGCCTAATAATTGATTTGAAGTAACCCTCCCTTAACTTCATCTTCAATCCTTCATTAGGGATACCTAAATTATGCTTCTATGATGGCCAATTCCACAAGCATTCATGAAAATCCCAATTCAATTAACCAAAATTATCCCAAGCCAAAACCCAATGTTCAAATTTTCTCAAGTAAGAACTACTCACAATGATATAAGATATATAAAATGTAAATATTAACAACTAAAATCATGAAATCAAACACTAATCTATGATAGACAAGTAATAAAGTGAAAATAATATGAAAAATAAGTGAAGAAAGCAACAATAATATGAGAAGGAAAGAAATTCTAATTGTTATTGCGAAGAATCTCGAAATATTTAAGTTTCCTTCTTAGATTCTTCAAAATCCAAAATTTCAACAAGTTTTCTCACTTCTCTCTCTAAAATATGAGAGTTTCTCTCTCTAAAAACCCTAGGTAAAGCTTGAACTAAGTAATGAAGGCTAATCCTTTAAAGCTTGGGGATTACGTTATAGACTCATCTTCCTTCTACAAAGCTTGGGGATTACGTTACCAACACTATTGTTTGTGAACAACAACACACTTCTTCTCCCGCTTCGTTTGGTACCTCAGATAAACCATTTAATATAGCTTGTTATGTGGCTTATAATTATTTTTCCATTAGACATAAACACTTTTTGGCAGCCATTATGAAGCTCAAATCACCCGCTTCCTTTAAGGATGCAATGACAAATCCCGGTTAGTGTCACGCTATGAAAGAAGAATTGATGCTTTAGAGAGTAGTAGTACGTGGACGCTAGAGGATCTGCCTTCAGGGAAGCAAGCCATTGGTATAAGTTGGGTGTAAAAACCAAGTATAAGTCTTGTTTCTGTCTAAAAGTGTCGTACCTCTTTCCGGCGGATATGAGCGGTCCGAGTCCTAGCTCCGGCCAAGAACCTGCACATGAAACCCAAACCCCCGGGGTTTTCCCGAGGACGGGCTCTCCGACGCTCAAGTCAGTACTCATTTTAGATAGAGAGAGTGTGGGTGTAGGGAGAGAGAATGGATTCTGGATCCTTTTACCTTAGCCCTATGAGGGGCTTATATAGACAAGTGAGCGTGGGCCTTGTGTCGTTTGGGCCTTGGGCCGTATATTCGGGAGAGGGTATTTATCCCGTACAATTTGCCCCCCTAGTTCGAGTGATAATCGTTGATTGAACTTGAACTATATTGGGCTTATTCACTTGGTTCCTCATGATATTGGACATGTATGTCTTCATGATGACCTTTGTGCGTGATCGAGTCTCTGCTGTGAGATATAGCCTCTTCAGTCAGAGAGCTTGCTTCAATGAGCTAAGGTGTATCATCCTCTAAGTGAGGATCTTCTCATGTAATAAGGGATGAAGCTTCCTTTGCTTAGGAGTCTGCTCTGATAATCTGTCGTGTAGCATCCTCTAGTGAAGGTCTACTCACGTAATCTGTGATGTTGCTTCACCAATCTGAGAGTCTGTTCTGATGAGCAAGAATGTAGCATTGCCTATAGCCTCTGCTAGTTTTGTATTTTTTGAGTTCTTTTGAGTAGTTTTTGAAAGAAAATATGCTATTTCTTTGCTACTTTCTTCCTCCTACCATACGTATCCTTGCCCCCCAGTCTGTCTGCTTTGCTTGCAGCAGAGGAGGCAGACTGAGATTAGAATGCTATAGACAAGTCCGCAATAACGATGATACGTGGACATGTAATGATAATGGGCATGATCCTTCGTCTGAAGCGAGGATCTGTTATAACAATAAGTAGCATGATCTTCTGTCTGAAGCGAGGATCTGCAGTAATAATAATCGCAGAGCCCTCTGTCTGAGATGGGGTCTGCAGTAATAATAAGGAGCAGGATCCTCTGTCTGAGACGGGGTCTGCAATAATAAGGAGCATGATCCTCTGTATGAAGCGAGGATCTGCTAATGATAAGGAGCATGATCCTCTGTCTGAAGCGAGGATCTGCTAATGACAGTAATGACAGAGCCCTCTGTCTGAGACGGGGTCTGCGATAATAGTAAGGAGCATGATCCTCTGTCTGAAGCGAGGATCTGCTATAACAATAAGGAGCATGATCCTCTGTCTGAAGCGAGGATCTGTTAATGATAAGGAGCATGATCCTCTGTCTGAAGCGAGGATCTGCTATAACAATAAGGAGCATGATCCTCTGTCTGAAGCGAGGATCTGCTATAACAATAAGGAGCATGATCCTCTGTCTGAAGCGAGGATCTGCTAATGATAAGGAGCATGATCCTCTGTCTGAAGCGAGGATCTGCTAATGACAATAAGGAGCATGATCCTCTGTCTGAAGCGAGGATCTGCTAATGATAAGGAGCATGATCCTCTGTCTGAAGCGAGGATCTGCTAATGACAGTAATGGCAGAGCCCTCTGTCTGAGACGGGATCTTCTATGACAATAAGTAGCATGATCCTCTGTCTGAAGCGAGGATCTGCTATAACAATAAGTAGCATGATCCTCTGTATGAAGGGAGGATCCACTAATGATAGTAATGGCAGAACCCTCTGTCTGAGACGGGGTCTCCGATAATAGTAAGGAGCATGATCCTCTGTCTGAAGCGAGGATCTTCTATAACAATAAGGAGCATGATCCTCTGTCTGAAACGAGGATCTGTTAATGATAAGGAGCATGATCCTCTGTCTGAAGCGAGGATCTGCTATAATAAGGAGCGTGATCCTCTGTCTGAAGCGAGGATCTGCTATAACAATAATGAGCATGATCCTCTGTCTGAAGCGAGGATCTGCTAATGATAAGGAGCATGATGCTCTGTCTGAAGCGAGGATCTGCTATAACAATAAGGAGCATGATCCTCTGTCTGAAGCGAGGATCTGCTAATGAAAGTAATGGCAGAGCCCTCTGTCTGAGACGGGATCTGCTATGACAATAAGTAGCATGATCCTCTGTCTGAAGCGAGGATCTGCTATAACAATAAGTAGCATGATCCTCTGTCTGAAGCGAGGATCTGCTATAACAATAAGTAGCATGATCCCATGTCTGAAGGGAGGATCTACTAATGATAGTAATGGCAGAACCCTCTGTCTGAGACGGGGTCTGCGATAATAGTAAGGAGCATGATCCTCTGTCTGAAGCGAGGATCTGCTATAATAAGGAGCATGATCCTCTGTCTGAAGCGAAGATCTACTATAATAAGGAGCATGATCCTCTGTCTGAAGCGAGGATCTGCTATAATAAGGAGCATGATCCTCTATCTGAAGCGAGGATCTACTAATGACAGTAATGGTAGAGCCCTCTGTCTGACACGGGGTCTGCGATAATAGTAAGGAGCATGATCCTCTGTCTGAAGCGAGGATCTGCTATAACAATAAGGAGCATGATCCTCTGTCTGAAGCGAGGATCTGCTAATGATAAGGAGCATGATCCTCTGTCTGAAGCGAGGATCTGCTAATGATAAGGAGCATGATCCTCTGTCTGAAGCGAGGATCTGCTATAACAATAATGGCAGAGCCCTCTGTCTGAGACGGGGTCTGCGATAATAGTAAGGAGCATGATCCTCTGTCTGTAGCGAGGATCTGCTAATGACAGTAATGGCAGAGCCCTCTGTCTGAGACGGGATCTGCTATGACAATAAGTAGCATGATCCTCTGTCTGAAGCGAGGATCTGCTATAACAATAAGTAGCATGATCCTCTGTCTGAAGGGAGGATCTACTAATGATAGTAATGGCAGAACCCTTTTTCTGAGACGGGGTCTGCGATAATAGTAAGGAACATGATCCTCTGTCTGAAGCGAGGATCTGCTATAATAAGGAGCATGATCCTCTGTCTGAAGCGAGGATCTACTATAATAAGGAGCATGATCCTCTTTCTGAAGCGAGGATCTGCTATAATAAGGAGCATGATCCTCTATCTGAAGCGAGGATCTGCTAATGACAGTAATGGCGGAGCCCTCTGTCTGACACGGGGTCTGCGATAATAGTAAGGAGCATGATCCTCTGTCTGAAGCGAGGATCTGCTATAACAATAAGGAGCATGATCCTCTGTCTGAAGCGAGGATCTGCTAATGATAGTAATGGCAGATCAGTAATAGTGGTAGGCAATATCCGTGGGATCTGCGTATGAATATATGTAACCTTAGGGCCCTTTAATCGTCGGACTGGCCTGCTGACTCTAGGGCTACAGCGAGGTCAGCCGAGCGAATTATTTTGACGTCCAAGTCACGTCAGTGCAAGGCTCATAAGGTCAGCCCTCTTCGGGTCTGATCACTCGTGCCTGCAGCATGCGCCCTTTTTTCGGGGTGCACTTGGTCCTTATTTTGGACTCCACTATCCCCATCAACCTTAGGTGTCTGTGACTTATCCTTGCTGCTTTCTGGACCTTTGGTCCTGCAGAACTTGGGGATAGAGGTCTATGACATGGCTAAGTCGAGCCGACAACCGATTCACTCCACTGGCCTCGGGGGCTCTGGGTGTTTTATCTTACGGTCGACCCCCTTTTTGTGCAGACAGTCTTTGCGCTTTGAGGACCTTTTCGGTCTCTGCTTTGGCTCAAACCCTGTTCTGCTCTACCAGCCTGGGGGGTTTTTCCCCTCCTAGTCTGCAAGTGGCTAATATTTTTGGTGCTATGATAATGGAGAGCATGATCCTCTCTGTGAAGCGAGGATCTTCTATAATAGTGAGCATGATCCTCTATCTGAGGTGAGGATCTGCTGAAATAATAATGGGCAGGATCCTCCATCTGAGGTGAGGATCTGCTAATGATGATGGCAGAGCTCTCTGAGATGGTGCTCTGCAATAATAAAAGGAGCAGGATCCTCTGTCTGAAGCGAGGATCTGCTTATAAAAATAATGGCAGAGTCCTCTGTCTGAGATGAGATCTGCAATAATAACAAGGGGCAAGATCCTTTGTCTGAAGTGAGGATCTGCTATAATAATAATGAGCAGGATCCTATATCTGAAGCGAGGATCCGCTGTAATGATAATGAGCACGTTCCTCTGCCTCAAGCGAGGATCTGCTGTAAAAATGACGGCAGAGCCCTCTGAGATGGTGCTCTGCGATAATAATGAGGAGCGGGATCCTCTATCCGTGGTGAGGATATGCTAATAATGACGGTAAAGAACTTAGCTCTTCGCTTAAGTCCTTCGCTCTGCTTCTTCAGCAAAGCTCTCTGCTTCTTCAGCAGAGTTCGATTCGTAACTATACTTAGCTCTTCGCTTAAGTATTTCCAACGGCTTAGTAGCTCGCTGGAGTCTTCAATAAAAATAAGAGGCAGGATCCTCTGTTTGAAGTGAGAATCTGCAATAATGATAATGGCAGAGCCCTCTGTCTGAGATGGGGTCTGCAATAATAATAACAGAATACCTCTTTAGCATGTTTAAGCCTGCTAGAGTCTTCGATAAGATGTGTCTGCAATAATAATAACATCATATATCTTTTCAACGCCTTAATAGCCTGCTGAAGCCTTCAATAATATGTGCAGACTCAAAAACAGGTGTTTTTATAATCAAGCACTACAATGAATATTGTATTTCCAATCAAGTTGGGTCACATATACTCATTTGCCCCCCACTCTTAAGTTGAACTCGGGTCAATTTGAGAGTAGTATATTCCCAACTAGACATACATAAAGGTCCAAAGACATCATTTGATCATGTCATAAAATTAAATACAATGAATGTTTTCTCTTCAGATGGTCATTGACAAATAATCAATGTTTGAAGCTCGTAATATAAACTAAGTACAACATCCATCATAATATCCAATCTAATCTTGCATCTAAAGTAAGCAAAATTGATATCAATAATAGTGGAAGCAAAGTACTTAGCTTGATATTATCCAGTTGAGTCTGCTCGAGTTCTATATAGAATACCTTCTGATGTATATGGTGGCGTTCTGCTCTTGTTGTTCTGCCCAACTAGTGGGTCTGCTATAGAGTATGGTTCGTTGTGAACTCTACAGACCATGTTTCAGTTTGCTAAATTAAGTTTGAATCAGGTCTGGCAACTGGGTGTTGTAGACTTATCTTGGTCTGGTCGATGCTGATTCTGCAGACTGGAATTGCAGAATGTTGCGAGCAGATGCTGGTTGTAGGATGGTCTGATATTGCAGACTGATCGAGTGAGCTCTGCCTGCAGGTTATTGTGGTCTGCTATGTTGCAGATTCTATTATGTTCTCTTAATTCCTTGAATCTGCCCTGCCCCTTAATTGCGGTCTGCTCATATTTTGGGTTCTGTAAAGCGGGTCTGGCAACTGGGCTTTGAGTGCAGGCTTTCTACTACCGTCAGTTGTACCATGTATGCTTTGTTTGAGTCTGCCCATATCAGCTGCACCTCCATTTTAGTTGTTAGGCGTCCCGAAACTCACTCTGCCTTGTGACATTCTGAGTTCAAAATGCATGCTGCCATGTTCAACCAGAATGATGCAGGTTTCGAGTCTGTACTTTCACATATCTGCAAGCTGGATAGCCTTGGTCTTCTTCCCATGCTATTTATCGCTCTAGTTTTGCAGACTCTATTCCGTTGGATCTTCGCCATTTGGTCTGCTTCCCACCTTCTGACTTTTCCACCTGATGAAGTTCACTTGATATTGGCAGAGCTATCGACTCGCAAGCCGAGTCTGCAGATTATTATGCCAAGGCTTTGCTCTGATTGACTCGAGTCTGCTATTTAGTCTGCTGGTCTGCCATTGACTAGATGCTGTTGGTTAGCTTTGTGGGTCTGTCTGGCTTAAGGTGCTCTGCAAATCCTATGGTTGATGTTGCAGACCCATTTCCCACGCTGTGATCGATTCTCGGCACAACTCATGATGAGTTTCTATAAGTTAGGTCTGCCCTCTGTCTGCTTTGAGAGGTTAGAGTCTGCTAGGCGAGCCTGCTATTGGCTATATGTGCCTTGCTTGGAGTGCAGACTGATTCGTTATTGATCCATTTGGTCTTATAACAGTCTGCTGGGGATAGTTCGATTTTTCTTCTAAGAAGCATTTCATCAAACACGTTGTATGCGTGCAGCAATTTAGCAATGACAAGGCCATTCTAGTTGTTGTTAATGCCCAAATTTTTGTAAAAAACAAACCAGCAATCATTTCATGACATAACCAACAAGAATTCCATTATAAGTGTTGCAGAGCTCCTTCCATTTTTATCAGACTATGAAGCATATAAGGCTAATAGGACAAAGGGGGAAGAAAACTTAGCTTCTAACACATCTTGTTGTATGTTGGTGGAGTTGACTAGCAATTCTGATTTGTTGATTTATCCCCAGGGCTTGTTGTGAAGCAGACCTCTTCTTTTTTTTTGTTTTACGAGATGGTGTCTTCAGTGAAATCGCCTGTACCCATCCATGAGCTCAGTGGGTTTTTGTCTAAAATACCTTGGAATGGTGGCCCACGTCAAGGATTTGCTGCTGCTAACCAAGGATGCAAGCTCCTTTCCAAGTCTATTTCTTTATGTATTTCTTTAAAGTACTTTTCTCATTTTTGCTTTACATTTTGTTGACTCATGGTGTAAATCTGGTGCTTTTACATTTTGATAGAGGAGATGTGCTACATTCTTGGAATGTATCAATGTATCATGACAGTGGTCAATTAATCTTCTTAAGTTCTTGCCTTCCTTTGAAAGTAGTTGCCTGAAGCATTATTATTTTGTAGATCTTGTAAATTTTAGTCTGAATTGGAGTGTTTCAGACCACAAAATAGCTGTTTGAGCAATGTAGCCACCGAAATTGTGGGTTTCCATGGGCGCTTTTTCTCTCCCCCTCCTTCTAGCGCCAAATTGTTTCTGTCTAAAAGTGTCGTACCTCTTTCCGGCGGATATGAGCGGTCCGAGTCCTAGCTCCGGCCAAGAACCTGCACATGAAACCCAAACCCCCGGGGGTTTCCCGAGGACGGGCTCTCCGACGCTCAAGTCAGTATTCATTTTAGATAGAGAGAGTGTGGGTGTAGGGAGAGAGAATGGATTCTGGATCCTTTTACCTTAGCCCTATGAGGGGCTTATATAGACAAGTGAGCGTGGGCCTTGTGTCGTTTGGGCCTTGGGCCGTATATTCGGTAGAGGGTATTTATCCCGTACAAGTCTACCGATGAGGTTGAACGTCTCAAAGTGTGTCTTATTGTGTTTAGGAACCGTCAGATTGAAGGTATTGACTACAACGAGACGTTTTCTCCTGTTGCAAAAACGGGCACCGTCCGTGTTGTTCTTGCTGTTGCAGGTGCTCGTACTTGGGAGATACATCAGATGGATAAATATAATGCCTTCCTCCATGGCGATTTTGATAAGAAAGTTTACAATGCAGCATCCTCCAAGTAAACTACTCTCTGTTTTGCCATCAAAAGGTTCGTTTTACCTTGCATATTTTTGTATATGTGGATGATCTCATCATTACAGGATCGTGTTGTGATGGTAGGGCTCGTGTTAAGAAATATTTAAGTTCATGTTTTCATATGAAAGATCTTGGTCTGCTAAAATATTTTTTAGGTATTGACGTTGCCCGAGGAAATGCAGGATTATCTCGAAGAAAGTATGATCTTGATACATTTTACGAAACCGGGATGCTGGATTGTAAACCGATTGAGACTTTGAGTAAGCAAAATCATCGGCTATCGCATGTCACAGACAATCCCTATAAGCATTCGGAGCAACATCAACGTTTGGTTGGACGATTAGCATATCTACATCTTACACATCGGAGTTGAGTTATGATTTTCATCCTTTAGCGCAGTTCTTGATTAACTCCCAAGTTGCTAGCTCACTGGGGGGATGATATTTGTTTGGTAAAACTACGTGAAGGGGGAGTCCAAGCCAAGGTATTTTGTTACAGCCTGAAGCCTAGCAGTTGATTGCCCTTTTATGATATTGATTGGACTGCTTAACCTTTGACTCGCCATTCATTGTCCAATTCTTCGCCGTTCTCCCATTTCAAAGAAGACAAAGAAAAAGCATATTGTAATCTCGTTCGTTTGCAAACATCTGAATATTATTCCATGATAGTTACTACATATACTTGTGAGTTAAAGTAGCTTACACGTGACCTTGGTGTTCTCAATTCAAAATCGATGAAATTATTTTGTGATCGGCACTTGACATCGCCAAAAACCGGTCTCCCATGAGCACATCAAGCGCATTAAATCTGATTATCATTTGAACACGATGAGTTAAAGACCGGAAATATGTCTACGGCTAATGTCCCTACTCGTTTGTAGTTAGAGGATATCTAGACCAACCAAAGCCTCGCCTATCTTCAGGATAGTTTTTCTATTTTGCAAGTTAGGCGTCTATCATTTACATACTCCACCGACCTTGAGCGGGAATGTTAGGAAATGCAAGCATATGTAATTAGAAAAGTGTATATATATACAGGGGGGGTCAATGAAGGTGTGCAAGGAGCCCTATAACACAAGGCCCCAAAATTACAAGGGCCCCATATTTATTTTTTCAAGAATTTTACTTCATGTTTGAGGGTATCTTTCTTGTTTTCCATTATTAATAAAAATTCTTAACGATCCATGCTTACCTTTGCAACTTTCCACCTTTATCCAACCATCTAACTTTAATTTTTAATATAAATTTAGGAGGCCCATTCTCATGTTAGAACCAGACCCTAACGACTCTGCATATATAGAGTCGGGTTCTGCTAAAAACCTATATTTTGCTGAAAACTGAAAACTATCAGTTCTTGTAGGAAAAAAGGGGTACATATAAGATTTACAATGGTACATAATACGATTTAAGGGTACGCGTGTTTCTAACATAAAGTTTGTGCTGCTAACATCAAAGTTGTCAGTATTTATAAAAAATGCCACAAATGGTTGCACGCGTACTCCTTTATGAGTCCTATGTACCCCTTTTACATGGTTTTCACGGTGAAAACAATTTTCATCGGATCCTCTTCCTATATATATATGAAGAGTCGGGTTCTACTAAAAACCTACACTTTGTCGAAAACTGTAAACTAATAGTCCTGATTGGAAAAAAGGGGGTACATATAAGATTTAGAAGAATACATATATCGATTAGAGGGTACGCGAGCTTCTAACATCAATGTTGTGCAGCTAACATCAAAGTTGTCAGTATTTACGAAAAGACCATTAATGAATGCACGCGTACCCCTTTATGTTAATATGTATCCTCTTTACTTGATTTTCACATGAAAGCAGTTTTCACTTGATACTATTCCTATATATATACGGGCTGGATCCATTGAAAACAAGGCTTATGCTGAAAACTGAAAACAGAAAATCTGGAACGTCCACGTCATCATACGCTGATTCGACGGCTGATAATTCATTTTATTATTAAACCCTCTAATACTAACAAATAAAATTCTCTCTCCTTTCAAAAAAAACAAATAAAGTTCTCTCTCTCATCCGCTTCTCTCTTCTTCGCTTCACGTACTCTCAGTTCGCCTTCGATTTCTCGGTTTGATCTTTACTTATAAAGCGTTCTTTTTGGTTGGATTTTGTCAATCAAACTACAATTAGCATCTGGTAAGATCATTTTCAAAAAAATTAATTTCAAATTTCACTCGAATTCCTCTGTAATTGCGATTTCTCGACAAATGAACGAGTCTGTAACCCTAGTTTAATTTTGCGATTTTGAATTCGTCAGTAAGCCTTCGATTTTGTATTATAACTTTTCGATGGGATTTGTTGTGATTATTTTGTTATTAAATTGAGTAAGCTTGATTAATTCTCCTGTTGTTGTAATTCATTTGGGGATTATTTATATCCATTTCTTCACCAAAGGTAATTTTGCTATTGATTTATAGCAATTCAACTATATACAATGATGACGAGATAAGTTTGTGTAGGGATTTTTCGTTGTGTTGAATTGATGAGGGTGGATGTTTTGGTTAATTTCATCAAATTTATGATAAAATTTGAACTGCCACTGATTTTTCATGACAATATTTGCAAGATTTCACTTTATAATCAAGCTCAATTGTTACAAATTTAGAATTAAAATTATATGGTTCAGTGTTTTTTAGCTGAGATGCTGATATTGCTTTCAAGATTAATCTTGGTTTGATTATAATGTACTCTTTTATGTAATGTACCTGTTTTATTTTCTAATGTACCCATGTGAATGTAAAGTTTTGAAATGAAATGTAGCTCTTTATCTTACAAACTGTTCCATTTTCAAATAACTGTACATGTTTGATTAGGCTAAGTTTACAATGGTCCCTTTCCATAAATCATGAGCTCATTTGTTCCTCTATCTTACTCTCAGTTAGAGCTATATTAGATTTAGAAGATGAACCACTTAAGGCTTTGTCTGTTTTTACCCATTTCGTTGTTTTCATTCTCCAATATTTAGGCTAGCGATATATGTAGAACTTTGTATTTTTTTTATATACTTGTTCTACCTTTCATTCTATGAATTACATTCTATAACTTCTAGCTTTGTGTACTTCTTTCCAATTCGTTAGCGTTCTGGTTCTATTTTAAATATTTGAGGTTTAATATTAGGTATAAATGAGTTTGTGATGAGTATTTCTAGTCATATATAGCCTTATTATAATTCAATGTACCCATTTACAAAAGGGGGTTCTTTCTCCTTTTTCTTGCTCTTTTGGTACAAAGAAAGAAGCTGCAATGTGAATAAATGTTAACCTGAAATGCTCAGACAATCTTTGACTCTTCTTACTTGTTCCAACCAAGTCAATAATGTTTTTATTTGCTTATGGCGAAAAAGCACTCTTACAATAAGTCTTTAAACTTTAGAACCATGGGCAATCTAATCATAACAGGGAATGTTTCACAGTCTAGCAAAAACTCATATGCGACAATTAATACAAACCTATTAGCTCAATTGGTAGAGCATTTGTGTGATTACACAAAAGGTGTAGGTTCGAATCCTACATAGGTTGAATGATAGTCTAACCATTTCAATTCACCCTTTATAACTTTTACGTTATTGTAACCAATTCATTTGTAATGTATCCTCTTATTTTAGAATGTATCCTTTGGTGCTAATGAGGGGCAACCCTTAAGACAGAAAAACAAAATAGAGTACTAAATTATTTTTTGCAGCTTTTTCCTTGGCTCGCGATGCAGCCCTAGAAGCAATCTTTTGGACTAATGGGGGGGAGTCGCTCCACCTGAGCCAGGATTACTTATGTAGCGTGGTGTTCTCTTAAAACCATTTGTTGCATCAGTGTCAGACATTTAGTTCAGATTTTGCTGCTTATCTAATTTCATCATCTGTATAAGAGTGTAATAGGTAATCATTTTTTTAGAGATAGTTGTGTTATCAATGGAAACAAGTGGTAGACAAGTGGGCTATGGATCTGCGGTGCAACTTCTCATTGTTATGGTTAGTTCCCTTTTCTCGGCTGTGAGAAGGAAGATAACCTGAGGTGTTACGCAAGTTTTGGCATGTCCTGTAATTCAATCACGCGATGATATGTAGGGTAAAACAGATTTTACTGCCTAAAACACAAGCAACAGCCCATGATTCTTGTTGATGTTAAAACTATTGGTGTACATATAAAGAGACAACTTATGGTGTTTAGCTTTGATGATGGTCCTCATGGTCATGCTGAAGTTTCCTTTCAAAATGTACATGTGCCAGCCAAGAACTTTCTACTTGGAGAAGGGCGTGGATTTGAAATTGCTCTGGTGACTTTAATTTGCTAAACATAGGCTGCTCTTACGTTTTCCTGCGTCCCACTAGAACGACAGAGCATTCTGTTCAAAGACATAACATTCAATAATATTGCATGGTAGGTTAGTACCCGGAAGGTTGCATCATTTCATGACTTGTTGGTGCCGGACGGCAGGATGCAGATGATGGCTGAAGGAGCCATTCAACGTATAGTGTCTGGTAAACTTATTGCGCAAGAAGGCTCATTCCTTTCAGATATTGCCAAGGTAAAACAATTATTTCAAATTGTTGATGAACTAAAGCAGCTTTATTTCTTGAGATTCCTGATCAGTATGATTGATTGATTTCATTGGTGTTTGTCAAATGATTTTGACTAATTTGAAATGGTTACTAGTAATGCATAAAGGGCTACATTAGAGTTAAAATTTAAAAAGGTTACTTCTACGGTTTACTTATTAATCAACCTATGTAGGTTCGAACCTACATCTTTTGTGCAATTGCACATTGATCTACCAATTGAGCTAATAGGTTTTGAATAAGAAAGGAGAAGATAGATGAGTAATAATAAATGGTACACTATAGGAAAATCCCCTACTATTACCCTAAAAGGGATACATGGAGAACTAATAAGCTGAAAGTATGAATAATGAATCTTCAACTCATTAAAACAATGGTGAGCGAATAAGCATCTATTAGCAGTCTATTCATGGTTACTTTTATAGAGATATGGCTGGATTACCAAAAGTTTAGATGTCTTCATTCTAACTCAAAGCCAAAAGAAATTGTGAGAGCAATAGTATCATTAAGAGTGCACACCTGGACTGGGTCGGACCTGACTGTAACTATGTTGTCATTAGTTCACCATGACTATTTATAACCTGCTCCTCTGATGCATTTATCTCAGAAAATGTCTTTCTATCTTCATCTTCAACTCCAAGTTTAAGAAATTTCCTGGCAAAATTAATTCATCCCATGACTTTATGGCGAAGCCATAAATGCTGCTGTCATTGTTTTGGTTGTTTCTAGAATGGCTGAATCTTTTTTCTTCTACGCTATTCAATCTCAAACTTTTGCCCCAGTATCTGTGCTCTGATCTTGTTTTGTTGTAAATTCTCTCTCGAAAGGTTAAGGGGAAGATCCTGAGAATCAACAATACCCTTCACAAAGCTAAGTTATTCGGGGATCAACTCCTCACAATTGTCCATGATGAAGACACGATGAAGATACAGCTTGATGTTTGTTTGGCTTCTTCTTTGTGGCAAAGAGATCAAAGGGTGCTCTCTTGGGAAACAAAGAGGACAGCCTTAAACTCCAACTGACCCTCGACTGAGAAGTGCTTCACTTGCAAGTGCTCTGCCCAGTCATTGGTGAGACTCTTGTAGAAAGCAGCATACTCTTCCTTGGTTATCTCCTCTGGCTTCCTCATCCAACAAGAAAATATGACCAAACACCACTGCATTTTTCCACCTCCATAACCACCAAACCGTAATGTAGAAGATGAGCAGCCAGTCATCCATCATGTACTACCCAAACTAGCAGGTTCTTTGGTATCCAATCAGCTTGTGTGTGAGAGAGAAAACCTGGTGGCGCAGCCTGCTCCCATTTTAGTCCAAACCTTTCTCGGCATTGGACAATCACGCAGTAAGTGTAGCGTTGTTGTTTCCTCCGGGTTGTCGCATAACCCTGTTTTAAATCAAAATATGAGACTTGGTATAACCTCTATTGTAGAAATATTACGAAGTCCTTCGAAGTGTAAACTCATGATTCACTAACTAAACGGACCTCTCTTTTAACATCATGTATCCATATTTCAACTAAAAGTACCCATTTTCCAGCTTAATGTATCTCTTTTCTTACTAGTTGTAGCTATTTTTCAACAAAAGTTTCCAATTTTCAACTATATGTATCCCTTTCGAACTAATTGTAGGCCTTTTTCATAAAAGTCAATTTGAACTCATGATTCATTGACTTAGAGTATTGCGTAGTTATACTACTTATACATTAATTAAGCAAGAAACTAATTTATTTAGCTTGCATATCAATTTAGTTTATTTGTTCGGTTTAAAGCATGAACTATCACAAACTTGTAAGTAAAACCCGTTCTCATCCTATGTGTTACCCCTTTGCCCTTATATGTACCTAATTGATATGGCTAGAACGATTATCTAAAAAGGGTTACATTCAATGACTACAAGGCTACATTTAATCAAAAAGAGTTTTTTGATCGGACCTGATTATAACTATGTGAGCCATTAGTTTACCGTCTTTGTGAAGATCGATATTGCTGCTCACGTTGGGCTGCTGGTGTCGGCTTAGATGTCATGTTATGTTTTGGGATGATGTAGGGAAGTACGCAGCAGCAAGTCGGCAACAGCAAGTTGGCAGCAGCACCAACAGGTCGGCAGCAGCAAGTCAGCAGCAACACCAACAGGTCGGCAGCAGCAGCACCAACAGGTCTGTAGCAACAACAGCAGCAGTGACAAGTCAACAACAACAGCAGCAGCAGCAAGTCGACACATAGCAGCAGCAGCAATTCGACACACAGCAGCAGCAACAAGTCGACACACAGCAGCAGCAAGTCGGCACACACATCAACAACAAGTCGACATCAGCAGCAGCAGCAAGTCGACAACAGCAGCAGGTCGGTAGGAATTTTATGTACTGTTATGTAAGCAGCTTCAATGATAGCATGGCTTCTGTTATAAAACCTATAAAGCATTAATCTATCTTCAGCCTTAATCAATATCATCATTATTCAACTTTTTCACTTAATAAAAAATAGCGTACGTACACTGTTGGTAAAAGGGGTACATTATACAACAAAAAGCGAAAATTACAACTAAACCATTATTATCATTATTTAACCTATGTAGGGTTCGAACCTACATCCTTTGTGCTATTGCACAATGCTCTACCAGTTGAGCTAATAGGTTTACATGAATATATAGTAGAAACACCACAAGTCCTTCCAAGTATAAACTCATGATTCACTAACTAAACGGACCTCGCTTATAACAAAATGTATATCATGATGATGATGCCATTATATTAAGCAAGAAACTAAATCATATAAATCATTACAAAATTTTGCAACCAAGAAATAATTCCAAGGACTCATCCATGTCTTCTCTCAGATCGCCTCGTCGAACATTTAAGTAGTACCCCTTTCAATTATATATGTACCCCGTTTAGTTTTATATGTGACCTTTTTTTAGGTAGTACATAGATGAGTGACCTGACTTCAAACATTTATAGGTGAATTTATCAATCTGAACCAAAAAGCAAAATTACGCTTTGAAAAATTCTGCTTACCAAATTCAAACAAGAGGTTAAAAAAGGGTCACATTCAACAAAAAAAGTGTTACATTTTAGTGGGAAAGGATAATATAAGTTAGATGGATGATGAAGAAGTCAATAATTCACTAACTTATATATTACTACTTGCAATTGCTAATGTATACTAATAAAGGCAACGTAGCCTAATATCACTCCCTTGTTATGAAAACTCATCACTTTCGGATTTCAATGTAAAACTTACTATTAATTTCTAGAAACCTAATTGCACAAAGAATTTTAAAAAGGAATAAAAATATAATGACATCAATTCAAAATCGAATTAAGTTCACCAACAACTATCAAGTGAGTTAATAACTTCACCCATTAATTTGGTTGGTCCAAGATGAGATAGTGGAAACCTTGGCCCGTCATCTATAACCAAATATAGCCCATTTATAGATAAATGTATCCATTTTAGACTTCTATGTATTCCTTACATAGGTAGATTGTCATTAGTATATCATAAGTTTATAACCCAGTAGAGATTGTTTTGAGTGGATTCTTCAAGTCACGAGTGGCATTTGATGAAATAGAACAAACAAGACTTGAACACATCAATATATCAACAACAAGGATTTCCCATATTTTATCAAGTATTTTGCCCAACAAAATCTACCTAAATGAAGTGCATGAATGACAGCTAAGACTACAAATTCTATGAATGAACTTAATATCTAGCAGCCTAACATTCATCCTAAAGCATTGAAATTCCCTAATTAGCATCCATCACTCAACAAGTAGTATCCAAATCCATGACATCGTAGAATCATAAATGTAGAAAGAGCACATAACATCAATGCAATACAGTAGCATAGAACTACTTCATATAAACAATATTAATATAAGATTAGATAATTAAATGTTGATAATGTACAAGGTAGTTTAAAAAAATATGTTCTGCTATTTAAGGAGGAAAATCAATGGAAGTTGAGGGCAGGGGAAAAAATCAGTTACACAAATTACCAATTATTAGTCGGGAGCAATAATTACAAATAAAATTCAGGGGAAATGCTAGAATAGATTATAGAACAAATACCAGAGAAGAAGAGGATAAGAATTAGAACTTGAGAGTAAGAGTTTTTTACAGTTTCATTGCTGGGAATCGATCAGATTGCAATTGGAACCCTTGAAAAGAAATACCTGTCATTCATCTTAGAACAACACAAATAATTTTGAACCTTCAATGACTAGAAATTGATGAAAACTACGCAAAAATTCTTGTAACTTCGTTGTTGCCCTAGTTCCACGGAGTGGGAAAATTAGAGAGAAAATCAAATGAAAACTCAAACATTGAACGAAAATGAATTAGAAATAAATATCAAAACCATACCTGGAAATCGGAAATCGTTGTAGATTCGCACAAAGAAAATCGATAGGGTAGGCGAGAGCAGGAAGAGAGGATGAGAGCGCGAAGAGGGAGGCAACACCCGGAGAGAGAAAACTTCTGAAAAAGGGAAAGAAATGAAGTTAGAATTTCAGCTTAAGTCATGCGTTAATCTCGTTCGTCCAATTAGACCATGGACGATCTAACGGCTGGTAGTGCTTGTTTTCAGTTTTCAGTCTAACAGGTTGTTTTCACCCGATCCTTCCCCTATATTCTAAACTTTTGCACATATGTTCAGAATTCTTTTCATCATGTTTTGTTGCTAGGGCTTCATAACCTCTCTGAAACTCCTCAAACATTGCCTTTATGTACCCCTGGAGGATCAAAAGAATGGATTTCGGGTTCTCATCCGGGGTTGAAGCCTGTTTTAGGGATGAAATTTTTGAGCGTTGAGGAAGGTATTGAGTTTTACTAATCTTATGCCCTTGAATCTGGTTTTAATGCCAGAAAATCTACTACTACAAGAAGAAAAGTTGGTGGTGAGAAAAAGGCGTTGTTGCATTAAATATTGTTTATGCAATAAAGCGGGATTCAAAGAAAAGCGTAGGCAACTAGTATAGGAAAGAAACTACTAGCAAACCTCCTTCAAACCTCCTTATATCATTGAAGTTGGATTTGGAAGCTAAGAAAGTTGGAAAGTCTACTGAACGTAATAAAACACAAGACATTGAGTTTCTTATTGGTTCAAGTGCTCCTAGTGAAACTACTATCAAACCTCCTACAAATTTCCAAGAATAAGGGAAGTGGGGAACATGTATCAAACAACTCTAATGGAAGTGCACAAAGGATGAAGGGTGATAAAGAGAAGGCAATTGAGAAACAACAAAAGAAGAAGAGGATGTGCAACAGTTGTGGGGAGCTTTCTTATCATGATATCCGCAATTGCCCAAATAAGTACAAGGTATGAGTTTAGGTAATTGTCTATGTTCTAAAATTTTTAGGACGTTTAAAATTATATCAAACATGTTCTTAAATTATATATTATGATTGGGATTTAGTCTTGTTTCATATTGTGCTGTAATATTATAATAACATTTTAAGTTTCATTGTTTTTCAGGTTGTAACTTTTTTTAAAGAGTTAGAGATGATGAACTCGAGGAGGATTTTTGAATCGTCAAAAACAAATTCTATGTAAATCTGAGACAATTATAGAGATGATTACAAATGTAATTGATATTTTGAGATGCTTTATGTTTTTTGCACTTGTTAAATTCAATTTTAAGGAGACGTTTTGAATTTTTTGTTCTTATGTTCTAAACTATCGTTCTTATGTTCTAAAATTTTGTTCTTATGTTCTAAATTTTTGTTCATGTGTTCTAAAGTTTTGTTCATATGTTGTAAATTTTTGTTCATATGTTTTGAAACTTTGTTCATATGTTCTAAACTTTTGTTCTTATGTTATAAATTTTTGTTCTTATGTTCTAAACTGTTGTTCAACTTTAGTGACATTATGGATAAAGGTATTAATCTGTATGTGTCGCGTACGCAATTTAATACTTCAAGTGTAAGAAACATGAAATCGATGTATTAAATAATTACAACACGACATATAAAGTAATTAAAAATGACTAAGTCCAAGTAAATTATTTTCCAACAATAATTAATCTTTTCAATAGCTAGACATTTATCCTCAGTAACCTTATGCAAAATCATTTATGTTCATATGTTTTAAGTATTTGTTCTTATGTTCTAAAGTTTTGTTCTTACGTTATAAACTTTTGTTCTTTATGTTCTATACTTTTGTTCTTTATGTTCTAAACTTTTGTTCTATATGTTCTAAACTTTTGTTCTTATGTTCTAAATGTTTGTTCGTATGTTCTAAATATTTGTTCTTATGTTCCAAGTGTTTGTTCCTATGTTCTAAATGTTTGTTCCTAGGTTCTAAATATTTGTTCTTATGTTCTAAATGTTTGTTATTATGTTCTAAACTTTTGTTCTTATGTTGTAAACTTTTGTTCTTATGTTCTAAACTTTTGTTCTTTATGTTCTACACTTTTGTTCTTATGTTCTAAACTTTTGTTCTTTATGTTCTACACTTTTGTTCTTATGTTCTAAACTTTTGTTCTTATGTTCTAAACTTTTGTTCTTTATGTTCTATACTTTTGTTCTTATGTTATAAACTTTTGTTCTTTATGTTCTAAACTTTTGTTCTTTGTGTTCTAAACTTTTGTTCTTATGCTCTAAACTTTTGTTCTTTATGTTCTAAATTGTTCTTTATGTTCTAAACTTTTGTTCTTATGTTCTAAACTTTTGTTCTTATGAGTTAAAAATTTTAAGCACATATCTTAATTTATCAAACATGTTCTAAATCTACGATGGTTCTTTATATTAGAAGCACAATGCACAAGATATAAATTAAAAGAAAGAAATCATTCTTGTTCATAGCGAAGTGTTTGTTCTATTAATTTTACATTAAAAAACGTTCATAATGGTTCTTTTAAATACAAAGGAATAGTAGTCACATTTTTCTACCAAAAATCATGAATGATACATTAATAGTATCATTCCAATACAATAATATCTATCAAAATGGCCAAACGCTACTCGGCATCCTCATTCGTTTTTGACCATATCTTTGCCTTTGCACGAACAATATGATGTAGAATATTCTTTTGGTGGGTAAGTATCTTGGCACAATATTCAACTCGGAGTTTCTTCATTTGTTCAACTCGGAGTTTCTTCATTTGTTTAACCTCCTTCTTCTGTAATATCTAATATCTTGATAACTTTCGTTATGTTCCCTATTCCTGCATTCCACAACACAGAAAATTATCAGGACAAAAAAGGAACCCTTCACCTGAATGTTTCTTTTTACATTGAGAAAATCTATGTGTTTCATGAGTAGAACGAACCTTAAAAAAAGGAAGACTATAAGTCAGATTATCAATCATTGACCAGAGCATCCACATAGGTTTAACTTTAAAAGAGATTTTTTTTTTAAAATGCACTTCACTATCATACACGATGGCTCTTAGTTTTAAAAGCACGTAATCAGAACAAAAGATGCATTTGAGCAAAGTCAATCAACATTCAGATATATGTTATGAGTTGGCATATATGTTATGAGTTGGGCAAAGATGCATCAGTTTCTAACAGGAAATAAGTTTCTGGCAGTTTAGATGATGTTTGGAACCAAAATAAATGGAATAAAGCTATATCAGCATTCCCTGATACTGAGGGCAACAGATTAATTGTCACGACTCGTCACCATGATCTGCAGACTGGGACTCGGGGTTTTTGTCACCTAATGGAAGCTCTGAACAAGCAGGACAATCGGAAGTTGTACGGATAGAAAGCATGTATTGCGGTAGCAGTCAATACAGAATTTGAGGACATCTAGGAAGATATACTGAGCGAATGAAATGACATTGCAGATTTGGTTAACTTGGAGGCCTTTAAAGTTATAATCAGTGATTAGGTAAAAAAACATGCCCCTGATCGGGTAAAAAACGGGTGGAAAATTCCGTCCAAAAACCCATCAGTTTGAGCTGGGCTAGATACTTAATCACCGCGGGAAAGACCCTGACAAAACTTGGAAGTGATAAAAAAAAATTAAGCACATTAAAGTTAGCATATCTTCATGGACAATAGGACATAAATCTTGCGAAGGGATATGGTAGATGGTAATGTGGTTTGCTACTTTGCTTGCTCCACATTTCGATTCACCAGCCGATTAGCAGGCCAGTTGCCATCAGTAAAAGAGGAAATTCCCAATCTGGGTTGTTATGAGATACCAGGAACAATGGATGAGATGATCACACTCACTAAATCACCACCATTAGGTTCTTCACTTTGTAGGGCTAAAACACATTTTTTATTGCCAATATCAAAAACTGAATCATCAACTTCCTAAAGCCTATTTCTCTTGCTAAAACGAAATCGCATTCTTAAAGTCTATTTCTCTGGCTAAATTAAAACTTACTAACACACAGTATTGTAAGTTTCCCAAAAGCGATATACATTTCTTCTTGTTATTTAATGTATATGGCCGGTATGAAATTATTCAAGAATATCCTGGATTCTGCTAGCATATTAGGGGCACGGTGGTGCTAGGTGTTGTGAAACATATTTTGGTCATAACCATACTCAATGCTCACCCCCACTTCTATGGCTTTGTTTCAAAGTTGCTCTTTTGGAGACTTTTCCTTGATCATATAAGCCTTCACAACATAAAGGACCTAGTTCACCTCCCAACGTACTTCACCTTAGAAAGCAGGCTGCCAAACTAGTACTATTATGCCATTATAGTTGCTGCTATAGTTATCTTATAAAATTAGCTTACTCATTCTCTAAATTAATCTCACCCAAAATGCAGTTGGCTTACATATAATTCCCCCATATGTTCGTCTAGAAGAATTTATTGCTTCTCCTGCTATATTAAGCCCACCCAAAATACTTTCAAATTACAAAAATTGAAAATGAGAATGCTCAAACAAAGAAGATAGCATTGCCTCCTCATTCTTGGTATAATCACATTTTAGAGAATGCTAAACCTCAAAAAATCCAACTAAACCTAGTAATACAATAAAACAGTAATACATCATACAAAATGTGTTCTTCATTTTGAAAATGCTCAAAATTCAAAAAAAAAATCCAACTAAACCAGAACAATAACATAGTTTTGGACGAAAAATCAACTAAAGTTAGAATTATATTGCAAAATTGAACTGAAAATTACAAGTTAGTATTCACAAATACTTACAGACTAGCTTGAGCTTGCACTTCTGAACGTTGGAATTCAACTGGTTCACTGTAATTTTAACACCGAAAAATCTCAAAATTGAGAATGAAGAACTCACGAAAACAGTTATAGTTTGACAAATTAGTACTTACTATTGTAATTCTGCAGTATTTGTTGAAGATTTTGGATCATTGACAGCTCCTACTTCTTCGTTTACCTCCATTCGGTCGTAACCAACGCTTTTGTGCAATTCGTAACCCTTTTTTCGTCTTCAAATCAGGAAATTTGTGTTTTCTTGAAGATTTCTTGAAAGTAGAATCAATCTGAGGAATTTCAACACATTTTGTTCGAAAATTGAAACGAATTTGAGAAATCTGGTACTAGTTTTTGTATGTTGAATTTGCTGAGATTTTTGCAACGTTAAGTTTTCTCACTCCTCCATTTTTTGTTTGATTTTCTCTCTCCTTTGTTGTTGGGTTTTGTGAATTGGCCTTTAGAGTAGTATTTTAATCTGAGCCATTGATCTTCATTTATCTACGGTTCAGATTAGTTCTCACATAATTGGTGTGTTCTCACATAATTGGGGTATTCTCGTAGGAGCCCAATCCTATATATATATATAGATACATGAAGAGCCTTAAGTAATCCTTCTCTCAAGGGTGAAACCTAAGCTATTTACAATTACAAGTATTCGCAGTTCAGGCTCCATCTGGACATTGATAAAATGAATGTCTTGGTTGATTTGATGTCCTAACTTGGAGATATAATCCGCAACTTGATTTACTTCTCTGTAGACATGGTTTATTGTGACTGAATCAACATCGTGCATGATTCGTGTGATGTCTTCGACAAGTGTTTGGATAGTCCATGGAATTTGGTAGACACTATTGACTGAGTTGATGAAGACTGAATTATCGCCTTTTATAATAAGATCTTTAATCTTCATGCTTGTGGCTTGGAGAAGGCCGTCTGTAAACTTGTTGCATCTACTATATATGTATGAGGGGTGTTGTGTGCTTTAGTCTAAAGGCCACATCTTTCAAGAAGTTATTGTTAGAGTTGCAGAATGCTATTCCGGCTGTTGAAGAGCAGTTTGTGGAAAATGTTTGATTTAATGGTGCCTGAACGTGGTGGTTTTTATCCAACTTGCTTCAAAGTTTTGTACCTGCAAGGGAAGGGGAAAGATGTGTTTTGATTGTCAAAAGCGTAACGGTTTAAGCGCATGGAATTCTTGGAGGCAGATCCTTTGTAAATTGAAATTATCATTCTGGAAGACTATTCAGTTCCAAACAAGTACATATATAATTTCCCATTGTATTTAGAAATTTGGAAAGTAGGCCAAAGAGGAACTATATAATGAGAAATGTAGTAATGACTTCTTTGTTCTTTCTCTTTTTCATCTTTCCTAATTGTCTTCTTCCAAATCTACACTAAGTTCAATATCGAATTCTTGCACCAATGTATACTAACCTCCTCTACCTTCGTTTATGCTTGTGCTAAAGTTTTTTCATAAGACTAGTTTCACAAACCCATGATCTAGCAAGTCAGCAACCACAAGAACATGTTTATTTCTCTACTTTGCCTTGTTGCCAACAACCAAAACAGATACGTCATTCCATATCAGCAAAGAATGTATTAGCAAGAGGTTAACATAAATCATCTATAACAATTCAAGTTAATCATAAATGCTATAGAGTATAGCCTACTTTCCCCAATTAGGCTTAGATCACAGCATTCCATTTCCCCGGCCTCTTCCCTCAAAATTAATTGCACAATAACATAGATTTGCTACGTCTGCCAAATAAATATTTTCCCAAACAAAAACAAACGAAATTTATTAGACGAATCAGAAGTCAAACTTACACCAATTGAACATGGATATCCTCTAATTTATCCGACCAAAAGTTAAAAACTAATAAAATCAAAACAGCAAAGCATAAAATAGTGTTAAACGCATTATATACTATACTTCTAGGGACGACCATGGCGTATTTTCTGATCCCTAGCGTCCCCAGGACGCTTAGGCAAATGATCATCCATATAATCTTCTACCTTCTTATCCTCATCTTTTCCAACAACAGTTTCCTTCACCTTCTGTGTAGCATCCTTCGCAGTCTCCCACGCCTCCTTCGCCGTCTCTTTCACCTTCTCATTCACGTTATGCACCGCCTCGCCCAATTTCCCCGCGCCTTCCTTCGCCTTATCGGCTGTCCACCCGGCTCTGTCTTTGGTACTCTCTTTCGCATCCTGCATTGTTTCTCCGACTCTATTAGCCCCTTCCTTTGCCTTCTCTTTCGCCATCTCGTTAGCTCTGCGCATTGTCTCGCTTGCCTTATTTGTACCCTCCTGCGCCTTCTGTTTCGCTGCTTCAGCTCCGTGTTTTGCCTTGTCCTTGGCATCCTGCATTGCCTCGTTTGCTTGTCGGGTGCCTTCTTTAGCCCTGTCTTTCATGTCGTCGACAGTGTCTTTTGCCTTCTGCTTCATTTCTGAATACCTCTTCTCTACTTCTTTTGCTTCTTCGTCGCTCTCGTAAACTTGTCGTGCCTGCCTTATTCTTTCTGCTGCTTTCTTGTCTTCTTCTCCCCCAGCATCTTCTCTTGCATATTGATTCTATAAATTATCCATAATGTTAAAAGTTTACACAATTATAAGACATAATAAGAAACATGGAAATTCAGTAAGCAAAGACAAATATTGGGTAAATATAAAAGATCGACTAAAGCAGAAATGTTTGTAAGATAAGATTGACTAAAAGCTACACGCACAAAGAATTGTCGCAACGGAGTCGTTTCCGCTAGAAGTTGTTCTATGTCTGTCAAGTAATAATGCCAAAAGAACAGGCAAAAGAAAAAGGCAAAGCAATTGCCTGATGGAGTCGTTCATCTTACCAACATTGATTATAATAAGATTGACAAATTTAAGCTCATAATGAGCTCGCATTATCTAGAATCGAGAGAAAATCTCATACCAACCAAGAGAGAGCTATCACTCATACACCATCTGAAAGTCTACAGATATCATTTTTCTAACACTCAATAAAGTATCTTCCAATGCTATTAGATTTCAATAATTTATATGTATTTGTTATTGTTATTTGGGTAAATAAGAAACTGTATTATATTTACAGCAAAGCTAGTACAATAATAAAGCAACTCCAATCCACCTTAACACATTATGTATCATATGTAAGCAAATGTATAATTGGAAAGCTAACACTAACTCTAGGCTGGTTGTTTACAAAACAGCAGAGTCATAGTGCAGAAGACAATAACAACTAATACTTGCGGGTACAGGACATAACACAAAAAAGGTCGATTTTGGATAATCTCGTCCTTTATTCTACACTTTTAACATGTTTATGATATAAAATGCACCCCCGAGCAATAGTTCGGGCTGCCTTTTACACCCGCTTAAAAGCGTGTTATTTTATGCACCCAGCTCATAGTTCGTGTTGTTACTAACTAATTTTGCCTAATTAGTTCATTATGTACATCTTATCCAACGCCTCGGAGAGACTCACTAACATCTTTCTAATTATTAACTAATGTCAAATAGACCCGAAAATGATCCGACATGAATCGACCAGACCCAAACGCCATCAACCGAACTACTTGGCTTAGTTGGCTACTTAGTAACGGCTAACTGTAACTCAAAAAAAACATGGTTGGTAACAAGAACAAGAAGTGATGATAGAACAAGTTAATATTTGGAGAAGTTAAGGAATTACCTCATGAAACTTGGATGCAGAAGTAAAGCAAACCCTTGAAACTTTGCGAGGATAAAGAGAAGAAACTTGTGGAGGTAAACCCGCTTTTGAAACTTTAAAGAAAGTGTTCTTCACCATGAACATGGACGCCATTGCTACGTGCTAGATTTTGCTTGATGTTTAATTTGAACTGATGATGAAATTTCAACCTTGTTTTGTTGATTCGTTTTGCACTATGTTTTACCAAAGTTAACAAATGGTCGATGAATATGATAAAGATGTTAACTATAAAAGGGTTTTGAGTTTGGAGAGGTGAAAGAAGGTGGCAAGTCTTTTGCATGCCACGTAAATTGGTTTGTTCGACACGTGTAGAGTTGATGTGCATTACATGGTGTAGATAGCTTAAGCCGTCAACACATATATTTGGACTCATTTTTTAAAAAATCGTTACGGGTTTGGTTATCTTGAGCTTTGAGCCTGTAGTTTTTTAGACCCATCGGTTGATTTTCAGCCCAATAAAAGAAGGACTATGCTTATTGAATTTGGACTTTGGTGCATCTGTGTATGCGTTGTATTAGGACTTTGGGTTCTATTTGGTGGTGAGGAGCTGTAAACTCGAAGCCTGGTAAACGGAAGATTTGGGCCTATTGAGGTCCTCTTTCTAAAATCATTTGCTTTGCTCTAATCATTCGGGCTTAGTGAGGTCCTTTTTCTAAAACTGGAGCCTTTGCCCTATCATAATGAAGAGTTTTATATCATATCCTATGCAATATGAATTTTCACCTCATCTATATGTTTGGTGTGTGGAGGTTCAACAAGTCTTACATAATTAGGGGCTCGGGGATGTGTTGTGGGTCTACAACGCGTGTGTGTGTGGGGGGGGGGGGGAGAAGCGAAAATAAGACAAGGAAGATATGGGTATTACCAGTGGGCTCAGGCGAGTTCAGGGTCCATTGGACGTCGCATACTCGAGTGTTTTCCTTTTTCTATCTTGTTTATTTTAACCGCTATTTGTTATTTTAGTCCTAGTAGGGTTTTAATATTATTGTTTTTCAAGTTTAAGTTAATATTGTTTTTCTTAATCCAAGCTAAAATCTAGATGGGGCTCAGATTCTAAACTACTCTAGCTTGGAGAAGGGGTAAGATCAATCTCAACATAGAAAGGATTTGAGATACTGTTTCCTGTGTGCCTTCGTTGGAGATGGCAATACCATGATTGCCATATTGAGTTTTTTTTTTTAAGATAAAGTGTGGGGTAAGAGAACGTTAGGAGACCCTCCGCACGAGGGCTACTCCTACGCATCAGACAAGAGAATAGAGTGAAAACTAGATACATGGTCTACCGTAATGTTGTGAGATGGCCTACATTCGCCACCCAATCTGCTGCTCTGTTTCCTTCTCTAAAGACGTATCGAATCTCACAATGCTGAAAGTTGTTGATGATTTGTTGTGAATCCTTGATGATGTGGGCTATCTGTCAGGGGGCGGCCCAAATGTTTTTGAGTGCGTTGACAACTAGTAGGTTATCGCCTTTGATGATGACCGAGTTGGGGGAGAGGTTGACAAGGTGTTGGAGACTTTGCTTTTGCGTGCTGTCCGCGTGAGTTGAAGAGGGAAGGAAGAGCTGGGCTTCCTTCAGGATATCTTGGCGCCCCACGCGTGAAATAAAAAGGAAGAGCTGAGCTTTCTTGCAGCTGGCCCGATCTGCCCGATCCAGTTCGGGTGGCCCAATTTACCTCCAATTTGTACTGGGCTGCGTTTTAAACAAGGAAATTGAAGTTGACTTAATTTTGTACCAACCCGATCGGGTGGTCCTTTGCCCGATCGGGTTGCGGGCACGCGTTTCGAAGTTCTATCTTCTTATTGTCGTTTTTACTTAGATTTTGGGCTATTATAAATAGCTTAACTTCATATTTTTAGAGACATCTTTTATTCTAGTTTATTTCCATAGTTCTTAGTTTAGTTTTAGAGAGTTTTATTAGATTAAATACTTTAGATTAGTTTCAAAGGTGATTGAACCTCGGATTTGATTTCAATAAAAGTTATTGCTTTCCGTCAATTGGTATTTTTCTCTACTCTTAATATCTTTAATTACTTTGGATTGTTTAGTTTAATTATTATTTTGATTCATGATGTTTAAATTAGGGTTTCATATTAAATTTTATTATTGTTCATTCAATCAAGTCTGAGTAGCTTAATTTCTAGGGATTTGGTGAGGGAAGCCATGTTTATACCTTGATTATTTGAATTGCTATTAGTTTCTAGGGCTTGATGAGATCGATTATGGTGTGATTTATTCTTATTGAATAATTAATGTTATTGCGCAGTTTCATTGATTACTTGAGGTCAATAATTGTTTGCACATACCAGTCTTACTTTTAGAGGCCTAGTACACATCAGTAATTCTGATTATGTTTGTGAACGTGCAGCATATGTTGAATTATGGGCGTTGAGACTTAACCATAGCTTGACACTGCTCTAATCTATCGATTCTTGACTTAGGTTCTGATAGTTGTTTGATCCTTGGATTGGTATAAGCATGATGGACCGAACTAATTCCCTAGACCTTTATTTCATCGATTAAAATCCCTTTTTATATTGCTTTCTAGTGTTTAATTAGTAGTTCAGCTTATTCTTATCTGATTCTGTTTGAAGTAGTTGTTTAGCTAAATATTAACTTAAAACTCCGTCACTCTGTGGATTCGACCCTACTTCCCTTGACTATCATTGTTAGAGGACTTAGGATTTATCTTTGACTAGGTGATACAACATTAGCCTGTCAATAAGCGAATCATGCAGAGTTTTTTTCCAGCTGTATGCATTGTGTGGTGGGGACATCTATTGCATTTAGAGATGTGAGGAGGCTTGGCAAACGTTTCAATTGGGAAGGGCGGAGATCTTTTCCTCCTATTTTATCCTGAATTGACAACATTTCATTAAAGTCTCTAATAACTACCCATAGGAGAGATTGTGTGTTGAGGAAAGAATGGAGGTTGGACCAGAAAGGGTCCTTTTCTTGATCTTGAGCTAGGGCATATACTCTAGTAATCACAAGGTCTTGATTGGTTTGTCTGTGAGTAAGGTATAAATGAGCATTCCTTTCTGAGCATTGAGTATTATTTACCAGTATGTTGGTGTTATTCCAACAAATCCAAATGCCTCCCGAGTTGTTTATCGGGTCTATGGTAATTTTGTTGTCAAAAGAGAGGCTTTTTAGAAATTTTGTGCTATTAGCTCTACTAGTTCTAGTTTCAAGGACAAAGAGGATATCCAGGTTAAACTTCCGTTTTCAGAAGAGTAGTTCAGCTTTAGCTTGGGGCTTCTTACCCCCTTGAATATTCCAAGAGATGATCTTCATAAAATAACAATTGTTTTTAGAGATTGGCCTTTTAAATACTGATTTGAATGGACTGTAGTGATTGCCATATTGAGTGGAAGGGATTGTAATTGGAAAAGTCTAACCCTCTTTATTGTTATGGCTTTAAAAAATATATTTAAAATAATTGTTACCATTTAAAATAAAAGAATTCTTTATGATTGACTATTTTAAAAATAAAGTATTGACTTTATTTTTGTATTTGAAAGCTTTAGTTTATTAAAAAGTAAGGTCCTAGAATTATTGATTACTACGTATTATTTAGTATGTCGATTTGGGTATCTCATATACAATTTTAAAAGATTTAAATAGTTTGTCTTGTTGTTTGGCTTGTGGCCTAACATGTTCCTCTTTATTTCAAAGAAGTTTAATATTAAGTCAGCAAACCCATCCTTTCATTGATCCATTCTCAATTTATGACTTATTTGGAAACCTATAAATAGGGGAACAAAGAAGAAAATGCTAACTTTTCGAAAGAGAAGAACCCCAATGTCCTCCAACCGTCCTTTTAGTTTTCTTTTCCTTTTATTCTCTTCCTATCAACGAGCGTCCTCCGCTCTAGCTAGGTCGTTAATGCCGTCTTGGTGACTGCATTATGGCAACTTTTGCAGCTCCTTCCTCTTCCTTTATGTTAGTCTTCTCCTTCTCTTCCCCTGTCGTTTATTTCTTTTTGGTTTTATTATTGTTTTCTTTTTCGCTATTCTTATTTCATTTTTGCAATAATAATTAAATATACTTCATATTATGATTATTTATATATCTCTCCATATATATTTATTTTAATGATGGTTGAAGTGTTTGTTGGATTATGTAATACCCCGTATTATCAAGCTAAAATTTTCACGAATTTTATCATAAATAATATTATATTGGAAAATTTGCACAAAACCACCTTAAGTTTCCACTTATTTGGAAACTCCCACCTTTATGTTTTTCCCCTAAATTTCCATCTAAACTTTACCAAACCTTTATAAACTCGCACCTTTTGACATAATTTGCCTAACTCCGTTAACTATGGCCCCCACATCAGTTCAATCTTATGCTTTTCCCTCCAAACTCCTCATTTCCTCGTTCATCTCTCTAATCTCTGTCTTCCTCTTCCCACCATTGATTTCTAGTTTTTTTTCCTTTCCATTCTCTCTCTATTCATGCTGCAAGATCAAACAAACTACCTGGTTAACTGGCCAGTTTGAATATATTTCTTTAACTTATGAATAAAGATGATTAATGTCGTTATTCTTAAACTATCTTAAGTTTCTATATCCAATTGATGACTTACTTTTAAGCTCAAGTTATGCACACATCTAACCAAAAGTTCATATCTATCCTCTAACAGAAAAAACCCAACTTTCTTTTCCTCGTTTCTTTTCTTTAGAGTTTCAACCAAAAGACCCAAACTTTATTGCTATTTAGGTGAATCTTCCATGGTTCTTTTCACCAAGAAATCGGGAAAATTCCCCAAAATTTCCAATTCAAAAATGGATAAATCTGAATCAATTGCTCTTAAATCATTTCTATTTTACTTATCTAGAAGCTTAAATCGATTGCTTGCTAATCATAGATATGAGTCTCTTTCATGGTTCATCCCCTGTTTCAAGTCCATACAATCGAGTAATAGAGCATTTACAAAATTAGTGAAAGATTTGAACTACCCAGCTAACAAATTCAAAGGAGATTTAGCAGAAGATTATCTTTCATACACTTTGAACATATTAGATGCTTTAAATTCAATGAGCTATTCGATTTCTCATCTGGGTATATGTCATTTAACACTCACACATACTATAAGTTTAATCCACGATTCACCTTCTTCAGCTCTTCATCATATGAAGCAAATCAAACCCAAAAAATTTGAAGCTGAGAAGAGGAAGACAATAGAGATTAGAGAGATGAATGGGTAAATGAGGAGCTCGAAGGGAAAAGCAAAAGATTGGCTGGGGCCCATAGTTAACGGAGTTAGGCAAATTCCTTCAAGGTGGGAGTTTATAAAGGTTTGGTAAAGTTTAGGTGGAAATTTAGGAAAAGAAAACATAAATGTGTTAGTTTCTAAATAAGTGAAAACTTAAGGTGGTTTTGTGCAAATTTTCCTATTATTTTCGATAAAACTTTGATTTTAAATTTTGAAATATCCTTTAGCTACATATATTTTACTATTTTACTATGGGAAGTTCAACATTTATGGAGGTGTTTGTGTAAGTTGTTACTAAGTATAAATATTTATGTTTTTTATTTGATTAGAAAAATATTATTTTTTAGCCTTACATATTTGCGTTTTGGACCGGTGCTTGCAACGAGTTTTAGTCCTCCATTTTTAGCTAAAAGGCGCTGTAATCTCTGATGTTTGAGGGGCTTCTACAAGGTTGTGTGCAGCTGATTTTGAGTGAGCGAAACTTTAGAATGCCAAGGATTTTGTCTCTTCATCATCTCCCCATTAATATCTTCATGATGACACATTAATTCCCTCGTTAAACCCTTCTTAAATGAGAAAGGCTACACATACACTTGGTGTATGTGAGCCCTACATACATTGTGAGGTGGCAACGTATGAATGATCTTTAATTTGGGCTCCAAATATGATATTTTGAGAATTTGCATTCAAATTCAAATGTCATTTCAAATTTCAAATTTGATTTGTATTTAAAGACACAATTAATTAGGGGTGTTCATGAAAACCCGACCCGCTTGACCCGACCCGATGACCCGTCGACCCGGCTAAATTCACATTTTATCGGGCCAGGTAATGGGCCGGTTAATTCTATTACCCGGGTACCCGTTTGACCCGCGACTATTGTTTTTGGGGGAAATTTTTGGAAATAAAGGTCTGCTGTTCTCCTCTGTTGGTATTTGATTGTCAAATAAATAATTAGTATATCTTTGAAAGCTTAGGCAAAGAAAAAGAAGGGATTCACTAATAATCCTTAGCTACTGACTAGTAGACAAATGCAGGGAGTGCACTACTATATCCTTTCAAAGAAGAGTAGAAATCTTGGAAAATCTAAGAGGGGCAAAAGTAGACAGAACGAACAGCAGATTATTCTTTGCTTATAATGAAATTAAGATAAAACTTCTACAAATGCTTATCAGCCATCCCTGTGACAATGAAAGTGTGGGAGGAAATAGTGAGAAGACATAAGCTTGAAGTCTACAGCTATTTTCCAAAAATTTGTTCAACTGGCAAGTTTCTCCATGTATATGATACATACACACACTCACCTACAAGTAAAGTAAAGACAACACTAAGCCCACATAAATATACAACGAGTAACTTTGCCCAGTAACTCTGGGGTAGGATTTAGAGTTTATGACTTTATATAAATAATGAATTCACATGGATGTTTAGTCTGGGTACCCGGGTGACCCGACCCGCGAAAACCGGGTACCCGGCTTTTCCGGGCCGGGTCATGGGCCACATTAAGAACTACCCGCATTTCCGGGTACCCGCATTTTCGGGTACCCGAAAAGACGGGTACCCGGTAATGAACACCCCTAGTCACTGAACATAGAGATTTTATCGAATAGTTGAAATCTTTAGAAAGATAGCGTCACAATGAACTTGGACCATCAAGATATCAATGAATAGGAACCTTAAATCTACTTGGCAACCAGAAGAGGCATCCTTAGTTTGATTTTAAGAAATCACCAAAATTACACTCAAGCGTGTACCACGGTTCACTAACTCGAAGGATTTTTTAAAATATGTTTGATTTCTAAGAAAATAGTACTTTAAAGCACATTATTCCCTCAGGGCGCCCAATAGTGGTAGTTAAAGCCATTCACAGGTTTGATTTTGCCTTTTTAGAAAGGTTTCAAAAATTAACCAAAAATGCCTCACGGGCGTGTACCGGGGGTCACTAAATTTAGAGATTTTAAAGAATTGTTGAACTCTAAAGACAAATGGCGTAAAAATGAAATTCGACTATCTAGAAATCGATGCTTAGTAACCTTGAGTCTACTTGGGGTCAAGAAGAGGAATCCTTAGTTTGATTTTAAGAAATCTCACAATTAATACACAGGTGTGTACCCAGGTCAATAACTTGGAGGATTTTGAAAATATGTTTTATTTGTCAAAAAAGGTACTGTAAAGCACATTTGACCCCCAGGGTGCCTAATAGTGGAAACTAAAGCCTTCCACATGTTCGATTTTCCCTTTTAGAATGGTTTAAGTATTCACTAAAAATGCATCACGGGCGTGTACCGGGGGCCACTGAACATAGAGAATTTATCGAATTGTTGAAATCATAAGAAAAATAGCATTACAATGAATTTGGACCACCTAGATATCAATGCATAGGAACCTTAAGTCTACTTGGCAACCAGAAGAGGCATCCTTAGTTTGATTTTAAGAAATCACCAAACTTACACTAAGGCATGTACCCCGGTTCACTAACTCGGAGTATATTTTAAAAAATGTTTGATTTCTCAGAAAAATAGGACTGTAAAGCACATTATTCCCTCAGGGAGCCCAATAGTGGTAGTTAAAGCCTTTCACATGTTCGATTTTGCCTTTTTAGAAAGGTTAAAAAAATTCACCACAAATGCCTCACGAGGGCGTGTACCGGGGGTCACTAAACATCGAGATTTTAAAGAATTGTTGAACTCTAAAGAAAAATGGCGTCAAAATGAAATTTAACTGTCTAGAAATCAATGCTTAGTAACCTTAAGTCTACTTGGGGTCAAGAAGAGGAATCCTTAGTTTGATTTTTAGAAATCTCACAATTAATACACAGGCGTGTACCCCGGGTCACTAACTCAGAGGATTTTGAAAATATGTTTTATTTGTCAAAAAATGGTACTGTAAAGCACATTTCACCTCCATGGTGCCTAATAGTGGAAACTAAAGTGTTCCACAGGTTCGATTTTCCCTTTTAGAATGGTTTCAAGTAATCACTAAAAATGCCTCACGGGTGTATACCGGGGGTCACTGAACATAGATAATTTATCGAATTGTTGAAATATTTAGAAAAATAGCGTCACAATGAACCTGGAACATCTAGATATCAAATGCATCGGAACCTTAAGTGCACTTGGCAACCAGAAGAGGTATCCTTAGTTTGATTTTAAGAAATCACCAAAATTACACTCAGGCGTGTACCCCGGTTTACAAACTCGGAGGATTTTATAAAATATGTTTGATTTCTCAGAAAATAAGACTCTAAAGCAGATTATTCCCTAGGGCGCCCAATAGTGGTAGTTAAAGCCCTTCACAGGTATCATTTTACCTTTTTAGAAAGGTTTCAAAAATTCTCCAAAAATGTCTCACGGGTGTGTATCGGGGTTCACTAAACATAGAGATTTTAAAGAATTGAGCAACACTAAAGAAAAATGGCGTCAAAATATAAATTCGACTGTCTAGAAATCAATGCTTAGTAACCTTAAGTCTAGTTGGGGTCAAGAAGAGGAATCCTTAGTTTGATTTTAAGAAATCTTACAAGTAATACACAGGCGTGTACCGCGGCTTACTAACTGGGAGGATTTTGAAAATATGTTTTATTAGTCAAAAAATGGTACTTTAAAGCACATTTCACCTCCAGGGTGCCTAATAGTGGAAACTAAAGTCTTCCACAGGTTCGATTTTCCCTTTTAGAATGGTTAAAGAAATCACTAAAAATGCCTCACGGGCGTGTACCGGGGGTCACTGAACATAAAGATTTTATTGAATTGTTGAAATCTTAAGAAAAATAGCGTCACAATGAACTTGGACCATCTAGATATCAATGCATAGGAACCTTACGTCTATTTGGCAACCAGAAGAGGCATCCTTAATTTGATTTTAAGAAATCAACAGAATTACACTCAAGCGTGTACCCCGGTTCACTAACTCGGAGGATATTTTAAAATATGTTTGATTTCTCAGAAAATAGGACTGTAAAGCACAGTATTCCCCCAGGGCGCCCAATAGTGGTAGTTAAAGCCTTTCACAGGTTCGATGTTGCCGTTTTAGAAAGCTTTAAAAAAATCACCAAAATGTCTCACGCGGACGTGTACTAGGGGTCACTAAACATATAGATTTTAAAGAATTGTTGAACTCTAAAGAAATATGGTGTCAAAATGAAATTCGACTGTCTCGAAACCAACGCTTAGTAACCTTAAGTCTACTTAGGGTAAAGAAGAGTAATCCTTAGTTTGATTTTAAGAAATCTCACAATTAATACAAAGGCGTGTACCCTTGGTCACTAACTCGGAGGATTTTGAAAATATGTTTTATTTGTCAAAAAATGGTACTGTAAAGAACATTTGACCCCAGGGTACCTAATAGAGGAAACTAAAGCGTTCCACAGGTTCAATTTTCCCTTTTAGAATGGTTTAAGTAATCACTAAAATGTCTCACGGGCGTGTACCGAAGGTCACTGAACATAGAGATTTTATCGAATAGTTGAAATCTTTAGAAAGATATCGTCACAATGAACTTGGACCATCTACATATCAATGTATAGAAACCTTTACTCTACTTGGCAACCAGAAGAGGCATCCTTCGTTTGATTTTAATAAATCACCAAAATTACACTCAGGCGTGTACCCCGGTTCACTAACTTGGAGGATATTATTAAATATGTTTGATTTCTCATAAAATAGGACTATAAAACACATTATTCCCCCAGGGCGCCCAATAGTGGTAGTTAAAGCCTTTCACAGGTTCGATTTTCCTTTTTAGAAAGATTTCAAAAATTTACCAAAAATGCCTCACGGGCGTGTACCGGGGGTCACTAAACATAGAGATTTTAAAAAATTGTTGAACTCTAAAGAAAAATGGCGTCAAAAGAAATTCGACTGTCTAGAAATCAATGCTTAGTATCCTTATGTATACTTGAGGTCAAGAAGAGGAATCCTTAGTTTGATTTTAAGAAATCTCACAATTAATACACAGACGTGTACCCAAGGTCACTAACTCGGAGGATTTTGAAAATATTTTTTATTTGTCAAAAAATGGTACCGTAAAGCACATTTAACCTCCAGGGTGCCAAATAGTGGAAACTAAAGTCTTCCACAGGTTCGATTTTCCCTTTTAGAATGGTTTTAAGTAATCACTAAAAATGCCTCACGGGCGTGTATCGGGGGTAACTAAACATAAAGATTTTATTGAATTGTTGAAATCTTAAGAAAAATAGCGTCACAATGAACTTGGACCATCTAGATATCAATGCATAGGAACCTTAAGTCTATTTGGCAACCAGAAGAGGCATCCTTAGTTTGATTTTAAGAAATCAGCAAAATTACACTCAGGCGTGTACCCCGGTTCACTAACTCAGAGGATATTTTAAAATATGTTTGATTTATCAGAAAATAGGACCGTAAAGCACAGTATTCCCCCAGGGCGCCCAATAGTGGTAGTTAAAGCCCTTCACAGGTTCGATTTTGTCGTATTAGAAAGGGTTTAAAAAATCACAAAAATGTCTCACGCGGGCGTGTACCAGGGGTCACTAAACGTAGAGATTGTAAAGAATTGTTGAAATCTAAAGAAAAATGGCGTCAAAATGAAATTCGACTGTCTTGAAATCAATACTTAGTAACCTTAAGTCTACTTGGGGTCAAGAAGAGGAATACTTAGTTTGATTTTAAGAAATCTTACAATTAATACAAAGGCGTGTACCCTTGCTCACTAACTCGGAGGATATTTAAAATATGTTTTATTTGTCAAAAAATAGTACCGTAAAGCACATTTGACCACCAGGGTGCCTAATAGTGGAAACTAAAGTCTTCCACAGGTTCGATTTTCCCTTTTAGAATGGTTAAAGTAATCACTAATAATGCCTCACGGGCATGTACTGGGGGTCACTAAACATAAATATTTTATTGAATTGTTGAAATCTTTAGAAAAATAGCATCACAATGAACTTGGACCATCTAGATATCAGTGCATAGGAATCTTAAGCCTACTTGGCAACCAGAAGAGGCATCCTTAGTTTGGTTTTAAGAAATCACCAAAATTACACTCAGACGTGTAGCTCGGTTCACTAACTCGGAGGATTTTTTAAAATATGTTTGATTTCTTAGACAATAGGACCGTAAAGCACATTATTCCCCCAGGGCACCCAATAGTGGTAGTTAAAGCCTTTCACAGGTTCGATTTTGCCTTTTTACAAAGGTTTCAAAAATTCACCAAAAATGCGTGACGTGGGCGTGTACCGGGGGTCACTAAACATAGAGATTTTATAGAATTGTTGAACTCTAAAGAAAAATGGCGTCAAAAGAAATTCGACTGTCTAGAAATTAATGTTTTGTATCCTTATGTCTACTTGAGGTCAAGAAGAGGAATCCTTAGTTTGATTTTAAGAAATCTCACAATTAATACATAGGCGTGTACCCAGGTCACTAACTCGGAGGATTTTGAAAATATGTTTTATTTCTCAAAAAAATGGTATTGTAAAGCACATTTAACCTCCAGTGTGCCAAATAGTGGAAACTAAAGTCTTCCACAGGTTCGATTTTCCCTTTTAGAATGGTTTCAAGTAATCAATAAAAATGTCTCACTGGCGTTTACCGGGGGTCACTGAACATTGAGAATTTCTCGAATTGTTGAAATCTTTAGAAAAATAGCTTTATAATGAACTTGGACCATCTAGATATCAACGGATAGGAACCTTAAGTCTACTTGGCAATCAAAAGAGGAATCCTTAATTTGATTTTAAGAAATCACCAAAATTAGACTCAGGCGTGTACCCAGGTTCACTAACTCGGAGGATTTTTTAAAATATGTTTGATTTATCAAAAAATAGGACAGCAAAATACATTTTTCCCCAGGGCACCTAATAGTGGTAGTTAAAGCTTTTTACAGGTTCGATTTTGCCTTTTCGAAAGGTTTCAAAAATTCAACAAAAATGCCTCACGGGCGTGTACCGGGGGGTCACTAAACATAGAGATTTTAAATAATTGTTGAACTCTATAGAAAAATGGCGTCAAAATGAAATTCGACTGTCTAGAAATCAATGCTTAGTAACCTTAAGTCTACTTGGGGTCAAGAACAGGAATCCTTAGTTTGACTTTAAGAAATCTCACAATTAATACACAGGCGTGTACCACGGGTCACTAACTCGGAGGATTTGATAATATGTTTTATTTGTCAAAATATGGTACTGTAAAGCACATTTCACCTCCAGGGTGCCTAATAGTGGAAACTAAAGTCTTACACAGGTTCTATTTTCCCTTTTAGAATCGTTTCAAGGAATCACTAAAAATGCCTCACGGGCGTGTATCGGGGGTCACTGAACATAGAGAATTTATCGAATTGTTGAAATCTTTAGAAAAATAGCGTCACAATAAACTGGGACCATGTAGATATCAATTCATAGGAACCTTAAGTCTACTTGGCAACCAGAAGAGGCATCCTTAGTTTGATTTCAAGAAATCACAAAAAATTACACTCAGGCGTGTACCCTGGTTCACTTACTAGGAGGATTTTCTAAAATATGTTTGATTTCTCAGAAAATAGGACGGTAAAGCACATTATTCCCCCAGGGAGCCCAATAGTGGTAGTAAAGCCATTCACAGGTTGGATTTTGCCTTTTTAGAAAGATTTCTAAAAATGGGACCGTAAAGCACATTTGACCCCCAGGGTGCCTAATTGTGGAAACTAAAGCGTTCCACAGGTTCAATTTTCCCTTTTAGAATGGTTTAAGTAATCACTAAATATGCCTCACGGGGGTGTACCGGGGGTCACTGAACATAGAGATTTTATTGAATAGTTGAAATCTTTAGAAAGATAGCTTCACAATGAACTTGGACCATCTACATATCAATGCATAGGAACCTTAAGTCTACTTGGCAACCAGAAGCATCATCCTTAAATTGATTTTAAGAAATCATCAAAATTACACTCAGGTTGTGTACGCCGGTTCACTAACTCGGAGAATTTTCTTAAATATGTTTGATTTCTCAGAAAAATAGGATGGTAAAGCACATTATTCCCCCAGGGCGCCCAATAGTGGTAATTAAAGCCTTCCACAGGTTCGATTTTGCCGTTTTAGAAAGATTTCAAAAATTCACCAAAAATTCCTCACGGGCGTGTACCGGGGGTCACCAAACATAGATATTTTAAAAAATTGTTGAACTCTAAAGAAAAATGGCGTCAAAATGAAATTCGACTGTCTAGAAATCAATGCTTCATAACCTTAAGTCTACTTGGGGTCATGAACGGAAATCCTTAGTTTGATTTTAAGAAATATCACAATTAATACACTGGTGTGTACCTCGGGTCACTAACTCGGAGGATTTTGAAAATATGTTTTATTTGTCAAAAAATGGTACTGTAAAGCACATTTAACCCCCAAGGTGCTTAATAGTGAAAACTAAAGCCTTCCACAGGTTCGATTTTCCCTTTTAGAATGGTTTAAGTAATCACTAAAAATGTCTCACGGGCGCGTACCAGGGGTCATTAAACATAGAGATTTTACAGAATTGTTGAACTCTAAAGAAAAATGGCGTCAAACTGAAATTCGATTGTCTAGAAATCAATGCTTAGTAACCTTAAGTCTACTTGGCAACACAAAGCGGAATCCTTAGTTTGATTTTAAGAAATCTCACAATTAATACACAAGCGTGTACCGGGGTCACTAACTCAGAGGATTTTTTAAAATATGTTTTATTTGTCAAAACATGGTACTGTAAAGAACATTTGACACCCAAAGTGCCTAATAGTGGAAACTAAAGTCTTCCACAGGTTCGATTTTGCCTTTTTAAAAGGTTTCATAAATTCACCAAAAATGCCTCACGCGGGCGTGTACCGGGGGTCACTAAACATTGAGATTTTAAACAATTGTTGAACTCTAAATAAAAATGGCGTCAAAATGAAATTCGACTGTCTCGAAATCAATGCTTAGTAACCTTAAGTATACTTAGGGTCATGACGAGGAATCCTTAGTTTGACTTCAAGAAATGTCACAATTAATACAAAGGCGTGTACCCTTTGTCACTAACTCGGAGGATTTTGAAAATATGTTTTATTTGTAAACAAATGGGACAGTAAAGCACATTTGACCCCAGGTGCCTAATAGTGGAAACTAAAGCGTTCCACAGGTTCGATTTTCCCTTTTAGAATGGTTTAAGTAATCACTAAATATGCCTCACGGGAGTGTACCGGGGGTCATTGAACATAGAGATTTTATCGAATAGTTGAAATCTTTAGAAAAATAGTTTCACAATGAACTTGGACCATCTACATATCAATGCATAGGAACCTTAAGTCTACTTGGAAACTAGAAGCATCATCCTTAGTTTGATTTTAAGAAATCATCAAAATTACACTCAAGTGTGTACGCCGGTTCACTAATTCGGAGAATTTTCTTAAATATGTTTGATTTCTCAGAAAATAGGACTGTAAAGCACATTATTCCCCCAGGGCGCCCAATAGTGGTAGTTAAAGCCTTTCACAGGTTCGATTTTGCCGTTTTAGAAAGATTTCAAAAATACACCAAAAATGCCTCACGGGCGTGTACCGGGTGTCACTCAACATGGATATTTTAAAGAATTGTTGAACTCTAAAGAAAAATGGCGTCAAGATGAAATTCAACTTTCTAGAAATCAATTCTTAGTAACCTTATGTCTACTTCGGGTCAAGAAGAGGAATCCTTAGTATTATTTTAATAAATCTCACAATTAATACACATGCGTGTACCCCGGGTCACTAATTCGGAGGATTTTGAAAATATGTTTTATTTGTCAAAATATGGTACTGTAAAGCACATTTCACCTCCAGGGTGCCTAATAGTGGAAACTAAAGTCTTCCACAGGTTCCATTTTCCCTTTTAGAATGGTTTCAAGTAATCAATAAAAATGCCTCACGGGCGTGTACCGGGGGTCACTGAACATAGAGAATTTATCGAATTGTTGAAATCTTTAGAAAAATAGCGTCACAATAAACTGGGACCATCTAGATATCAATGCATAGGAACTTTAAGTCTATTTGGCAACCAGAAGAGGCATCCTTACTTTGATTTTAAGAAATCACCAAAATTACACTCAGGCGTGTACCCCGGTTCACTAACTCGGAGGATTTTTCAAAATATGTTTGATTTCTCAAAAAATAGGACTTTTTAATAACATTATTCCCCAGGGCACCCAATATTGGTAGTTAAAGCCTTTTACAGGTTCTATTTTTCCTTTTTAGAAAGGTTTCAAAAATTCAACAAAAATGCCACACGCGCGTGTACCGGGGGTCACTAAACATAGAGATTTTAAAGAATTGTTGAACTCTAAAGAGAAATGCATCAAAATGAAATTCGACTGTCTAGGAATCAAAGCTTAGTAACCTTAAGTCTACTTGGGGTCAAGAAGAGGAATCCTTAGTTTGATTTTAAGAAATCTCAGAATAAATACATAGGCAGGTACCCCGGGTCACTAACTCGGAGGATTTTGAAAATATGATTTATATGTCAAAATATTGTATTATAAAGCACATTTGACCCCGAGGGTTCCTTATAGTGGAAACTAAAGCCTTCCAAAGGTTCTATGTAACACCCCGTAATTTCACTAGAAATTTCGCGAGTTAATTTATATGGTTTACATTGTTATTTATAAATCTAAATACAATTTCATTTATAAAATTATATTCTATTAAATAAATGGTCGTATTTGAAACCGGAAAATATTTCGGTGGACAATGTATTGTGCATACGTACCTTAATTTCAAAATGTGTATAGTCGGTGGACGCCTAATTATTTTACGATGCTCATAGTATTTTTATTTTATAAATTTGCATAGGTTTTACCTATTAAGCTAAATTATCTTTAAGACTACTAATTTTGATTTAGACCCTTGCTTCTTAATTTAACTTGTGTTCTTTGATTTCATTTTATGTTTTTATTAATTTATTTAGTTATATCATATTTCTTTAAACTTATATTTTATACGGAGTAACTATCTATAAAATTGCTCCGACGAGTTGATCTGTAAATTAAGCTATATCTTAATGTTATTTTATTTTAAGTTGAGCTTATTTTGATATATGAAAATGTGATCATATTGAGTGTAATATTTGAGTTAGTCTTAGTTAGGCTAATGTGTTGATTTAGCTTACTCATCCTTTTTGCCGACCAACCATGTAACGAACTTAAGTCCACCACTTTTATTCCAATAGGGCCGAAAGGCTTCGCCATCTCGAGGCTTCTAGAAGACTCCAATAAGTTGTCCATCCTTTGCTTTGTAACCATGAAAGGCTAAGAGTTGTGCCTCTTCATCCCCTCCATTAAACTCCCTCATTATACCCCATAATGATGACTATTAAGCCACCATTAACACTCACCTATTAAACCCCCTATTAAACCCCTTCCTTTTGCTGTCCATATAATCAGATTAAGAGAGCCATTCTCTTCCCTTTTTGCTTTCCCACACGCATCACCTCAAGAAAGAAAGGAAGAGAGAAAGTCTTCCCGTTTTTCCCTTGCACACCCTCACGAAAATTGCCATTGCCGAAGATCTAACCGTTGGATCGTCTTCCAGTTTGGACAGCAAGTTCTTAACATCCAGACCTTCACTTTGACCAGAGGAATTTTTAATCCGAGCTTTAGAGCACCGGAAATCAGGGTCGGAACGCCACTTACTGTTTTACAGTACCCTAAAGTTGTTTAAATGGATATACTTTGTTCAATGGAGGAGACGTCTTCAAGGGAGAAGAAGGTTTTGATGATGCGCACGTTTTCTAGGCTATGGTATTATGTTTTGCGGCACTCCTTTCGAAGATCGAGGTAACTAGCGTTTTTCTAGTTCGATAGGGAATAGATTTTAAACTTAGGTTGTTAGAATCGCGTTAGAGAACCTAGATTGATGTTAGGTGGAACTTGGATGATTGTATGATTATGGTTTAGTGTAGTATCATGATTAGGAAGGTTGTGTTGTGGTATTTCCATGTGTGAACGTGTGGTTATGTTCATGTGGCTAGTTCTTGTTAGTCGGTTTGTCAAGTTTGATGTTTTGCTGTTATGTTGATTAGAGTAACTTGGTTAATTGTTGGAGTTTGAGTTTTGGTTGTTGGTGATGCTTAGTATCATGCTAGGGTGTTTGTTTGGTTGAGTTGGATGTGATTTGGTGTTGGTTTGGGTGCTTGAGACTTGATGTTTGTTTGATGGACGAAGCGAGTGCGTACGAGCACAGCCCGCAAGCCACGAGCAGTGGAAGCTCGCGACGAGGGTCTGCCCTCCTTGGTTGCGTTTTGTTGATTAATTTTCCTTTGAGCTTACAACATGTTTATATGTTGGGTGTTGGATTTATGCATGTATGTTAAGCATGTTAGAGTACGTTTTAGTTGGTTTGAGTTGTTTCATTAAGGGAATGTACCCTAGTTGGTTGGGTAGTTTTGGTTGTTGCTCGGTTTCTCGAGTGTTGTGGGCCTATACTTTGAGTTGTCGACGTTGAAATGCTTAGGGGAGGATAACACTGCCCTTAGCATCTCTTCGCCAAGAGTTATGTACGGGGAATATTGTGACTTAGTCTTCATTGACTTCGTACCCAAACTCAGATTACGTTTTTGTGTTATATGCCTCAACATGTATGTTTTGATGTCTTATGGAATGGATTTGGTGTATACCTTGGCGTGTATACGTAGGTTGGTTGTTTGAGTTGCTTGGTATACCTTGTAGTGTATACCTATGTTTGTTGTTGTTTGGATTCCTATGTATACCTTGGCGTGTATACGTATGTTGAATGTTTGCGTTGCTTTGTATACCTTGTCGTGTATACTCATGTATGGATGTTGATTGGATTCCTTTGTATGCCTTGTCGTGTATACATTGCTCTTTGTGTTTGATTGATCTTATAAACGGTATGGTACTACGAATTTGTGTTTGATTGATCCTATGGGCAGCATGGTCCTAGGAATTTGTTTGTTTCCTGAGGGCGGTATGGTCCTAGGAATTTGTTTGTATCCTGAGGGCGGTATGGTCCTAGGATTTGGTTACTTAACCATGGGCGGTATGGTCCATTGGTTCACTCACGAGCGGTATGGTTCGTTGAGTATGCCATTCGGCAGGGCGGTATGGTCCTCGAATGTGCATTGCTATTCGGCAGGGCGGTATGGTCCTCGAATATGCATAGTAGGCCTTGGGCGGTATGGTCCAATGAGTCTACTCACATGCGGTATGGTATGTTGTCTTTGAATTGATGTGTGCTTGGTTGTGTGTGTTGTTTTGATCATTGGTATTTAGTTTTCTCTCTATGTGTGTTTGATGATTATGACTCGTAGTTACATGTATTTCATGTCATGTTTCTTTGTGATGTATGTCTTTGGCGTGCTTCTAATTTCTTTAAGTTTATTATTTGTTCCTATTTGTGCTGGGAGAACTGCTAGTTACTCCCCACTGATTGTGGAAGTTGTTGATTTATTATGCAGATGACGATGCTGTTTAGGATTGTTACGGTTTGGACCGGGAATGTGCGTTTTGGCCTTGTGAGCAAGAAGGTGGTGCTTGTCATAGTGGATGAGCATTTTGAGTCAGGGATTAGGACTTACTACTTAGAGGGTCTTAAGTAGTTTTCCTTTATGTTTTGTCTTACGTTTTCAACTACGGATTTGGTTCGTTTCTTTGGATTTTGGATCACGTTACCTTGAGGTTTCTTTTGGAGTTTTCTTGGATATTTTGGAACTTTGGTTGGAATGAGGGTATGGCACCTCATTTCCCTTTATATATGAACATCGGAAGTTAATTATTATATTTGGAGGATTTATGCTTATTTATAGTTTTAATTCTACTCCTTAGAGTAGCATCTCCGTCTTAGTGGTATTTCCGCTACCACTAGTTGCTTTATTTCATTTACTTTTGTCTCTTTTCTTCTTTGTATCGGACGGGATGTTACATTCTATTTTCCCTTTTAGAATGGTTTAAGTAATCAATAAAAATGCCTCACGGGCTTGTACCGGGGGTCACTGAACATAGAGATTTTATCGAATTGTTGAATTCTTTAGAAAATAGCGTCACAATGAACTTGGACCATCTAGATAACAATGCATAGGAACCTTAAGTCTTCTTGGAAACCAGAACAGGCATCCTTAGTTTGATTTTAAGAAATCACCGAAATTAAACTCAGGTTGTACCCCGGTTAACTAACTCGGAGAATTTTTAAAATATGTTTGATTTCTCAAAAAATAGGACTGTGAAGCACATTAATCCCCCAGGGCACCCAATTGTGGAAGTTAAAGTCTTCCACAGGTTCGATTTTGGCTTTTTATAATGGTTTCAAAAATTCACCAAAAATGCCACACGCGCGTGTACCGGGTGTCACTTAACATAGAGATTTTGAAGAATTGTTGAACTCTATAGAAAAAGGGCGTCAAAATGAATTTCGACTGACTAGAAATCAATGCTTAGGAACCTTAACTCTACTTGGGGTCAAGAAGAGGAATCCTTAGTTTGATTTTAAGAAATCTTTGAATTAATACACAGCCTGTTTACCCCGGTTCACTAACTCGGAGTATTTTTAAAATATGTTTTATTTGTAAAAAAATGATATTGTAATGCACATTTAACCCCGAGGGTGCCTAATAGTGGAAACTAAAGCTTTCCACAGGTTCGATTTTCCCTTTTAGAATGGTTTAAGTAATCACTAAAAATGCCTAACGGGCGTGTAACGGGGGTCACCGAACATAGAGATTTTAGAGAATTGTTGAACTCTTAAGAAAAATGGGGACAAAAAAAAATTCGATTGTGTAGAAATCAATGCTTAGTAACCTTAAGTCTACTTGGGGTCAAGAATAGGAATCCTTAGTTTGATTTTAAGAAATCTCATAATAAATACATAGGCATGTACCCCGGGTCACTAACTCGGAGGATTTTGAAAAGATGTTTTATTTGTCAAAAAATGGTATTGTAAAGCACTTTTTACCCCCAGGGTGGCTAATAGTGGAAGCTAAAGCCTTCTACAGGTTCGATTTACCCTTTTAGAATTGTTTCAAGTAATCACTAAAAATGCCTCACGGGCGTGTACTAGGGGTCACTAAACGTAAAGATTTTATCGAATTGTTGAAATCTTTATAAAAGTAGCGTCACAAATTAACTTGGACCATCTATATATCATTGCATAGTAACCTTTAGTCTACTTGGCATCCAGAACATGCATCCTTAGTTTGATTTTCAGAAATCACCAAAATTACACTCTGGCGTGTACCCTGGTTCACTAACTCGGAGGATTTTTGTAAATATGTTTGATTTTTCAGAAAATAAAATTGTAAAGAACATTATTGCTCAGGGCGCCCAATAGTGAAAGTTAAAGACTTCCACATGTTCGATTTTGGCTTTTTAGAAAGGTTTCAAAAATTCACCAAAAATGCCTCACGGGCGTGTACCAGGGGTCACTTAACATAGATATTTTGAAGATTTGTTGAAGTCTATAGAAAAATGGCGTGAAAAGGTAATTCGACTGCCTTGAAATCAATGGTTAGGAACCTTAAGTCTACTTGGGGTCAAGAAGAGGAATCCGTAGTTTGATTTTAAGAATTTCAGAATTAATACACAGCCGTGTACCCTGGTTCACTAACTCGGAGGATTTTGAAAATATGTTTTATTTGTCCAAAAATGGTACTGTAAAGTACTTTTGACTCCAAGGGTGGCTAATAGTGGAACTAAAGCCTTCCACAGGTTCTATTTTCCTTTTAGAATGGTTTAACTAATCACTAAAAATGCCTCACGGGCGTGTACCGAGGGTCCCCGAACATAGAGATTTTAAAGAATTGTTGAATTCTTCAGAAAAATGGGGACAAAAAGAAATTCGATTGTGTAGAAATCAATGCTTAGTAACCTTAAGTCTACTAGTGGTCAAGAAGACGAATCCTGAGTTTGATTTTAAGAAATCTCAGAATAAATACATAGGCATGGACCACGAGTCACTAACTCGGAGGATTTTGAAAATATGTTTTATTTGTCAAAAGATGGTACTGTAAAGAACTTTTGACCCCCAGGGTGCCTAATAGTGGAAACGAAAGCCTTCCACAGGTTCGATTTACCCTTTTAGAATGGTTTCAATTAATCACTAAAAATGCCTCACGGGCGTGTACCGGGGTTCACTAAACATAGATATTTTATCGAATTGTTGAAATCTTGAGAAAATAGCGTCATAATGAACTTCGACCATCTAGATATCAATGCATAGGAACCTTAAGTCTACTTGTCAACAAGAAGAGGCATCCTTAGTTTAATTTTAAGGAATCACCCAAATTACACTCAGGGGTGTACCCCTGTTCACTAACTCGGAGTATTTTGAAAAATATTTTTGATTTTTTTAAAAAATAGGCCTGTGAATCACACTATTCCCCCTGGGCGCCCAATTGTGGAAGTTAAAGTCTTCCACAGGTTCGATTTTGCCTTTTTAGAATGGTTTCAAAAATTCACCAAAAATGCCTCGCGGGCGTTTATCGGGGGTCACTTAACATATTGATTTTAAAGAATTGTTGATTTCTATAGAAAAAGGGCGTCAAAATGAAATTCGACTGTCTAGAAATCAATGCTAAGGAACCTTATGAATACTTGGGGTCATGAAGAAGAATTCTTTGTTTGATTTTAAGAAATCTCACAATTAATACACAGGCGTGTACCCCGGGTCACTAACTCGGAGGATTTTGAAAATAAGTTTTATTTGTCAAAAAATGGTACTGTAAATAACTTTTGACCCCCAAGGTGGCTAATAGTGGAAGCTAAAGCCTTCCACGGGTTTGATTTACCCTTTTAGAATGTTTTCAAGTAATCAATAAAAATGCCTCACGGGCGTGTACCGGGGGTCACTAAACATAGAGATTTTATCGAATTGTTGAAATCTTTATAAAAGTAGCGTCACAATGAACTTGGACCATCTAGATATCATTACATAGGAACCTTAAGTCTACTTGGCATCCAGAACATGCATCCTTAGTTTCATTTTAAGAAATCCCCAAAATTACACTCTGGTGTGTACCCCGTTTAACTAACTCGAAGGATTTTTTCAAATATGTTTGATTTCTAGGAAAATAGGACTGTAAAGCACATTATTCCCCCAAGGCGCCCAATAGTGGAAGTTAAAGTCTTCCACAGGTTCAATTTTGGCTTTTTAGAATGGTTTCAAAAATTCACCAAAAATGTCTCACGGGCGTGTACCGGGGGTCACTTAACATATATATATTGAAGAATTGTTGAACTCTATAGAAAAAGGGCGACAAAATGAAATTCGACTAACTAGAAATCAATGCTTAGGAACCTTAAGTCTACTTGGGGTCAAGAAGGGGAATCCTTAGTTTGATTTTATGAAATCTCAGAATGAATACAGAGCCGTGTACCCCATTTCACTAACTGGGTGGATTTGGAAAATATGTTTTATTTGTCACAAAATGGTACTGTAATGCACATTTCACCCCGAGGCTGCCTAATAGTGGAAACTAAAGCCTTCCACAGGTTAAATTTTCCCTTTTATAATGGTTTAAGTAATCACTAAAATTGCCTCACGGGCGTGTAACGGGTGTCACCGAACATAGAGATTTTAAAGAATTGTTGAACTCTTAAGAAAAATGAGGACAAAAAGAAATTCGATTGTGTAGAAATCAATGCATAGTAACCTTAAGTCTACTTGGGGTCAACAAGAGGAATCCTTAGTTTGATTTAAAGAAATCTCAGAATAAATACATAGGCATGTACCCCGGTTCACTACCTCGGAGGATTTTGAAATATGTTTTTTTTGTCAAAAAATGGTACTGTAAAGCACTTTTGACCCCCAGGGTGGCTAATAGTGGAAGATAAATCCTTCCACAGGTTCGATTTACCATTTTAGAATGGTTTCATGTAATCACTAAAAATGCCTCACGGGCGTGTACTGGGGGTCACTAAACATAGAGATTTTATCGAATTGTTGAAATCTTTATAAAAGTAGCGTCACAATGAAGTGGGACCAACTTGATAACATTCAAAAGGAACCTTAAGTCTACTTGGCAGCCAGAACATTGATAGGTTTTAGTCGTGTCACCTAATCAAAAATAAACCTACGGACCTCTAACTAGGTAGTCAGTGGAAGCAGGGTCGAATCCACAGGGAGACAGAGTTTCTAAATCAATATTCAACCAATTCAGCTACTCCAGATGAAATCAGGAAGGAATTAATTAAACTAAAGAATAGACTACAGAAGACGGAATAAATTGAGGATTAAACTATGGAATAAAAACCTAGGGTATTAGGTCGGTCCACCATGCTTATACCAATCAAATAGGGTCAACTACTACCAAAACCTAAGTCAAGAATCGGGTGATTAGAGCCTATGTTGAGCTATGGTTAAGACTCAACGCTCATAGTTCAACATACGCCGCTTATTCACTAACGTAATCAGAACTACTGACGTGTCCTAGGCCTCTAGTCGTAAGACGGATCTGTGCAAACAACTATTAACCACAAGCAACCAACGAAACTGCGCAATAACGTTAATTACTCAATAAAGAACAAACAACATCACAATCACCCTAATCAAGCCCTAGAAATTGATAGAAATCTAAATCGCAATCATGGTATAAACATGGCTTTCCTATCTAACACCCTAGAAAGAGACTACTCAGACATGATCGAATTAATAACTATAAAACTAATATGAAACCCTAACAATTGCATCATGAACGATTAAATAAATAAACTAAGCAATCAAAGTAATTAAAGAGATAAAGAGTAGAGAAGAGTACCAATTGACGGAAAGCAGGAACTTTTATTGAAATCGAAATAGGTTTGATCATCTCTAAATTAATCTAAAGTGTTTGAATTAAACTAAGAACAATGAAGAATAAAACTAGTCTAAAGCTAATGAAAGATGAATAAAAGATGTCTCTAAAAAATGAGGAAAAAGGTATTTATAATACCCCTCAAGTCTAATTAGAAATCGGAAACAAAACTCGAAATCCGCGTCATTAAGCGCCAGACCTGATCGGGCCCGAGCACAGTACCCGATCGGGTCAAATGCAACTTCGCATTTTCTCGTCTTGGGCTGTGATGTAGCAGCAGCGCAGCAGCATTAGACGGACTTGACGCCCACCCGATCGGGCCTTGGTCAGCCACCCGATCGGGCCAGGCAACAAAATTGCCTAGTGAAAGCGTCTCTTCAGCAGCTCTCTAACAAGACCTATGAGCAGCCCACCAGATCAGGTCGGGCGATGAACACCCGATCGGGTCTGGGTACATGATGTTCGCCCGATCATAAATATTTCGCCCGATCGGGCCATTTCTGCCCGATCAGTGCACGGAAACCTCCTTTGACTCCTTGGCTCTCTAATCTTCACGTTTAGGGGTCTTGGGACCTCCTAAACTATCCATAAAGCTCGCGAGCCATCCTACGTGCCTCGTAACATCTCGTAAAGCCGTGGTTGCTTCCAAATGATTCGGGAATAGGGAGAAAACTCCCTAAAACCTGCAATTCAACACTAAAACACAAAACCACAACTATATACGATAGTTAGCATAAAATAGCTCCCAAGAGCTCCAATGACGCACAAATTAGCTTGTAAATAAGGGAGAAAAGACTATATAAATACGTGATATCAAACATGCATCCTTAGTTTGATTTTCAGAAATAACCAAAATTAAACTCTGGCGTGTACCCCGGTTCACTAACTAGGAGGATTTTATTCAAATATGTTTGATTTCTCAGAAAATAGGATTGTAAAGCACCGTATTCCCCCAGGGTGCCCAATAGTGGAAGTAAAAGTCTTCCACAGGTTTGATTTTGGCCTTTTAGAAAGGTTTAAAAAATTCACCAAAAATGCCCCACGGTCGTGTACCGGGGGTCACTTAACATAGAAGTGTTGAAGAATTGTTGAACTCTATTGAAAAAGGGCGTAAAAATGAAATTCGACTGACTAGAAATCAATGTTTAGGAACCTTAAGTCTACTTGGGGTCAAGAAGAGGAATCCTTAGTTCGATTTTAAGAAATCTCAGAAGTAATACACAGCCGTGTACCCCGGTTCACTAACTCGGAGGATTTTGAAAATATGTTTTATTTGTCAAAAAATGGTACTGTAATGCACATTTAACCCCGAGGGTGCCTAATAGTGGAAACTAAAGCCTTCCATAGGTTTGATTTACCCTTTTAGAATGGTTTCATGTGATCACTAAAAATGCCTCACGGGCGTGTACTGGGGGTCACTAAACATAAAGATTTTATTGAATTGTTGAAATCTTTATAAAAGTAGCGTCACAATGAACTTGGACCATCTAAAAAACATTGCATTGGAACCTTATGTCTACTTGGCATCCAGAACATGCATCCTTAGTTTGATTTTCAGAAATTACCAAAATTACACTCTGGCGTGTACCCCGGTTCACTAACTCGGAGGATTTTTTCAAATATGTTTGATTTCTCAGAAACTAGGATTGTAAAGCACTGTATTCCCCCAGGGCGCCCAATAGTGGATGTTAAAGTCTTCCACAGGTTCGATTTTGGCTTTTTTTAGAAAGGTTTCAAAAATTCACCAAAAATGCCTCACGGGCGTGTATCAGGGGTCACTTAACATAGAGGTTTTGAAGAATTGTTGAACTCTATAGAAAAAGGGTGTCAAAATGTAATTCGACTGACTAGAAATCAACGCTTTGGAACCTTAAGTCTACTTGGGGTCAAGAAGAGGAATCCTTAGTTTGATTTTAAGAAATCTCAGAATTAAAACACAGCCGTGTACCCCGGTTCACTAACTCGGAGGATTTTGAAAATATGTTTTATCTGTCAAAAAATGGTACTGTAATGCACATTTAACCCCAAGGGTGCCTATTAGTGGAAACTAAACCCTTCCACAGGTTAGATTTTCCCTTTTAGAATGGTTTAAGTAATCACTAAAAATGCCTCACGGGCGTGTACCGGGGGTCACTAAACAAAGATATTTTATCGAATTGTTGAAATCCTTACAAAAGTAGCGTCACAATGAACTTGGACCATCGAGATATCATTGCATAGGAACCTTAAGTCTACCTGGCATCCAGAACATGCATCCTTACTTTGATTTTCAGAAATCACCAAAATTACACTCTGGGGTGTACCCCATTTCACTAACTCGGAGGATTTTTTCAAATATGTTTGATTTCTCAGAAAATAGGATTGTAAAGCACAGTATTACCCTCCGGGCGCCCAATAGTGGAAGTTAAAGTCTTCCACAGGTTCGATTTTGGCTTTTTAGAAAGGTTTCAAATAATCACCAAAATGGCTCACGGGCGTGTACCGGGGGTCACTTAACATAGACGTTTTGAAGAATTGTTGAACTCTATAGAAAAAGGGCGTCAAAATGAAATTCGACTGACTAGAAATCAATGCTTAGGAACCTTAAGTCTACTTGGGGTCAAGACGAGGAATCCTTAGTTTGATTTTAAGAAATCTCAGAATTAATACACAGCCGTGTACCCCATTTCACTAATCGGAGGATTTTCAAAATATGTTTTATTTGTCAAAAAATGGTACTGTAATGCACATTTAAACCCCGAGGGTGCCTAATAGTGGAAATTAAAGCCTTCCAAGGGATCGATTTACCCTTTTAGAATGGTTTCATGTAATCATTAAAAATGCCTCACGGGCGTGTACTAGGGGTCACTAAACACAGAGATTTTATCGAATTGTTGAAGTCTTTATAAAAGTAGCGTCATAATAATCTTGGACCATCTAGATATCATTGCATAGGAACCTTAAGTCTACTTGGCATCCAGAACATGCATCCTTAGTTTGATTTTCAGAAATCACCAAAATTACACTCTGGGGTGTACCCCTTTTCACTAACTCGGAGGATTTTTTCAAATATGTTTGATTTCTCAGAAAATAGGATTGTAAAGCACAGTATTCCCCCCAGGGCGCCCAATAGTGGAAGTTAATGTCTTCCACAGGTTCGATTTTGGCTTTTTAGAAAGGTTTCAAAATTTTACCAAAAATGGCTCACGGGCGTGTATCGGGGGTCACTTAACATAGACGTTTTGAAGAATTGTTGAACTCTATAGAAAAAGGGCGTCAAAGTGAAATTCGACTGACTAGAAATCAATGGTTAGGAACCTTAAGTCTACTTGGGGTAAAGAGGAGGAATCCTTAGTTTGATTTTAAGAAATCTCAGAATTAATACATAGCCGTGTACCCCAGTTCACTAACTCGGAGGATTTTCCAAATAAGTTTTATTTGTCAAAAAATGGTACTGTAATGCACATTTAACCCCGAGGGTGCCTAATAGTGGAAACTAAAGCCTTCCACAGGTTCGATTTACCCTTTTAGAATGGTTTCATGTAATCACTACAAATGCCTCACGGGCGTGTACTAGGGGTCACTAAACATGAAGATTTTATCGAATTGTTGAAATCTTTATAAAAGTAGCGTCACAATGAACATGGACCATCTAAAAAATATTGTATTGGAACCTTAAGTATACTTGGCATCCAGAACATGCATCCTTAGTTTGATTATCAGAAATCACCAAAATTACACTCTGGCGTGTACCCCGGTTCACTAACTCGGAGGATTCTTTCAAATATGTTTGATTTCTCAGAAAATAGGATTGTAAAGCACAGTATTCCCCCAGGGCGCCCAATAGTGGAAGTTAAAGTCTGCTACATGTTCGATTTTGGCTTTTTAGAATGGTTTCAAAAATTCACCAAAAATGCCACACGGGCGTGTATGAAGGGTTACGTAACATAGAGGTTTTGAAGAATTGTCGAGCTCTACAGAAAAAGGGCGTCAAAATGAAATTCGACTAACTAGAAATCAATGCTTAGGAACCTTAAGTATACTTGGGGGTAAAGAAGAGGAATACTTAGTTTGATTTTAAGAAATCTCAGAGTTAATACACCGCCGTGTACCCCGGTTCACTAACTAAGAGGATTTTGAAAATATGTTTTATCTGTCAAAAAATGGTACTGTAATGCACATTTAACCCCGAGGGTGCCTAATAGTGGAAACTAAAGCCTTCCACAGATTCGATTTTACCTTTTAGAATGGTTTAAGTAATCACTAAAAATGCCTCACGGGCGTGTACCGGGGCTCACTAAACATAGATATTTTATCGAATTGCTGAAATCTTTATAAAAGTAGCGTCACAATGAACTTGGACCATCTAGATATCATTTCATAGGAACGTTAAGTCTACTTTGCATCCAGAACATGCATCCTTAGTTTGATTATCAGAAATCACCAAAATTACACTCTGGCGTGTACCCCGGTTCACTAACTCGGAGGATTCTTTCAAATATGTTTGATTTCTCATAAAATAGGATTGTAAAGCACAGTATTCCCCCAGGGCGCCCAATAGTGGAAGTTAAAGACTTCCACAGGTTCGATTTTGGCTTTTTTAGAAAGGTTTCAAAAATTCACCAAAAATGCCTCACGGGCGTGTACGGGGGTCACTTAACATAGAGGTTTTAAAGAATTGTTGAACTCTATAGAAAAAGGGTGTCAAAGTGTAATTCGACTGACTAGAAATCAATGCTTAGGAACCTTAAGTCTACTTGGGGTCAAGACGAGGAATCCTTAGTTTGATTTTAAGAAATCTCAGAATTAATACACAGCCGTGTACCCCAGTTCACTAACCTCGGAGGATTTTCCAAATATGTTTTATTTGTCAAAAAATGGTACTGTAATGCACATTTAACCCCGAGGGTGCCTAATAGTGGAAACTAAAGCCTTCCACAGGTTCGATTTACCCTTTTATAATGGTTTCATGTAATCACTAAAAATGCCTCACGGGCGTGTACCGGGGGTCACTAAACATGAAGATTTTATCGAAGTGTTGAAATCTTTATAAAAGTAGCGTCACAATGAACTTGGACCATCTAAAAAACATTGCATTGGAACCTTAAGTAAACTTGGCATCCAGAACATGCATCCTTAGTTTGATTTTTAGAAATCACCAAAATTACACTCTGGGGTGTACCTCATTTCACTAACTCGGAGGATTTTTTCAAATATGTTTGATTTCTAAGAAAATAGGATTGTAAAGCACAGTATTCCCCAAGGGCGCCCAATAGTGGAAGGTAAAGTCTTCTACAGGTTCGATTTTGGCTTTTTAGAATGGTTTCAAAAATTCACCAAAAATGCCTCACGGGCGTGTATGAAGGGTCACTTAACATAGACGTTTTGAAAAATTTTTGAACTCTATAGAAAAAGGGGGTCAAAGTGAAATTCGACTGACTAGAAATCAATGCTTAGGAACCTTAAGTCTACTTGGGGTCAAGAAGTGGAATCCTTAGTTTGATTTTAAGAAATCTCAGAATTAATACACAGCCGTGTACCCCAGTTCACTAACTCGGAGGATTTTCCAAATATGTTTTATTTGTCAAAAAATGGTACTGTAATGCACATTTAACCCCGAGGGTGCCTAATAGTGGAAACTAAAGCCTTCCACAGGTTCGATTTACGCTTTTAGAATGGTTTCATGTAATCACTAAAAATGCCTCACGGGCGTGTACTAGGGGTCACTAAACATGAAGATTTTATCGAATTGTTGAAATATTTATAAAAGTAGCGTCACAATGAACTTGGACCATCTAAAAAACATTGCATTGGAACCTTAAGTATACTTGGCATCCAGAACATGCATCCTTAGTTTGATTATCAGAAATAACCAAAATTACACTCTGGCGTGTACCCCGGTTCACTAACTCGGAGGATTCTTTCAAATATGTGTGATTTTTCAGAAAATAGGATTCTAGAGCACAATATTCCCCCAGGGCGCCCAATAGTGGAAGGTAATGTCTTCTACAAGTTCGATTTTGGCTTTTTAGAAAGGTTTCAAAAATTCACCAAAAATGCATCACGGGCGTGTATGAAGGGTCACTTAACATAGAGGTTTTGAAGAATTGTCGAGCTCTATAGAAAAAGGGCGTCAAAATGAAATTCGACTAACTAGAAATCAATGCTTAGGAACCTAATTCCACTTGGGGTTAAGAAGAGGAATCCTTAGTTTGATTTTAAGAAATCTCAGAATTAATACACAGCCGTGTACCCCGGTTCACTAACTCAGAGGATTTTGAAAATATGTTTTATTTGTCAAAAAATGGTATTGTAATGCACATTTAACCCCGAGGGTGCCTAATAGTGGAAACTAAAGCCTTCCACAGGTTCGATTTTACCTTTTAGAATGGTTTAAGTAATCACTAAAAATGCCTCAAGGGCCTGTACCGGGGGTCACTAAACATAGATATTTTATCGAATTGTTGAAATCTTTATAAAAGAAGCGTCACAATGAACTTGGACCATCTAGATATCATTGCATAGGAACCTTAAGTCTACTTGGCATCCAGAACATGCAACCTTAGTTTGATTTTTAGAAATCACCAAAATTACATTCTCGCGTGTACCCCGGTTCACTAACTCGGAGAATTTTTTCAAATATGTTTGATTTCTCAGAAAATAGGATTGTAAAGCACAGTATTCCCCCAGGGCACCCCATAGTGAAAGTTAAAGTCTTCCACAGGTTCGATTTTGGTTTTTTAGAAAAGTTTCAAAAATTCACCAAAAATGCCTCACGGGCGTGTACTGGGGGTCACTTAACATAAAGGTTTTGAAGAATTGTTGACCTATATAGAAAAAGGGCGTGAAAATGAAATTCGACTGACTAGAAATCAATGCTTAGGAACCTTAAGTCTACTTGGGGTCAAGAAGAGGAATCCTCAGTTTGATTTTAAGAAATCTCAGAATTAATACACAGCTGTGTACCCCAGTTTACTAACTCGGAGGATTTTAGAAATATGTTTTATTTGTCAAAAAATGGTACTGTAATGCACATTTAACCCCGAGGGTGCCTAATAGTGGAAACTAAAGCCTTCCACAGGTTTAATTTTCCCTTTTAGAATGGTTTAAGTAATCACTAAAATGTCTCACGGGCGTGTACCGGGTGTCACCGAACATAGAGATTTTAAAGAATTGTTGAACTCTTAAGAAAAATGGGGACAAAAAGAAATTCGATTGTGTAGAAATCAATGCTTAGTAACCTTAAGTCTACTTGGGGTCAAGAAGAAGAATCATTAGTTTGATTTTAAGAAATCTAAGAATAAATACATAGGCTGGTACCCCGGGTCACTAACTGGTAGGATTTTGAAAATATGTTTTATTTGTCAAAAAATGGTACTGTAAAGCACTTTTGACCCCCAAGGTGCCTAATAGTGGAAACTAAGGCTTTCCACAGTTTCAATTTACCCTTTTAGAATGGTTTCAAGTAATCACTAAAAATGCCTCACGGGCGTGTACCGGGGGTCACTAAACATAGATATTTTATCGAATTGTTGAAATATTTAGAAAATAGTGTCACAAAGAACTTGGACCATCTAGATATCAATGCATAGGAACCTTAAGTCTACTTGGAAACCAGAAGAGGCATCCTTAGTTTGATTTTAAGAAATCACCAAAATTACACCCAGGGGTGTACCCCGGTTCACTAACTCAGAGGATTTTTTCAAATATGTTTGATTTCTCAGAAAATAGGACTGTAAAGCACATTATTCCCCTAGGGCGCCCAATAGTGGAAGTTAAAGTCATCCACATGTTCGATTTTGGCTTTTTAGAATGGTTTCAAAAATTCACCAAAAATGCCTCACGGGCATGTACCGGGGTTCACTTAACATAGAGATTTTGAAGAATTGGTGAACTCTATAGAAAAAGGGCGTCAAAATGAAATTCGACTGACAAGAAGTCAATGCTTAGGAACCTTAAGTCTAATTGGGGTCAAGAAGAGGAATCCTTAGTTTGATTTTATGAAATCTCATTATTTATACACAGCTGTGTACCCCGGTTCACTAACTGGGAGGATTTTGAAAATATGTTTTATTTGTCACATAATGGTACTTTAAGGCACATTTAACCCCGAGGGTGCCTAATAGTGGAAACTAAAGCCTTCCACAAGATCGATTTTCCCTTTTATAATGGTTTAAGTAATCACTAAAAATGCCTCACGGGCGTGTACCGGGGTCACCGAACATAGAGATTTTAAAGAATTGTTGAACTCTTACAAAAAGAAATTCGATTGTGTAGAAATCAATGCTTAGTAACCTTAAGTCTACTTGGGGTCAAGGAGAGGAATCCTTAGTTTCATTTTAAGAAATCTCAGTATAAATACATAGGCATGTACCCCGGGTCACAAATTCGGAGGATTTTTAAAATATGTTTTATTTGTGAAAAAATTGTACTGTAAAGCATTTTTGACCCCCGGGGTGGCTAATAGTGGAAGCTAAAGCCTTCCACAGGATAGATTTACCCTTTTAGAATGGTTTCAAGTAATCATTAAAATTGCCTCACGGGCGTGTACCGGGGGTCACAAAACATAGAGATTTTATCGAATGGTTGAAATCTTTATAAAAGTAGCGTCACAATGAACTTAGACCATATAGATATCATTGCATAGAAACCTTAAGTCTACTTGGTATTCAGAACATGCATCCTTTGTTTGATTTTCAGAAATCATCAAAATTACACTCTAGCGTGTACCCCGGTTCACTAACTCGGAGGATTTTTTCAAATATGTTTGATTTCTAAGAAAATAGGACTGTAAAGAACATTATTCCCCCGGGGCGCCCAATAGTGGATGTTAAAGTCTTCCATAGGTTCGATTTTCGCTTTTTAGAATGGTTTCAAAAATTCACCAAAAATGATTCACGGGCGTGTACAGGGGGTCACTTAACATGGAGGTTTTGAAGAATTGTTGAACTCTATAGAAAAAGGGTGTCAAAATGAAATTTGACTAACTAGAAATCAATGCTTAGGAACCTTAAGTCTATTTGGGGTCAAGAAGAGGAATCCTTAGTTTGATTTTAAGAAATCTCAGAATTAATTCACAGCCGTGTACCCCAGTTCACTAACACAGAGGATTTTCAAAATATGTTTTATTTATCAAAAAATGGTACTGTAATGCACATTTACCCCAGAGGGTGTCGAATAGTAGAAACTAAAGCCTTCCACAGGTTTAATTTACCCTTTTAGAATGGTTTCATGTAATCACTAAAAATGCCTCACGGGCGTGTACTGGGGGTCACTAAACATAGAGATTTTATCGAATTGTTGAAATCTTTATAAAAGTAGCGTCATAATGATCTTGGACCATGTAGATATCATTGCATAGGAACCTTAAGTCTACTTGGCATCTAGAACATGCATCCTTAGTTTCATTTTCATAAATCACCAAAATTACACTCTGGTGTACCCCGGTTCACTAACTCGGACGATATTTAAAAATATGTTTGATTTCTCAAAAAAAAGGCCTGTGAAGCACATTATTCCCCTAGGGCGCCCAATTGTGGAAGTTAAAGTCTTCCATAAGTTCGATTTTGCCTTTTTAGAATGGTTTCAAAAATTCACCAAAAATGCCTCACGGGCGTGTACCGGGGATCACTTTACATTTTGATTTTAAAGAATTGCTGAACTCTACAGAAAAATTGCGTTAAGATGAAATTCGACTATCTAGAAATCAATGCTAAGGAAACTTATGACTACTTGGGGTCATGAAAAAGAACACTTAGTTTGATTTTAAGATATCTCACAATTAATACACAGGCATGTACCCCGGGTCACTAACTCGGAGGATTTTGAAAATATGTTTTATTTGTCAAAAAATGGTACTGTAAATCACTTTTGACCCCCAGGGTGGCTAATAGTGGAAGCTAAAACCTTCTATAGGTTCGTTTTACCCTTTTCGAATGGTTTCAAGTAATCACTAAAAATGCCTCACGGGCGAGTACCTGGGGTCACTAAACATAGATATTTTATCGAATTGTTGAAATCTTTATAAAAGTAGCGTCACAATGAACTTGGACCATCTAGATATCATTGCATAGGAATCTAAAGTCTACTTGGCATCTAGAACATGCATCCTTAGTTTGATTTTAAGAAATCACCAAATGTACACTCTGGCATGTACCCCGGTTCACTAACTCGGAGGATTTTTTTAAATATGTTTGATTTCTCAGAAAATAGGACTGTAAAGCACATTATTCCCCTAGAGCGCCCAATAGTGGAAGTTAAAGTCTTCCACAGGTTCGATTTTGGCTTTTTAGAATGGTTTCAAAAATTCACCAATAATGCCTCACGGGCGTGTATCGGGGTTCACTTAACATAAACATTTTGAAGAATTGTTGAACTCTATAGAAAAAGGGCGTCAAAATGAAATTCGACTGACTAGAAATCAATGCTTAGGAACCTTAAGTCTACTTGGGGTCAAGAAGAGGAATCCTTAGTTTGATTTTATGAAATCTCAGACTTAATACACAGCCGTGTACCCCGGTTCACTAATTGGGAGGATTTTGAAAATATGTTTTATTTGTCACAAAATGGTACTGTAATGCACATTTAACCCCGAGGGTGCCTAATAGTGGAAACTAATGCCTTCCACAGGTTTAATTTTCCCTTTTATAATGGTTTAAGTAATCACTAAAAATGCCTCACGGGCGTGTACCGGGGGTCACCGAACATAGAGATTTTAAAGAATTTTTGAACTCTTAAGAAAAATGGGGACAAAAAGAAATTTGATTGTGTAGAAATCAATGCTTAGTAACCTTAAGTCTACTTGATGTCAAGATGATAATTTCTTAGCTTGATTTTAAGAAATCTCATAATAAATACATAAGCATGTACCCCGGGTCACTAACTCGGATGATTTTGAAAATATGTTTTATTTGTCAAAAAATGGTACTGTAAAGCACTCTTGACCCCAGGGTGGCTAATTGTGGAAGCTAAAGCCTTCCACAGGTTCGATTTACCCATTTAAAATGGTTACAAGTAATCATTAAAAATGCCTCACGGGCGTGTGTCGGGGGTCACTAAACATAGAGAATTTATCGAATTGTTGAAATCTTTATAAAAGTAGCGTCACAATGAACTTGGACCATCTAGATATCATTGCATAGGAACATTAAGTCTACTTGGCATCCAGAACATGCATCCTTAGTTTGATTTTCAGAAATCACCAAAATTACACTCTAGCGTGTACCCCGGTTCACTAACTCGGAGGATTTTTTCAAATATGTTTGATTGCTCAGAAAATAGGACTGTAAAGCACATTATTCCCCAGGGTGCCCAATAGTGGAAGTTAAAATCCTCCACATGTTCGATTTTGGCTTTTTTGAATGGTTTCAAAAATTCTCCAAAAATGCCTCACGGGCGTTTACCAGTGGTCATTTAACATAGAGATTTTGAAGAATTGTTGAACTCTATAGAAAAAGGGCGTCAAAATGAAATTCGACTGACTAGAAATCAATGCTTAAGAACCTTAAGTCTACTTGGGGTCAAGAAGAGGAATCCTTAGTTTGATTTTAAGAAACCTCAGAATTGATAAACAGCCGTACACCCCGGTTCACTAACTGGCGGGATTTTGAAAATATGTTTTATTTGTCACAAAATGGTACTGTAATGCACATTTAACCCTGAGTTGCCTAATTGTGGAAACTAAAGCCTTCCACAGGTTCAATTTTCCCTTTTATAATGGTTTAAGTAATCACCAAAAATGCCTCACGGGCGTGTACTGAGGGTCACCGAACATAGAGATTTTAAAGAATTGTTGAACTCTTACAAAAAGAAATTCGATTGTGTAGAAATCAATGCTTAGTAACCTTAAGTCTACTTGGGGGTCAAGAAGAGGAATCCTTAGTTTGTTTTTAAGAAATCTCAGTATAAATACATAGGCATGTACCACGGGTCACTAACTCGGAGGATTTTGAAAATATGTTTTACTTGTCAAAAAATGGTACTGTAAAGCACTTTTGACCCCCAGGGTGGCTAATAGTGGAAGCTAAAGCCTTTCACAGGTTCGATTTACCCTTTTAGAATGGTTTCAAGTAATCACTAAAAATGCCTCACGGGCGTGTACCGGGGGTCACAAAACATAGAGATTTTATCGAATTGTTGAAATCTTTATAAAAGTAGCGTCACAATGAACTTTGACCATCTAGATATCATTGCATAGGAACCTTAAGTCTACTTGGTATTCAGAACATGCATCCTTAGTTTGATTTTCAGAAATCATCAACATTACACTCTGGCGTGTACCCCGGTTCACTAACTCGGAGGATTTTTTCAAATATGTTTGATTTCTCAGAAAATAGGACTGTAAAGAACATTATTCCCCCGGGGCGCCCAATAGTGGAAGTTAAAGTCATCCATAGGTTCGATTTTGGTTTTTAGAATGGTTTCAAAAATTCACCAAAAATGCCTCACGGGCGTGTACCGGGGGTCACTTAACTCTATACAAAAAGGGCGTCAAAATGAAATTTGACTGACTAGAAATCAATGCTTAGGAACCTTAAGTCTACTTGGGGTCAAGAAGAGGAATCCTCAGTTTGATTTTAAGAAATCTCAGAATTAATACACAGCCGTGTACCCCAGTTCACTAACACGGAGGATTTTCAAAATATGTTTTATTTATCAAAAAATGGTACTGTAATGCACATTTAACCGAGAGGGTGCCTAATAGTGGAAACTAAAGCCTTCCAAGGGATCGATTTACCCTTTTAGAATGGTTTCATGTAATCATTAAAAATGCCTCACGGGCGTGTACTAGGGGTCACTAAACACAGAGATTTTATCGAATTGTTGAAGTCTTTATAAAAGTAGCGTCATAATAATCTTGGACCATCTAGATATCATTGCATAGGAACCTTAAGTCTACTTGGCATCCAGAACATGCATCCTTAGTTTGATTTTCAGAAATCACCAAAATTTCACTCTGGCATGTACTCCGGTTCACTAACTTGAACGATTTTTAAAAATATGTTTGATTTCTCAAAAAATAGGCCTGTGAAGCACAATATTCCCCTAGGGCGCCCAATTGTGGAAGTTAAAGTCTTCCACAAGTTCGATTTTGCCTTTTTAGAAGGGTTTCAAAAATTCACCAAAAATGCCTCACGGGCGTGTAACAGGGGTCACTTTACATATTGATTTTAAAGAATTGTTGAACTTTATCGAAAAAGGGCTTCAAGATGAAATTTGACTGTCTAGAAATCAATGCTAAGGAACCCTATGACTACTTGGGGTCATGAAAAAGAATCCTTAGATTGATTTTAAGAAATCTCATAATTAATACACAGGCGTGTACCTCGGGTCACTAACTCGGAGGATTTTGAAAATATGTTTTATTTGTCAAAAAATGGTACTGTAAAACACTTTTGACCCCCAGGGTGGCTAATAGTGGAAGCTAAAACCTTCTTTAGGTTCGATTTACCCTTTTAGAATGGTTTCAAGTAATCACTAAAAATGCCTCACGGGGGAGTACCGGGGTTCACTAAACATAGATATTTTATGGAAATTGTTGAAATCTTTAGAAAATAGCGTCACAATGAACTTGGACCATCTAGATATCAATGCAAAGGAACCTTAAGTCTACTTGGCAACCAAAAGAGGCATCCTTAATGTGATTTTAAGAAATCACCAAAATTACACTCAGGGTTGTACCCCAGTTCACTAATTCGGAGGATTTTTTAAAATATGTTTGATTTCTCAAAAAATAGGACTGTGAAGCACATTATTCCCCCTGGTCGCCCAATTGTGGAAGTTAAGGTCTTCCACAGGTTCGATTTTGCCTTTTTAGAATGGTTTCAAAAATTCACCAAAAATGCGTCACGGGCGTGTACCGGGGGTCACTTAACATATTGATTTTAAAGAATTGTTGAACTCTATAGAAAAAGGCGTCAAAATGAAATTCGAATGACTAGAAATCAATGCTAAGGAACCTTATGTCTACTTGGGGTCATGAAGAAGAATCCTTAGTTTGATTTTAAGAAATCAAACAATTAATACATATGCGTGTACACGGCTCACTGACTCGGAGGATTTTGAAAATATGTTTTGTTTGTCAAAAAATGGTACTGTAAAGCACTTTTGACCCCCTAGGGTGGCTAATAGTGGAAGATAAAGCCTTCCACAGGTTCGATTTACCCTTTTAGAATGGTTTCAAGTAATCATTAAAAATGCCTCACGGGCGTGTACCGGTGGTCACAAAACATAGATATTTTATCGAATTATTGAAATCTTTATAAAAGTAGCGTCACAATGAACTTGGACCATCTATATCATTGCATAGGAACCTTAAGTCTACTTGGCATCCAGAACATGCATCCTTAGTTTGATTTTCAGAAATCACCAAAATTACACTCTGGCGTGTACCCCGGTTCACTAACTCGGAGGATTTTTTCAAATATGTTTGATTTCTCAGAAAATAGGACTGTAAAGAACATTATTCCCCCGGGGCGCCCAATAGTGGAAGTTAAAGTATTCCACTGGTCGATTTTGGCTTTTTAGAATGGATTCAAAAATTCACCAAAAATGCCTCACGGGCGTGTACAGGGGGGTCTTAACATAGAGATTTTGAAGAATTGTTGAACTCTATAGAAAAAGGGCGTCAAAATGAAATTCGACTGACTAGAACAAATCAATGCTTACTCACCTTAAGTCTACTTGGGGTCAAGAAGAGGAATCCTTAGTTTGATTTTAAGAAATCTCAGAATTAATACACAGCCGTGTACCCCAGTTCACTAACACGGAGGATTTTCAAAATATGTTTTATTTATCAAAAAATGGTACTGTAATGCACATTTAACCGAGAGGGTGCCTAATAGTGGAAACTAAAGCCTTCCACAGGTTCGATTTACCCTTTTAGAATGGTTTCATGTAATCATTAAAAATTCCTCACGGGCGTGTACTAGGGGTCAATAAACATAGAGATTTTATCGATTTGTAGAAATCTTTATAAAAGTAGCGTCATAATGATCTTGGACCATCTAGATATCATTGCATAGGAACCTTAAGTGTACTTGGCATCCAGAACATGCATCCTTAGTTTGATTTTTAGAAATCACCAAAATTACACTCTGGCGTGTACCCCGGTTCACTAACTCGGACGATTTTTAAAAATATGTTTGATTTCTCAAAAAATAGGCCTGTGAAGCACAATATTCCCCCAGGGCGCCCAATTGTGGAAGTTAAAGTCTTCCACAAGTTCGATTTTGCCTTTTTAGAATGGTTTCAAAAATTCACCAAAAATTCCTCACGGGCGTGTAACAGGGGTCACTTTATATAATGATTTTAAAGAATTGTTGAACTTTATAGAAAAAGGGCGTCAAGATGAAATTTGACTGTCTAGAAATCAATGCTAAGGAACCTTATGACTACTTGGGGTCATGAAAAAGAATCCTTAGTTTGATTTTAAGAAATCTAATAATTAATACACAAGCGTGTACCTCGGGTCACTAACTCGGAGGATTTTGAAAATATGTTTTATTTGTCAAAAAATGTGACTGTAAAGCACTTTTGACCCCCAGGGTGGCTAATAGTGGAAGCTAAAACCTTATTTATGTTCGATTTACCCTTTTAGAATGGTTTCAAGTAATCACTAAAAATGCCTCACGGGCGAGTACCGAGGGTCACTAAACATAGAGATTTTATCGAATTGTTGAAATCTTTATAAAAGTAGCGTCACAATGAACTTGGACCATCTAGATATCATTGCATAGGAATCTTAAGTCTACTTGGCATCCAGAACATGCATCCGTAGTTTGATTTTCAGAAATCACCAAAATTACACTCTGGCGTGTACCCCAGTTCACTAACTCGGAGGATTTTTTCAAATATGTTTGATTTCTCAGAAAATAGAACTGTAAAGCACATTATTCCCCTAGAGAGCCAAATAGTGCAAGTTAAATTCTTCCACAGGTTCGATTTTCCCTTTTATAATGGTTTAACTAATCACTAAAAATGCCTCACGGGCGTGTACCGGGGTTCACTAAACATAGATATTTTATGGAATTGTTGAAATCTTTAGAAAATAGCGTCACAATGAACTTGGACCATCTAGATATCAATGCAAAGGAATCTTAAGTCTACTTGGCAACCAAAAGAGGCATCCTTAGTGTGATTTTAAGAAATCACCAAAATTACACTCAGGGTTCACTAATTCGGAGGATTTCTTAAAATATGTTTGATTTCTCAAAAAATAGGACTGTGAAGCACATTATTCCCCCAGGGCGCACAAGTGTTGAAGATAAGGTCTTCCACAGGTTCGATTTTGCCTTTTTAGAATGGTTTCAAAAATTCAACAAAAATGCGTCACGGGCGTGTACCGGGGGTCACTTAACATATTGATTTTAAAGAATTGTTGAACTCTATAGAAAAAGGCGTCAAAATGAAATTCGATTGTCTAGAAATCAATGCTAAGGAACCTTATGACTACTTGGGTTCATGAAGAAGAATCCTTAGTTTGATTTTAAGAAATCTCACAATTAATACATATGCGTGTACCCCGGGTCACTAACTCGGAGGATTTTGAAAATATGTTTTGTTTGTCAAAAAATGGTACTGTAAAGCACTTTTGACCCCCTAGGGTGGCTAATAGTGGAAGCTAAAGCCTTCCACAGTTCGATTTACCCTTTTAGAATGGTTTCAAGTAATCACTAAAAATGCCTCACGGGCGTGTACAGGGGGTCAGAAAACATAGATATTTTATCGAATTATTGAAATCTTTATAAAAGTAGCGTCACAACGAACTTGGACCATCTAGATATCATTGCATAGGAACCTTAAGTCTACTTGGCATCCAGAACATGCATCCTTAGTTTGATTTTCATAAATCACCAAAATTACACTCTGGCGTGTACCCCGGTTCACTAACTCGGAGGATTTTTTCAAATATGTTTGATTTCTCAGAAAGTAGAACTGTAAAGAACATTATTCCCCCGGGGCGCCCAATAGTGGAAGTTAAAGTCTTCCACTAGTTCGATTTTGGCTTTTAAGAATGGATTCAAAAATTCACCAAAAATGCCTCACGGGCGTGTACCGGGGGTCACTTAACATAGCGATTTTGAAGAATTGTTGAACTCTATAAAAAAAGGGGGTCAAAATGAAATTATGCTTAGGAACCTTAAGTCTACTTGGGGTCAAGAAGAGGAATCCTGATATCACGTATTTATATAGACTTTTCTCCCTTATTTACAAGCTAATTTGTGCGTCATTGGAGCTCTTGGGAGCTATTTTGTGCTAACTATCGCCAATAGTTGTGGTTTCGTGAATTAGTGTTGAATTGCAGGTTTTAGGGAGTTTTCTCCTTATTCCCGAGCCATTTGGAAGCAACCACGACTTTACGAGATGTTACGGGGCACGTAGGATGGCTCACGAGCTTTATGGATAGTTTAGGAGGTCCCAAGACCCCTAAACATGAAGATTAGAGAGCCAAAGAGTCAAAACGGAGGGTTCCGTACTCAGATCGGGCAAAAATGGCCCGATCGGGCGAAGGAATTATGATCGGGTATTGAAGTTGCGGACCCGATCGGGCAATGATCGGGCGAAGAGTCATGTCCCCAGACCCGATCGGGAGCCCGTTGCCCGACCCGATCGGGTTGGGTGCTGCTACATCTCCGTCTGCTGCTGCTTTCGAGGGGATCCTGCTGGCCCATGTTATCGCCTGGCCTGATCGGGTGGCTGCCCAAGGCCCGATCGGGTGGGCCAAGATCTCGCCCTTTAGGCTGTTGCGCTGCTACCCTAACCAGGAGCAAGTTTGATGAGGTCTTGTGTCTTGGCCCGATCGGGTGGATGCCTCGGACCCGACCGGGTCTGGTGCTATTTATCGCGGACTTCGTCTTTTATTTCCTATTTTAATTAGACTTGAGTGGGCACTATAAATACCCTTTTTCCTCATTATTTAGGGACATCTTTTCATTCTAGTTTTTCCATAGTTCTTAGTTTAGCTTTATTTTATTCTAAACACTTTAGATTAGATTAAAGGTCATTGAACCTATTCGATTTCAATAAAAGTTCATGCTTTCTGTCAATTGGTATTCGTCTCTACTCTTTGTCTCTTTAAGTACTTTGATTGCTTAGTTTAGTTATTTAATCATTCATGATGCAATTATTAGGGTTTCAAATTAGTTTTATTATTGTCAATTCAATTATGAGTGAGTAGTTTAATTTCTAGGGATTTAGATAGGGAAGCCATGTTTATACCATGATTATTTGAATTGCTATTAGTTTCTAGGGTTTGATGAGATAGGTTATGGTGTGATTTGTTCTTATTCAGTAATTAACGTTATTGTGCAGTTTCTTTGATTACTTGAGGTTAATAATTGTTTGCACATATCCGTCTTACTTTTAGAGGCCTAGTACACACAAGTAATTCTGATTATGTTTGTGAACATGCTGCATATGTTGAATTATGGACGTTGAGACTTAACCATAGCTTGACACGTGTTCTAATCTATCGATTCTCGACCTAGGTTCTGATAGTTGTTTGATCCTTTGATTGGTATAAGCATGGTGGACCGAACTAATTCCCTAGACCTTTAATTCATAGTTAAATTCCGATCTTTATATTGCTTTCTAGTAATTAATTATTAGTTCAGCTGAATTCTATCTGATTTTTGTCTGAAGTAGCTTTTTAGCTGAATCTTAACTTAGAACTCCGTCTCTCTGTTGATTCGACCCTACTTCCCTTGACTACCACTGTTAGAGGACTTAGGTTTATCTTTGATTAGGTGATATGACTTTAGCCTATCAAATTTTGGTGCCGTTGCCGGGGAGACGGCTAGTTTTCTAAGTTTTTATTTGATTATTTGGTCTACTTCTCTGTGCCTCATTGGAAATTCATTGTTCCAATTGAGGTACGTTTTACTGCTGCTTTTTGTTTCTTTTATATGCCCAGGTCTAGAAGAAGAGGTACCCTCGTTCCTGAGGATCCAGATTTGACAAAGACACTTAGGCAACTTCGAAAGAAAATTCAGAGAGAAAAGCAGTCTGTTTAGCTGAACACCTCTGGAAAAGACACCTTGAGTTCAGTTATGTCAAAGTCACTGAAGTGATATGGGGTGCCCAACCCAGATTGTCTCTCCACTGGACCTACTATGCCCACCATTGCCACGACAAATTTCGAAATTAAGCCTGGACTCATCAGCATGGTCCAACAAAATTAGTTTGGTGGGCATCCTACTGAAGACCCGGCAAATCATCTGCAACGGTTTCAACAACTTTGTCGAACCGTTAAACATGCCGGCGTCACTCCAGATCAACTAAAGGTCATGTTGTTCGAGTTCACATTGAGGGATAGAGCCCAGAAATGGTTGAACGATGTGAAGGAAACTGAATGGAGTGAGATTTCTGCTGCGTTTCTGAGAGAGTATTATCCACCTACAAAAACAGCAGAAATCATAAACAAGCTAGCCACGTTTTCCCAAGAGCCTGATGAAACATTACGGGAAGCGTGGGCTAGGTTTAGGGATTTACAGAGAGAGTGTCCACACCACAACATGGAGAAATGGTTCTTGACGCAGACATTTTACAATGGTCTGCATCCTCAGACGAAGAGTATTGTTGATTCGTCTGCAGGAGGAGTTTTTCTGGATAAGGAAGTGGATGTAGGCTACGAGTTTCTATCAAACCTCGCAGCCAATGATCAATCCACTTCCCGAAGCATCACGAGGAAGGTACTGGAGGTAGATGCCATTGCATTATTGACTTCGCAGATGGCGAAGCTGAGTCAACAGATTAACACCTTCAACTCCTCTTCCTCAGCAGCACCTCCTTTGAGCATTAATGCTATGTCTGCCATAGCACCCATTACCTCATCTTACTGCGAGGTATGTGGTGTTCAGGGTCACTTTGGGCATGACTGTCAGTTCAGTTAACTTCAGATGGAGCAAGCAAATGCCTTCCAGCAGAGACCACAAAATTTCCAACCTCCACATAGCTACTAAAACTCACAAAACCACCACCTTCCACCTCCACAAAACCATCCCAAGCCCTATTACTACCAAGCCCCCCAAAATTTTCAAAGACCCCCATCACAAAACTTCCACAACCACAATAATTTCCAAACCCCACAAAATTTTCCCACCCCACCTCCACAAAACAACAACCTACAAGAGCCTCCCATATCTGAAGTGATGAAACTGATGTTAAGCATGCAAAAGGCAAATGAGGAGGCACAAAGAGCCCAAGAGCGACAGATGCTAGCCATGCAAAGATCTAATGAGGAAGCCCAAAGAGCCCAAGAGAAAAGCATTAAACTTCTCGAGGCTCAAGTTGCACAATTAGCAAGCTCTAATGCTCAGAGGCGGCAGGGGGAATTGCCAGGGCAACCCGTTTAGAGAGAACATGTGAATGCCATCACTCTTCGTAGTGGCATTGCATATGATGCCCCTTTACTGCCCGTTGATGAGGTTACCCCAACTGCAGGGAAGAAGAGGGTGGTAGAGGAAGGAAAAAGGAAGAATTCGACGTCTGAAGTCGATTTGTCTGCGGAAGCTGAACAGACAGGGAAGAAAAAGGAGAAGGTTTCTGAAACGCCTTTTACACCAAGGCTACCTTTTCCTCACATGATGCAACAGTCCAAGGTCGATCAGCAGTTTGGTAAGTTCTTGGCTATGGTCAAGAACCTTGAGGTAACGATTCCATTCACAGATTTAATTACCCAAGTGCCTGTTTACGCCAAATTTCTGAAAGACATGATCACTAAGAAAAGAGACTTTGGTGGGATAGAACGTGTCGCTCTTACTGAAGAGTGTAGTGCTTTTATCCAAAATAAAACCCCACCAAAGTTAAAAGATCCTGGTAGTTTTTCTATACCCTGCCATCTTGGACCGATTTTTATTGACAAGGCTTTATGTGATTTAGGTGCTTCTGTTTCTGTTATGCCACTATCTGTTTTTGAGAAACTGAACATGGGAGCACTTAAATGCACACAAATCACTTAACAAATGGCGGATCGTTCTATAAAATACCCTCTAGGTTTTTTAGAGGACGTTCTAGTTAGGGTAGGGAAATTCTATATTCCTGTTGATTTTGTGGTGTTAGATATGGATGAGGATGCCCAGGTTCCTATTATCTTGGGTAGGCAGTTTTTGTGTACTGCTGGTGCTGTCATTGATGTCAAGTCTGGGTCTTTAACTCTAAGTGTTGGTGATGATAAAGTGATTTTTAAACTAACCAATGCTGTTAAGGCACCTATGCTTGAACAATCTTGTTGCAGAGTTGAGATTTTGGATGAAGTAGGTGTGGAGAAGGTTCCAATTCCACCTAAGGTTGCCTCACCGTTCGGAGGCATTGTTAAGAACATTTGGAGGAGAAAGATATTTGATGAGGGTGGCACTCACTGCCACGCCCCTCCTATTTGAGAGAGGGCGGATTATGGTCGTGCGGGACCTTTATAAACCAGCGTTGTGCAAGAGGCAACTCGTATTTTTCTCTCCCTTTTCCTTTTATTTTTATTTTTCTTCTTTTTGTGAGCGAGAGTGAGGGTACTAACATTGTTTTTCCTCTTAGCATAGTCCTTATCACCTTTTGGCATTGAGGACACTGTCAAGTTCAGCTTGGGGGAGGAGTTCTGTTTGTATTCCCTATCTCTTTTACTGCTTTCTAGGATAGATTTACTGCTTTCAAAAAAATCTGAAAAAGTCAAATAAATATGGTTCCATGACTAGTTTAGTTGCCTCCCTGTTCCCCTTGTTGTGCTCTATTTGAAAGTGTTATGACTTTGTTTTCTGGATAGCTGGGCATTTGTGATCTTAAGGCTATGATTTGATGTTTGATTGCTATGATTTCAAGCAAAGTTTGATTATATTACGCCACTTTATGCTGCATACCTGAATTGGTTAGACTGTGAGGCTTCTTTGTAGCCTATTGGATTCATATTATTATCCAGTCTATTTTTGTGTGTTAGTTCCTCTTTAGTGGATTGATCTTGACTTTGACTTCGTACTTGTCTGATTTTCGATGACTTGTAGCATTTGCTGTGATAGAGGCGTTCTTTTATCTTACTCTTGAGCTTCAGAGTGAATTTTTGATATACTTTTATCCTCCTTAGCCCCGCTGAGCCTAATGACTTGTTTCGTGTTACTTAAACCCCTATTATGAGCCCAAAGCTTTCACTTGATATTATTCCAAGCCTAGCTTGGGGGAGCTTTTGTATGGGTTGAGTTGAGATTGGTTTCTTGGTTTAGTTTGGTTGTTGAGGAATTTAAAAGTGTATTTGTTGTGGCTTGAGGGTGAGAAAAAGAAAAGAAAAAGCAATTCTAGAGTTGCGTGAATGAAGTTCAGAAAAATGAAAGAAAATGAAAAAGAATTCGAAGTTCTTTCAATCACGTACGTTCTTAAGGAAATATTCGCTTCATTGCTTGAAAATTGGGTTTGTTATGAGTTTTCCATTGATTTATGAGAGTTGGGTTATATTTCGTTGTTATATGGTGTTGATGGGAGTTGTGTAGGCCACCTTAGGCCTTGTTTGAATGATTCATGCTCCCCCTTTCTTGGTTTTTCCACCACATTACCCAAAAGTATCCCCAACCTCTTACCTAAGCCCCATTACAACCCTCTAAAGTCCTCTTGAGCTCGTGTCTGCATTGTTTATTGGATTGATTTTGACTCAGTTTGTCAAAGTTAAAAAGTATTTATGCTAATTGAGTCGACTTGACTAGGATGAGCGTCATTTAACCTTCTTAAACACATGAGAGTGTGAGTGGGAAGGGTATTTATGGTCGGGTTGGTGAGTGTTCGGGCATATTCTTTGCCTGCCACAAAATCGAGAGGAGTGACACGCTTGTGAGAGCCTTTTCAGGACTTTTATGCCTTGTGGATGCTTGAATTTGATAAATTGCTTGGATGATTGGTGGTTGGATGGATTTGATTAGCCAAACTTGAATTATGCCTGCTTGAACGATTCTTAGTCTTGAAAAGGTTTTGAGCTTTGATTGATTTTTATCTATGGGGTGAGGCAATCTATTCCATGTTCATAATCTGTTTGCTTGAGGACAACCAAAGGTTTAGCTTGGGGGAGTTTGATATCACGTATTTATATAGACTTTTCTCCCTTATTAACAAGCTAATTTGTGCGTCATTGGAGCTCTTGGGAGCTATTTTGTGCTAACTATCGCCAATAGTTGTGGTTTCGTGTTTTAGTGTTGAATTGCAGGTTTTAGGGAGTTTTCTCCTTATTCCCGAGCCATTTGGAAGCAACCACGGCTTTACGAGATGTTACGGGCACGTAGGATGGCTCACGAGCTTTATGGATAGTTTAGGAGGTCCCAAGACCCCTAAACATGAAGATTAGAGAGCCAAAGAGTCAAAACGGAGGGTTCCGTACTCTGATCGGGCAAAAATGGCCCGATCGGGCGAAGGAATTATGATCGGGTATTGAAGTTGCGGACCCGATCGGGCAATGATCGGGCGAGGATTCATGTCCCCAAACCCGATCGGGAGCCCGTTGCCCGACCCGATCGGGTTGGGTGCTGCTACATCTCCGTCTGCTGCTGCTTTCGAGGGGATCCTGCTGGCCCATGTTGTCGCCTGGCCCGATCGAGTGGCTGCCCAAGGCCCGATCTGGTGGGCCAAGATCTCGCCCTTTAGGCTGTTGCGCTGCTACGCTGACCAGGAGCAAATTTGATGAGGTCTTGTGTCTTGGCCCGATCGGGTTTGGTGCTATTTATCGCGGACTTCGTCTTTTATTTCCTATTTTAATTAGACTTGAGGGGCACTATAAATACCCTTTTTCCTCATTATTTAGGGACATCTTTTCATTCTAGTATTTCCATAGTTCTTAGTTTAGCTTTATTTTAGTCTAAACACTTTAGATTAGATTAAAGGTGATTGAACCTATTCGATTTCAATAAAAGTTCCTGCTTTCTGTCAATTGGTATTCTTCTCTACTCTTTATCTCTTTAACTACTTTGGTTGCTTAGTTTAATTATTTAATCATTCATGATGCAATTATTAGGGTTTCAAATTAGTTTTATTATTGTCAATTCAATTATGAGTGAGTAGTTTAATTTCTAGGGATTTAGATAGGGAAGCCATGTTTATACCATGATTATTTGAATTGCTATTAGTTTCTAGGGTTTGATGAGATAGGTTATGGTGTGATTTGTTCTTATTGAGTAATTAACGTTATTGTGCAGTTTCTTTGATTACTTGAGGTTAATAATTGTTTGCACATATCCGTCTTACTTTTAGAGGCCTAGTACACACCAATAATTCTGATTATGTTTGTGAACATGCTGCATATGTTGAATTATGGACGTTGAGACTTAACCATAGCTTGACACGTGTTCTAATCTATCGATTCTCGACCTAGGTTCTGATAGTTGTTTGATCCTTTGATTGGCATAAGCATGGTGGACCGAACTAATTCCCTAGACCTTTAATTCATAGTTAAATTCCGATCTTTATATTGCTTTCTAGTAATTAATTATTAGTTCAGCTGAATTCTATCTGATTTTTGTCTGAAGTAGCTTTTTAGCTGAATTTTAACTTAGAACTCCGTCTCGCTGTGGATTCGACCCTACTTCCCTTGACTACCATTGTTAGAGGACTTAGGTTTATCTTTGATTAGGTGATACGACTTTAGCCTATCAAATCCTTAGTTTGATTTTAAGAAATCTCATAATTAATACACAGTCGTCTACCCCGGTTCACTAACTCGGAGGATTTTGAAAATATGTTTTATTTGTCACAAAATGGTACTCTAATGCACATTTAACCACGAGGGTGCCTAATAGTGGAAACTAAAGCCTTCCACAGGTTCGATTTTCCCTTTTAGATGGGTTTAAGTAATCACTTTAAATGCCTCACGGGCGTGTACTGGGGGTCACCGAGCATAGAGATTTTAAAGAATTGTTGAACTCTTAAGAAATATGGGGACAAAAAGAAATTCGATTGTGTAGAAATCAATTTTTAGTAACCTTCAGTCTACTTGGGGTCAAGAACAGGAATTCTTAGTTTGATTTTAAGAAATCTCAAAATAAATACATAGGCATGTACCCCGGGACACTAACTCGGAGGATTTTGAAAATATGTTTTATTTGTCAAAAAATGGTACTGTAAAACACTTTTGACCCCCAAGAGGCCTAATAGTGGAAACTAAAGCCTTCCACAGGTTCGATTTACCCTTTTAGAATGGTTTCAAGTAATCACTCAAAATGCCTCGCGGGCGTGTACCGGGGGTCACTAAACATAGATATTTTATCGAATTGTTGAAATCTTTAGAAAATAGCGTCACAACGAACTTGGACCATCTAGATATCAATGCATAGGAACCTTAAGTCTACTTGGCAACTAGAAGAGGAATCCTTAGTTTGATTTTAAGAAATCACCAAAATTACGCTCTGGCGTGTACCCCGATTCACTAACTCGGAGGTTTTTTTAAAATATGTTTGATTTCTTAGAAAATAGGGCAGTAAAGCACATTATTCCCCCAGGGCGCCAAATAGTGGTAGCTAAAGCCTTTCATAGGTTCGATTTTTCCTTTTTAGAAAGGTTTCAAATATTTCTCAAAAAATTCCTCACGGGCGGGGTCACTAAACATAGAGATTTTAAAGAATTGTTGAACTCTAAAGTCAAATAGCGTCAAAATGAAATTCGACTGTCTAGAAATCAATTCTTAGTAACCTTAAGTCTACTTGGGGTCAAGAAGAGGAATACTTAGTTTGATTTTAAGAAATCTCGCAATTTACACACAGGCGTGTACCCCGGGTCAATAACTCGGAGGATTTCGAAAATATGTTTTATTTGTCAAAAAATGGTATTGTAAAGCACATTTGACCCCCAGGGTGCCTAATAGTGGAAACTAAAGCCTTCCACAGGTTCGGATTTCCCTTTAAAAATGGTTTAAGTAATCACTAAAAATGCCTCACGGGCGTGTACCGGGGGTCACTATACATAGAGATTTTATTGAATTGTTATAATCTTAAGAAAAATAGCATCACAATTAACTTAGACCATCTAGATATCATTGCATTGGAACCTTAAGTCTACTTGGCAACTAGAAGAGGCATCCTTAGTTTGATTTTAAGAAATCACCAAAATTACACTCAGGCGTGTACCCCAATTTACTTACTCGGAGGATTTTAAAAAAAATGTTTGATTTCTCATAAAATAGGACTGTAAAGCACATTATTCCCCCTGGGCGCCCAAGAGTGGTAGTTAAAGGCTTTCACAGGTTCGATTTTTCCTTTTTAGAAAGGTTTCAAAAATTCACCAAAAATGCCTCACGGAAATGTATCAGGGGTAACTAAAATAGGGATTTTAAAGAATTGTTAAACTCTAAAGAAAAATGGCGTCAAAATGAAATTCAATTGTCTAGAAATCAATGCTTAGTAAGCTTAAGTCTACTTGGGGTCAAGAAGAGGAATCCTTAGTTGGATTTTAAGAAATCTCATAATTAATACACATGCGTGTACCCCAGGTCACTAACTTGGATAATTTTGAAAATATGTATTATTTGTCAAAAAATGGTACTGTAAAGCACATTTCACCTCCAGGGTGCCTAATAGTGGAAACTAAAGTCTTCCACAGGTTCGATTTTCCGTTTTAGAACGGTTTCAAGTAATCACTGAAAAATGCCTCACGGGCGTGTACCGGGGGTCACTGAACATAGAGAATTTATTGAATTGTTGAAATCTTTAGAAAGATAGTGCCCCAATGAACTTGGACCATCTTGATATCAATGCATAGGAAACTTAAGTCTACTTGGAAACCAGAAGAAGCATTCTTAGTTTGATTTTAAGAAATCACCAAAATTACACTCAGGCGTGTACCCCGGTTCACTAACTCGGAGGATTTCTAAAATATGTTTGATTTCTCAGAAAATATGGATTGTAAAGCACATTATTCCCCCAGGGCGCCCAATAGTGGTAGTTAAAGACTTTCACAGGTTCGATTTTGCCTTTTAGAAAGATTTCAAAAATTCACCAAAAATGCCTCACGGGCGTGTACCGGGGGTCACTAAACGTAGAGATCTTAAAGAATTTTTGAACTCTAAAGAAAAATGGCGCCAAAATGAAATTCGACTGTCTAGAAATCAATGCTTAGTAACCTTAAGGGGGCGTTTAGATTGGGGGTTTCTAGAAACGGAAAGGGAAAGGAAAGTCCCAATTCCCTTTGTTGTTGTTTATTTCACCATTTTTGTGATTCCCTTTACCCTTTTTTCTTTTTTACTAACCCCTAAACTCCTCTAACTTGATTCCCCAACCCCCCTCCACTTAGAAATAGGGGTAAGGGAAACCCCCATTGACCACCACTACCTTGAACCCTTAGCCCTACCCTGACCAACTCCGGCCACCCAACGACCGAAAACCACTACGCATCACACTTACCCCGCCGATGACCACCACACCTCCGCCACCGAGGACCACCGCACCTCCAGAAAACACCGTACTTACTTCAAAATTCAGCCACCTAAACGGAAAACCACTTTCCTTCCCTCTAAACCACCGAAAAACACCGAAAAACTGCCACCCTTCCCTCTAAACCAACTGAAAACCACCCAAAAGCTGCTGCCCTTCCCTCTAAACAACCCAAAAAAAACCAAACGTTGCTGCCCTTCCCTTTAAACCACCCAAAAACAACCAAACATTGCCGCCCTTCCCTCTAAACCACCCGAAAACCACCAAAAACTGACGCCCTTCCCTTCTAATCAGATCTGCGAGAATGAGAAGAGACGGCAGATCTGGGAGGATGAGCACATATGGCACGACGGAAGGAGGGCGGTGGGGGGAGCGTGCGACGGAAAGGGGAAGAAGAGACAGAAGCGCCATAGATAGAGATTGTTTTGTGGTGGTGCTGTGGTGAAAGGAGGAAGAACACTGGAAGAAAAAAAAACCTTACCAAACAACCTTTTACATGTAAAGGTTCTGGTTTCCATTCTCTTCCTACCCCTTTCTTGATTCCATTCCCTTTCCCATCTGCAAACAAAACGCCCCCTAAGTCTACTTGGGGTCAAGAAGAGGAAACCTTAGTTTGATTTTAAGAAATCTCACAATTAATACAAAGGCGGGTACCCCGGGTCACTAACTCAGAGGATTTTGAAAATATGTTTTATTTGTCAAAAAATGGTACTGTAAAGCCCATTTCACCTCCAGGGTGCCTAATAGTGGAAACTAAAGCCTTCCACAAGTTTGATTTTCCCTTTTAGAATGGTTTCAAGTAATCACTAAATATGCCTCACGGGTGTGTACCGGGGGTCACTGAACATAGAGAATTTATCTAATTGTTGAAATCTTTAGAAAAATAGCGTCACAAAGAACTTGGACCATCTAGATATCAATGCATAGGAACCTTATGTCTACTTGGCAACCAGAAGAGGCATCCTTAGTTTGATTTTAAGAAATCCCAAAAATTCCAGTCAAGCGTGTACCCCGGTTCAGTAACTCGGAGGATTTTTTAAAATATGTTTGATTTTTGAAGTTATAGGACTGTAAAACACATTATTCCCCCAGGGCGCCCAATAGTGGTAGTTAAAGCCTTTCACAGGTTCGATTTTGTCTTTTTAGAATGATTTCAAAAATTCACCAAAAATGCCTCACGGGCGTGTAGCGGGTTTCACTAAACATAGAGATTTTAAAGAATAGTTAAACTCTCAAGAAAAATGGCGTCAAAATGAAATTCGACTGTCTAAAAATCAATGCTTAGTAACCTTGAGTCTACTTGGGGTCAAGAAGAAGAATCCTTAGTTTGATTTTAATAAATCTAAAAATTAATACACAGGCGTGTACCCTGGGTCACTAACTCGGAGGATTTTGAAAATATGTTTTATTTGTCAAAAAAATGGTACTGTAAAGCATATTTGACCCTCAGGTTGCCTAATAGTGGAAACTAAAGCCTTCCACAGGTTCGATTTTCCCTTTTAGAATGGTTTCAAGTAATCACTAAAAATGCCTCACGGGCGTGTACCAGGGGTCAATGATCATAGACAATTTATCAAATTATTGAAATCTTAAGAAAAATAGCGTCACAATGAACTTGGACAATCTAGATATCAATGCATATGAACCTTTTGTCTACTTGGCAACCAGAAGAGGCACCCTTAGTTTTATTTGAAGAAATCACCAAAATTACACTAAGTCGTGTACCCCGGTTCACTAACTCTCAAGATTTTTTAAAATATGTTTGATTTCTCATAAAAGAGGACGGTAAAGCACATTATTCCCCCAGGGCGCCCAATAGCGGTAGTTAAACCCTTTCACAGGTCTGATTTTGCCATTTTAGATAGGTTTCAAAAATTCACCAAATATGCCTCATGGGCGTGTACCGGGGGTCACTAAACATAGAGAGTCTAAAGAATTGTTGAACTCTAAAGAAAAATAGCGTCAAAATAAAATTCAACTGTCTAGAAATCAATGCTTAGTAACCTTAAGTCTACTTGGGGTCAAGAAGAGGAATCCTTAGTTTGATTTTATGAAATCTCACAATCAATACACAAGCGTGTACCCCAAGTCATTAACTCGGAGGTTTTTAAAAATATGTCTTATTTGTCAAAAAATGGTACTGTAAAGCACGTTTCACCTCCAGGGTGCCTAATATTGGAAACTAAAGCCTTCCACAAGTTAGATTTTCCCTTTTAGAATGGTTTCAAGTAATCACTGAAAAATGCCTCACGGGCGTGTACCGGGGTCACTGAACATAGAGATTTTATCGAATTGTTGAAATCTTTAGATAAACAACGTCACAGTGAACTTGGGCTATTTGGATAGCATTGCATAGGAACCTTAAGTCTACTTGGCTACCAGAAGAGGCATCCTTAGTTTTATTTTAGGAAATCACCAAAATTACACTCTCACACGTGTACCCCAGTTTACTAACTCGGAGGATTTTCTAAAATATGTTTGATTTCTCAGAATATGGGACTGTAATGCACATTATTCCCCCCAAGGCACCCACTAGTGGTAGTTAAAGCCTTTCATAGGTTCGATTTTGCCATTTTAAAAAGATTTTGAAAATTCACCAAAAATGCCTCACGGGCGTGTACCGGGGGTCACTAAACGTAGAGATTTTAAAGAATTGTTGAACTCTAAAGAAAAAAGGCGCCAAAAGGAAATTCGAATGTCTAGAAATCAATGCTTAGTAACCTTAAGTCTACTTGGGGTCAAGAAGAGGAATCCTTAGTTTGATTTTAAGAAATCTCACAATTAATACACAGGCGTGTACCCCGGGTAACTAACTCGGAGGATTTTGAAAATATGTTTTATTTGTCAAAAAATGGTACTGTAAAGCACATTTCACCTCCAGGGTGCGTAATAGTGGAAACTAAAGTCTTCCACAGGTTCGATTTTCCCTTTTAGAATGGTTTCAATTAATCACTAAAAATGCCTCACCGGCGTGTACCGGGGGATACTGAACATAGAGAATTTATCGAATTGTTGAAATTTTAAGAAAAATACCGTCACAATGAACTTGGACCATCTAGATATCAATGAAGAGGAACCTTTTGTCTACTTGGCAACCAGAATAGGCATCCTTAGTTTTATTTCAAGAAATCACCAAAATTACACTCAGGCGTGTACCCCAGGTCAGTAACTGGGAGGATTTTAAAAATATCAAAAAATGGTACTGTAAATCACATTTGACCCCAGGTTTCCTAATAGTCCTGTGAAAGGCAAAATCGAACCTGTGAAAGGCTTTAACTACCACTATTGGGCGCCCTAGGGGAATAATGTGCTTTACAGTCCTATTTTCTGAGAAATCAAACATATTTTAAAAAATCCTCCGACTAAGTGAACCGGGGTACACGCCTGAGTGTAATTTTGGTGATTTCTTAAAATCAAACTAAGGATGCCTCTACTGGTTGCCAAGTAGACTTAAGGTTCCTATGCATTGATATCTAGATGGTACAAGTTCATTGTGACGCTATTTTTCTTAAGATTTCAACAATTCGATAAAATCTCTATGTTCAGTGACCCCCTGTACACGCCCTTGAGACATTTGTAGTGATTACTTAAACCATTTTTAAAGGGAAAATCGAACCTTTGAAAGGCTTTAGTTTCAACTATTAGGCACCCTGGGGGTCAAATGTACTTTACATTACCATTTTTTGACAAATAACACATATTTTCAAAATCCTCTCACTTAGTGACCCAACGTACACGCCTGTGTATTAACTGTGAGATTTCTTAAAATGAAACTAAGGATTCCTGTTCTTGACCCCAAGTAGACTTAAGGTTACTAAGCATTGATTTTTAGACTTTTGAATTTCATTTTGACGCCATTTTTCTTTAGAGTTCAATAAATCTTTAAAATCTTTGTTTAGTGACCCCCTGTACACGCCTGTGAGGCATTTTTGGTGAATTTTTGAAATCTTTCTAAAAAGGCAAAATCGGACCTTTGAAAGGCTTTAACTACCACTATTGGGCACCCTGGGGGAATAATGTGCTTTACAGTCCTCTTTTCTGAGAAATAAAACATATTTTAGAAAATCCTCCGAGTTAGTGAACCGGGGTACACGCCTGAGTGTAATTTTGGTGATTTCTTAAAATCAAACTAAGGATGCCTCTTCTGGTTGCCAAGTAAACTTAAGGTATTTATGCATTGATATCTAGATGGTTCAAGTTCATTATGACGCTATATTTCTTAAGATTTCAACAATTCGATAAATTATCTATGTTCAGTGACCCCCGGTACACGCCCGTGAGGCATTTTTAGCTATAACTTGAAACCATTCTAAAAGGGGAAATCGAACCTGTGGAAGACTTTAGTTTCCACTATTAGGCAGCCTGGGGGTCAAATATGCTTTACAGTACCATTTTTTGACAAATAAAACATATTTTCAACATCCTCTGAGTTAGTGACCCGGGGTACACACCTGTGTATTAATTGTGAGATTTCTTAAAATCAAACTAAGGGTTCCTCTTCTTGACACCAAGTAGACTTAAGTTTACTAAGCAGAGATTTCTAGATAGTCGAATTTTAGTTTGACGCAATTTTTCTTTAGAGTTCAAGAATTCTTTAAAATCTCTATGTTTAGTGACCCCCGGTTCACGCCCGTGAGGGATTTTTGGTGAATTTTTGAAAATTTTCTAACAAGGCAAAATCGAACCTGTGAAAGGCTTAAACTACCAATATTGGGCGTCCTGGGGGAATAATGTGCTTTACAGTCCTATTTTCTGAGAAATCAAACATATTTTAGAAAATCATCCGAGTTAGTGAACAGGGGTACACGCCTGAGTGTAATTTTGGTGATTTTTATTGAAATCAACCTATGGATGCCTTTTCTGGTTGCCAAGTAGACTTAAGGTTCCTATGCATATCTACATGGTCCAAGCTCATTGTTACGCTATTTTTCTAAAGATTTCAACAATTCGAGAAAATCTCTATGTTCAGTGACCCCCGGTACACGCCCGTGAGGCATTTTTAGTGATTACTTAAACCATTCTAAAAGGGAAAATCAAACCTGTGGAAGACTTTAGTTTCCACTATTAGGCAGCCTGGGGTCAAATGTGCTTTACAGTACCATTTTTTGACAAATAAAACATATTTTCAAAATCCTCCGAGTAAGTGACTCGGGGTACACATCTGTGTATTAATTCTGAGATTTCTTGAAATCAAACTAAGGATTCCTTTTCTTGACCCCAAGTAGACTTAAGGTTACTAAGCAATAATTTCTAGACAGTCGAGTTTCATTTTGACGCCAATTTGCTTTAGTGTTCAAAAATTCTTTAAAATCTCTATGTTTAGTGACCCCCGATTCAAACCCGTTAGGCATTCTTGGTGAATTATTAAAACCTTTCTAAAAAGGCAAAATCGGACCTGTGAAAGGCTTTAACTACCACTTTTGGGCGCCCTGGGGGAATAATGTGCTTTACAGTCCTATTTTATGAGAAATCAAACATATTTTAAAAAATCCTCCGAGTTAGTGAACCGGGGTACACGCCTGATTGTAAGTTTGGGGATTTCTTAAAATCAAACTAAGGATGCCTCTTCTGGTTGCCAAGTAAACTTATGGTTCCTATGCATTGATATCTAGATGGTGCAAGTTCATTGTGACGCTATATTTCTTGAGATTTCAACAATTCGATAAATTCTCTATCTTCAGTGACCCCCGGTACAAGCTCGTGAGGTATTTTTAGTGATTACAAGAAACTATTCTAAAAGGGGAAATCGAACCTGTGGAAGGCTTTAGTTTCCACTATTAGGCACCCTGGGGTCAAATGTGCTTTACAGTACCATTTTTTTTTACCAATAAAACATATTTTCAAAATCTTTTGAGTTAGTGACCCGGGGTACACGCCTGTGCATTAATTGTGAGATTTCTTAAAATCAAACTAAGGGTTCCTCTTCTTGACCCCAAGTAGACTTATGTTTACTAAGCATTCATTTCTAAACAGTCGAATTTCATTTTGACGCCATTTTTCTTTAGAGTTCAAGAATTCTTAAAAATCTCTATGTTTAGTGACCCCCGGTACACGCCCGTGAGGCATTTTTGGTGAATTTTTGAAACTTTTCTAAAAAGGCAAAATCGAACTTGTGAAAGGCTTTAACTACCACTATTGGGCGCCCTGGGGGAATAATGTGCTTTACAGTCCTATTTTCTGAGAAATCAAACATATTTTAGAAAATCCTCCGAGTTAGTGACTTGGGGTACACGCCTGAAAGTAATTTTGGTGATTTCTTAAAATCAAATTAAGGATGCCTCTTCTGGTTGCGAAGTACACTTAAGGTTCCTATGGGTTGATATCTATATGGTCCAAGTTCATTCTGACGCTATTTTTCTTAAGATTTCAACAATTCACTATAAATTCTATATTCAGTGACCCCCGCCGTGAGGTATTTTTAGTGATTACAAAAAACCATTCTAAAAGGGAAAATCGAACCTGTGGAAGACTTTAGTTTCCACTGTTAAGCAGCCTGGGGGTCAAATGTGCTTTACAGTACCATTTTTTGACAAATAAAACATATTTTAAAATCCTCCGAGTAAGTGACTCGGGGTACACATCTGTGTATTAATTATGAGATTTCTTGAAATCAAACTGAGGATTCCTCTTCTTGACCCCAAGTAGACTTAAGGTTACTAAGCAATGATTTATAGACAGTCGAATTTCATTCTGACTCCATTTTTCTTTAGTGTTCAACCATTCTATAAAATCTCTATGTTTAGTGACCTCCGGTTCACGCCCGTGAGGCATTTTTTGTGAATTTTTGATACCTTTCTAAAAAGGCAAAATCAAACTGGTGAAAGGCTTTAACTACCACTATTGGACACCCTGGGGGAATAATGTGCTTTACAGTCATATTTTCTGAGCAATCAAACATATTTTAGAAAATCCTCTGAGTTAGTGAACTGGGGTACACGCCTGTGTGTAATTTTGGTGATTTCTTAAAATAAAACTAAGGATGCCTCTTCTGGTTGCCAAGTAGACTTAAGGTTCCAATGCATTGATATCTACATGGTCCAAGCTCATTGTGACGCTATTTTTCAAAAGATTTCAACAATTCGATAAATTCTCTATGTTCAGTGATCCCCGGTACACGCCATTGAGCCATTTTTAGTGATTACTTGAATCCATTCTAAAAGGGGAAAATCAAACCTGTTGAAGACTTTAGTTTCAACTATTAGGCACCTTGGGGGTCAAATGTGCATTACAATACCATTTTTTGACAAATAAAACATTATTTTCAAAATCCTCTGAGTTAGTGACACGGCGTACACGCCTGTGTATTAATTGTGAGATTTCTTAAAATCAAACTAAGGATTCCTCTTCTTGACCCCAAGTAGACTTAAGGTTACTAAGCATTGATTTCTAGACAGCCGAATTTAATTTTGACGCCAATATTATTTAGAGTTCAACAATTATTTAGAATCTCTATGTTTAGTGACCCTCGCTACACGCCCGTGAGGCATTTTGGTGAATTTTTGAAACCATTCTAAAAAGGCAAAATCGAACCTGTGAAAGGCTGTAACTACACCTACTGGGTTCCCTGGGGGAAGAATGTGCTTTACAGTCCTATTCTTTGAGAAATCAAACATATTTTAAAAAATCCTCCGAATTAGTGAACCGGGGTACACGCATGAGTGAAATTTTGGTGATTTCTTAAAATCAAACTAAGGATGCCTCTTCTGGTTGCCAAGTACACTTAAGGTTCCTATGCATTGATATCTAGATGGTACAAGTTAATTGTGACGGTATTTCTCTAATGATTACAACAATTCGATAAATTCTCTATGTTTAGTGACCTGCGGTACACGCCCGTGTGGCATTTTTAGTGATTAATTTAAACCATCTAAAAGGGAAACTCGATCCTGTGGAAGACTTTAGTTTCCACTATTTGGCACCTTGGAGGTGAAATGTGCTTTACAGTACCATTTTTTGACAAATAAAACATATTTTCAAAATCCTCCGAGTTAGTGATCCGGGGTTCACGCCTATGTATTAATTGTCAAAAATTTTTAAACCAAACTAAGGATTCCTCTTCTTGACTCCAAGTACACTTAAGGTCACTAAGCATTGATTTCTAGACAGTCAAATTTCATTTTGACGCCATTTTTATTTAGAGTTCAACAATTCTTTAAAATCTCTATGTTTAGTGACCCCGGTGCACGCCCGTGAGGCATTTTTGGTGAAATTTTGAAACCTTTCTAAAAAGGCAAAATCGAACCTGTGAAAGTCTTTAACTACCATTATTAGGCCCGTGGGGGAATAATGTGTTTTACAGTCCTATTTTCTGAGAAATCAAACATATTTTAAAAAATGCTCCGAGTTAGTGAACCGGGGTACACGCCTGAGTGTAATTTTGGTGATTTCTTAAAATCAAACTAAAGATGCCTATTATGGTTGCCAAGTAGAGTTAAGGTTCCTATGTATTGATATCTAGATGATCCAAGTTCATTGTGACGCTATTTTTCTAAATATTTCAACAATTCAATAAAATCTCTATGTTCAGTGACTCCCGGTACACGCCCGTGAGGCATTTTTAGTTATTACTTAAACCATTCTAAATGGGAAAATCGAACCTGTGGAAGGATTCCTCTTCTTCACCCCAATTAGCCTTAGGTTACTAAGCATTGATTTCTAGACAGTCGAATTTCATTTTGACGCCATTTTTATTTAGAGTTCAACAATTCTTTAAAATCTCTATGTTTTGTGACCCCCAGTACACGCCCGTGAGGACTTTTTGGTGAATTTTTGAAACCTTTCTAAAAAGGAAAAATCGAACCTGTGAAAGGCTTTAACTACCACTATTGGGAGCCCTGGGGAAATAATGTGCTTTACAGTCCTATTTTCTGAGAAATCAAACATATTTTAAAAAAATCCTCCGAGTTAGTGAGCCGGGGTACACGCCTGAGTGTAATTTTGGTGATTTCTTAAAATCAAACTAAGGATGCCTCTTCTGGTTGCCAAGTAGACTTAAGGTTCCAATGCATTGATATCTAGATGGTCTAAGCTCATTGTGACACTATTTTATAAAGGTTTCAACAATTCGATAAATTCTCTAAGTTAAGTGACCCCCAGTACACGCCCGTAAGGCATTTTTAGTGATTACTTAAACAATTCTCTAAGGGAAAATCGAACCTGCGGAAGGCTTTAGTTTCCACTATTAGGCACCTTGGGGTTCAAATGTGCTTTACAGTACCATTTTTTGACAAATAAAACATATTTTCAAATTCCTCTGAGTTACTGACCCGGGGTACACGCCTGTGTATTAATTGTTAGATTTCTTAAAATCAAACTAAGGATTCATCTTCTTGACCCAAAGTAGACTTAAGGTTACTAAGCATTGATTTCTATACAATCGAATTTCATTTTGACGCCATTTTTCTTTAGAGTTCAACAATTCTTTTAAATCACTACGTTTAGTGACCCCGGTACACGCCCGTGAGGCATTTTTGGTGAATTTTTAAAACCTTTCTAAAAAGGCAAAATCAAAATTGTGAATATCTTCAACTACCATTATTGGGCGCCCTATGGGAATAATGTGCTTTGTAGTTCATAAGAGGTTTTTAGTGTGTCGTTAAGGCACTAAGAACCGCTTAGCAAACTCAATTTATAAACCTAACGAGAAACTACTAAGCACGTAGTAACGACAAGTCAAGGGTCGAACCACAAGGAAATCGGGATTTATAGTCCACTTAGTCCAAAACTACCTAAGTGAAGGATTTTTAGGGGTTTAAGATTGAGTAAGTTATTGACTAATTAACTAGCTAATGAATACCGACTAATAAACAAATAGGAGGATTAATATGATAAGGAAAACACTAGAGTTCGGGCTACTCGTATGAACGTGGGCTAGACAACTATAATCGACACTATGGTGATTCACAACGGAGTCAATACAAGGTTAAGTTCCCCTCTAATATACTTGAGTCCTCTCTCGAATGGTCCTCAAGAGTAATCGATTAATCAACCAACCAAATCCTCTTTCGAATGCTCTTTGGTCCGTTGGTTAATAAATTCATTAAGTTCGGAAAACACCTAATTAAAGGATCCCCTTAATTCCTACCCAATCCCTTGGTCTAGAAATCAAGTCGAAACATGGGAATGACAAAAGGGATTAGAGTTCGATAAAGAACAATAAAAACCCTAAGTGCCCTAGTATAAACGTGATCAAGGTCTATCCTAGGGTGTCAAAACACCACATTCAATGCATAGACAAACAATTGAATCATAAAAAGCATAGATAATCAACATTAAGCCCTGAATTCATACTTTCGCCCAAACCCTAGATAATGAACTACTCACTAACCATGGATTCTAAGCAATTAAGATTCAATAAATTAAACATCATAGACAAAGCAATAAGATTAAAGAAAAGAGATAGAAAAGAAATTACTTGAATTAATTGATGAATTCGATCTTCAATAATGAAACAAAGGAGTAAACTAGTGTTTCAGAGAGTTTTAGGGCTAAGAGAGAGTTAATTAGAAACTAAGTATGAAGTAATGTCGAGTCTAAGCTAAATAAACTAATTAAAAGCGTCATTAAACTAAGATGGAGAAAACGGGTCAACACCCGAAGTCAGGTCACCACGGTCGTGGTGAAATCACCACGACCGTGGCCCCTGACTTTCATAGGATCAGTTTCCAATCTTCGACAATCTGTTTTGCTCGCTACAGGTCCCCACGACCGTGGTGACCTGCTGGTCAGCGGAAAGCTCAACTTCGAAGGATCATATCGCTCTCGTCTCTTATTGAAATTGGGCTCATGACTAGTCGTCGAAAAGCTATCGAAACGAGCTAACACCTCCCACCGGAATCACCTCAATCCGATTTACGGATCAAACGTTATCTCCATTTGAAGTTCAACAGTCCACAACAAATCTTCCAATGATCATATATGACTTAAAAAACCTGTTAGTTAGTGTGAAATCATCCTAAACAACTAAACGAGTAGTGAAGCAACTATCTAGATCAAAGTAATCAAAACCATGCAATGCAAGACTAAAATGCTTTAAATCTATATGCATCAACACTAAAAATGCAGCATGGATAGGCACAATAAAGTACTTATCAGTAGTCCTATTTTTTGAGAAATCAAATATATTTTAAAAAATCCTCCGAGTTAATGAACCGAGGTACAGGCTCTAGTGTAATTTTGGTGATTTCTTAAAATCAAACTACCTCTTCTGGTTGCCAAGTACTCTTAAGGTTCCTATGCATTGATATCTAGATGGTCCAAGTTCAATGTGACGCTATTTTTCTTAAGATTTCAACAATTCAATAAAATCTCTATGTTCAGTGACCCCCAGTACACGCCCGTGAGGCATTTTTAGTGATTACTTTTACCATTCTAAAAGGGAAAATCGAAACTGTGGAAGGCTTTAGATTCCACTATTAGGCACCCTGGGGTCAAATGTGCTTTACAGTACCATTTTTTGACAAATAAAACATATCTTCAAAATCCTCCGAGTTATTGACCAGGGGTACACGCTTGTGTATTAATTGTGAGATTTCTTAAAATCAAACTAAGGATTCCTCTTCTTGACCCCAAGTAGACTTAAGGTTACTAAGCATTGATTTCTAGACAGTCGAATTTCATTTTCACCCCATTTTTATTTAGAGTTAAACAATTCTTTAAAATCACTACGTTTAGTGACCCCCGGTACACGCATGTGAGGCATTTTTGGTGAATTTTTGAAACCTTTCTAAAAAGGCAAAATCGAACCTCTTAAAGGCTTTAACTACCACTATTGGGCGCCCTAGGGAAATAATGTGCTTTAAAGTCCTATTTTGTGAGAAATCAAACATATTTTAAAAAATCCTCCGAGTTAGTGAACCGGGGTACACGCTTGAGTGTAATTTTGGTGATTTCTTAAAATCAAACTAAGGATGCCTCTTCTGGTTGCCAAGTAGACTTAAGGTTCCAATGCATTGATAACTACAAGGTCCAAGCTCATTGTGACGCTATTTTTCTAAATATTTCAACAATTCGATAAATTCTCTATGTTCAGTGACCTCCGGTACAAGCCCTTGAGGCATTTTTAGTGATTACTTGAAACCATTCTAAAAGGGAAAATCTAACCTGTTGAAGACTTTAGTTTCTACTATTAGGCACCTTAGGGGTCAAATGTGCTTTACAATACCAGTTTTGGACAAATAAAACATATTTTCAAAATCCACTGAGTTAGTGACCCGGCGTACACGCCCTGTGTATTAATTGTGAGATTTCTTAAAATCAAACTAAGGATTCCTCTTCTTGACCCCAAGTAGACTTAAGGTCACTAAGCATTTATTTCTACACAGCCGAATTTCATTTTCACGCCAATATTCTTTAGACTTCAACAATTCTTTAGAGTCTCTATGTTTAGTGACCCCCGCAACACGCCCGTGAAGAATTTTGGTGAATTTTTGAAACCATTCTAAAAAGGCAAAATCGAACCTGTGAAAGGCTTTAACTACACCTACTGGGTTCCCTGGGGGAAGAATGTGCTTTACAGTCCTATTTTCTGAGAAATCAAACATATTTTAAAAAATCCTCCGAGTTAGTGAACCGGGGTACACGCATGAGTGAAATTTTGGAGATTTCTTATACTCAAACTAGGTATGCCTCTTCTGGTTTCCAAGTACACTTAAGGTTCCTATGCATTGATATCTAGATGGTCCAAGTTCATTGTGACGCTATTTTTCTAAAGATTTCAACAATTCGATAAATTCTCTATGTTTAGTGACCTCTGGTACACGCCCGTGAGGCATTTTTAGTGATTAATTTAAACCATCTAAAAGGGAAACTCGATCCTGTGGATGACTTTAGTTTCCACTATTTGGCACCTTGGAGGTGAAATAAGCTTTACAGTACCATTTTTTCACAAATAAAACACATTTTCAAAATCCTCCGAGTTAGTGATTAGGGGTACACGCCTATGTATTAATTGTAAGATTTTTTAAAATCAAACTAAGGATTCCTCTTCTTGACTCCGAGTAGACTTAAGGTCACTAAGAACTGATTTCTAGACAGTCAAATTTCATTTTGACTCGTATTTTCTTTAGAGTTCAACAATTCTTTAAAATCTCTATGTTTAGTGACCCCTTGTACACGCCTGTGAGGCATTTTTGGTGAATTTTTAAAACCTTTCTAACAAGGCAAAATCGAACCTGTGAAAGGCTTTAACTACCACTATTGGGCGCCCTGGGGGAATAATGTGCTTTACATTCCTATTTTCTGAGAAATCAAACATATTTTAAAAAATGCTCCGAGTTAGTGAACCAGGGTACACGCCTGAGTGTAATTTTTGTGATTTCTTAAAATCAAACTAAAGATGACTATTCTTGTTGCCAAGTAGAGTTAAGGTTCCTATGTATTGATATCTAGATGGTCCAAGTTCATTGTGACGCTATAAATCTTAGGATTTCGACAATTCCATAAAATCTCTATGTTCAGTGACTCCCGGTACACGCCCGTGAGGCATTTTTAGTGATTACTTAAACCATTCTAAATGGGAAAATCGAACCTGTGGAACGCTTAAGTTTCCACTATTAGGCACCCTGGGGATCAAATGTGATTTAAAGAACCATTTTTTGACAAAGAAACATATTTTCAAAAACCTCCGAGTTACTGACCCGGGGTACACGCCTGTGTATTAATTGTGAGATTATTTAAAATCAAACTATGGATTCCTCTTCTTCACCCCAATTAGCCTTAAAGTTACTAAGCATTATTTCTAGACAGTCGAATTTAATTTTTACCCCATTTTTATTTAGAGTTCAACAATTCTTTAAAATCTCTATGTTTAGTGACCCACACGCCCGTGAGGACTTTTTGGTGAATATTTGAAACCATTCTATTAAGGAAAAATCGAACCTGTGCAAGGCTTTAACTACCACTATTGGGCGCCCTGGGGGAATAATGTTCTTTACAGTCCTATTTTCTAACAAATCAAACATTATTTAGAATATTATCTGAGTTAGTGAATCGGGGTACACGCCGGAGTGTAATTTTGGTGATTTCTTAAAATCAAACTAAGGATGCCTCTTCTAGTTGCCAAGTAGACTTATGGTTCGAATGCATTGATATCTAGATGGTCCAAGTTCATTGTGATGCTATTTTTCTAAAGATTTCAACAATTCGATAAAATCTTTATGTTGAGTGACCCCGGTACACGCCCGTGAGGCACTTTTAGTGATTACTTAAACAATTCAAAAAGGGAAATTCGAACCTGTGGAAGGCTTTAGTTTCCACTATTAGGCACTCTAGGGTCAAATGTGCTTTACAGTACCATTTTTTGAAAAATAAAACATATTTCCAAAATCCTTCGAGTTAGTGACCCAGGGTACACGCCTGTGTATTAAATATGAGATTTCTTAAAATGAAAATAAGGATTCCTCTTCTTGACCCCAATTAGACTTAAGGTTCTTACATTGATTTCTAGACAGTCGATTTCATTTTGACGCCAATATTCTTTAGAGTTCAACAATTCTTTAGAAACTCTATGTTTAGTGACCCCCGGTACACGCCCGTGAGGCATTTTTGGTGATTTTTGAAACCTTTCTAACAAGGCAAAATCGAACCTGTGAAAGGCTTTAACTACCACTATTGGGCTCCCTGGGGGAATAATGTGCTTTACAGTCCGATTTTCTGAAAAAACAAAAATATTTTTAAAAATGCTCCGAGTTAGTGAACCAGGGTATACGCCTGAGTGTAATTTTGGTTATTTCTTAAAATCAAACTCAGGATGCCTATTCTGGTTGCCAAGTAGACTTAAGGTTCCTATGCATTGATATGTAGATCGTCTAAGTTCATTGGGACGCTATTTTTCTAAAGATTTCAACAATTCGATAGTTTCTCTATGTTCAGTGACCCCCGGTACATGCCCATGAGATATTTTTAGTGATTACTTGAAAGCATTCTAAAAGAGAAAATCGACCTGTGGAAGACTTTAGTTTCCACTATTAGGAATCTTGGAGGTGAAATGTGCTTAACAGTACCATTTTTTGACGAATAAAACATATTTTCAAAATCCTCCGAGTTAGTGACCTCGGGTACACGCCTGTGTACTAATTGTGAGATTTCTTTAAATCAAACTAAGGATTCCTCTTCTTCACCCCAAGTAGACTTAAGGTTTGTATGAATTGATTTCTAGGCAGTCGAATTTCATTTTGACACCATTTTTGTTTAGAGTTCAACAATTCTTTAAAATCTCTACGTTTAGTGACCCCCGGTACACGCCCGTGAGACTTTTTTGGTGAATTTTTGAAACCTTTCTATTAAGGCAAAATCGAACCTGTGCAAGGCTTTAACTACCACTATTGGGCGCCCTGGGGGAATAATGTGCTTTACAGTCCTATTTTCTAACAAATCAAACATATTTTAGAATATTCTCTGAGTTAGTGAATCGGGGTACACGCCGGAGTGTAATTTTGGTGTTCTTAAAATCAAACTAAGGATGCCTCTTCTGGTTGCCAAGTAGACTTAAGGTTCCTCTGCATTGATATCTAGATGGTCCAAGTTCATTGTGACGCTATATTTCTAAAGATTTCAACAATTCGATAAAATCTTTATGTTCAGTGACCCCGGTACACGCCCGTGAGGCACTTTTAGTGATTACTTAAACAATTGTAAAAGGGAAAATCGAACCAGTGGAAGGCTTTAGTTTCCACTATTAGGCACTCTGGGGGTCAAATGTGCTTTACAGTACCATTTTTTGAAAAATACAACATATTTTCAAAATCGTTCGAGTTAGTGACCCAGGGTACACGCCTGTGTATTAAATATGAGATTTCTTAAAATGAAGCTAAGGATTCCTCGTCTTGACCCCAAGTAGACTTAAGGTTCTTAAGCATTGATTTCTAGACAGTCGAATTTCATTTCGACCCCAATATTGTTTAGAGTTCAACAATTCTTTAGAAACTCTATGTTTAGTGACCCCCGGTACACGCCCGTGAGTCATTTTTGGTGATTTTTGAAACCTTTCTAACAAGGCAAAATCGAACCTGTGAAAGGCTTTAACTACCACTATTGGGCTCCCTGGGGGAATAATGTGCTTTACAGTCCGATTTTCTGAAAAATCAAAAATATTTTAAAAAATGCTCCGAGTTAGTGAACCGGGGTATACGCCTGATTATAATTTTGGTTATTTCTTAAAATCAAACTCAGGATGCCTATTCTGGTTTCCAAGTAGACTTAAGGTCCCTATTTATTGATATGTAGATGGTCTAAGTTCATTGGGACGCTTTTTTCTAAAGATATCAACAATTCAATAGTTTCTCTATGTTCAGTGACCCCCGGTACATGCCCATGAGGCATTTTTAGTGATTACTTGAAACCATTCTAAAAGGGAAAATCGGACCTGTGGAAGACTTTAGTTTCCACTATTAGGCATCCCGGAGGTGAAATGTGCTTAACAGTACCATTTTTTGACGAATAAAACATATTTTCAAAATCCTCCAAGTTAGTGACCTCGGGTACACGCCTGTGTATTAATTGTGAGATTTCTTTAAATCAAACTAAGGATTCCTCTTCTTCACCCCAAGTAGACTATTGGTTTGTATGAATTGAATTCTAGGCAGTCGAATTTCATTTTGACACCATTTTTGTTTAGATTTCAACAATTCTTTAAAATATCTATGTTTAGTGACCCCCGGTAGACGCCCGTGAGAACTTTTTGGTGAATTTTTGAAACCTTTCTAAAAAGGCAAAATCGAACCTGTGAAAGGCTTTAACTACCACTATTGGGCGCCCTGGGGAAATAATGTGCTTTAAAGTCCTATTTTATGAGAAATCAAACATATTAAAAAAAAATCCTCCGAGTTAGAGAGCCGGGGTACACGCCTAAGTGTAATTTTGGTGATTTCTTAAAATTAAACTAAGGATGCCTCTTCTGGTTGCCTAGTGGACTTAAGTTTCCTATGCATTGATAACTAGATGGTCCAAGATCATTGTGACGCTATTTTTCTAAAGGTTTCAACAATTCGATAAATTCTCTATGTTCAGTGACCCCCAATACACGCCCGTGAGGCATTTTTAGTGATTACTTAAACAATTCTCAAAGGGAAAATCGAACCTGTGGAAGGCTTAAGTTTCCACTATTAGGCACCCTGGGGATCAAATGTGCTTTACAGTACCATTGTTTTACAAATAACACATATTTTCAAAATCCTCTGACTTACGACCCGGGGTACACGCATGTGTATGAATTGTGAGATTTCTAAAAATCAAAATAAGGATCCCTCTCATTGACCCCAAGTAGACTTAAGGTTACTAAGCATTGATTTCTAGACAGTTGAATTTCATTTTTACGCCATTTTTCTTTAGAGTTCAACAATTCTTTAAAATCTATGTGTTTAGTGACCCCCGTTACACGCCCGTGTGAGGCATTTTGGAGAATTTTTTGAAACCTTTCTAAAAAGGCAAAATCAAACCTGTGAAAGGCTTCAACTACCACTATTGGGAGCCCTGGAGGAATAATGTGCTTCACAGTCCTATTTTCTGAGAAATCAAACATCTTTTAAAAAATCCTCTGAGTTATTGAACCGGGGTACACGCTTGAGTGTAATTTTGGTGATTTTTAAAAATCAAACTAAGGATGCTTCTTCTGGTTGCGAAGTACACTTAAGGTTCCTATGCATTTATATCTAGAAGGTCCAAGCTCATTATGACGCAATTTTTCTTAAGATTTCAACAATTCGATAAAGTCTCTATCTTCAATGACCCCCGGTACACCCTCGTAAAGCATTTTTAGTGATTACTTGAAACCATTCGAAAAGGGGAAATCGATCTTGTGGAAGACTTTAGTTTCCACTATTAGGCATCCTAGGGGTCAAATGTGCTTTATAGTACCTTTTTTTGAAAAATAAAACATATTATCAAAATCCTCTAAGTTAGTGACCCTAGGTACACGCCTGTGTATTAATTGTGAGATTTTTAAAAATCAAACTAAGGATTCCTCTTCTTGACCCCATGTAGACATAAGGTTATTAGGAATTTATTTCTAGACAGTCGAATTTCATTTTGACACAATTTTTCTTTAAAGTTCAACAATTCTTTAAAATCTCTATGTTTAATGACCCCCGGCATATGCCCGTGAGGGATTTTTGGTGAATTTTTGACACCTTTCTAAAAAGGAAAAATCGAACCTATGAAAGGCTTTAACTACCACCATTGGGAGCCTGGGAAATAATGTGCTTTACAGTCCTATTTTCTTAGAAATCAATCATATTTTAAAAAATCCTCCGAGTTAGTGAACCGGGGTACACGACGGAGTGTAATTTTGGTGATTTCTTAAAATAAAACTCAGGATACCTCTTATGGTTTCCAAGTACACTTAAGGTTCCTATGCATTGATAAGCAGATGGTCCAAGTTCTTTGGGACTCTATTTTTCTATAGATTTTAACAATACGATTAATTTTTTATGTTCAGTGACCCCCGGTACACGCCCGTGAGACATTTTTTGTGATTACTTGAAACCATTCTAAAAGGGAAAATTGAACCTCTGGAAGGCTTTAGTTTCCACTATTAGGCACCCTGGAGGTGAAATGTGCTTTATAGTACCACTTTTTTTTGACAAATAACACATATTTTCAAAATCCTCCGAGTTAGTGACCTGGGGTACACGCCTGTGTATTAATTGTGAGATTTCTTTAAATCAAACTAAGGATTGCTCTTCTTGACACCAAGTAGACTTAAGGTTACAAAGAATTGATTTCTAGCCAGTCGAATTTCATTTTGACACCATTTATCTTTAGAGGTCAAAAATTCTTTAAAATCTCTATGTTCAGTGACCCCCGGTACACGCCCGTGAGGCATTTTTGGTGAATTTGGGAAACCTTTCTAAAAAGGAATAATCGATCTTGTGAAAGGCTTTAACTACCACTATTGGTAGCGCTGGGGAAATAATGTGCTTTGCAGTACTATTTTCTGAGAAATCAAACATATTTTAAAAAATCCTCCGAGTTAGTGAGCCGGGGTACACGCCTTAGTGTAACTTTGGTGATTTCTTAAAATCAAACTAAGGATTCCTCTTCTGGTTGCCTAGTAGACTTAAGGTTCCTATGCATTGATATCTAGATGGTCCAAGTTCATTGTGACGCTATTTTTGTAAATATTTCAACAATTAGATAAATTCTCTATGTTCAGTGACCCCCGGTACACGCTCGTTAGACATTTTTAGTGATTAATTGAAACCATTCTAAAAGGGAAAATCGAACCTTTGCAAGACTTTAGTTTCCACTATTAGGAACTCTGGAGGTGAAATGTGCTTTACAGTACCATTTTTTGACAAATAAATTATATTTTCAATATCCTCCGAGTTACGGACCCGGGGTACACGCGTGTGTATTAATTGTGAGATTTCTTAAAATCAAACTAAGGTAACGTCTTCTTGACCCCAAGTAGACTTAAGGTTACTAAGCATTGATTTCTAAACAGTCGAATTTTATTTTGACGCCATTTTTCTTTAAAGTTCAAGAATTCTTTAAAATCTCTATGTTTAGTGACCCCCTGTATACGCCCGTGACGCATTTTTGTTGAATTTTTAAAACCTTTCTAAAAAGATAAAATCGAACCTGTGAAAGGCTTTAACTACCACAATTGGGAGCCCAGGGGTTATAATGTGTTACACAGTACTATTTTATGAGAAATCAAACATATTTTAAAAAATCCTCCGAGTTAGTGAACCGGGGTACACTCGAGTGTAATTTTTATGATTTCTTAAAATAAAACTAAGGATTCCTCTTCTGGTTGCAAAGGAGATTTAAGGTTCCTGTGCATTGATATCTAGATGGTGAAAGCTCATTATGACGCTATTTTTCTTAAGATTTCAACAATTAAATAAAGTCTCTATTTTCAGTAACCCCCGGTACACGCCCGTGAGGCATTTTAAGTGACTACTTAAACCATTCTAAAAGAGACAATCGAACCTGTGGAAGGCTTTAGTTTCCACTATTAGGCACCCTGGGGGTCAAATAGGCTTTACAGTACCATTTTTTGACAAATAAAACATATTTTCAATATCCTCCGAGTTACTAACTTGGGGTACCCGCGTGTGTATTAATTGTGAGATTTCTTAAAATCAAACTAAGGTAACCTCTTCTTGACCCCATGTATACTTAAGGTTACTAAGCATTGATTTCTAAACAGTCGAATTTCATTTTGACGCAATTTTTCTTTAGAGTTCAATAATTCTTTAAAATCTCTATGTTTAGTGACCCCCTGTATACGCCCGTGAGGCATTTTTGTTGAATTTTTGAAACCTTTCTAAAAAGGCAAAATCGAACCTGTGAAAGGATTTAACTACCACTATTGGGCGCCCAGGGGGAACATTTGTGTTTTACAGTCCTATTTTATGTGAAATAATACATATTTTGAAAAATCCTCCGAGTTAGTGAACCAGGGTATACTCGAGTGTAATTTTCGTGATTTCTTAAAATCAAACTATGGATGCCTTTTCTGGTTTCCAAGTAGACTTAAGGTTCCTACGCATTGATATTTAGATGGCCAAGTTCATTGTGACGCTATTTTTCTCAAGATTTCAACAATTCAATAAAATCTCTATGTTTAGTGACCCCCGGTTCACGCCCGTGAGGCATTTTTAGTGATTACTTTAACCAATCTAAAATGGAAAATCGAACCTGTGGAAGGCTTTAGTTTCCACTATTAAGCACCCTGGGGGTCAAATGTGCTTTACAGTACGATTGTTTTACAAATAACACATATTTTCAAAATCCTCAGAGTTACTGACCCGGGGTACACGCCTGTGTATTAATTGTGAGATTTCTTAAAATCAAAATAAGGATTCCACTCATTGACCCCAAGTAGACTTAAGGTTACTAAGCATTGATTTCTAGACAGTTGAATTTCATTTTTACGCCATTTTTCTTTAGAGTTCAACAATTCTTTAAGATCTCTATGTTTAGTGACCCCCGGTACACACCCGCGTGAGGCATTTTGTAGAATTTTTGAAACCTTTCTAAAAAGGAAAATCAAACTTGTGAAAGACATCAACTACCACTATTGGGTGCCCTAGGGGAATAATGTGCTTTAGAGTCCTATTTTCTGAGAAATCAAACATATTTTAAAAAATCCACTGAGTTAGTGACCCGGGGTACACGCCTGAGTGTAATTTTGGTTATTTTTTGAAATCAAACTAAGGATGCCTCTTCTGGTTGCCAAGTAGACTTAAGGTTCCTATGCATTTATATCTAGATGGTCCAAGTTCATTGTGACGCTATTTTTCTAAAGATTTCAACAATTCGAGAAAATCTCTATGTTCAGTGACCCCCTGTACACGCCCGTGAGGCATTTTTAGTGATTACTTAAACCATTCTAAAAGGGAAAATCAAACCTGTGGAAGACTTTAGTTTCCACTATTAGGCAGCCTGGGGTCAAATGTGCTTTACAGTACCAATTTTTGACAAATAAAACATATTTTCAAAATCCTCCGAGTAAGTGACTCGGGGTACACATCTGTGTATTAATTCTGAGATTTCATGAAATCAAACTAGGGATTCCTCTTCTTGACCCCAAGTAGACTTAAGGTTACAAAGCAATGATTTCTAGACAGTCGAATTTCATTTTGACGCCAATTTTCTTTAGTGTTCAACAATTCTTTAAAATCTCTATGTTAAGTGACCCCCGGTTCACACCCGTGAGGCATTCTTGGTGAATTTTTAAAACCTTTCTAAAAAGGAAAAATCATACCTGTGAAAGGCTTTAACTACCATTTTTGGGCGCCCTGGGGGAATAATGTGCTTTACAGTCCTATTTTATGAGAAATCAAAAATATTTTAAAAAATCCTCCGAGTTAGTGAACCGGGGTACACGCCTGATTGTAAGTTTGGGGATTTCTTAAAATAAAACTAAGGATGCCTCTTCTGGTTGCCAAGTAAACTTATGGTTCCTATGCATTGATATCTAGATGGTCCAAGTTCATTGTGACGCTATATTTCTTGAGATATCAACAATTCGATAAATTCTCTATGTTCAGTGATCCCCGGTACACGGCCGTGAGGTATTTTTAGTGATTACAAGAAACTATTCTAAAAGGGGAAATCGAACCTGTGGAAGGCTTTAGTTTCCACTAGTAGGCACCCTGGGGTCAAATGTGCTTTACAGTACCATTTTTTACCAATAAAACATATTTTCAAAATCTTTTGAGTTAGTGACCCGGGGTACACGCCTGTGCATTAATTGTGAGATTTCTTAAAATCAAACTAAGGGTTCCTCTTCTTGACCCCAAGTATACTTATGTTTACTAAGCATTCATTTCTAAACAGTCGAATTTCATTTTGACGCCATTTTTCTTTAGAGTTCAAGAATTCTTAAAAATATCTATGTGTAGTGACCCCCGGTACACGCCCGTGAGGCATTTTTGATGAATTTTTGAAACTTTTCTAAAAAGGCAAAATCAAACTTGTGAAAGGCTTTAACTACCACTATTGGGCGCCCTGGGGGAATAGTGTGCTTTACAGTCCTATTTTCTGAGAAATCAAACATATTTTATAAAATCCTCCGAGTTAGTGACTCGGGGTACACGCCTGAAAGTAATTTTGGTGATTTCTTAAAATCAAATTAAGGATGCCTCTTCTGGTTGCGAAGTACACTTAAGGTTCCTATGCGTTGATATCTATATGGTCCATGTTCATTATGACGCTATTTTTCTTAAGATTTAACAATTCAATATAAATTCTATATTCAGTGACCCCCGCCGTGAGGTATTTTTAGTGATTACGAAAAACCATTCTAAAAGGGAAAATCGAACCTGTGGAAGACTTTAGTTTCCACTGTTAGGCAGCCTGGGGGTCAAATGTGCTTTACAGTACCATTTTTTGACAAATAATTCATATTTTTAAATCCTCCGAGTAAGTGACTCGGGGTACACATCTGTGTATTAATTCTGAGATTTCTTGAAATCAAACTGAGGATTCCTCTTCTTGACCCCAAGTAGACTTAAGGTTACTAAGCAATGATTTCTAGACAGTCGAATTTCATTCTGACGCCATTTTTCTTTAGTGTTCAACCATTCTTTAAAATCTCTATGTTTAGTGACCTCCGGTTCACGCCCGTGAGGCATTTTTTGTGAATTTTTGATACCTTTCTAAAAAGGCTAAATCAAACCGGTGAAAGGCTTTAACTACCACTATTGGACACCCTGGGGGAATAATGTGCTTTACAGTCATATTTTCTGAGCAATCAAACATATTTTAGAAAATCCTCTGAGTTAGTGAACTGGGGTACACGCCTGTGTGTAATTTTGGTGATTTCTTAAAATCAAACTAAGGATGCCTCTTCTGGTTGCCAAGTAGACTTAATGTTCCTATGCATTAATATCTACATGGTCCAAGCTCATTGTGACGCTATTTTACCAAAGATTTCAACAATTCGATAAAATCTCTATGTTTAGTGACCCCCGGTACACGCCCGTGAGGTATTTTTAGTTATTACTTGAAACCATTCTAAAAGGGAAAATCGAACCAGTGGAAGACTTTATTTTCCACTATTAGGCACCCTGGGGTCAAATGTGCTTTACAGTACCAATTTTTTACAAAAAAAACATATTTTCAAAATACTTCGAGTTAGTGACCCGGGGTACACGCCTTTGTATAAATTGTTAGATTTCTTAAAATCAAACTAAGGATTCCTCTTCATGACCCCAATTAGACTTAAGGTTACTACGCATTGATTTCTAGACAGTCGAATTTTATTTTGACGCCAGTTTTCTTTAGAGTTAAACATTTCTTTAAAATCTATATGTTTAGTGACCCCCCGGTACACGCCCGTGAGGCATTTTTGGTGAATTTTTGACACCTTTCTAAATTGGTAAAATCAAACTTGTGTTGGGCGCCCCGGGGGAATATGGTGCTTTACAGTCCTATTTTTTGAGAAATCAAACATAGTTTAAAAAATTCTTCGAGTTAGTAAACCGTGGTACACGCCTGATTGTAACTTTGGTGATTTCTTAAAATAAAACTAAGGATGCCTCTTCTGGTTGCAAAGTAAACTTAAGGTTCCTATGCATTGATATCTAGATGGTCCAAGTTCATTGTGACGCTATATTTCTTAAGATTTCAACAATTCGATAAATTCTCTATGTTCAGTGACCCCCGGTACACGCCCGTGACGCATTCGTAGTGATTACTTGAAACCATTCTAAAAGGGGAAATCGAACCTGTGTAAGACTTTAGTCTCCACTATTAGGCACCCTAGGGGTCAAATGTGCTTTACAGTACCATTTTTTGACAAATAAAACTTATTTTCAAAATCCTCTGAGTTATTGACCTGGGGTACACGCCTGTGCATTAATTGTGGTATTTCTTAAAATCAAACTAAGGGTTCCTCTTCTTGACCCCAAGTATACTTTAGTTTATGAAGCATTGATTTCTACATTGTCGAATTTCATTTTGACGCCATTTTTCTTTAGAGTTCAAGAATTCTTTAAAATCTCTATGTTTAGTGACCCCCGGTACACACCCGTGAGGCATTTTTGGTGAAATTTTGAAACTTTTCAAAAAAGGCAAAATCGAACCTGTGAAAGGCTTTAACTACCACTATTGGGCGCCCTGGGGGAATAATGTGCTTTACAGTCCTATTTTCTGAGAAATCAGACATATTTTAGAAAATCCTCCGAGTTAATGAACCAGGGTACACGCCTGAGTGTAATCTTGGTGATTTCTTAAAATCAAATTAAGGTTGCCTCTTCTGGTTGCCAAGTACCATTAAGGTTCCTATGCATTAATATCTAGATGGTCCAAGTTCATTCTGACGCTATTTTTCTTAAGATTTCAACAATTCAATATAATCTCTATGTTCAATGACCCCCGGTACACGCCCGTGAGGTATTTTTAGTGATTATAAAAAACCATTCTAAATAGGAAAATCGAACCTGTGGAAGACTTTAGTTTCCACTATTAGGAAGCCTGGGGGTCAAATGTGCTTTACAATACCATTTTTTGACAAATAAGAAATATTTTCAAAATCCTCCGAGTAAGTGACTCGGGGTACACATCTGTGTATTAATTCTGCGATTTCTTGAAATCAAACTAATGATTCCTCTTCTTGACCCCAAGTAGACTTAAGGTTACTAAGCAATGATTTATAGACAGTCGAATTTCATTTTGAAGCCATTTTTCTTTAGTGTTCAACAATTTTTTAAAATCTTTATGTTTAGCGACCCCTGGTTCACGCCCGTGAGGCATTTTTGTTAAATTTTTGAAACCTTTCTAAAAAGGCAAAATCAAACCTGTGAAAGGCTCTAACTACCTCTATTGGGCACCCTGGGGGAATAATGTGCTTTACAGTCCTATTTTCTGAGAAATCAAACATATTTTAGAAAATCCTCTGAGTTAGTGAACTGGGGTACACGCCTGTGTGTAATTTTGGTGATTTCTTAAAATCAAACAAAGGATGCCTCTTCTGGTTGCCAAGTAGACTTAAGGTTCCTATACATTGATATCTACGTGGTCCAAGCTCATTGTGACGCTATTTTTCTAAAGATTTCAACAATTCGAAAAAATCTCTATGCTCAGTGACCCCCGGTACACGCCCGTGAGGCATTTTTAGTGATTACTTGAAGCCATTCTAAAAGGGAAAATTGAACCAGTGGAAGACTTTAGTTTCCACTATTTGGCACCCTCGGGATCAAATGTGCTTTATAGTACCAATTTTTGAAAAATAAAACATATTTTCAAAATCCTCCGAGTTAGTGACTCGGGGTACACACGTCTGTATTAATTGTGAAATTTCTTAAAATCGAACTAAGGATTCCTCTTATTGACCCCAATTAGACTTAAGGTTACTAAGCATTGATTTCTAGATAGTCGAATTTCATTTTGACGCCATTTTTCTTTAGAGTTAAAAAATTCTTTAAAATATCTATGTTTAGTGACCCCCGGTACACGCACGTGAGGCATTTTTTGTCAATTTTTGAAAACTTTCTAAAAAGGCAAAATCGAACTTGTGGAACACTTTAACTTTTACAATTGGGCGCCCTGGGGGAAGAATGTTCTTTACAGTCCTATTTTTTGAGAAATCAAACATATTTTAAAAAATCCTCCGAGTTAGTGAACCAAGTTACACGCCTGATTGTAAGTTTGGTGATTTCTTTAAATCAAGCTAAGGATGCCTCTTCTGGTTGCCAAGTAAACTTAAGGTTACTATGCATTGATATCTAGATGGTCCAAGTTCATTGTGACGCTATATTTCTTCAGATTTGAACAATTCGATAATTTCTCTATGTTCAGTGACCCCCGGTACATGCCCGTGAGGCATTTTTAGTGATTACTTGAAACAATTCTTAAAGGGGAAATTGAACCTGTGGAAGACTTTAGTTTCCACTATTAAGCACCCTGGGGTCAAATGTGCTTTACAGTAACATTTTTTGACAAACATATTTTCAAAATCCTGTGAGTTAGTGACCCAGGGTACACACCTGTGCATTAATTGTGAGATTTCTTAAAATCGAACTAAGGGTTCCTCTTCTTGACCCCAAGTAGACTTAAGTTTACTAAGCATTGATTTCTCGACAGTCGAATCTCATTTTGACGCCATTTTTATTTAGAGTTCAACAATTCTTTAAAATCTCTATGTTTAAAGACCCATGGGTCACGCCCGTAAGGCATTTTTGGTGAATTTTTGAAACCTTTCAGAAAAGGCAAAATGAAACCTGTGAAAGGCTTTAACTACCACTATTGGGCACCCTGGGGGAATAATGTGCCTTAAAGTCCTATTTTCTGAGAAATCAAACATATTTTAGAAAATCCTCCGAGTTAGTGAACCGGGCTACACTCCTGAGTGTAATTTTGGTGATTTCTTAAAATCAAACTAAGGATGCCTCTTCTGGTTGCCAAGTAGACTTAAGGTTCCTATGCATTAATATCTACATTGTCCAAGCTCATTGTAATGCTATTTTTCTAAAGATTTCAACAATTCGATAAAATCTCTATGTTCAGTGACCCCCCGGTACACGCCCGTGAGGTATTTTTAGTGATTACTTTACACCATTCTAAAAGGGAAAATCGAACCTATGGAAGACTTTAGTTTCCACTAATAGGCACCCTGGGGTCAAATGTGCTTTACATCAACAATTTTTGAAAAATAAAACATATTTTCAAAATCCTCCGAGTTACTGACTCGGGGTACACATCTGTGTATTAATTGTGAGATTTCATAAAATCGAATTAAGGATTCCTCTTCTTGACCCCAAGTAGACTTAAGGTGACTAAGAATTGATTTCTAGACAGTCGAATTTCATTTTGACGCCATTTTTCTTTAGAGTTCAACAATTCTTTAAAATCTCTATGTTTAGTGACCCCGGTACACGCCCGTGAGGCTTTTTTGGTGAATTTTTGAAACATTTGTAAAAAGGCAAGATCGAACCTGTGAAAGGATTTAACTACCACTATTGGGCGCCCTAGGGGAAGAATGTGCTTTACAGTCCTATTTTTTGAGAAATCAGACATATTTTAAAAAATCCTCCGAGTTAGTGAACCGAGGTACACGCCTGATTCTAAGTTTGGTGATTTCTTAAAATCAAACTAAGAATGCCTCTTCTGGTTTCCAAGTAAACTTAAGGTTACTATGCATTGATATCTAGATGGTCCATGTTCATTGTGACGCTATATTTCTTATGATTTGAACAATTGGATAATTTCTCTATGTTCAGTGACCCCCGGTACACGCCCGTGAGGCATTTTTAGTGATTACTTGAAACCATTCTAAAAGGGGAAATCGAACCTGTGGAAGACTTTAGTTTCCACTATTAGGCACCCTGGAGGTCAAATGTGCTTTACAGTAACATTTTTTGACAAATAAAACATATTTTTAAAATCCTTTGAGTTAGTGACCCAGGGTACACACCTGTGCATTAATTGTGAAATTTCTTAAAATCAAACTAAGGGTTCCTCTTCTTGACCCCAAGTAGACTTAAGTTTACTAAGCATTGCTTTCTAGACATTCGAATTTCATTTTGAAGCCATTTTTCTTTAGAATTCAACAATTCTTTAAAATCTCTATGTTTAGTGACCCAGGTACACGCCCGTGAGGCATTTTTTGTGAATTTTTGAAACCTTTCTAAAAGGAAAAATCGAACCTGTGAAATGCTTTAACTACCACTATTGGGCGCCCTGGGGGAATAATGTGCTTTACAGTCCTATTTTCTGAGAAATCAAACATATTTTAAAAAAATTTCCGAGTTAGTAAACCAGGGTACACGCCTGAGTGCAATTTTGGTGATTTCTTAAAGTCAAACTAAGGATGCCTCTTCTGGTTGCCAAGTAGGCTTAAGGTTCCTATGCGTTGATATCTATATGGTCCAAGTTCATTGTAACGCTATTTTTCTTAAGATTTTAACAATTCGATAATTTCTCTATGTTCAATGACCCCCGACACACGCCCGTGATGCATTTTTATTGATTACTTGAAACCATTCTAAAAGGGACAATCGAACCTTTGGAAGACTTTAGTTTCCACTATTAGGCACCCTGGAGGCGAAATGTGCTTTACAATACCATTTTTTTACAAATAAAACATATTCTTAAAATCAACCGAGTTAGTGACCCGGGGTACACGACTGTGTATTAATTGTGAGATTTCTTAAAATCGAATTAAGGATTCCTCTTCTTGACCCCAAGTAGACTTAAGGTTACTAAGCATTGATTTCAAGAAAGTCGAATTTCATTTTGACGCCATTTTTTTTAGAGTTCAACAATTCTTTAAAATCTCTATGTTTAGTGACCCCTGTTATACGCCTTTAAGGCATTTTTGGTGAATTTTTGAAACCTTTCTAAAAAGGAAAGATCGAACCTGTGAAATACTTTAAGTACCACTATTGTGCGCCGTGGGGGAGTAATGTGCTTTACAGTCCTATTTTCTGAGAAATAAAACATATTTTAAAAAATATTCCGTGTTAGTGAACCGGGGTACACGCTTGAGTGTAATTTTGGTGATTTCTTAAAGTCAAACTAAGGATGCCTCTTCTAGTTTCCAATTAGACTTAAGGTTCCTATGCATTGATATCTAGATTGTCCAAGTTCATTGTGACGCTATTTTTCTTAAGATTGCAACAATTCGATAATTTCTCTATCTTCAATGACCCCCGACACACGCCCGAGATGTTACGAGGCACGTAGGATGGCTCACGAGCTTTATGGGTAGTTTAGGAGGTCCCAAGACCCCTAAATGTGAAGATTAGAGAGCCAAAGAGTCAAAAAGGAGGTCTCCGTACACTGATCGGGCAGAAATGGCCCGATCGGGCGAAGTATTTATGATCGGGTATGAAAGTCACGGACCCGATCGGGAAGGCGTGCCCGATCAGATCGGGCGAGCAACAATGCACCAGACCCGATCGGGTTCTGGATCGGGTGGACCTCATTTTGCGTTGAGTGCTGCGCTGCTGCTAATGAAGGCGCCAGAAGACCAAAAATGTTAAAGCTGCTGGGCACCCGATCGGGTACTGTGCTCGGGCCTGATCGGGTCTGGTGCCATTTGTCGCGAATTTCGTCTTTTGCTTCCTATTTTTAATTAGACTTGAGGGGTATTATAAATACCGTTTTCCTCATTATCTTTAGGGGACATCTTTTTTATTCATCTTTCAATAGGTTTAGACTAGTTTTATTCTTCATTGTTCTTTGTTTAATTCAAACACTTTAGATTAATTTAGAGGTGATCAAACCTATTTCAATTTCAATAAAGTTCCTGCTTTCCGTCAATTGGTATTCTTTCTTACCCTAATCTCTTTTATTATTCTTGATTGCTTAGTTTATTTATTTAATCGTTCATGATGCAATTGTTAGGGTTTCCAATTAGTTTTGTCGTTGTTAATTCGATCATGTCTGAGTAGTCTCTTTCTAGGGTGTTAGATAGGAAAGCCATGTTTATACCATGATTGCGATTTAGATTTCTATCAATTTCTAGGGCTTGATTAGGGTGATTGTGGTGTGGTTTGTTCTTTATTGAGTAATTAATGTTATTGCGCAGTTTCGTTGGTTGTTGGTGGTTAATAGTTGTTTGCACAGATCCGTCTTACGACTAGAGGCCTAGGACACGTCAGTAGTTCTGATTACGTTAGTGAATATGCGGCGTATGTTGAACTATGAGCGTTGAGTCTTAACCATAGCTCAACATAGGCTCTAATCACCCGACTCTTGACTTAGGTTTTGATAGTAGTTGACCCTTTTTGATTGGTATAAGCATGGTGGACCGACCTAATACCTTAGGTTTTTATTCCATAGTTTAATCCTCAATTTATTCCGTCTTCTGTAGTCTATTCTTTAGTTTAATTAATTCCTTCCTGATTTCATCTAGAGTAGCTGAATTGGTTGAATATTGATTTAGAAACTCTGTCTCCCTGTGGATTCGACCCTGCTTCCACTGACTACCTAGTTAGAGGTCCGTAGGTTTATTTTTGATTAGGTGACACGACTAAAACCTATCAAATTTTGGCGCCGTTGCCGGGGAGACGGCTAGTTCTCTAATTTTTTATTTAATTATTTGGTCTACTTCTCTGTACCTCATTGGAACTTCATTGTTTCAATCGAGGTACCCTCTACTGCTGTTTTTTGTTTCTTTTGTATTCCCAGGTCCCAAAGAAACTGTTCCCCCATTCCAGCGGACCCTGATCTTGATAGGACAATTAGGCGGATCCGAAAGATAAAGCAGAAAGACAAGCAGTCTGTTCAGCTGAACACCTCTGGAACGGACACCTTGAGTTCAGTCATGTCAAAGTCACTGAAGTCATATGGAGTGCCCAACCCAGATGGTCTCTCCACTGGACCTACTATGCCCACCATCGCCGCTAACAACTTTGAGATTAAGCCTGGACTCATCAGCATGGTCCAGCAAAATCAGTTTGGTTGGCATCCTACTGAAGATCTGGCAAATCATCTGCAACGGTTTCAACAACTTTGTCGAACCGTTAAACATGCCGGCGTCACTCCAGATCAGTTAAAAGTCATGTTGTTCGAGTTTTCTTTGAGAGATAGAGCCCAGAAGTGGTTGAACGATGTGCAGGAAACTGAATGGAGTGAGATTTCTGCTGCGTTTCTGAGAGAGTATTACCCACCTACTAAAACAGCAGAAATCAGAAATAAACTAGCCACGTTTTCCCAAGAGCCTGATGAAACATTAAGGGAAGCGTGGGCTAGGTTTAGAGATTTACAGAGAGAGTGTCCACACCACAACATGGACAAATGGTTCTTGACGCAGACATTTTACAATGGTCTGCAGCCTCAGACGAAGAGTATTGTTGATTCGTCTGCAGGAGGAGTTTTTCTGGATAAGGAAGTGGATGTAGGCTACGAGTTTCTATCAAACCTCGCAGCCAATGATCATTCCACTTCCCGAAGCATTACGAGGAAGGTACTGGAGGTAGATGCCATTGCATTATTGACTTCGCAGATGGCGAAGCTGAGTCAGCAGATTAACACCTTCAGTTCCTCTTCCTCAGCAGCACCCCCTTTGAGTATCAATGCTATGTCTGCAGTAGCACCCACTACCTCATCTTACTGCGAGGTATGTGGTGTTCAGGGTCACTTTGGGCATGACTGTCAGTTCAGTCAATTTCAGATGGAGCAGGCCAATGCCTTCCAACAAAGACCACAAACCTTCCCCCCTTCACATAACTACCAAAACCCACAAAACCATCAACCTCCACCTCCACAACACTACCCTAAACCTTCATACCATCAAACCCCACAAAATTTCCAAAGACCACCACCACAAAACTTCCATCATCTCAATAACTTCCAAACTCCACAAAATTTCCACACCTCACCTCCACAAAACAACCCACAAGAGCCTAGCAATTCTGAACTGATGAAACTGATATTGTCTATGCAAAAGGAAAATGAGGAAACAAGGAGGGCTCAAAAGAAGCACATCCAACTTCTCGAGGCTCAAGTTGCTCAGTTGGCAGAATCTAATGCACAGAGGCAGCAGGGACAATTGCCAGGGCAATCAATTCAGAGAGAACATGTGAATGCCATCACTCTTCGTAGTGGCATTGCATATGATGCCCCTCTAGTGCCCATTGATGAGGTTACCCCGACTGCAGGGAAGAAGAGGGTGGTAGAGGAAGGAAAAAGAAAGAATTCGACGTCTGAAGTCGATTTGTCTGCAGAAGCTGAACAGACAGGGAAGAAAAAGGAGAAGGTTTCTGAAACGCCTTTTACACCAAGGCTACCTTTTCCTCACAGGATGCAACAGTCCAAGGTCGATCAGCAGTTTGGTAAGTTCTTGTCTATGGTCAAGAACCTTGAGGTAACGATTCCATTCACAGACTTAATTACCCAAGTGCCTGTTTATGCCAAATTTCTGAAAGACATGATTACTAAGAAAAGAGACTTTGGTGGGGTAGAACGTGTCGCTCTTACTGAAGAGTGTAGTGCTTTTATTCAAAATAAAACCCCACCAAAGTTAAAAGATCCTGGTAGTTTTTCTATACCGTGCCATCTTGGACCTATTTTTATTGATAAGGCTTTGTGTGATTTAGGTGCTTCTGTTTCTGTTATGCCATTGTCTGTTTATAAGAAACTGAACATGGGCGCCCTTAAATGCACACAAATCACTTTACAGATGGCGGATCGTTCTATAAAATACCCTCTAGGTGTTTTAGAGGACGTTCCTATTAGGGTCGGGAAATTCTATATCCCTGTTGATTTTGTGGTGTTAGATATGGATGACGATGCCCAGATCCCTATTATCTTGGGTAGGCCGTTTTTGTGTACTGCTGGTGCTGTCATTGATGTCAAGTCTGGGTCTTTAACTCTTAGTGTTGGTGATGACTAAGTGATGTTTAAACTAACCAATACTGTTAAGGCACCTATGCTTGAACAATCTTTTTGCAGGGATAAGGTTTTAGATGAAGTAGGGGTGGAGAAGGCTCCAATTCCACCTAAGGTTGCCTCACCGTCTGGAGGCATAGTCAAGAACATTTGGAGGAGAAAGATGTTTGATGAGGGTGGCACTCATTGCCAAGCCCCTCCTATTTGAGAGAGGGAGGATTATGGTCGTGCGGGACCTTTATAAATCAGCGCTGTGCGAGAGGCAACTCGTATTTTTTCTTTCCCTTTTTCTTTTCTTTTTATTTTCCTTCTTTTTGTGAGCGAGAGTGAGGGTACTAACATTGTTTTTCCTCTTAGCATAGTCCTTATCACCTTTTGGCATTGAGGACACCGCCAAGTTCAGCTTGGGGGAGGAGTTCTGTTTGTATTCCCTATCTCTTTTACTGCTTTCTAGGATAGATTTACTGCTTTCAAAAATACTGAAAAAATCAAAAAAAATATGGTTCCCATGACTGGTTTAGTTGCCTCCCTGTGCCCCTTTTTGGGCTCTATTTGAAATTGATTTGACTTTGTTTTCTGGATAGCTGGGCATTTGTGATCTTGAGGCATTGATTTGATGTTTGATTGCTATGATTTCGAGCATTTTTGGATTATATTAGACCACTTTGTGCTGCATACCTGAATTGGTTAGACTGTGAGGCCTCTTTGTAGCCTATTGGATTCATATTATTATCCAGTCTATTCTTGTGTGTTAGTTCCTCTTTAGTGGATTGATCTTGACTTTGACTTCGTACTTGTCTGATTTTAGATGACTTGTAGCATGTGCTGTGATAGAGGCGTTCTTTTGTCTTATTCTTGAGCTTCAGAGTGAGTTTTTGATATACTTTTATCTTCCTTAGCCCCGCTGAGCCTAATGACTTGTTTCGTGTTACTTAAACCCCTATTACGAGCCAAAAGCCTTCACTTGATATTATTCCAAGCCTAGCTTGGGGGAGCTTTTGTATGGGTTGAGTTTGAGATTGGTTTGTTGGTTTAGTTTGGTTTTTGAGGAATTTAAAAGTGTATTTGCTGTGGTTTGAGAGTGAGAAAGAGAAAAGAAAAAGCAAGTTTAGAGTTGCGTGAATGATGTTCAGAAAAATGAAAGAAAAATGAAATGAAAATTCAAAAGAATTCTAGTTCTTTCATTCACGTACGTTCATAAAAGAATATTCGCTCCATTGCTAGAAAATTGGGTTTGTTATGCGCTTTTCATTGATTTATGAGAGTTAGGTTATTTTACATGGTTTTATGGTGGTTGTTGGGAGTTGTGAAGGCCATCTTAGGCCTTGTTTGAATGGTTTATGCTCCCCCTTTCTTGGTTTTTCCACCACATTACCCAAAAGTATCCCCTACCTCTCGCCTAAGCCCCATTACAACCCTATAAAGTCCTCTTGAGCTCGTGTCTGCAATGTTCATTTGATTGATTTCGAGTTAGTTTGTCAAAGTTAAAGAGTATTTCTGCTATTTGAGTCGACTTGACTAGGATGAGCGTCATTGAACCTTCTTAAACACATGAGAGTGTGTGTGGGAAGGGTATTTATGGTCGGGTTGGTGAGTGTTCGGGCATACTCTTTGCCTGCCACAAAATAGAGAGGAGTGACACCCTTGTGAGAACCTTTTCAGGACTTGTATGCCTTGTGGATGCTTGAGTTTGATAAATTGCTTGAATGATTGGTGGTTGGATGGATTTGATTAGCCAAACTTGAATCATGCCTGCTTGAACGATTCTTAGTCTTGAAAATGTTTGAGCTTTGATTTGTTTTTATCTATAGGGTGAGGCAATCTATTCCATGTTCATGTTCTGTTTGCTTGAGGACAAGCAAAGGTTTAGCTTGGGGGAGTTTGATATCACGTATTTATATAGAGTTTTCTCCCTTATTTACAAGCTAATTTGTGCGTCATTGGAGCTCTTAGGAGCTATTTTGTGCTAACTATCGTATACAGTTGTGGTTTTGTATTTTAGTGTTGAATTGCAGGTTTTAGGGAGTTTTCTCCTTATTCCCGAGCCATTTGGAAGCAACCACGACTTTACGAGATGTTACGAGGCACGTAGGATGGCTCACGAGCTTTATGGGTAGTTTAGGAGGTCCCAAGACCCCTAAACGTGAAGATTAGAGAGCCAAAGAGTCAAAAAGGAGGTCTCCGTACACTGATCGGGCAGAAATGGCCCGATCGGGCGAAGTATTTATGATCGGGTATGAAAGTCACGGACCCGATCGGGCATTAGCTTGGGGGAGTTTGATATCGCGTATTTATATAAACTTTTCTCCCTTATTTACAAGCTAATTTGTGCGTCATTGGAGCTCTTGGGAGCTATTTTGTGCTAACTATCGTAAATAGTTGTGGTTTCGTGTTTTAGTGTTGAATTGCAGGTTTAAAGGAGTTTTATCCTTATTCTCGAGCCATTTGGAAGCAACCACGGCTTTACGAGATGTTACAGGGCACGTAGGAAGGCTCACGAGTTTTATGGGTAGTGTAGGAGGTCCCAAGACCCCTAAACATGAAGTTTAGAGAGCCAAAGAGTCAAAAAGGAGGTTTCCGTACTCTGATCGGGCAAAAATGGCCCGATCGGGCGAAGTATTTATGATCGGGTACAGAAGTCGCGGACCCGATCGGGCACCCTCTACCCGATCGGGCTGGATGCTCGTAGCTCTTATTTTGAAGCTCCTTGAGTTGCGATAATTGCTGGCCATTTTGCTCCCAGGCCCGATCGGGTGGATGCTTTGGGCCCGATCGGGTGGGCCGCAAATCTCAGCTGTTGTTGCGCTGCTGCTGTCACGTAGATGGGAAATAAGCAGCTGGGCCCACTACTAGGCTGATGCGTGATGAATAGAGCCAAGACAAGCATGGCCCACTTACTTCTTCCTTGTGCTGCGTTGTCATGAGGGGACAAGGGGACAAGTGAGTGGCCCACCACATTTATTACTCTGCTCACTGCTGTAATGAGCCAGAGGGAGTTAAGCGATAAAAGATGAATCGTACTGGGCTTAATCAGTGGACCCGATCGGGCACAGTTGGCCCGATCCGATCGGGCGGTCCAGCTTCCTTTTATTTTTCTGTCAGCTGTGCATGGAAATCAAAAGGGAATTGGTGATTATTTTATTATGGACCCGATCTGGTGGCCCTTTGCCCGATCGGGTCCCGTACTTGTATTAGCGGATTTTCTATTTTTAATCCCGTTTTAATTAGGCTTTTGGGGGTATTATAAATACCTTTTTTCTCATTATTTAGAGACATCTATCATTCATCTTTTATTCATCTTTCATTATAGTTTTATTTCTCATAGTTCTTAGCCTAGTTTAAACACTTTAGATTAGATTAAAGGTGATTGAACCTATTCGATTTCAATAAAAGTTCCTGCTTTCTGTCAATTGGTATTCTTCTTTACTCTAATCCCTTTTATTATTCTTAATTGCTTAGCTTAAGTATTTAATTATTCATGATGCAATTGTTAGGGTTTCATATTAGTTTGTTGTTGTCAATTCAATTATGAGTGAGTAGTTCTCATTCTAGGGTGTTAGATAGGAAAGCCATGTTTATACCATGATTGTGATTTAGATTTCTATCAATTTCTAGGGCTTGATTAGGGTGATTGTGATGTGGTTTGTTCTTATTGAGTAATTAATGTCAGTGTACAATTTCATTGATTGCTTGTGGTTAATAGTTCTTTGCACAGATCCGTCTTACGACTAGAGACCTAGGACACGTCAGTAGTTCTAATTACGTTAGTGAATATGCGGCGTATGTTGAACTATGAGCGTTGAGTCTTAGCCATAGCTCAACACGTGCTCTAATTTCCCGACTCTTGACTTAGGTTTTGATAGTAGTTGACCCTATTTGATTGGTATAAGAATGGTGGACCGACCTAATACCCTAGGCTTTTATTCCATAGTTAATTCCTCGTTTTATTCCGTCTTCTGTAGTTTAATCATTAGTTCAGTTAATTCTTCCCTGATTTCATCTGAAGTAGCTGAATTGGTTGAATATTAATTTAGAAACTCTGTCTCCCTGTGGATTCGACCCTGCTTCCATTGACTACCATAGTTAGAGGACTGTAGATTTATTTTTGAATAGGTGATACGACTAAATCCTATCAAACCTGTGGAAGACTTTAGTTTCCACTATTAGGGACCCTGGAAGTTAAATGTGCATTACAGTACCATTTTTTTTACAAATAAAACATATTTTCAAAATCCTCCGAGTTAGTGACCCAGGGTACACACGTGTGTATTAATTGTGAGATTTCATAAAATCGAACTAAGGAATCCTGTTCTTGACCCCAAGTAGACTTAAGGTTACTAAGCATTGATTTCTAGTTAGTCGAATTTTATTTTGACGCCATTTTTCTTTAGCGTTCAAAAATTATTTAAAATCTCTATGTTTAGTGACCCCCGGTACACGCCCGTGAGGCATTTTTGGTGAATTTTTGAAACCTTTCTAAAAAGGCAAGATCAAACCTGAGAAAGGCTTTAACTACCACTATGGGGCGCCCTGGGGGAATAATGTGCTTTACAGTCCTATTTTCTGAGAAATCAAATATATTTTAAAAAATCCTCCGAGTTAGTGAATCACGGTACACGCCTGAGTGTAATTTTGGTGATTTCTTAAAATCAAACTAAGGATGCGTCTTCAGGTTGCCAATTAGACTTAAGGTTCCTATGCATTGATATCTAGATGGTCCAAGTTCATTGTGATGCTATTTTTCTTAAGATTTAAACAATTCTATAAAATCTCTATTTTCAGTGACCCTCGGTACACGCCCTTGAGGTATTTTTAGTGATTACTTAAACCATTCTAAAAGGAAAAATCGAACATGTGGATGGTTTTATTTTCCACTATTACACACCCTGGGGTTAAATGTGCTTTACAGTACCATTTTTTTGACAAATAAAACAAATTTTCAAAATCCTCCGAGTTAGTGACCCGGGGTACACGCCTGTATATTAATTGTGAGATTTCTTAAAATAAACTATGGATTCCGCTTCTTGACCCCAAGTAGACTTAAGGTTACTAAGCATTGATTTATAAACAGCTGAATATCATTTTGAAGCCATTTTTCTTTAGAATTCAACCATTATTTAAAATCTTTATGTTTCGTGACCCCAGTACACGCCCGTGAGGCATTTTCTGTGAATTTTTGAAACCTTTCTAAAAGGAAAAATCGAACCTGTGAAAGGCTTTAACTACCACTATTGGGCGCCCTGGGGGAATAATGTGCTTTACAGTCCTATTTTCTGAGAAATCAAACATATTTTAAAAAATCTTCCGAGTTACTAAACCAGGGTACACGCCTGAGTGTAATTTTGGTGATTTCTTAATGTCAAACTAAGGATGCCTCTTCTGGTTGCCAAGTAGGCTTAAGGTTCCTATGCATTGATATCTATATGGTCCAAGTTCATTTTGACGCTATTTTTCTTAAGATTTTAACAATTCGATAATTTCTCTATGTTCAATGACCCCCGACACGCGCCCGTGAGGCATTTTTATTGATTACTTGAAACCATTCTAAAAGGGACAATCGAACCTGTGGAAGACTTTAGTTTCCACTATTAGGCACCCTGGATGCGAAATGTGTTTTACAATACCATATTTTTACAAATAAATTATATTTTCAAAATCCTCCGAGTTAGTGACCCGGGGTACACGCCTGTGTATTAATTGTGAGATTTCTTAAAATCGAACTAAGGATTCCTCTTCTTGACCTCAAGTAGACATAAGGTTACTAAGCATTGATTTCTAGACAGTCGAATTTCATTTTGACGCCATTTTTTTTAGAGTTCTACAATTCTTTAAAATCTCTATGTTTAGTGACCCTCGGTACACGCCCGTAAGACATTTTTGGTGAATTTTCGAAACCTTTCTAAAAAGGCAAAATCGAACCTGTGAAAGGCTTTAACTACAACTATTGGGCGCCCTGGGGGAATAATTTGATTTACAGTCCTATTTTTGAGAAATCAAACATATTTTAATAAATCTTACGAGTTAGTGAACCGGGGTACACGCCGGAGTGTAATTATGGTGATTTCTTAAAATCAAACTAAGGATGCCTCTTCTGGTTGCCAAGTAGACTTAAGGTTCCAATGCATTGATATCTACATGGTCCAAGCTCATTGTGACGCTATTTTTCAAAAGATTTCAACAATTCGATAAATTCTCTTTGTTCAGTGACCTCCGGTACACGCCCGTGAGGCATTTTTAGTGATTAATTTAAACCATCTAAAAGGGAAACTCGATCCTGTGGAAGACTTTAGTTTCCCCTATTTGGCACCTTGGGGGTCAAATGTGCTTTACAATACCATTTTTTGACAAATAAAACATATTTTCAAAATCCTCCGAGTTAGTGATCCGGCGTACACGCCTGTGTATTTATTGTGAGATTTCTTAAAATCAAACTAAGGATTCCTCTTCTTGACTCCAAGTAGACTTAAGGTCACTAAGCATTGTTTTCTAAACAATCAAATTTCATTTTGACGCCATTTTTCTTTAGAGTTCAACAATTCTTTAAAATCCCTATGTTTAGTGACCCCGGTACACGCCCGTGAGGCATTTTTGGTGAACTTTTGAAACCTTTCTAAAAAGGAAAAATCGAACCTGTGAAAGTCTTTAACTACCATTATTGGGCGCCCTGGGGGAATAATGTGTTTTACAGTCCTATTTTCTGAGAAATCGAACATATTTTAAAAAATGCTCCGAGTTAGTGAACCAGGGTACACGCTTGAGTGTAATTTTTGTGATTTCTTAAAATCAAACTAAAGATGCCTATTATGGTTGCCAAGTAGAGTTAAGGTTCCTATGTATTGATATCTAGATGATCCAAGTTCATTGTGACGCTATTTTTCTAAAGATTTCAACAATTCAATAAAATCTCTATGTTCAGTGACTCCCGGTACACGCCCGTGAGGCATTTTTAGTGATTACTTAAACCATTCTAAATGGGAAAATCGAACCTGTGGAAGGCTTAAGTTTCCACTATTAGGCACCCTGGGGATCAAATGTGATTTAAAGTACCATTTTTTGACAAATAAACATATTTTCAAAATCCTCCGAGTTACTGACCCGGGGTACACGCCTGTGTATTAATTGTGAGATTATTTAAAATCAAACTAAGGATTCCTCTTCTTCACCCCAATTAGCCTTAGGTTACTAAGCATTGATTTCTAGACAGTCGAATTTCATTTTGACGCCATTTTTCTTTAGAGTTCAACAATTCTTTAAAATCTGTATGTTTTATGACCCCCAGTACACGCCCGTAAGGACTTTTTGGTGAATTTTTGAAACCTTTCTAAAAAGGAAAAATCAAACCTGTGAAAGGCTTTAACTACCACTATTGGGAGCCCTGGGGAAATAATGTGCTTTACAGTCCTATTTTCTGAGAAATCAAACATATTTTAAAAAATCCTCCGAGTTAGTGAGCCGGGGTACACGCCTGAGTGTAATTTTGGTGATTTCTTAAAATCAAACTAAGGATGCCTCTTCTGGTTGCCAAGTAGACTTAAGGTTCCAATGCATTGATATCTAGATGGTCCAAGCTCATTGTGACACTATTTTTCTAAAGGTTTCAACAATTCGATAAATTCTCTATGTTAAGTTACCCCCAGTACACGCCCGTGAGGCATTTTTAGTGTTTACTTAAACAATTCTCTAAGGGAAAATCGAACTTGCGGAAGGCTTTAGTTTCCACTATTAGGCACCTTGGGGGTCAAATATGCTTTACAGTACCATTTTTTGACAAATAAAACATATTTTCAAATTCCTCTGAGTTACTGACCCGGGGTACACGCCTGTGTATTAATTGTGAGATTTCTTAAAATCAAACTAAGGATTCATCTTCTTGACCCAAAGTAGACTTAAGGTTACTAAGCATTGATTTCTATACAATCGAATTTCATTTTGACGCCATTTTTCTTTAGAGTTCAACAATTCTTTTAAATCACTACGTTTAGTGACCCCCGGTACACGCCCCTGAGGCATTTTTGGTGAATTTTTAAAACCTTTCTAAAAAGGCAAAATCAAAATTGTGAATATCTTCAACTACCATTATTGGGCGCCCTAGGGGAATAATGTGCTTTGTAGTTGATAAGAGGTTTTTAGTGTGTCGTTAAGGCACTAAGAACCGCTTAGCAAACTCAATTTATAAACCTAACGAGAAACTACTAAGCACGTAGTAACGACAAGTCAAGGGTCGAACCACAAGGAAATCGGGATTGACTATAGTCCACTTAGTCCAAAACTACCTAAGTGAAGGATTTTTAGGGGTTTAAGATTGAGTAAGTGACCGACTAATTAACTAGCTAATGAATACCGACTAATAAACAAATAGGAGGATTAATATGATAAGGAAAACACTAGAGTTCGGGCTACTCGTATGAACGTGGGCTAGACAACGATAATCGACACTATGGTGATTCACAACGGAGTCAATACAAGGTTAAGTTCCCCTCTAATATACTTGAGTCCTCTCTCGAATGGTCCTCAAGAGTAATCGATTAATCAACCAACCAAATCCTCTTTCGAATGCTCTTTGGTCCGTTGGTTAATAAATTCATTAAGTTCGGAAAACACCTAATTAAAGGATCCCCTTAATTTTTCCCAATCCCTTGGTCTAGAAATCAAGTCGAAACATGGGAATGACAAAAGGGATTAGAGTTCGATTAAGAACAATAAAAACCCTAAGTGCCCTAGTATAAACGTGATGAAGGTCTATCCTAAGGTGTCAAAACACCACATTCAATGCATAGACAAACAATTGAATCATAAAAAGCATAGATAATCTACATTAAGCCCTTAATTCATACTTTCGCCCAAACCCTAGATAATGAACTACTCACTAACCATGGATTCTAAGCAATTAAGATTCAATAAATTAAACATCATAGACAAAGCAATAAGATTAAAGAAAAGAGATAGAAAAGAAATTACTTGAATTAAATGATGAATTCGATCTTCAATAATGAAACAAAGGAGTAAACTAGTGTTTGAGAGAGTTTTAGGGCTAAGAGAGAGTTATTTAGAAACTAAGTATGAAGCAATGTCGAGTCTAAGCTAAAAAAACTAATTAAAAGCGTCATTAAACTAAGACGGAGAAAACGGGTCAACACCCGAAGTCAGGTCACCACGGTCGTGGTGAAATCACCACGACCGTGGCCCCTGACTTTCATAGGATCAGTTTCCAATCTTCGACAATCTGTTTTGTTCGCTACAGGTCCCCACGACCGTGGTGATTACACCACGACCGTGGTGACCAGCTCGTCAGCGGACAGCTCAACTTCGAAGGATCATATCGCTCTCGTCTCTTATCGGAATTGGGCTCATGACCAATCGTCGGAAAGCTATCGAAGCGAGCTAACACCTCCCACCGGAATCACCTACATACTATTTACGGATCAAACTTTATGTCCATTTGAAGTTCAACAGTCCACAACTAATCTTCCAATGATCATATATGACTTCAAAAACCTGTTAGTTAGTGTGAAAATCATCCAAAACAACTAAACGAGTAGTGAAGCAACCATCTAGCTCAAAGTAATCAAAACCATGCAATGTAAGACTAAAATGCTCTAAATCTATATGCATCGACACTAAAAATGCAGCATGGATAGGCACAATAAAGTACTTATCAGTAGTCCTATTTTTTGAGAAATCAAATATATTTTAAAAAATCCTCCGAGTTAGTGAACCGAGGTAAAGGCTTGAGTGTAATTTTGGTGATTTCTTAAAATCAAACTACCTCTTCTGGTTGCCAAGTACTATTAAGGTTCCTATGCATTGATATCTAGATGGTCCAAGTTCATTGTGACGCTATTTTTCTTACGATTTCAATAATTCAATAAAATCTCTATGTTCAGTGACCCCCAGTACACGCCCGTGAGGCATTTTTAGTGATTACTTTTACCATTCTAAAAGGGAAAATCGAAACTGTGGAAGGCTTTAGATTCCACTATTAGGCACCCTGGGGTCAATTGTGCTTTACAGTACCATTTTTTGACAAATAAAACATATTTTCAAAATCCTCCGAGTTATTGACCAGGGGTACACGCTTGTTTATTAATTGTGAGATTTCTTAAAATAAAACTAAGGATTCCTCTTCTTGACCCCAAGTAGACTTAAGGTTACTAAGCATTGATTTCTAGACAGTCGAATTTCATTTTCACCCCATTTTTATTTAGAGTTAAACAATTCTTTAAAATCACTACGTTTAGAGACCCCCGGTACACGCATGTGAGGCATTTTTGGTGAATTTTTGAAACCTTTCTAAAAAGGAAAAATCGAACCTCTGAAAGTCTTTAACTACCACTATTGGGCGCCCTAGGGAAATAATGTGCTTTAAAGTCCTATTTTGTGAGAAATCAAACATATTTTAAAAAATCCTCCGAGTTAGTGAACCGGGGTACACGCCTGAGTGTAATTTTGGTGATTTCTTAAAATCAAACTAAGGATGCCTCTTCTGGTTGCCAAGTAGACTTAAGGTTCCAATGCATTGATATTTACATGGTCCAAGCTCATTGTGACGCTATTTTTCTAAAGATTTCAACAATTCGATAAATTCTCTATGTTCAGTGACCTCCGGTACACGCCCTTGAGGCATTTTAAGTGATTACTTGAAACTATTCTAAAAGGGAAAATCTAACCTATTGAAGACTTTAGTTTCTACTATTAGGCACCTTAGGGGTCAAATGTGCTTTACAATACCAGTTTTTGACAAATATAACATATTTTCAAAATCCTCTGAGTTAGTGACCCGGCTTAAAAGCCCTGTGTATTAATTGTGAGATTTCTTAAAATCAAACTAAGGATTCCTCTTCTTGACCCCAAGTAGACTTAAGGTTACTAAGCATTAATTTCTAGACAGCCGAATTTCATTTTGACGCCAATATTCTTTAGAGTTAAACAATTCTTTAGAATCTCTATGTTTAGTGACCCCTCGACACGCCCGTGAGACATTTTGGTGAATTTTTGAAACCATTCTAAAAAGGCAAAATCGAACCTGTGAAAGGCTTTAACTACACCTACTGGGTTTCCTGGGGGAAGAATGTGCTTTACAGTCCTATTTTCTGAGAAATCAAACACATTTTAAAAAATCCTCCGAGTTAGTGAACCGGGGTACACGCCTATGTATTAATTGTCAGATTTTTTTAAATCAAACTAAGGATTCCTCTTCTTGACTCCAAGTAGACTTAAGGTCACTAAGCATTGATTTCTAGACAGTCAAATTTCATTTTGACTCCATTTTTCTTTAGAGTTTAACAATTCTTTAAAATCTATATGTTTAGTGACCCCTGGTACACGCCCGTGAGGCATTTTTGGTGAATTTTTTAAACCTTTCTAACAAGGCAAAATCGAACCTGTGAAAGGCTTTAACTACCACTGTTGTGCGCCCTGGGGGAATAATGTGCTTTACAGTCCTATTTTCTGAAAAATCAAACATATTTTAAAAAATGCTCCGAGTTAGTGAACCGGGGTACACGCCTGAGTGTAATTTTGGTGATTTCTTAAAATAAAAATAAAGATGCCTATTCTTGTTGCCAAGTAGAGTTAAGGTTCCTATATATTGATATCTAGATGGTCCAAGTTCATTGTGACGCTATTTCTCTAAAGATTTCAACAATTCCATAAAATCTCTATGTTCAGTGACTCCCGGTACACGCCCGTGAGGCATTTTTAGTGATTGCTTAAACCATTCTAAATGGGAAAATCGAACATGTGGAACGCTTAAGTTTCCACTATTAGGCAACCTGGGGATCAAATGTGATTTAAAGTACCATTTTTTGACAAATAAACATATTTTCAAAATCCTCCGAGTTACTGACCCGGGGTACACGCCTGTGTATTAATTGTGATATTATTTAAAATCAAACTAAGGATTCCTCTTCTTTACCCCAATTAGCCTTAAGGTTACTAAGCATTGATTTCAAGACAGTCGAATTTCATTTTCATGCCATTTTTCTTTAGAGTTCAACAATTCTTTAAAATCTCTAAGTTTAGTGACCCCCGGTACACGCCCGTGTGGACTTTTTGGTGAATTTTTGAAACCTTTCTCAAAAGGAAAAATCGAACCTGTGAAAGGCTTTAACTACCACTCTTGGGCGCCCTGGGGAAATAATGTGCTTTACAGTCCTATTTTCTGAGAAATCAAACATATTTTAAAAAATCCTCCGAGTTAGTGAACCAAGTTACACGCCTGATTGTAAGTTTGGTGATTTCTTAAAATCAAACTAAGGATGCCTCTTTTGGTTGCCAAGTAAACTTAAGGTTACTATGCATTGATATCTAGATGGTCCAAGTTCATTGTGACGCTATATTTCTTCAGATTTGAACAATTCGATAATTTCTCTATGTTCAGTGACCCCCGGTACACGCCCGTGAGGCATTTTTAGTGATTACTTGAAACAATTCTCAAAAGGGGAAATCGAACCTGTGGAAGACTTTAGTTTCCACAATTAAGCACCCTTGGGGTCAAATGTGCTTTACAGTAACATTTTTTGACAAATAAAACATATTTTCAAAATCCTGTGAGTTAGTGACCCAGGTACACACCTGTGCATTAATTGTGAGATTTCTTAAAATCGAACTAAGGGTTCCTCTTCTTGACCCCAAGTAGACTTAAGGTTACTAAGCATTGATTTCTAGACAGTCGAATTTCATTTTCACCCCATTTTTATTTAGAGTTAAACAATTCTTTAAAATCACTATGTTTAGAGACCCCCGGTGCACGCATGTGAGGCATTTTTGGTGAATTTTTTAAACCTTTCTAAAAAGGCAAAATCGAACCTCTGAAAGTCTTTAACTACCACTATTGGGCGTCCTAGGGAAATAATGTGCTTTAAAGTCCTATTTTGTGAGAAATCAAACATATTTTAAAAAATCCTCCGAGCTAGTGAACCGGGGTACACGCCTGAGTGTAATTTTGGCGATTTCTTAAAATCAAACTAAGGATGCCTCTTCTGGTTGCCAAGTAGACTTAAGGTTCCAATGCATTGATATTTACATGGTCCAAGCTCATTGTGACGCTATTTTTCTAAAGATTTCAACAATTCGATAAATTCTCTATGTTCAGTGACCTCCGGTACACGCCCTTGAGGCATTTTTGGTGATTACTTGAAACCATTCTAAAAGGGAAAATCTAACCTATTGAAGACTTTAGTTTCTACTATCAACCACCTTAGGGATCAAATGCGCTTTACAATACCAGTTTTTGACAAATATAACATATTTTCAAAATCCTCTGAATTAGTGACCCGGCTTACACGCCCTGTGTATTAATTGTGAGATTTCTTAAAATCAAACTAAGGATTCCTCTTCTTGACCCCAAGTAGACTTAAGGTTACTAAGCATTAATTTCTAGACAGCCGAATTTCATTTGTACGCCAATATTCTTTAGAGTTCAACAATTCTTTAGAATATCTATGTTTAGTGACCCCCGCGACACGCACGTGAGACATTTTGGTGAATTTTATAAACCATTCTAAAAAGGAAAAATCGAACCTGTGAAAGGCTTTTACAACACCTACTGGGTTCCCTGGAGGAAGAATGTGCTTTACAGTCCTATTTTATGAGAAATCAAACACATTTTAAAAAATCCTCCGAGTTAGTGAACCGGGGTACACGCATGAGTGAAATTTTGGTGATTTCTTAAAATCAAACTAGGTATGCCTCTTCTGGTTTCCAAGTACACTTAAGGTTCCTATGCATTGATATCTAGATGGTCCAAGTTCATTGTGACGCTATTTTTCTAAAGACTTCAATAATTCGATAAATTCTCTATGTTTAGTGACCTCCGGCACACGCCCGTGAGGCATTTTTAGTGATTAATTTAAACCATCTATAAGGGAAACTCGATCCTGTGGAAGACTTTAGTTTCCACTATTTGGCACCTTGGAGGTGAAATGTGCTTTACAGTACCATTTTTTGACAAATAAAACACATTTTCAAAATCCTCCGAGTTAGTGATCCGGGGTACACGCCTATGTATTAATTGTCAGATTTTTTTAAATCAAACTAAGGATTCCTCTTCTTGACTCCAAGTAGACTTAAGGTTACTAACCATTGAATTCTAGACAGTCAAATTTCATTTTGACTCCATTTTTCTTTAGAGTTCAACAATTCTTTAAAATCTCTATGTTTAGTGACCCCTTGTACACGCCCGTGAGGACTTTTTGGTGAATTTTTGATACCTTTCTCAAAAGGAAAAATCGAACCTGTGAAAGGCTTTAACTACCACTATTGGGCGCCCTGGGGAAATAATGTGCTTTGCAGTCCTATTTTCTTAGAAATCAAACATATTTTAAAAAATCCTCCGAGTTAGTGAACCAAGTTACACGCCTGATTGTAAGTTTGGTGATTTCTTGAAATCAAACTAAGGATGCCTCTTCTGGTTGCCGAGTAAACTTAAGGTTACTATGCATTGATATCTAGATGGTCCAAGTTCATTGTGACGCTATATTTCTTCAGATTTGAACAATTCGATAATTTCTCTATGTTCAGTGACCCCGTTACACGCCCGTGAGGCATTTTTTGTGATTACTTGAAACAATTCTAAAAGGGGAAATCGAACCTGTGGAAGACTTCAGTTTCAACTATTAAGTACCCTGGGGGTCAAATGTGCTTTACAGTAACATTTTTTGACAAATAAAACATTTTTTCAAAATCCTGTGAGTTAGTGACCCAGGGTACACACCTGTGCATTAATTGTGAGATTTGTTAAAATCGAACTAAGGGTTCCTCTTCTTGACCCCAAGTAGACTTAAGTTTACTAAGCATTGATTTCTAGACAGTCGAATCTCATTTTGACGCCATTTTTATTTAGTGTTCAACAACTCTTTAAAATCTCTATGTTTAGTGACCCCTGGTTCGTAAGGCATTTTTGGTGAATTTTTGAAACCTTTCTCAAAAGGCAAAATGAAACCTGTGAAAGGCTTTAACTACCACTATTGGGCACCCTGGGGGAATAATGTGCCTTAAAGTCCTATATACTGAGAAATCAAACATATTTTAGAAAATCCTCCGAGTTAGTGAACCGGGGTACACTCCTGAGTGTAATTTTGGTGATTTCTTAAAATCAAACTAAGGATGCCTCTTCTGGTTGCCAAGTAGACTTAAGGTTCCTATGCATTAATATCTACATGGTCCAAGCTCATTGTAATGCTATTTTTCTAAAGATTTCAACAATTCGATAAAATCTCTATGTTCAGTGACCCCCGGTACACGCCCGTGAGGTATTTTTAGTGATTACTTTAAACCATTCTAAAAGGGAAAATCGAACCTGTGGAAGACTTTAGTTTCCACTAATAGGCACCCTGGGGTCAAATGTGCTTTACATCACCAATTTTTGAAAAATAAAACATATTTTCAAAATCCTCCGAGTTACTGACTCGGGGTACACACGTGTGTATTGATTGTGAGATTTCATAAAATCGAATTAAGGATTCCTCTTCTTGACCCCAAGTAGGCTTAAGGTTACTAAGCATTGATTTTTAGACAGTCGAATTTAATTTTTGACGCCATTTTTCTTTAGAGTTCAACAATTCTTTTAAATCACTACGTTTAGTGACCCCCGATACACGCTCGTGAGGCATTTTTGGTGAATTTTCACAACCTTTCTAAAAAGGCAAAATTAAAACTGTTAAAATCTTCAACTACCATTATTGGGCGCCCTAGGGGAATAATGTTCTTTGTAGTCCTATTTTTTGAGAAATCAAATATATTTTAAAAAATCCTCCGAGTAAGTGAACCGGGGTACAGGCTTGAGTGTAATTTTGGTGATTTCTTAAAATCAAACTACCTCTTCTGGTCGCCAAGTACACTTAAGGTTCCTATGCATTCATATCTAGATGGTCCAAGTTCATTGTGACGCTATTTTTCTTAAGATTTCAACAATTCAATAAAATCTGTATGTTCAGTGACCCACAGTACACGCCCGTGAGGCATTTTTAGTGATTACTTTTACCATTCTAAAAGGGAAAATCGAAACTGTGGAAGGATTTAGATTCCACTATTAGGCACCCTGGGGTCAAATGTGATTTACAGTATCATTTTTTGACAAATAAAACATATTTTCAAAATCCTCCGAGTTATTGATCAGGGGTACAGGCTTGTGTATTATTTGTGAGATTTCTTAAAATATAACTAAGGATTCCTCTTCTTGACCCCAAGTAGACTTAAGGTTACTAAGCATTATTTCTAGACAGTCGAATTTCATTTTGACCCCATTTTTCTTGAGAGTTCAACAATTCTTTGGAAACTCTATCTTTAGTGACCCCCGGTACACGCCCGTGAGACATTTTTGGTGAATTTTTGAAACCTTTCTATTAAGGCAAAATAGAACCTGTGAAAGGCTTTAACTACCACTATTGGGCTTCCTGGGGGAATAATGTGCTTTACAGTTCGATTTTCTGAAAAAACAAAAATATTTTTAAAAATACTCCGAGTTAGTGAACCGGGGTATACGCCTGAGTGTAATTTTGGTTATTTCTTAAAATCAAACTCAGGATGCCTATTCTGGTTGCCAAGTAGACTTAAGGTTCCTATGCATTCATATGTAGATGGTCTAAGTTCATTGGGACGCTATGTTTCTAAAGATTTCAACAATTCGATAGTTTCTCTATGTTCAGTGACCCCCGGTACATGCCCATGAGGCATTTTTAGTGATTACTTGAAACCATTCTAAAAGGGAAAATCGAACCTGTGGAAGACATTTGTTTCCACTATTAGGCATCCTGGAGGTGAAATGTGCTTAACAGTACCATTTTTTGACGAATAAAACATATTTTCAAAATCCTCCGAGTTAGTGACCTCAGGTACACGCCTGTGTAATAATTGTGAGATTTCTTTAAATCAAACTAAGGATTCCTCTTCTTCACCCCTAGTAGACTTAAGGTTTGTATGAATTGATTTCTAGACAGTCGAATTTCATTTTGACACCATTTTTGTTTAGAGTTCAAAAATTCTTTAAAATCTCTACGTTTAGTGACCTCCGGTACACGCCCGTGAGACATTTTTGGTGAATTTTTGAAACCTTTCTATTAAGGAAAAATCGAACCTGTGCAAGGCTTTAACTACGACTATTGGGCGCCCTGGGGAATAATGTGCTTTACAGTCCTATTTTCTGAGAAATCAAATATATTTTTGAATATTCTCCGAGTTAGTGAATCGGGGTACACGCCAGAGTGTAATTTTGGTGTTCTTAAAATCAAACTAAGGATGCCTCTTCTGGTTGCCAAGTAGACTTAAGGTTCCTCTGCATTGATATCTAGATGGTCCAAGTTCATTGTGACGCTATTTTTCTAACGATTTCAACAATTCGATAAAATCTTTATGTTCAGTGACCCCGGTACACGCCCGTGAGGCACTTTTAGTGATTACTTAAACAATTCTAAAAGGGAAAATTGAACCTGTGGAAGGCTTTAGTTTCCACTATTAGGCACTCTTGGGGTCAAATGTGCTTTACAGTACCATTTTTTGAAAAATAAAACATATTTTCAAAAACCTTCGAGTTAGGGACCCAGGGTACACGCCTGTGTATTAAATATGAGATTTCTTAAAATGAAACTAAGGATTCCTCTTCTTGACCCCAAGTAGACATAAGGTTCTTAAGCATTTATTTCTAGACAGTCGAATTTCATTTTGACGCCAATATTCTTAAAGTTCAACAATTCTATAGAAACTCCATCTTTAGTGACCCCCGGTACACGCCCGTGAGGCATTTTTGGTGATTTTCGAAACCTTTCTAACAAGGCAAAATCGAACCTGTGAAAGGCTTTAACTACCACTATTGGGCTCCCTGGATGAATAATGTGCTTTACAGTCCGATTTTCTAAAAAAACAAAAATATTTTTAAAAATGCTCCGAGTTAGTGAACCGGGGTATACGCCTGAGTGTAATTTTGGTTATTTCTTAAAATCAAACTCAGGATGCCTATTCTGGTTGCCAAGTAGACTTAAGGTTCCTATGCATTGACATGTAGATGGTCTAAGTTCATTGGGACGCTATTTTTCTAAAGATTTCAACAATTCGATAGTTTGTCTATGTTTAGTGACCCCCGGTACATGCCCATGAGGCATTTTTAGTGATTACTTGAAACCATTCTAAAAGGGAAAATCGAACCTGTGGAAGACTTTAGTTTCCACTATTAGGCATCCTGGAGGTGAAATGTGCTTAACAGTACCATTTTTTGTCGAATAAAACATATTTTCAAAATGCTCCGAGTTAGTGACCTCGGGTACACGCCTGTGTATTAATTGTGAGATTTCTTTAAATCAAACTAAGGATTCCTCTTATTCACCGCAACTAGACATAAGGTTTGTATGAATTGATTTCTAGACAGTCGAATTTCATTTTGACACCATTTTTGTTTAGAGTTCAACAATTCTTTAAAATCTCTACGTTTAGTGACCCCCAGTACACGCCCGTGAGACATCTTTGGTGAATTTTTTAAACCTTTCTATTAAGGCAAAATCGAACCTGTGCAAGGCTTTAACTACGACTATTGGGCGCCCTGGGGGAATAATGTGCTTTACAGTCCTATTTTCTGAGAAATCAAACATATTTTTGAATATTCTCCGAGTTAGTGAATCGGGGTACACGCCGGAGTGTAATTTTGGTGTTCTTAAAATCAAACTAAGGATGCCTCTTCTGGTTGCCAAGTAGACTTAAGGTTCCTCTGCATTGATATCTAGATGGTCCAAGTTCATTGTGACGCTATTTTTGTAAAGATTTCAATAATTCGATAAAATCTTTATGTTCAGTGACCCCGGTACACGCCCGTGAGGCACTTTTAGTGATTACTTAAACAATTCTAAAAGGGAAAATTGAACCTGTGGAAGGCTTTAGTTTCCACTATTAGGCACTCTTGGGGTCAAATGTGCTTTACAGTACCATTTTTTGAAAAATAAAACATATTTTCAAAATCCTTCGAGTTAGTGACCCAGGTTACACGCCTGTGTATTAAATATGAGATTTCTTAAAATGAAACTAAGGATTCCTCTTCTTGACCCCAAGTAGACTTAAGGTTCTTAAGCATTGATTTCTAGACAGTCGAATTTCATTTTGACGCCAATATTCTTTAGAGTTCAACAATTCTTTGGAAACTCTATCTTTAGTGACCCCCGGTACACACCCGTGAGGCATTTTTGGTGATTTTTGAAACCTTTCTAACAAGGCAAAATCGAACATGTGAAAGGCTTTAACTACCACTATTGGGCTTCCTGGGGGAATAATGTGCTTTACAGTCCGATTTTCTGAAATAACAAAAATATTTATAAAAATGCTCCGAGTTAGTGAACCGGGGTATACGCCTGTGTGTAATTTTGGTTATTTCTTAATATCAAACTCAGGATGCCTATTCTGGTTGCCAAGTAGACTTCAGGTTCCTATGCATTGATATGTAGATGGTCTAAGTTCATTGGGACGCTATTTTTTTAAAGATTTCAACAATTCGATTGTTTCTCTATGTTCAGTGACCCCCGGTACATGCCCATGAGGCATTTTTAGTGATTCCTTGAAACCATTCTAAAAGGGAAAATCGGACCTGTGGAAGACTTTAGTTTCCAATATTAGGCATCCTGGAGGTGAAATGTGCTTAACAGTACCATTTTTTGACGAATAAAACATATTTTCAAAATCCTCCGAGTTAGTGACCTCGGGTACACGCCTGTGTATTAATTGTGAGATTTCTTTAAATAAAACTAAGGATTCCTCTTATTCACCCAAGTAGACTTTTGGTTTGTATGAATTGATTTCTAGACAGTCGAATTTCATTTTGACACCATTTTTGTTTAGATTTCAACAATTCTTTAAAATCTCTATGTTTAGTGACCCCCGGTAGACGCCCATGAGAACTTTTTGGTGAATTTTTGAAACCTTTCTAAAAAGGAAAAATAGTACCTGTGAAAGGCTTTAACTACCACTATTGGGCGCCCTGGGGAAATAATGTGCTTTAAAGTCCTATTTTATGAGAAATCAAACATATTAAAAAAAATCCTCCGAGTTAGAGAGCCGGGGTACACGTCTGAGCGTAATTTTGGTGATTTCTTAAAATTAAACTAAGGATGCCTCTTCTGGTTGCCTAGTGGACTTAAGGTTCCTATGCATTGATAACTAGATGGTCCAAGATCATTGTGACGCTATTTTTCTAAAGGTTTCAACAATTCGATAAATTCTCTATGTTAAGTGACCCCCAATACACGCCCGTGAGGCATTTTTAGTGATTACTTAAACAATTCTCAAAGGGAAAATCGAACCTGTGGAAGGATTAAGTTTCCACTATTAGGCACCCTGGGGATCAAATGTGCTTTACAGTACCATTGTTTTACAACTAACACATATTTTCAAAATCCTCCGACTTACGACCCGTGGTACGCGCATGTGTATGAATTGTAAGATTTCTTAAAATCAAAATAAGGATCCTTCTCATTGACCCCAAGTAGAGTTAAGGTTACTAAGCATTGATTTCTAGACATTTGAATTTCATTTTTATGCCATTTTTCTTTAGAGTTCAACAATTCTTTAAAATCTCTATGTTTAGTGACCCCCGTTACACGCCCGTGTGAGGCATTTTGGAGAATTTTTTGAAACCTTTCTAAAAAGGCAAAATCAAACCTGTGAAAGGCTTCAACTACCACTATTGGGAGCCCTGGAGGAATAATGTGCTTCACAGTCCTATTTTCTGAGAAATCAAACTAAGGATGCCTCTTCTGGTTGCGAAGTACACTTAAGGTTCCTATGCATTTATATCTAGAAGGTCCAAGCTCATTGTGACGCAATTTTTCTTAAGATTTCAACAATTCGATAAAATCTCTATGTTCAATGACCAACGGTACACGCCCGTGAAGCATTTTTAGTGATTACTTGAAACCATTCGAAAAGGGGAAATCGATCTTGTGGAAGACTTTAGTTTCCACTATTAGGCATCCTAGGGGTCAAATGTGCTTTACAGTACCTTTTTTTCAAAAATAAAACATATTATCAAAATCCTCTAAGTTAGTGACCCTAGGTACACGCCTGTGTATTAATTGTGAGATTTTTTTAAATCAAACTAAGGATTCTTCTTCTTGACCCCATGTAAACATAAGGTGATTAAGAATTTAATTCTAGACAGTCGAATTTCATTTTGACACCATTTTTCTTTAAAGTTCAACAATTCTTTAAAATCTCTATGTTTAGTGACCCCCGGCACATGCCCGTGAGGGATTTATGGTGAATTTTTGACACCTTTCAAAAAGGAAAAATCGAACCTATGAAAGGGTTTAACTACCACTATTGGGAGCCCGGGGAAATAATGTTCTTTATAGTCCTATTTTCTTAAAAATCAATCATATTTTAAAAAATCCTCTGAGTTAGTGAACCGGGGTACACGACGGAGTGTAATTTTGGTGATTTCTTAAAATAAAAATCAGGATGCCTCTTCTGGTTTCCAAGTACACTTAAGGTTCCTATGCATTGATAAGTAGATGGTCCAAGTTCATTAGGCCGCTATTTTTCTAAAGATTTTGACAATACGATTAATTTTCTATGTTCAGTCACTCCCGGTACACGCCTGTGAGGCATTTTTTGTGATTACTTGAAACCATTCTAAAAGGGAAAATAAAACCTGTGGAAGGCTTTAGTTTCCACTATTAGGCACCCTGGAGGTGAAATGTGCTTTACAGTACCACATTTTTTTTTACAAATAACACATATTTTCAAAATCCTCCGAGTTAGTGACCTGGGGTACACGCCAATGTATTAATTGTGAGATTTCTTTAAATCAAACTAAGGATTCCTCTTCTTGACCCCAAGTAGACTTAAGGTTACAAAGAATTGATTTCTAGCCAGTCGAATTTCATTTTGACACCATTTTTCTTTAGAGGTCAACAATTCTTTAAAATCTCTATGTTTAGTGACCCCCGGTACACGCCCGTGAGGCTTATTTGGTGAATTTGGGAAACCTTTCTAAAAAGGAATAATCGATCTTGTGAAAGGCTTTATCTACCACTATTGGGAGCGCTGGGGAAATAATGTGCTTTGCAGTCCTATTTTCTGAGAAATCAAACATATTTTAAAAAATCCTCCGAGTTAGTGAACCGGGTTACACGCCTTAGTGTAATTTTGGTGATTTCTTAAAATCAAAGTAAGGATGCCTCTTCGGGTTGCCTAGTAGACTTAATGTTCCTATGCATTGATATCTAGATGGTCCAAGTTCATTGTGACGCTATTTTTGTAAATATTTGAACAATTCGATAAATTCTTTATTTTCAGTGACCCCCAGTACACGCCCGTGAGACATTTTTAGTGATTAATTGAAACCATTCTAAACGGGAAAATCGATCTGTGCAAGACTTTAGTTTCCACTATTAGGCACCCTGGAGGTGAAATGTGCTTTACAGTACCATTTTTTGACAAATAAATTATATTTTCAATATCCTCCGAGTTACTGACCCGGGGTACACGCATGTGTATTAATTGTGAGATTTCTTAAAATCGAACTAAGGATTCCTCTTCTTGACCCCAAGTAGACATAAGGTTACTAAGCATTGATTTCTAAACAGTCGAATTTTATTTTGATGCCATTTTTCTTTAAAGTTCAACTATTCTTTAAAATCTCTATGTTTAGTGACCCCCTGTATACGCCCGTGAGGCATTTTTGTTGAATTTTTAAAACCTTTCTAAAAAGGCAAAATCGAACCTGTGAAAGGCTTTAACTACCACAATTGGGCGCCCAGGGGGAATAATGTGTTTCACAGTACTATTTTATGAGAAATCATACATATTTCAAAAAATCATCCGAGTTAGTGAACCGGGGTACACTCGAGTGTAATTTTGATGATTTCTTAAAATAAAACTAAGGATGCCTCTTCTGGTTGCCAAGGAGACTTAAGGTTCCTATGCATTGATATCTAGATGGTCAAAGCTCATTGTGACGCTATTTTTCTTAAGATTTCAACAATTCAATAAAGTCTCTATTTTCAGTAACCCCTGATACACGCCCGTGAGGCATTTTAAGTTACTACTTAAACCATTCTAAAAGAGACAATCGAACCTGTGGAAGGCTTTAGTTTCCACTATTAGGCACCCTGGGGGTCAAATAGGCTTTACAATACCATTTTTTGACAAATAAAACATATTTTCAATATCCTCCGAGTTACTAACTTGGGGTACACGCGTGTGTATTAATTGTGAGATTTCTTAAATCAAACTAAGGTAACCTCTTCTTGACCCCATGTAGACTTAATGTTACTAAGCATTGATTTCTAAACAGTCGAATTTCATTTTGACGCCATTTTTCTTTAGAGTTCAATAATTCTTTAAAATCTCTATGTTTAGTGACCCCCTGTATACGCCCGTGAGGCATTTTTGTTGAATTTTTTAACCCTTTCCAAAATGGCAAAATCGAACCTGTGAAAGGATTTAACTACCACTATTGGGCCCCCAGGGGGAACATTTGTGTTTTACAGTCCTATTTTATGAGAAATCAAACATATTTTGAAAAATCCTCCAAGTTAGTGAACCGGGGTACACACGAGTGTAATTTTCGTGATTTCTAGACAGTTGAATTTCATTTTCATGCCATTTTTCTTTAGAGTTCAACAATTCTTTAAGATCTCTATGTTAAGTGACCCCCGGTACACGCCCGCGTGAGGCATTTTGGAGAATTTTTGAAACCTTTCTAAAAAGGCAAAATCAAACCTGTGAAAGACATCAACTACCACTATTGGGAGCCCTGGGGGAATAATGTGCTTTAGAGTCCTATTTTATGAGAAATCAAACATATTTTAAAAAATCCTCTGAGTTAGTGACCCGGGGTACACGCCTGAGTTTAATTTTGGTGATTTCTTAAAATCAAACTAAGGATGCCACTTCTGGTTGCCAAGTAGGCTTAAGGTTCCAATGCATTGATATCTAGATGGTCCAAGCTCATTGTGACGCTATTTATCTAAAGGTTTCAACAATTCGATAAATTCTCTATGTTAAGTGACCCCCGGTACAAGCCCGTTAGGCATTTTTAGTGATTACTTGAAACCATTCTCAAAGGGAAAATCGAACATGTGGAAGACATTAGTTTCCACTATTAGGCACCCTAGGGTCAAATGTGCTTTACAATACCATTTTTTGACAAATAAAATGTATTTTCAAAACACTCTAAGTTAGTGACCCGGGGTACACGCATGTGTATTAATTGTGAGATTCCTTAAAATCAAACTAAGGATTCCTCTTCTTGACCCCATGTAGACATAAGGTTATTAAGAATTGTTTTCTAGAAAGTCGAATTTCATTTTGACACCATTTTTCATTAGAGTTCAACAATTCTTTAAAATCTCTATGTTTAGGGACCCCCGGTACACGCCCGTGAGGGTTTTTTGGTGAATTTTTTACACCTTTCTAAAAAGGCAAAATCGAACCTGTGAAAGGCTTAAACTACCACAATTGGGAGCCCTGGGAAATAATGTGCTTTACAGTCCTATTTTCTGAGAAATCAAACATATTTTAAAAAATCCTCGGAGTTAGTGAACCGGGGTACACGACGCAATGTAATTTTGGTGATTTCTTAAAATATAACTCAGGATGGCTCTTCTGGTTGCCAAGTAGACTTAAGGTTCCTATGCATTGATAAGTAGATGGTCCAAGTTCATTGGGACGCTATTTTTCTAAAGATTTTAACAATTCGATAAATTCTCTATGTTCAGTGACCCCTGGTACACGCCTGTGAGGCATTTTCTGTGATTACTTAAAACCATTCTAAAAGGGAAAATCGAACCTGTGGAAGGCTTTAGTTAACACTATTAAGCACCCTGGAGGTGAAATGTGCTTTACTGTACTATTTTTTTTTTACAAATAACACATATTTTCAAAATCTTCCGAGTTGGTGATCTGGGGTACACGCCTATATATTAATTATGAGATTTATTTAAATCAAACTAAGGATTCCTCTTCTTGACCCTAACTAGAGTTAAGGTTACTAAGCATTGATTTCTAGACAATCAAATTTCATTTTAACGCCATTTTTCTTTAGAGTTCAACAATTCTTTAAAATCTATATGTTTAGTGACACCCGGTACACGCCCGTGAGGTATTTTTGGTGAATTTTTGAAACGTTTCTAAAAAGGCAAAATCGAACTTGTGAAAGGCTTTAACTACCAGTATTGGGCGCCCTGGGGGAATAATGTGCTTTACAGTCCTATTTTCTGGGAAATCAAACATATTTTAAAAAATGCTCTGAGTAAGTGAACCGGGTTACACGCCTGAGTGTAATTTTGGTGATTTCTTAAAAATCAAACTAAAGATGCCTCTTCTGGTTGCCAAGTAGACTTAAGGTTCCTATGCATTGACATCTAGATGGTCCAAGTTCATTGTGACGCTAGTTTTCTTAAGATTTCAACAATTCGATATAATTTCTATGTTCAGTGACCCCCGGTACACGCCCGTGAGGCATATTTAGTGATTACTTAAATGATTCTAATTAGGAAAATCGAACCTGTGGAAGGTTTAAGTTTCCACTATTAGGCACCCTGGGGATCAAATTTGATTTACAGTACCATTTTTTTACAAATAAAACATATTTTCAAAATCCTCCGAGTTACAGACCCGGGGTACACGTCTGTGTATTACTTGTGAGATTTCTTAAAATGAAACTAGGGATTCCTCTTCTTGACCCCAAGTAGACTTAAGGTTACTAAGCATTGATTTATAGACAGTCGAACTCAATTTTGACACCATTTTTCTTTAGAGTTCAATAGTTCTTTATCTATCTATATTTAGTGACCCCTAGTACGCGCCCGTGAGGCATATTTCGTGAATTTTTGAAACCTTTCTAAAAAGGCAAAATCGAACCTATAAAAGGCTTTAACTACCACTATTGGGCGCCCAGGGGGAATAATGTGCTTTACCGTCTGATTTTCTTAGAAATCAAACATATTTTAAAAAATCCTCCGAGTTAGTGAACTAGGGTACACGACTGAGTGTAATTTTGGTGCTTTGTTAAAATCAAACTCAGGATGCCTCTTCTGGTTTCCAAGTAGACTTAAGGTTCCTATGCATTGATATCTAGATGGTTCAATTTCATTGTGACGCTATTTTTCTAAAGATTTCAACAATTCGATAAAATCTCTATGTTCACTGACTCCCGGTACACGCCCATGAGGCATTTTTAGTGATTACTTAAACCATTATAAATGGGAAAATCGAACCTGTTGAAGGCTTAAGTTTCCACTATTAGGCACCCTGGGGATCAAATGTGATTTAAAGTACCATTTTTTGACAAATAAAACATATTTTACAAATCCTACGAGTTACTGACCCGGGGTACATGCCTGTGTATTAATTAATTGTGAGATTTCTTAAAATCAATCTAAGGATTCCTCTTCTTGACCCCAATTAGCCTTAAGGTAACTAAGCATTGATTTCTAGACAGTAGAATTTCATTTTGACGCCATTTTTCTTCAGAGTTCATCAATTCTTTATAATCTCTATGTTTAGTGACCACCGGTACACGCCCGTGAGGACTTTTTGGTGAATTTTGAAACCTTTCTAAAAAGGAAAAATCGAACCTGTAGAAGTCTTTAACTACCACTATTGGGCGCCCTGGGGAAATAATGTGCTTTACAGTCCTATTTTCTGAGAAATTAAACATATTTTAAAAAATCCTCCGAGTTAGTGAACCGGGGTACACGCCTGAGTGTAATTTTGGTGATTTCTTAAAATCAAACTAAGGATGCCACTTCTGGTTGCCAAGTAGGCTTAAGGTTCCAATGCATTGATATCTAGATGGTCCAAGCTCATTGTGACGCTATTTATCTAAAGGTTTCAACAATTCGATAAATTCTCTATGTTAAGTGACCCCTGGTACAAGCCCGTTAGGCATTTTTAGTGATTACTTGAAACCATTCTCAAAGGGAAAATCGAACATGTGAAAGACATTAGTTTCCACTATTAGGCACCCTAGGGTCAAATGTGCTTTACAATACCATTTTTTGACAAATAAAACGTATTTTCAAAACACTCTAAGTTAGTGACCCGGGGTACACGCCTTTGTATTAATATTGAGATTTCTTAAAATCAAACCAAGGATTCCTCTTCTTGACCCCAATTAGACTTAAGGATGCTAAGCAATGATTTCTAGACAGTCGAGTTTCATTTTGACAACATTTTTCTTTATAGTTAAACAATTCTTTAAAATCTCAATGTTTAGTGACCCCCGGTACTCGCCTGTGAGGCATTTTTGGTGAATTTTGAAACCTTTCTAAAAAGGAAAAATCGAACCTGTGAAAGGCTTTAACTAAAACTATTGGGCGCCCTGGCGGGATAATGTGCTTTATGATATCACGTATTTATATAGAGTTTTCTCCCTTATTTACAAGCTAATTTGTGCGTCATTGGAGCTCTTGGGAGCTATTTTGTGCTAACTATCGTATGTAGTTGTGGTTTCGTGTTTTAGTATTGAATTGCAGGTTTTATGGAGTTTTCTCCTTATTCCCGAGCCTTTTGGAAGCAACCACGGCTTTACGAGATGTTACGAGGCACGTAGGATGGCTCACGAGCTTTATGGATAGTTTAGGAGGTCCCAAGACCCCTAAACGTGAAGATTAGAGAGCCAAGGAGTCAAAGGAGGTTTCCGTGTACTGATCGGGCCATTAAATGGCCCGATCGGGCGAAGTATTAATGATCGGGTATGAAAGTTGCGGACCCGATCGGGCAAGGCGTGCCCGATCAGATCGGGCAAGCACACATGTGCCCAGACCCGATCGGGCATCCACCGCCCGACCCCATCGGGTCTAGTGCTGCTAGGTCTTATTGGGACGCTGCGGTCCTGCGGAGGAGGCGAGCTTGCTGGCACTTTTTGCCGCATGGCCCAATCGGGTGGGCCGTAACATTTGGCCAATGTGCTGCGCTGTTGCTGCCAGGACCACGAGAAGCAAAAATGTTGCTTTTGGTATTTGACCCGGTCGAGTGGGTGCCTCGGGCCCGATCGGGTCTGGCGCCATTTGTCGCGATTTTCGACTTTCGCTTCCTATTTTTAATTAGACTTGAGGGGTATTATAAATACCTTTTTCCTCATTATTTAGAGACATCTTTTATTCATCTTTCATTAGCTTTAGACTAGTTTTATTCTTCATTGTTCTTAGTTCAATTCAAACACTTTAGATTAATTTAGAGGTGATCAAACCTATTTCGATTTCAATAAAAGTTCCTGCTTTCCGTTAATTGGTATTCTTTCTTACCCTAATCTCTTTTATTATTCTCAATTGCTTAATTTATTTATTTAATCGTTCATGATGCAATTGTTAGGGTTTCATATTAGTTTTGTCGTTGTTAATTCGATCATGTCTGAGTAGTCTCTTTCTAGGGTGTTAGATAAGAAAGCCATGTTTATACCATGATTGTGATTTAGACTCTTATTGATTTCTAGGGCTTGATTAGGGTGATTGTGATGTGGTTTGTTCTTTATTGAGTAATTAACGTTATTGCGCAGTTTTGTTGGTTGCTTGTGGTTAATAGTTGTTTGCACAGATCCGTCTTACGACTAGAGGCCTAGGACACGTCAGTAGTTCTGATTACGTTAGTGAACATGCGGCGTATGTTGAACTATGAGCGTTGAGTCTTAACCATAGCTCAACATAGGCTCTAATCCCCGACTCTTGACCTAGGTTTTGATAGTAGTTGACCCTATTTGATTGGTATAAGCATGGTGGACCGACCTAATACCCTAGACTTTTATTCTATAGTTTAATCCTTGATTTATTCCGTCTTCTGTAGTCCATTCTTTAGTTTAATTATTTCTTCCCTGATTTCATCTGGAGTAGCTGAATCGGTTGAATATTAATTTAGAAACTCTGTCTCTCTGTGGATTCGACCCTGCTTCCACTGACTACCTAGTTAGAGGTCCGTAGGTTTATTTTTGATTAGGTGACACGACTAAAACCTATCAAATTTTGGCGCCGTTGCCGGGGAGACGGCTAGTTTTCTTAGTTTTTATTTGATTATTTGGTCTACTTCTCTGTACCTCGTTTGAACTTCATTGTTCCAATTGAGGTACGTTTTACTGCTGCTTTTTGTTTCTTTTTGTATGCCCAGGTCCCAAAGAAACGGTTCCCCAATTCCAGCGGACCCCGATCTTACTAGGACAATCAGGCGGATCCGAAAGATAAAGCAGAAAGAAAAGCAGTCTGTTCAGCTGAACACCTCTGGAACAGACACCTTGAATTCAGTTATGTCAAAATCACTGAAGTCATATGGGGTGCCCAACCCGGATGGTCTTTCTACTAGACCACCAATGCCCACCATCGCCGCTAACAACTTTGAGATTAAGCCTGGACTCATCAGCATGGTCCAGCAAAATCAGTATGGTGGGCATCCTACTGAAGATCCGGCAAATCATCTGCAACGGTTTCAACAACTTTGTCGAACCGTTAAACATGCCGGCGTCACTCCAGATCAGTTAAAAGTCATGTTGTTCGAGTTTTCTTTGAGAGATAGAGCCCAAAAGTGGTTAAACGATGTGCAGGAAACTGAATGGAGTGAGATTTCTGCTGCATTTCAGGGAGAGTATTACCCACCCACTCAAACAGCAGAAATCAGAAATAAACTGGCCACGTTTTCCCAAGAGCCTGATGAAACATTACGGGAAGCGTGGGCTAGGTTTAGAGATCTACAGAGAGAGTGTCAACACCATAATATGGACAAATGGTTCTTGACGCAGACATTCTACAATGGTCTGCAGCCTCAGACGAAGTGTATTGTTGATTCGTCTGCAGGAGGAGTGTATTTAGACAAGGCAGTTGATGAGGGTTATGAATTCATATCAAATCTTGCAGCCAATGACCATTCATCATCTAGGAGTTTGACTAAGAAGGTACTTGAAGTTGACGCTATTTCATTGCTTACATCTCAGATGGCGCAACTAACTCAGCAGCTAATGAAGTCTTCTAGTCCGACACCTCCACCCATGAGTATCAATGCTATGTCTGCAGTAGCACCCATTACCTCATCTTACTGCGAGGTATGTGGTGTACAGGGTCACTTTGGGCATGACTATCAGATCAGTCAATTTCAGATGGAGCAGGCAAACGCCTTTCAACAAAGGCCACAAACCTTCCCCCCTCCACATAACTACCAAAATCCATAAAACTATCAACCTCCACCTCCACAAAACTATCCTAAACCCTCATACCATCAAGCCCCAAAAAAATTTCAAATACCCTCTTCACAAAACTTCCAGAACCACAATAATTTCCAAACCCCACAAAATTTTCCCACCCACCTCCACAAAACAACAACCCACAAGAGCCTAGCAATTCTGAACTGATGAAACTGATATTGTCTATGCAAAAGGAAAATGAGGAAACACGGAGGGCCCAAGTGGAAGCACGGAGGGCCCAAGAGAAGCACATCCAACTTCTCGAGGCTTAGTTGCTTAGTTGGCAGAATCTAATGCACAGAGGCAGCAGGGACAATTGCCAGGGCAACCAATTCAGAGAGAACATGTGAATGCCATCACTCTTCGTAGTGGCATTGCATATGATGCCCCTCCAGTGCCCATTGATGAGGTTACCCCAACTGCAGGGAAGAAGAGGGTGGTAGAGGAAGGAAAAAAGAAGAATTCAACGTCTGAAGTCGATTTGTCTGCAGAAGCTGAACATACAGGGAAGAAAAAGGAGAAGGTTCCTGAAACGCCTTTTACACCAAGGCTACCTTTTCCTCACAGGATGCAACAGTCCAAGGTCGATCAACAGTTTGGTAAGTTCTTGGCTATGGTCAAGAACCTTGAGGTAACAATTCCATTCACAGATTTAATTACCCAAGTGCCTGTTTACGCCAAATTTCTGAAAGACATGATCACTAAGAAAAGAGACTTTGGTGGGGTAGAACGTGTCGCTCTTACTGAAGAGTGTAGTGCTTTTATTCAAAATAAAACCCCACCAAAGTTAAAAGATCCTGGTAGCTTTTCTATACCATGCCATCTTGGACCTATTTTTATTGATAAGGCTTTGTGTGATTTAGGTGCTTCTGTTTCTGTTATGCCATTGTCTGTTTATAAGAAACTGAACATGGGAGCCCTTAAATGCACACAAATCACTTTACAGATGGCAGATCGTTCTATAAAATACCCTCTAGGTGTTTTAGAGGATGGTCCTGTTAGGGTAGGGAAATTCTATATCCCTGTTGATTTTGTGGTATTAGATATGGATGAGGATGCCCAGATTCCTATTATCTTGGGTAGGCAATTTTTGTGTACTGCTGGTGCTGTAATTGATGTCAAGTCTGGGTCTTTAACTCTTAGTGTTGGTGATGATAAAGTGATGTTTAAACTAACCAATGCTGTTAAGGCACCTATGCTTGAACAATCTTGTTGCAGGGATGAGGTTTTGGATGAAGTAGGTGTGGAGAAGAATCCAATTCCACCTAAGGTTGCCTCACCGTCTGGAGGCATAGTCAAGAACATTTGGAGGAGAAAGATGTTTGATGAGGGTGGCACTCATTGCCAAGCCCCTCCTATTTGAGAGAGGGAAGATTATGGTCGTGCGGGACCTTTATAAACCAGCGTTGTGCGAGAGGCAACTCGTATTTTTCTTTCCCTTTTACTTTTCTTTTTATTTTTTTTCTTTTTGTGAGCGAGAGTGAGGGTACTAACATTGTTTTTCCTCTTAGCATAGTCCTTATCACCTTTTGGCATTGAGGACACTGCCAAGTTCAGCTTGGGGGAGGAGTTCTGTTTGTATTCCCTATCCCTCTTATTGCTTTCTAGGATAGATTTACTGCTTTCAAAAATACTGAAAACTCAAAAAAAAAAAATGGTTCCCATGAATGGTTTAGTTGCCTCCTTGTGCCCTTTGCTGTGCTCTATTTGAAAATGATTTGACTTTGTTTTCTGGATAGCTGGGCATTTGTGATCTTGAGGCTATGATTTGATGTTTGATTGCTATGATTTCGAGCATTTTTGGATTATATTAGACCACTTTGTGATGCATACCTGAATTGGTTAGACTGTGAGGCCTCTTTGTAGCCTATTGGATTCATATTATTATCCAGTCTATTCTTGTGTGTTAGTTCCTCTTTAGTGGATTGATCTTGACTTTGACTTCGTACTTGTCTGATTTTAGATGACTTGTAGCATGTGCTGTGATAGAGGCGTTCTTTTGTCTTATTCTTGAGCTTCAGAGTGAGTTTTTGATATACTTTTATCCTCCTTAGCCCCGCTGAGCCTAATAACTTGTTTCGTGTTACTTAAACCCCTACTATATGCCAAAAGCCTTCACTTGATATTATTCCAAGCCTAGCTTGGGGGAGCTTTTGTATGGGTAGAGTTTGAGATTGGTTTGTTGGTTTAGTTTGGTTTTTGAGGAATTTAAAAGTGTATTTGCTGTGGTTTGAGAGTGAGAAAGAGAAAAGAAAAAGCAAGTTTAGAGTTGCGTGAATGAAGTTCAAAAAAATGAAATGAAAATTCAAAAGAATTCTAGTTCTTTCATTCACGTACGTTCATAAAGGAATATTCGCTCCATTGCTAGAAAATTGGGTTTGTTATGAGCTTTTCATTGATTTATGAGAGTTGGGTTACTTTACATGGTTTTATGGTGATTGTTGGGAGTTGTGTAGGCCATCTTAGGCCTCGTTTGAATGATTTATGCTCCCTCTTTCTTGGTTTTTCCACCACATTACCCAAAAGTATCCCCTACCTCTCGCCTAAGCCCCATTACAACCCTATAAAGTCCTCTTGAGCTTATGTCTGCATTGTTCATTTGATTGATTTCGAGTCAGTTTGTCAAAGCTAGGGGAGTATTTCTGCTAATTGAGTCGACTTGACTAGGTTGAGCGTCATTGAACCTTCTTAAACACATGAGAGTGTAAGTGGGAAGGGTACTTATGGTCGGGTTGGTGAGTGTTCGGGCATATTCTTTGCCTGCCACAAAATAGAGAGGAGTGACACCCTTGTGAAAGCCTTTTCAGGATTTGTATGCCTTGTGGATGCTTGAGTTTGATAAATTGCTTGAATGATTGGTGGTTGGATGGATTTGATTAGCCAAACTTGAATTATGCTTGCTTGAACGATTCTTAGTCTTGAAAATGTTTTGAGCTTTGATTTATTTTTATCCATGGGGTGAGGCAATCTATTCCATGTTCATGTTCTGTTTGCTTGAGGACAAGCAAAGGTTTAGCTTGGGGGAGTTTGATATCACGTATTTATATAGAGTTTTCTCCCTTATTTACAAGCTAATTTGTGCGTCATTGGAGCTCTTGGGAGCTATTTTGTGCTAACTATCGTATGTAGTTGTGGTTTCGTGTTTTAGTATTGAATTGCAGGTTTTATGGAGTTTTCTCCTTATTCCCGAGCCTTTTGGAAGCAACCACGGCTTTACGAGATGTTACGAGGCACGTAGGATGGCTCACGAGCTTTATGGATAGTTTAGGAGGTCCCAAGACCCCTAAACGTGAAGATTAGAGAGCCAAGGAGTCAAAGGAGGTTTCCGTGTACTGATCGGGCAGAAATTGCCCGATCGGGCGAAGTATTTATGATCGGGTATGAAAGTTGCGGACCCGATCGGGCAAGGCATGCCCGATCAGATCGGGCGAGCACACATGTGCCAGACCCGATCGGGCATCCACCGCCCGACCCCATCGGGTCTAGTGTTGCTAGGTCTTATTGGGACGTTGCGGTCCTGCGGAGGAGGCGAGCTTGCTGGCACTTTTTGCCGCATGGCCCGATCGGGTGGGCCGTAACATTTGGCCTATGTGCTGCGCTGTTGCTGCCAGGACCACCAGAGGCACCCACCCGATCGGGTCTGGCGCCATTTGTCGCGATTTTCGACTTTTGCTTCCTATTTTTAATTAGACTTGAGGGGTATTATAAATACCTTTTTCCTCATTATTTAGAGACATCTTTTATTCATCTTTCATTAGCTTTAGACTAGTTTTATTCTTCATTATTCTTAGTTCAATTCAAACACTTTAGATTAATTTAGAGGTGATCAAACCTATTTCGATTTCAATAAAAGTTCCTGCTTTCCGTTAATTGGTATTCTTTCTTACACTAATCTCTTTTATTATTCTCAATTGCTTAATTTATTTATTTAGTCGTTCATGATGCAATTGTTAGGGTTTCATATTAGTTTTGTCGTTGTTAATTCGATCATGTCTGAGTAGTCTCTTTCTAGGGTGTTAGATAGGAAAGCCATGTTTATACCATGATTGTGATTTAGACTCTTATTGATTTCTAGGGCTTGATTAGGGTGATTGTGATGTGGTTTGTTCTTTATTGAGTAATTAACGTTATTGCGCAGTTTTGTTGGTTGCTTGTGGTTAATAGTTGTTTGCACAGATCCGTCTTACGACTAGAGGCCTAGGACACGTCAATAGTTCTGATTACGTTAGTGAACATGCGGCGTATGTTGAACTAGGAGCGTTGAGTCTTAACCATAGCTCAACATAGGCTCTAATCCCTGACTCTTGACCTAGGTTTTGATAGTAGTTGACCCTATTTGATTGGTATAAGCATGGTGGACCGACCTAATACCCTAGACTTTTATTCCACAGTTTAATCCTAGATTTATTCCGTCTTCTGTAGTCTATTCTTTAGTTTAATTATTTCTTCCCTGATTTCATCTGGAGTAGCTGAATCGGTTGAATATTAATTTAGAAACTCTGTCTCCCTGTGGATTCGACCCTGCTTCCACTGAATACCTAGTTAGAGGTCCGTAGGTTTATTTTTGATTAGGTGACACGACTAAAGCCTATCACTTTACAGTCCTATTTTCTGAGAAATCAAACATATTTTTAAAAATCTTCCGAGTTAGTGAACCAAGGTACACGCGTGAGTGTATTTTTTGAGATTTCTTAAAATCAAACTAAGGATGCCTCTTCTGGTTGCCAAGTAGACTTAAGGTTCCTTTGCATTGATATCTAGATGGTCCAAGTTCATTGTGACGCTATTTTTCTTATGATTTCAACAATTCAATAAAGTCTCTATTTTCAGTGACCCCCTGTACAAGCCCGTGAGGCATTTTTAGTGACTACTTAAACCATTCTAAAAGGGACAATCGAACCTGTGGAAGGCATTAGTTTCCACTATTAGGCACCCTGGGGGTCAAATGTGCTTTACAGTATGATTTTTTGACAAATAAAACATATTTTGAAAATCCTTCGAGTTACTGACCCGGGGTACACGCCTGTTTATTAATTGTGAGATTTCTTAAAATCAAACTAAGTAACCTCTTCATGACCAAAAGTAGACTTAAGGTTACTAAGCATTGATTTCTAAACAGTCGAATTTCATTTTGACGCCATTTTTCTATAGAGTTCAATAATTCTTTAAAATCTCTATGTTTAGTGACCCCCTGTATACGCCCGTGAGGCATTTTTATTATATTTTTGAAACCTTTCTAAAAAGGCAAAATCGAACCTGTGAAAGGCTTTAACTACCACTATTGGGCGCCAAGGGAGAATAATGTGATTCACAGTCCTATTATATGAGAAATCAAACATATTTTAAAAAATCCTCCGAGTTAATGAACCGGGGTACACTCCTGAGTGTAATTTTGGTGATTTTTTAAAATCAAACTACGAATGCCTCTTCTGGTTTCCAAGTAGACTTAAGGTTCCTATGCATTGATATCTAGAAGGTCCAAGTTCATTGTGACGCTATTTTTCTTAAGATTTCAACAATTCAATAAAATCTCTATGTTTAGTGATCCCTGGTACACGCCCTTGAGGCATTTTTAGTGATTACTTTAACCAATCTAAAAGGGAAAATCGAACATGTGGGAGGCTTTAGTTTCCACTATTAGGCACCCTGGGGGTCAAATGTGCTTTACAGTACCATTGTTTTACATATAACACATATTTTCAAAATCCTCCGAGTTACTGACCCGGGTAAACGCCTCTGTATTAAATGTGAGATTTCTTACAATCAAAACAAAGATTCCTCGTCTTGACCCCAAGTAGACTTAAGGTTACTAAGCATTTATTTCTAGACAGTTTAATTTCATTTTTACGCCATTTTTCTTTAGAGTTCAATAATTCTTTAAAATCTCAATGTTTAGTGACCCTCAGTACACGCCCGCGTGAGGCATTTTTGGAGAATTTTTGAAACCTTTTTAAAAAGCCAAAATTGAATTTATCAAAGGCTTTAACTACCACTATTGGGAGCCCTGGGGGAATAATGTGCTTTACAGTCCTATTTTCTGAGAAATCAAACATATTTTAAAAACTCCTCTGAGTTTGTGAACCGGGGTACACGCCTGAGTGTAATTTTGGTAATTTTTTAAAATCAAATTAAGGATGCCTTTTCTGGTTGCCAAGTAGACTTAAGGTTCCTATGCAGTTATATCTAGAATGTCCAAGTTCATTGTGACGCTATTTTTCTTAAGATTTCAACAATTCACTAAAATCTCTATGTTTAGTGACCCCCGGTACACGCCCGTGAGGAATTTTTAGTGATTACTTTAACCATTCTAAAAGGGAAAATCAAACTTGTGGGAGGCTTTAGTTTCCACTATTAGGCATCCTAGGGGTCAAATGTGCTTTACAGTACCTGTTTTGGAAAAATAAAAGATATTTTCAAAATACTCCGAGTTAGTGACCCTAGTTACATGCCTGTGTATTAATTGTGAAATTTCTAAAAATAAAACTAAGGATTCCTCTTCTTGACCCCAAGTAGACTTAAAGTTACTAAGAATTGATTTCTAGAGAGTCGAATTTCTGTTTGACAACATTTTTCTTTAGAGTTCAACAATTCTTCAAAATCTCTATGTTTAGTGACCCCCGGAACACGCCCGTGAGGCATTTTTGGTGAATTTTATAAACCTTTCTAAAAGGAATAATCGAACTTGTGAAAGGCTTTAACTACCACTATTGGGAGCCCTGGGAAATAATGTGCTTTACAGTCCTATTTTCTGAGAAATCAAACATATTTTAAAAAATCCTACGAGTTAGTGAACCGGGGTACACGACGGAGTGTAATTTTGGTGATTTCATAAAATAAAACTCAGGATGCATCTTCTGGTTGCCAAGTAGACTTAAGGTTCCTATGCATTTATATGTAGATGGTCCAAGTTCATTGGGACGCTATTTTTCTAAAGATTTCAACAATTCAATAAAATCTCTATTTTCAGTTACCCTCGGTACACGCCCGTGAGGCATTTTTAGTGACTACTTAAACCATTCTAAAAGGGAAAATCGAACATGTGGAAGGATTTAGTTTCCACTATTAGGCACCCTAGGGGTCAAATGTTCTTTACAGTACCACTTTTTTACAAATAAAACATATTTTCAAAATCTTCCGAGTTAGTGACCTGGGGTACATACATGTGTATTAATTGTGAGATTTCTTAAAATCAAACTAAGGATTCCTCTTCTTGACCCCAAGTATACTTAAGGTTACTAAGCATTGATTTCTAAACAGTAGGATTTCATTTTGACGCCATTTTTCTTTAGAGTTCAACAATTCTTTAAAATCTCTATGTTTAGTGACCCTCGGTACACGCCCGTGAGGCATTTTTGGTGAATTTTTGAAACCTTTCTAAAAAGACAAAATCGAACATGTGAAAGGATTTAACTACCACTATTGGGCGCCCAAGGGGAATAATGTGCTTTACAGTCCTATTTTCTAAGAAATCAAACATATTTTAAAAAATCCTCCGAGTTAGTGAACCGCGGTACACGACAGAGTGTAATTTTGGTGATTTTTTAAAATCAAACTCAGGATGCCTCTTATGGTTGCCAAGTACACTTTAGGTTCCAATGCATTGATATCTAGATGGTCCAAGTTCATTGGGACGCTATTTTTCTAAAGATTTCAACAATTCGATAATTTCTCTATGTTTAGCGACCCGCGGTACACGCTCGTGAGGCTTTTTTAGTGTTTACTTAAACCATTCTAAAAGGAAAAATCGAACCTCTGGAAGGCTTTAGTTTCCAGTATTAGGCACCCTGGGGGGGAAATGTGCTTTACAGTACCATTGTTTTACAAATAACACATATTTTGAAAATCCTTCGAGTTAGTGACCCGGGGTACACGCCTGTGTATTTAATTGTGAGATTTCTTAAAATCAAACTAAGGATTCCTCTTCTTGACCCCAAGTATACTTAAGGTTACGAAGCATTAATTTCTAGACAGTTGAATTTCATTTTGACGCCATTTTTCTTTAGAGTTCAACAATTCTTTAAAATCTCTATGTTTAGTGACCCTTAGTATACGCCCGCGTCAGGCATTTTTTGAGAATATTAGAAACCTTTCTAAAAAGGCAAAATCGAACCTGTAAAAGGTTTCAACTACCACTATTAGGCGCCCTGGGGGAATCATGTGCTTTACAGTCCTATTTTCTGACAAATCAAACATATTTTAAAAAATCCTCTGAGTTATTGAACTGGGGTACACGCCTGAGTGAAATTTTGGTGATTTCTAAAAATCAAACTAAGGATGCCTCTTCTGGTTGCCAAGTAGACTTAAGGTTCCTATGCATTGATATCTAGATTGTCCAAGTTCGTTGTGACGCTATTTTTCTAAAGATTTCAACAATTCGATTAAATCTCTATGTTCAGTGACCCCCGGTACACGCCCGTGAGGCATTTTTAGTGATTACTTAAACCATTCTAAAGGGGAAAAATGAACATGTGGAAGGATTTATTTTCCACTATTAGGCATCCCTGGGTCAAATGTTCTTTACAGTATCATTTTTTGACAAATAAAACATATTTTCAAAATCCTCCGAGTTAATGACCCGGGCTACACGCCCGTGTATTAATTGTGAGATTTCTTAAAATCAAACTAAGGATTCCGCTTCTTGACCCCAAGTACACTTAAGGTTACTAAGCATTGATTTCTAGACAGTTGAATTTCATTTTGACGCCATTTTCTTTAGAGTTCAACAATTCTTTAAAATCTCTATGCTTAGTGACCCCAGTTACACGCCGGTGAGGTATTTTTGGTGAATTTTTGAAATCTTTCGAAAAAGGCAAATCGAACCTGTGAAAGGCTTTAACTACCACTATAGGTCTCCCTCGAGGAATAAAGTGCTTTACAGTCCAATTTTCTTAGAAATCAAACATATTTGAAAAAATCATCCAAGTTAGTGAACTACGGTACACGCCTGAGTGTAATTTTGTTGATTTCTTAAAATCAAACTAAGGATGCCTCTTCTTGATGCCAAGTAGACTTAAGGTTCCTATGCATTGATATCTAGATAGTCCAAGTTCATTGTGACGCTATTTTTCTTAAGATTTCAACAATTCAATAAAATCTCTATGTTCAGTGACCCCCAGTGCATGCCCGTGACTCCGTGAGGCATTTTTAGTGATTACTCAAACCATTCTAAAAGGGAAAATCGAACCTGTGGAATGCTTTAGTTTCCACTATTAGGAACCCCGGGGTTCAAATGTACTTTACAGTACCCTTTTTGGACAAATAAAACAAATTTTCAAAATCCTCCGAGTTAATGACCCGTGGTACACGCCTGTGTATAAATTGTGAGATTTCTTAAAATCAAACTATGGATTCCTCTTCTTGACCCCAAGTAGACTTAAGGTTACTAAGCATTGATTTCTAAACAGTCAAATTTCATTTTGACGCCATTTTTTTTAGAGTTCAACAATTCCTTAAAATCTCTATGTTTTGTGGCACCCGTTACACGCCTGTGAGGCATTTTTAGTGAATTTTTGAAACCTTTCTAAAAAGGAAAAATGGAACATGTGAAAGGCTTTTACTACCACTATTGGGCGTCCTGGGGAATAATGTGCTTTACAGTCCTATTTTCTGAGAAATCAAACATATTTAAAAAAATCCTTTGAGTTAGTGAACCGGGGTACACGACTGAGAGTAATTTTCGTGATTTCTTAAAATCAAACTTAGGATGCCTATTCTGGTTGTCAAGTAGACTTAAGGTTCCTATGCATTGATATCTAGATGGTCCAAGTTCATTGGGACGCTATTTTTCTAAAGATTTCAACAATTCGATAATTTCTCTATGTTCAGTGACCCCCGGTACACGCCCGTGAGGCCTTTTTAGTAATTAGTTGAAACCATTCTAAAAGTAAAATAGAACCTGTGAAAGGCTTTAGTTTCCACTATTAGGCACCCTGGAGGTGAAATGTGCTTAACAGTACCATTTTTTAACAAATAAAACACATTTTACAAATCCTACGAGTTAGTGACCCAGGGTTCATGCCTGTGTATTAAATGTGAGATTTCTTAAAATCAAACTAAGGATTCCTCTTCTTGACCCCAAATAGACTTAAGGTTACTAAGAATTGATTTCTAGACAGTCAAATTTCATTTTGACACCATTTTTGTTTAGAGTTCAACAATTCTTTAAAATCTCTATGTTTAGTGACCCCCGGTACACGCCTGTGAGGCATTTTTGGTTAATTTTTGAACCCTTTCTAAAAACGTAAAATCGAACCTGAGAAATGCTTTAACTACCATTATTGGGCTCCTAGGGGGAATGATGTTTTTTATAGTCCTATTTTCTGAGAAATCAAACATATTTTAAAAAATCCTCCGAGTTATTAAACCGGGTACACGTCTGAGTGTAATTTTGGTGATTTCTTAAAATCAAACTAACGATGCCTCTTCTGGTTGCCAAGTACACTTAAGGTTCCTATGCATTGATATCTAGATGGTCCATGTTCATTGTGACCCTATTTTTCTTAAGATTTAAACAATTCAATAAAGTCTCTATGTTCAGTGACCCCCGGTACACGCCCGTGAGGAATTTTTGGTGAATTTTTGAAACCTTTTTAAAAAGGAAAAATCGAACCTGTGAACGGCTTTAATTACAACTATTGGGCGCCCTGGGAGAATAATGTGCTTTACAATCCTATTTTCTGAGAATATAACATATTTTAAAAAATCCTCCGAGTTAGTGAACTGGGGTACACGCTAGAGTGTAATTTATGTGATTTCTTAAAATCAAACTAAGGATGCCTCTTCGGGTTGCCAAGTAGACTTAAGGTTCCTATGCATTGATATCTAGATGGTCCAAGTTCATTGTGACGCTATTTTTGTAAAGATTTCAACAATTCGATAAAATCTTTATGTTCAGTGACCCCCGGTACACTCCCGTAAGGCATTTTTGGTGAATTTCTGAAACCTTTCTAAAAAGGCAAAATCGAACTTGTGAAAGGTTTTAACTACCACTATTGGGCGCCCTGGGGAATGATGTGCTTTACAGTCCTATTTTCTGAGAAATCAAACATATTTTTCAAACTCCTCTGAGTTAGTGAACCGGGTTACACGCCAGAGTGTAATTTTGGTGATTTTTTAAAATCAAACTAAGGATGCCTCTTTTGGTTGCAAAGTAGACTTAAGGTTCCTATGCATTTATATCTAGATTGTCCAAATTCATTGTGACGCAATTTTTTTAAGGATTTCAACAATTCGATAAAATCTCTAAGTGCAATGACCCCCGGTACATGCCCGTGAGGCATTTTCAGTGACTACTTAAACCATTCTAAAAGGTAAATTCGAACCTGTGGAAGCTTATGTTTCCATCCGGGGGGAATAATGTGCTTTACAGTCCTATCTTCTGAGACTAATAGTGGAAACTAAAGTCTTCCACAGGTTCGATTTTCCTTTTCCGAATGGTTTCAAGTAATCACTAAAAATGCCTCACGGGCGTGTACCGGGGGTCACTGAACATAGCGATTTTATCGAATTCTTGAAATATTTAGAAAAATAGCGTCACAGTGAACTTGGACTATCTAGATAGCAATGCATAGGAACCTTAAGTCTACTTGGCAACCAGAAGAGGCATCCTTAGTTTGATTTTAAGAAACAACCCAAATTACACTAAGGCGTTTACCTCGGTTCACTAACTCGGAGGATTTTCTAAAATATGTTTGAATTCTCAGAAAATAGGACTGTAAACCACATTATTCCCCCAGGGCGCCCAATAGTGGTAGTTAAAGCCTTTCACAGGTTCGATTTTGCCTTTTTAGAAAGATTTAAAAAATTCACCAAAAATACCTCAAGGGCGTGTACCGGGGTCACTAAACGTAGAGATTTTAAAGAATTGTTGAACTCTAAAGAAATATGTCGCCAAAAGGAAATTCGACTGTCTAGAAATCAATGCTTAGTAACTGTAAGTCTACTTGGGGTCAAGAAGAGGAATCCTTAGTTTGATTTTATGAAATCTCACAATTAATACGCAGGAGTGTACCCCGGGTGACTAACTCGGAGGATTTTGAAAATATGTCTTATTTGTCAAAAAATGGTACTGTAAAGCAAATTTCACCTCCAGGGTGCCTAATAGTGGAAACTAAAGTCTTCCACTGGTTCGATTTTCCCTTTTAGAATGGTTTCAAGTAATCATTAAAAATGTCTCACGGGAGTGTACCGGGGGTCAGTGAACATAGAGATTTTATCGAATTCTTGAAATCTTTAGAAAATAGTGTTACAATGAACTTGAACTATCTAGATAGCAATGCATAGGAACCTTAAGTCTACTTGGCAACCAGAAGAGGCATCCTTAGTTTGATTTAAAGAAATCACCAAAATTACACTCAGCTGTGCACCCCGGTTCATTAATTCGGAAGATTTTTTAAAATATGTTTGATTTCTCAGAAAATAGGACAGTAAAGCACATTAATCCCCCAGGGTGCCCAATAGTGGTAGTTAAACCCTTTCACAGGTTCGATTTTGCCATTTTAGAAAGGTTTAAAAAATTCACCAAATATGCCTCACGGGCGTGTACCAGGGATCATTAAACATAGAGACTTTAAAGAATTGTTGAACTCTAAATAAAAATGGTGTCAAAATAAAATTCAACTGTCCAGAAATCATTGCTTAGTAACCTTAAGTCTACTTGGGGTCAAGAAGAGGAATCCTTAATTTGATTTTATGAAATCTCACAATTAATACACAGGCGTGTACCCCGGGTCACTAACTCGGAGGATTTTGAAAATATGTTTTATTTGCCAAAATATGGTACTGTAAATCAAATTACACCTCCAGGGTGCCTAATAGTGGAAACTAAAGCCTTCCACAGGTTCGATTTTCCCTTTAATAATGGTTTCAAGTAATCACTAAAAATACCTCACGGGCGTGTACCGGGGGTCACTGAACATAGAGAATTTATCGAATGGTTGAAATCTTAAGAAAAATGGCGTCACACTGAACTTGGACCATCTAGATATCAATGCATAGGAACCTTTTGTCGACTTGACAACAAGAAGAGGAGTCTTTAGTTTTATTTTAAGAAATCACCAAAATTACACTCATTCGTGTACCCCGTTTCAATAACTCGGAATATTTTTTAAAATATGTTTGATTTCTCAGAAAATAGGACGGTAAAGCACATTATTCCCCCAGGGCGCCTAATAGTGGTAGTTAAACCCTTTCACAGGTTCGATTTTGCCATTTTAGAAAGGTTTCAAAAATTCACCAAATATGCCTCACGGGTGTGTACCGGGGGTCACTAAACATAGAGATTTTAAAGAATTGTTGAACTCTAAAGAAAATTGGCTTCAAAATAAAATTGATCAGTCTAGAAATCAAGGCTTAGTAACCTTAATTCTACTTGGGGTCAAGAAGAGGAATCCTTAGTTTGATTTTATGAAATATCACAATTAATACGCAGGAGTGTACCCCGGGTCACTAACTCGGAGGATTTTCAAAATATGTCTTATTTTTCAAAAAATGGTACTGTAAAGCACATTTCACCACCAAGTTGCCTAATAGTGGAAACTAAAGTCTCCCACAGGTTCGATTTTCCCTTTTAGAATGGTTTCAAGTAATCACTAAAAATGCCTCACAGGCGTGTACCGGGGGTCACTGAACATAGAGATTTTATCGAATTGTTGAAATCTTTAGAAAAATATCGTCACAGTGAACTTGGACTTTCTAGTCAGCAATGCATAGGAACCTTAAGTCTACTTTGCAACCAGAAGAGGCATCCTTAGTTTGATTTTAAGAAATCACCAAAATTACACTCAGGCGTGTACCCCGGTTCACTAACTCGGAGGATTTTCTAAAATATGTTTGATTTCTTAGAAAATAGGACGGTAAAGCACATTATTCCCCCAGGGCGCCCAATAGTGGTAGTTAAAGCCTTTCACAGGTTCGGTTTTTCCTTCTTAGAAAGATTTCAAAAATTCACCAAAATGCCTCACGGGCGTGTACCAGGGGTCATTAAACGTCGAGATTATAAAGAATTGTTGAACTCTAAAGAAAAATGGCGCCAAAAGGAAATTAGACTGTCTAGAAATAAATGCTTAGTAACCTTAAGTCTACTTGGGGTCAAGAAGACGAATCCTTAGTTTGATTTTAAGAAATCTCACAATTAGGCGTGTACCCCAGATCACTAATTCGGAGAATTTTGAAAATATGTTTTATTTGTCAAAAAATGGTACTGTAAAGCACAATTCACCTCGAGGGTGCCTAATAGTGGAAACTAAAGCCTTCCACAGGTTCCATTTTCCCTTTTAAATGGTTTCAAGTAATACTAAAAATGCCTCTTGGGCGTGTACCGGGGATCACTGAACATAGAGAATTTATCGAATTGTTGAAATCTTAAGAAAAATAGCGTCACAATAAACTTGGACGATCTAGATATCAATGCATAGGAACCTTAAGTCTACTTGGCAACCAGAAGAGGCATCCTTAGTTTGATTTTAGAAAATCACCAAAATTACACTCAGCCGTGTACCCCAGTTCACTAACTCAGAAGAGTTTTTAAAATATGTTTGATTTCTCTGAAAATAGGACTGTAAACCACATTATTCCCCCAGGACGCCCAATAGTGGTAGTTAAAGCCTTTCAGAGGTTCGATTTTGCCTTTTTCGAAAGATTTCAAAATTTCACCAAAAATGCCTCACGGGCGTGTACCGGTGGTCACTAAACATAGAGATTTTAAAGAAATGTTGAACTCCAAAGAAAAATGGCGCCAAAAGGAAATTCAACTGTCTAGAAACCAATGCTTAGTAGTCTACTTGGGGTCAAGAAGATGAATCCTTAGTTTGATTTTACGAAATCTCACAATTAATACACAGGCGTATACCCCGGGTCACTAACTCGGACGATTTTGAAAATATGTTTTTTTTATCAAAACATGGTACTGTAAAGCACATTTCACCTCCCGGGTGCCTAATAGTGGAAACTAAAGCCTTCCACGGCTTCGATTTTCCCTTTTAGAATGGTTTCAAGTAATCACTAAAAATGCCTCACGGGCGTGTACCGGGGGTCACTGAACGTAGATAAGTTATCGAATTGTTGAAATCTAAAGAAAAATAGCATCACAATGAACTTGGACCATCTAGATATCAATGCATAGGAACCTTTTGTCTACTTGGCAACAAGAAGAGGCATCCGTAGTTTGATTTTAAGAAATCACCAAAATTACACTCAGGCGTGTACCCCGGTTCACTAACTCGGAAGATTTTTTAAAATATGTTTGAGTTCTCAGAAAATAGGACTGTAAACCACATTATTCCCCCAAGGCGCCCAATAGTGGTAGTTAAAGCCTTTCACAGGTTCGATTTTGCCATTTTAGAAAGGTTTCAAAAATTCACCAAAATGCCTCACGGGAGTGTACCGGGGGTCATTAAACGTAGAGATTTTAAAGAATTGTTGAACACTAAAGAAAAATGGCGCCAAAAGGAAATTCGACTGCCTAGAAATCAATGCTTAGTAACCTTAAGTCTACTTGGGGTCAAGAAGAGGAATCCTTAGTTCAATTTTAAGAAATCTGACAATTAATACACAGGCGTGTACCCCGGGTCACTAACTCGGAGGATTTTGAAAATATGTCTTATTTGTCGAAAAATGGTACTGTAAAGCACATTTCACCACCAAGTTGCCTAATAGTGGAAACTAAAGTCTCCCACAGGTTCGATTTTCCCTTTTAGAATGGTTTCAAGTAAACACTAAAAATGCCTCACGGGCGTGTACCGGGGGTCACTGAACATAGAGATTTTATCGAATTGTTGAAATCTATAGAAAAATATTGTCACAGTGAACTTGGACTTTCTAATCAGCAATGCATAGGAACCTTAAGTCTACTTTGCAACCAGAAGAGGCATCCTTAGTTTGATTTTAAGAAATCACCAAAATTACACTCAGGCGTGTACCCCGGTTCATTAACTCGGAAGATTTTTTAAAATATGTTTGAGTTCTCAGAAAATAGGACTGTAAACCACATTATTCCCCCAAGGAGCCCAATAGTGGTAGTTAAAGCCTTTCACAGGTTCGATTTTGCCATTTTAGAAAGGTTTCAAAAATTCACCAAAATGCCTCACGGGCGTGTACCGGGGGTCATTAAACGTAGAGATTTTAAAGAATTGTTGAACACTAAAGAAAAATGGCGCCAAAAGGAAATTCAACTGCCTAGAAATCAATGCTTAGTAACCTTAAGTCTACTTGGGGTCAAGAAGAGGAATCCTTAGTTCAATTTTAAGAAATCTCACAATTAATACACAGGCGTGTACCCCGGGTCACTAACTCGGAGGATTTTGAAAATATGTCTTATTTGTCGAAAAATGGTACTGTAAAGCACATTTCACCACCAAGTTGCCTAATAGTGGAAACTAAAGTCTCCCACAGGTTCGATTTTCCCTTTTAGAATGGTTTCAAGTAAACACTAAAAATGCCTCACGGGCGTGTACCGGGGGTCACTGAACATAGAGATTTTATCGAATTGTTGAAATCTATAGAAAAATATTGTCACAGTGAACTTGGACTTTCTAATCAGCAATGCATAGGAACCTTAAGTCTACTTTGCAACCAGAAGAGGCATCCTTAGTTTGATTTTAAGAAATCACCAAAATTACACTCAGGCGTGTACCCCGGTTCACTAACTCGGAAGATTTTTTAAAATATGTTTGAGTTCTCAGAAAATAGGACTGTAAACCACATTATTCCCCCAAGGCGCCCAATAGTGGTAGTTAAAGCCTTTCACAGGTTCGATTTTGCCATTTTAGAAAGGTTTCAAAAATTCACCAAAATGCCTCACGGGAGTGTACCGGGGGTCATTAAACGTAGAGATTTTAAAGAATTGTTGAACACTAAAGAAAAATGGCGCCAAAAGGAAATTCGACTGCCTAGAAATCAATGCTTAGTAACCTTAAGTCTACTTGGGGTCAAGAAGAGGAATCCTTAGTTCAATTTTAAGAAATCTCACAATTAATACACAGGCGTGTACCCCGGGTCACTAACTCGGAGGATTTTGAAAATATGTCTTATTTGTCGAAAAATGGTACTGTAAAGCACATTTCACCACCAAGTTGCCTAATAGTGGAAACTAAAGTCTCCCACAGGTTCGATTTTCCCTTTTAGAATGGTTTCAAGTAAACACTAAAAATGCCTCACGGGCGTGTACCGGGGGTCACTGAACATAGAGATTTTATCGAATTGTTGAAATCTTTAGAAAAATATTGTCACAGTGAACTTGGACTTTCTAATCAGCAATGCATAGGAACCTTAAGTCTACTTTGCAACCAGAAGAGGCATCCTTAGTTTGATTTTAAGAAATCACCAAAATTACACTCAGGCGTGTACCCCGGTTCACTAAGTCGGAGGATTTTCTAATATATGTTTGATTTCTTAGAAAATAGGACGGTAAGCACATTATTCCCCCAGGGCGCCCAATAGTGGTAGTTAAAGCCTTTCACAGGTTCGGTTTTTCCTTCTTAGAAAGATTTCAAAAATTCACCAAAATGCCTCACGGGCGTGTACCAGGGGTCATTAAACGTCGAGATTATAAAGAATTGTTGAACTCTTAAGAAAAATGGCGCCAAAAGGAAATTAGACTGTCCAGAAATCAATGCTTAGTAACCTTAAGTCTACTTGGGGTCAAGAAGAGGAATCCTTAGTTTGATTTTAAGAAATCTCACAATTAGGCGTGTACCCCAGATCACTAATTCGGAGAATTTTGAAAATATGTTTTATTTGTCAAAAAATGGTACTGTAAAGCACAATTAACCTCGAGGGTGCCTAATAGTGGAAACTAAAGCCTTTCACAGGTTCCATTTTCCCTTTTAAATGGTTTCAAGTAATACTAAAAATGCCTCTTGGGCGTGTACCGGGGGTCACTGAACATAGAGAATTTATCGAATTGTTGAAATCTTAAGAAAAATAGCGTCACAATAAACTTGGACCATCTAGATATCAATGCATAGGAACCTTAAGTCTACTTGGAAACCAGAAGAGGCATCCTTAGTTTGATTTTAAAAAATCACCAAAATTACACTCAGCCGTGTACACCAGTTCTCTAACTCAGAAGAGTTTTTAAAATATGTTTGATTTCTCTGAAAATAGGACTGTAAACCACATTATTCCCCCAGGACGCCCAATAGTGGTAGTTAAAGCCTTTCACAGGTTCGATTTTGCCTTTTTCGAAAGATTTCAAAATTTCACCAAAAATGCCTCACGGGCGTGTACCGGTGGTCACTAAACATAGAGATTTTAAAGAATTGTTGAACACTAAAGAAAAATGGCGCCAAAAGGAAATTCGACTGTCTAGAAACCAATGCTTAGTAGTCTACTTGAGGTCAAGAAGATGAATCCTTAGTTTGATTTTACGAAATCTCACAATTAATACACAGGCGTGTACCCCGGGTCACTAACTCGGACGATTTTGAAAATATGTTTTTTTTGTCAAAACATGGTACTGTAAAGCACATTTCACCTCCCGGGTGCCTAATAGTGGAAACTAAAGCCTTCCACAGGTTCGATTTTCCCTTTTAGAATGGTTTCAAGTAATCACTCAAAATGCCTCACAGGTGTGTACCGGGGGTCACTGAACGTAGATAAGTTATCGAATGGTTGAAATCTTAAGAAAAATAGCGTCACAATGAACTTGGACCTTCTAGATAACAATGCATAGGAACCTTTTGTCTACTTGGAAACAAGAAGAGGCATCCTTAGTTTGATTTTAAGAAATCACCAAAATTACACTCAGTCGTGTACCCCGGTTCACTAACTCGGAAGATTTTTTAAAATATGTTTGAGTTCTCAGAAAATAGGACTGTAAACCACATTATTCCCCCAAGGCGCCCAATAGTGGTAGTTAAAGCCTTTCACAGGTTCGATTTTGCCATTTTAGAAAGGTTTCAAAAATTCACCAAAATGCCTCACGGGCGTGTACCGGGGGTCATTGAACGTAGAGATTTTAAAGAATTGTTGAACACTAAAGAAAAATGGCGCCCAAAGGAAATTCGACTGCCTAGAAATCAATGCTTAGTAACCTTAAGTCTACTTGGGGTCAAGAAGAGGAATCCTTAGTTCAATTTTAAGAAATCTCACAATTAATACACAGGCGTGTACCCCGGGTCACTAATTCGGAGGATTTTGAAAATATGTCTTATTTGTCGAAAACTGGTACTGTAAAGCATATTTCACATCCATGGTGCCTAATAAAGGAAACTAAAGCCTTCTACAGGTTCGATTTTCCCTTTTAGAATGGTTTCAAGTAATCACTAAAAATGATTCACGGGTGTGTACCGGGGGTCACTCAACATATAGATTTTATTGAATTGTTGAAATCTTTAGAAAAATAGCATCACAATGAACTTGGACTATCTAGATAGCAAATGCATATGAACCTTAAGTCTACTTGACAACTAGAAGAGGCATCCTTTGTTTCATTTTAAGAAATCACCAAAATTACACTCAGGCGTAAGGATTTTCTAAAATATGTTTGATTTCTCAGAAAATAGGACTGTAAAGCACATTATTCCCCCAAGGAGCTCAATAGTGGTAGTTAAAGCCTTTCACAGGTTCGATCTTGTCTTTTTTGAACGATTTCAAAAATTTACCAAAAAAATTCTCACGGGCGTGTACCGGGGGTCACGAAACGTAGAGATTTTAAAGAATTGTTGAGCTCTAAAGAAACATGGCGCCAAAAGGAAATTCAAGTGTCTAGAAATCAATGCTTAGTAACCTTACGTCTACTTTGGGTCAAGAAGAGGAATCCTTAGTTTGATTTTAAGAAATCTCACAATTAATACACAGGCGTGTACCCCGGGTCACTAACTTGGAGGATTTTGAAAATATGTTTTATTTGTCAAAAAATGGTACTGTAAAGTGCATTTCACCTCCAGGGTGCCTAATAGTTGAAACTAAAGCCTTCCACAGGTTCAATTTTCCCTTTTAGAATTGTTTCAATTAATCATTAAAAATGCCTCACAGGCGTGTACCGGGGGTCACTGAACAGAAAGAATTTATCGAATTTTTGAAATCGTAAGAAAAATAGCGTCAAAATGAACTTGGACCATCTATATATCAATGCATAAGAACCTTTTGTCTACTTGGCAACCAGAAGAGGCATCCTTAAATTTATTTTAAAAAATCACAAAAATCACACTCAGTCGTGTACCCCGGTTCACTAAGTCGGAAGATTTTTTAAAATATGTTTGATTTCTCAGAAAATAGGACTGTAAAGCACATTATTCCCCCAAGGCGCCCAATAGTGGTAGTTAAACCCTTTCACAGGTTCGATTTTGCCTTTTTAGAATGGTTTCAAAAATTCACCAAATATGCCTCACGGGCGTTTACCGGGGGTCACTAAACATAGAGATTTTAAAGAATTGTTGAACTCTAAAGAAAAAATGGCGTCAAAATAAAATTCAACTGTCTTGAAATCAATGCTTAGTAACCTAAAGTCTACTTGGGGTCAAGAAGAGGAATCCTTTGTTTGATTTTATGAAATCTCACAATTAATACACAGGAGTGTACCCCGGGTCATTAATTCGGAGGATTTTGAAAATATGTCTTATTTTTCAAAAAATGGTACTGTAAAGCAAATTTCACCTCCAGGGTGCCTAATAGTGAAAACTAAAGTCTTCCACAGGTTCGATTTTCCATTTTAGAATAGTATTAAGTAATCACAGAAAATGCCTCACGGACGTGTACCGGGGGTCAGTGAACATAGAGATTTTATCGAATTCTTGAAATATTTAGAAAAATAGCGTCAGAGTGAACTTGGACTATCCAGATAGCAATGCATAGGAACCTTAAATCTACTTGGCAACCAGAAGATGCATCCTTAGTTTGATTTTTAGAAATCACCAAAATTACACTCAAGCGTGTACCCCGGTTCACTAACTCGGAGGATTTTAAAAAATATTTTTGATTTCTCAGAAAATAGGACTGTAAAGCACATTATTCCCCCAAGGTGCCCAATAGTGGTAGTTAAACCCTTTCACAGGTTCGATTTTGCCTTTTTCGAAAGATTTCAAAAATTTACCAAAAATGCCTCATGGGCGTGTACCGGGGGGTCACTAAAGAATTGTTGAACTCTAAAGAAAAATGGCGCTAAAAGGAAATTCGATTGTCTAGAAATCAATGCTTAGTAACCTTAAGTCTACTTGGGGTCAAGAAGAGGAATCCTTAGTTTGAATTTATGAAATCTCACAATTAATACACCGGCGTGTACCCCGGGTCACTAACTCGGAGGATTTTGAAAATATGTTTTATTTGTCAAAAAATGGTACTGTAAATCACATTTCACCTCCAGGGTGCCTAATAGTGGAAACTAAAGCCTTCTACAGGTTCGATTTTCCCTTTAAGAATGGTTTCAAGTAATCACTAAAAATACCTCACGGGCGTCTACCGGGGGTCACTGAACATAGAGAATTTATCGAATGGTTGAAATCTTAAGAAAAATAGCGTCACACTGAACTTGGACCATCTAGATATCAATGCCTAGGAACCTTTTGTCTATTTGGCAACCAGAAGAGGCATCCTTAGTTTTATTTTAAGAAATCACCAAAATTACACTCATTCGTGTACCCCGGCTCACTAACTCGGAATATTTTTTAAAATATGTTTGATTTCTCAGAAAATAGGACGGTAAAGCACATTATTCCCCCAGGGCGCCAAATAGTGGTAGTTAAACCCTTTCACAGGTTCGATTTTGCCATTTTAGAAAGGTTTCAAAAATCCACCAAATATGCCTCACGGGCGTGTACCAGGGGTCACTAAACATAGAGATTTTAAAGAATTGTTGAACTCTAAAGAAAAATGGCGTCAAAATAAAATTTAACTGTCTAGAAATCAATGCTTAGTAACATTAAGTCTACTTGGGGTCAAGAAGAGGAATATTTAGTTTGATTTTATGAAATCTCACAATTAATACACAGGCGTGTACCCCGGGTCACTAACTCGGAGGATTTTGAAAATATGTTTTATTTGTCAAAAAATGGTACTGTAAATCACATTTCACCTCCAGGGTGCCTAATAGTGGAAACTAAAGCCTTCCACAGGTTCGATTTTCCCTTTAAGAATGGTTTCAAGTAATCAATAAAAATACCTCACGGGCGTGTACCGGGGGTCACTGAACATAGAGAATTTATCGAATGGTTGAAATCTTAAGAAAAATAGCGTCACACTGAACTTGGACCATCTATATATCAATGCATAGGAACCTTTTGTCGACTTGGCAACAAGAAGAGGAGTCCTTAGTTTTATTTTAAGAAATCACCAAAATTACACTCATTCGTGTACCCCGGTTCACTAACTCGGAATAATTTTTAAAATATGTTTGATTTCTCAGAAAATAGGACGGTAAAGCACATTATTCCCCCAGGGCGCCTAATAGTGGTAGTTAAACCCTTTCACAGGTTCGATTTTGCCATTTTAGAAAGGTTTAAAAATTCACCAAATATGCCTCACGGGTGTGTACCGGGGGTCACAATTAATATACAGGCGTGTACCCCGGGTCACTAATTCGGCGGATTTTGAAAATATGATTTATTTGTCAAAAAATGGTACTGTGAAGCACATTTCACCTCCAGGGTGCCTTATAGTGGAAACTAAAGCCTTCCACAGGTTCGATTTTCCCTTCTAGAATGGTTTCAAGTAATCACTAAAAATGCCTCACGGGCGTGTACCGGGGGTCACTGAACATAGAGATTTTATTGAATTGTTGAAATCTTTAGAAAAATAGCGTCACAGTGAACTTGGACTATCTAGATAGCAATGCATAGGAAACTTAATTCTATTTGACAACTAGAAGAGGCATCCTTAGTTTCATTTTAAGAAATCACCAAAATTACACTCAGGCGTGTACCCCGGTTCACAAACTCGGAGGATTTTCTAAAATATGTTTGATTTCTCATAAAATAGGATTGTAAAGCACATTATTCCCCCAGGGCGCTCAATAGTGGTAGTTAAAGCCTTTCACAGGTTCGATTTTGCTTTTCAAAAAGATTTCAAAAATTTAACAAAAAAGCCTCACGGGCGTGTACCGGGGGTAACTAAACGTGGAGATTTTAAAGAATTGTTGAGCTCTAAACAAAAATGGCGCCAAAAAGAAATTCGACTGTCTAGAAATCAATGCTTAGTAACCTTAAGTCTACTTGGGGTCAAGAAGAGGAATCCGTAGATTGATTTTAAGAAATCTCACAATTAATACACAGGCGTGTACCCCGGGTCGCTAACTTGGAGGATTTTGAAAATATGTTTTATTTGTCAAAAAATGTTACTGTAAAGCACATTTCACCTCCAGGGTGCCTAATACTGGAAACTAAAGCCTTCCACAGGTTCGATTTTCCCTTTTAGACTGGTTTCAAGTAATCACTAAAAATTCCTCACGGGCGTGTACCGGGGTCACTGAACATAGAGAATTTATCGAATTGTTGAAATCTTAAGAAAAATAGCGTCACAATGAACTTAGACCATCTAGATATCAATGCATAGGAACCTTATGTCTACTTGGCAACCAGAAGAGGCATCCATAGTTTTATTTTAAGAAATCACCAAAATTACACTCAGTCGTGTACCTCGGTTTACTAACTCGGAAGCTTCTTTAATATATGTTTGATTTTTCAGAAAATAGGACTGTAAAGCACATTAATCCCCCAGGGCGCCTAATAGTGGTAGTTAAACCCTTTCACAGGTTCGATTTTGCCTTTTTAGAAAGGTTTCAAAAATTCACCCGGAAAATCAACCCCTCCCCATCCCATTCACACGCCATTCACCAAGCAAAAAGGAAAGGAAAAGAAAGAGAGAAAGTCTCCCCGTTTTTCCCCTGCACACCCTCACGAAAAATATGATCGCCGGAGATCTAACCGTTGGATCATCTTCAAATTTGGACAGCATGTTTGTAACGTCTAGGCTTTCATTTTGACCGGATCGATTTTGTATCCAAGCTTTAAATCACCGGAAATATGGGTCAGAACGCCACTGACTGTTTTAGAGTACCCTAAAATTATTTAAAAGGGGAATACCTTGTTCAATGGAGGTGAAGTCTTCAAGGGAGAAGAAAGTTTTGATGATCCGCACGTTTTCTAGGCTATCATATTATTTTTTTCGGCACTCCTCTCGAAGATCGAGGTAACTAGCGTTTTTCTAGTTCGATAGGGAATAGATTTTGAACTTAGGTAGTTAGAATCGCGTTAGAGAACCTAGATTCATGTTAGGTGGAACTTGGATGATTGTGTGATTATGTTTTAGTGTAGTATCATGATTAGGAAGGTTGTGTTGTGGTATTTCCATGTGTGAACGTGTGGTTATGTTCATGTTGTTAGTTCTTGTTAGTCGGTTTGTCAAGTTTGATGTTTTGTTGTTATGTTGATTTGAGTAACTTGATTAACTGTTGAAGTTTGAGTTTTGGTTGTTGGTGATGCTTAGTATCATACTAGGGTGTTTGTTTTGGTTGAGTTGGATGTGATTTGGTGTTGGTTTGGGTTCTTGAGACTTGATGTATGTTTGATGAACGAAGCGAGTGCGTACCTGCACAGCCCGCAAGCCACGAGCAGTGGCAGCTCGCGACTCGCGACCAAGGCCTGTCCTCATGGTTGCGTTTGTTGTTGAATTTTCCCTTTGATCTTACAACATGTTTATATGTTGGGTGTTGGGTTTATGCATGTATGTTAAGCATGTTTGAGTACGTTGAGTTGGTTTAAGTTGTTATATTAAGGGATTGTACCCTAGTTGGTTGGGTAGTTTTGGTTGTTGCTCGGTTTGTTGGTGTTGTGGGCCTATACTTTGAGTTGTGGGACTATACTTTGAGTTGTCGACGTCGAAATGCTTGGGGGAGGATAATACTGTCCTTAGCATCTCTTCGCCAAGAGTTATGTACGGGGAATATTGTGACTTAGTAATAATTACCCAAACTCAAATAACGTTTTTGTGTTATATGCCTCAACATGTATGTTTTGATGTGTTATGGAATGGATTTGGTGTATACCTTGGCGTGTATACGTATGTTAGTTGTTTGAGTTGCTTTGTATACCTTGTCGTGTATACTCGTGTATGGATGTTGATTGGATTCCTTTGTATGCCTTGTCGTGTATACATTGCTCTTTGTGTTTTATTGATCCTATGGGCGGTATGGTCCTAGGAATTTGTGTTTGTTTTATCCTATGGGCGGCATGATCCTAGGAATTTGCTTGTTTGTTTTCCTAAGGGCGGTATGGTCCCAGGAATTTGTTTGTATCCTGAGGGCGGTATGGTCCTAGGATTTGGTTACTTAACCATGGGCGGTATGGTCCATTGGTTCACTCACGAGCGGTATGGTTCGTTGAGTATGCCATTCGGCAGGGCGGTATGGTCCTCGAATGTGCATTGCTATTCGGCAGGGCGGTATGGTCCTCGAATATGCATAGTAGTCCTCGGGCGGTATGGTCCAATGAGTTTACTCACAGGCGGTATGATCTGTTGTCTTTGAATTGATGTGTACTTGATTGTATGTGCGATATTTTGGTTTTGGGTACCTAGTTTTCTCTTTATGCATGGTTAGTGCTTATGTTTTATTGTAGCATGTTTTACATGTTTTGGTTATGTTACTTGTGGTGTTTTCATTGGCGTGTTTCTAATTTCTGTAAGTTTATTTTTTGTTTCTGTTTGTACTAGGAGAACTGCTAGTTACTCCCCACTGATTGTGGAAGTTGTTGATTTATTATGCAGATGACAATGCTGTTTAGGATTGTTACGTTTTGTCTACTTGGCAACCAGAAGAGGCATCCTTAGTTTTATTTTAAGAAATCACCAAAATTACACTCAGTCGTGTACCCCGGTTCACTAACTCGGAAGATTTTTTAAAATATGTTTGATTTCTCAGAAAATAGGACGGTAAAGCACATTATTCCCCCAGGGCGCCCAATAGTGGTAGTTAAACCCTTTCACAGGTTCGATTTTGCCATTTTAGAAAGGTTTCAAAAATCCACCAAATATGCCTCACGGGCATGTACCAGGGGTCACTAAACATAGAGATTTTAAAGAATTGTTGAACTCTAAAGAAAAATGGCGTCAAAATAAAATTCAACTGTCTAGAAATCAATGCTTAGTAACATTAAGTCTACTTGGGGTCAAGAAGAGGAATATTTAGTTTGATTTTATGAAATCTCACAATTAATACACAGGCGTGTACCCCGGGTCACTAACTCGGAGGATTTTGAAAATAAGTCTTATTTGTCAAAAAATGGTACTGTAAATCACATTTCACCTCTAGGGTGCCTAATAGTGGAAACTAAAGCCTTCCACAGGTTCGATTTTCCCTTTAAGAATGGTTTCAAGTAATCACTAAAAATACCTCACGGGCGTGTACCGGGGGTCACTGAACATAGAGAATTTATCGAATGGTTGAAATCTTTAGAAAAATAGCGTCACAGTGAGCTTGGACTATCTAGATAGCAATGCATAGGAACCTTTTGTCGACTTGGCAACCAGAAGAGGCATCCTTAGTTTGATTTTAAGAAATCACCAAAATTACACTCAGGCGTGTACCCCGGTTCACTAACTCGGAGGATTTTCAAAAATATGTTTGATTTCTCAGAAAATACGACTGTAAAGAACATTATTCCCCCAAGGTGCCCAATAGTGGTAGTTAAACCCTTTCACAGGTTCGATTTTGCCTTTTTCGAAAGATTTCAAAAATTTACCAAAAATGCCTCACGGGCGTGTACGGTGGGGTCACTAAACGTAGAGATTTTATAGAATTGTTGAACTCTAAAGAAAAATAGCGCCAAAAGGAAATTCGATTGTCTAGAAATCAATGCTTAGTAACCTTAAGTCTACTTGGGGTCAAGAAGATGAATCCTTAGTTTGATTTTACGAAATATCACAATTAATACACAGGCGTGTACCCCGGGTCACTAACTCGAAGGAATTTGAAAATTTGTTTTATTTGTCAAAAATGGTACTGGAAAGCACATTTCACCTCCATGGTGCCTAATAGTGGAAACTAAAGCCTTCCACAGGTTCGATTTTCCCTTTTAGACTGGTTTCAAGTAATCACTAAAAACGCCTCACGGGCGTGTACCGGGGTCACTGAACATAGAGAATTTATCGAATTGTTGAAATCTTAAGAAAAATAGCGTCACAATGAACTTAGACCATCTAGATATCAATGCATAGGAACCTTATGTCTACTTGGCAACCAGAAGAGGCATCCTTAGTTTTATTTTAAGAAAGCACCAAAATTACACTCAGTCGTGTACCCCGGTTCAATAACTCGGAAGCTTTTTTAATATATGTTTGATTTCTCAGAAAATAGGACTGTAAAACACATTATTCCCCCAGGGCGCCTAATAGTGGTAGTTAAACCCTTTCACAGGTTCTATTTTGCCTTTTTAGAAAGGTTTCAAAAATTCACCAAGAAAATCAACCCCTCCCCATCCCATTCACACGCCATTCACCAAGCAAAAAGGAAAGGAAAAGAAAGAGAGAAAGTCTCCCCGATTTTCCCCTCCATACCCTCACGAAAATAAAGATTGCCGGAGATCTAACCGTTGGATCATCTTCAAATTTGGACAGCATGTTTGTAACGTCTAGGCTTTCATTTTGACCGAATCGATTTTGTATGCAAGATTTAAATCACCGGAAATATGGGTCAGAACGCCACTGACTGTTTTAGAGTACCCTAAAATTGTTTAAAAGGGGAATACCTTGTTCAATGGAGGTGAAGTCTTCAAGGGAGAAGAAAGTTTTGATGATCCGCACGTTTTCTAGGCTATCATATTATGATTTTCGGCACTCCTCTCGAAGATCGAGGTAACTAGCGTTTTTCTAGTTCGATAGGGAATAGATTTTGAACTTAGGTAGTTAGAATCGCGTTAGAGAACCTAGATTCATGTTAGGTGGAACTTGGATGATTGTGTGATTATGGTTTAGTGTAGTATCATGATTAGGAAGGTTGTGTTGTGGTATTTCCATGTGTGAACGTGTGGTTATGTTCATGTTGTTAGTTCTTATTAGTTGGTTTGTAAAGTTTGATGTTTTGTTGTTATGTTGATTGGAGTAACTTGATTAACTGTTGGAGTTTGAGTTTTGGTTGTTGGTGATGCTTAGTATCATACTAGGATGTTTGTTTGGGTTGAGTTGGATGTGATTTGGTGTTGGTTTGGGTGCTTGAGACTTGATGTATGTTTGATGAACGAAGCGAGTGCGTACGTGCACAGCCCGCAAGCCACGAGCAGTGGCAGCTCGCGACTCGCGACCTTTGTCGCACTTCGCGACTAAGGCCTGTCCTCTTGGTTGCGTTTGTTGTTGAATTTTCCCTTTGATCTTACAACATGTTTATATGTTGGGTGTTGGGTTCATGCATGTATGTTAAGCATGTTTGAGTACGTTGAGTTGGTTTAAGTTGTTATATTAAGGGATTGTACCCTAGTTGGTTGGGTAGTTTTGGTTGTTGCTCGGTTTGTTGGTGTTGTGGGCCTATACTTTGAGTTGTGGGCCTATACTTTGAGTTGTCGACGTCGAAATGCTTGGGGGAGGATAATATTGTCCTTAGCATCTCTTCGCAAAGAGTTATGTACGGGGAATATTGTGACTTAGTAATAATTACCCAAACTCAGATAACGTTTTTGTGTTATATGCCTCAACATGTATGTTTTGATGTCTTATAGAATGGATTTGGTGTATACCTTGGCGTGTATACGTATGTTGGTTGTTTGAGTTGCTTTGAATACCTTGTCGTGTATACTCGTGTATGGATGTTGATTGGATTCCTTTGTATGCCTTGTCGTGTATACATTGCTCTTTGTGTTTGATTGATCCTATGGGCGGTATGGTCCTAGGAATTTGTGTTTGTTTCATCCTATGGGCGGCATGGTCCTAGGAATTTGCTTGTTTGTTTTCCTGAGGGCGTATGGTCCCAGGAATTTGTTTGTATCCTGAGGGCGGTATGGTCCTAGGATTTGGTTACTTAACCATGGGCGGTATGGTCCATTGGTTCACTCACGAGCGGTATGGTTCGTTGAGTATCCCATTCGGCAAAGCGGTATGGTCCTCGAATGTGCATTGCTATTCGGCAGGGCGGTATGGTCCTCGAATATGCATAGTAGTCCTCGGGCAGTATGGTCCAATGAGTCTACTCACAGGCGGTATGGTCTGTTGTCTTTGAATTGATGTGTACTTGATTGTATGTGCGATATTTTGGTTTTGGGTACCTAACTTTCTCTTTATGCATGGTTAGTGCTTATGTTTTATTGTAGCATGTTTTACATGTTTTGGTTATGTTACTTGTGGTGTTTTCATTGACGTGTTTCTAATTACTTTAAGTTTATTATTTGTTCCTGTTTGTACTAGGAGAACTGCTAGTTACTCCCCACTGATTGTGGAAGTTGTTGATTTATTATGCAGAGGATGATGCTGTTTAGGATTGTTACGGTTTGTCTACTTGGCAACCAGAAGAGGCATCCTTAGTTTTATTTTAAGAAATCACCAAAATTACACTCAGTCGTGTACCCCGGTTCACTGTCTCGGAAGATTTTTTAAAATATGTTTGATTTCTCAGAAAATAGGACGGTAAAGCACATTATTCCCCCAGGGCGCCCAATAGTGGTAGTTAAACCCTTTCACAGGTTTGATTTTTCCATTTTAGAAAGGTTTAAAAAATCCACCAAATATGCCTCACGGGCGTGTACCGGGGGTCACTAAACATAGAGATTTTAAAGAATTGTTGAACTCTAAAGAAAAATGGCGTCAAAATAAAATTCAACTGTCTAGAAATCAATGCTTAGTAACATTAAATCTACTTGGGGTCAAGATGAGGAATCCTTAGTTTGATTTTATGAAATCTCACAATTAATACACAGGCGTGTACCCCGGGTCAATAACTCGGAGGATTTTGAAAATATGTCTTATTTGTCAAAAAATGGTACTGTAAAGGACATTTCACCTCCAGGCTGCCTAATAGTGGAAACTAAAGTCTTCCACAAGTTTGATTTTCCCTTTTAGAATGGTTTCAAGTAATCACTAAAAATGCCTCACGGGCGTGTATCGGGGATCACTAAACATAGAGATTTGATCGAATTGTTGAAATCTTTAGAAAAATAGCGTCACCGTGAGCTTGGACTATGTAGATAGCAATGCATAGGCACCTTAAGTCTACTTGGCAACCAGAAGAGGCATCTTTAGTTTAATTTTAAGAAATCACCAAAATTACACTCAGGCGTGTACCCCGGCTCACTAACTCGGAGGATTTTCAAAAATATGTTTGATTTCTCAGAAAATAGGACTGTAAAGCACATTATTCCCCCAAGGTGCCCAATAGTGGTAGTTAAACCCTTTCACAGGTTCGATTTTGCCTTTTTAGAAAGGTTTCAAAAATTCACCAAGAAAATTAACCCCTCCCCATCCCATTCACACGCCATTCACCAAGCAAAAAGGAAAGGAAAAGAAAGAGAGAAAGTCTCCCCGTTTTTCCCCTCCAAACCCTCACGAAAATGAAGATCGCCGGAGATCTAACCGTGGGATCATCTTCAAATTTAGACAGCATGTTTGTTACGTCTAGGCTTTCATTTTGACCGGATCGATTTTGTATCCAAGCTTTAAAACGAAATATGGGTCAGAACGCCACTGACTGTTTTAGAGTACCCTAAAATTGTTTAAAAGGGGAATACCTTGTTCAATAGAGGTGAGGTCTTCAAGGGAGAAGAAGGTTTTGATGATCCGCACGTTTTCTAGGATATCATACTATGATTTTCGGCACTCCTCTCGAAGATCGAGGTAACTAGCGTTTTTCTAGTTCGATAGTTAATAGATTTTGAACTTAAGTAGTTAGAATCGCGTTAGAGAACCTAGATTCATGTTAGGTGGAACTTGGATGATTGTGTGATTATTGTTTAGTGTAGTATCATGATTAGGAAGGTTGTGTTGTGGTATTTACATGTGTGAACGTGTGCTTATGTTCATGTTGTTAGTTCTTATTAGTCGGTTTGTCAAGTTTGATGTTTTGTTGTTATGTTGATTGGAGTAACTTGATTAACTGTTGGAGTTTGAGTTTTGGTTGTTGGTGATGCTTAGTATCATACTAGGATGTTTGTTTGGGTTGAGTTGGATGTGATTTGGTGTTGGTTTGGGTGCTTTAGACTTGATGTATGTTTGATGAACGAAGCGAGTGCGTACGTGCACAGCCCGCAAGCCACGAGCAGTGGCAGCTCGCGACTCGCGACCTCTGTCGCACCTCGCGACCAAGGCCTGTCCTCTTGGTTGCGTTTGTTGTTGAATTTTCCCTTTGATTTTACAACATGTTTATATGTTATGCATGTATGTTAAGCATGTTTGAGTACGTTGAGTTGGTTAAAGTTGTTATATTAAGGGATTGTACCCTAGTTGGTTGGGTAGTTTTGGTTGTTGCTCGGTTTGTTGGTGTTGTGGGCCTATACTTTGAGTTGTCGACGTCGAAATGCTTGGGGGAGGATAATACTGCCCTTAGCATCTCTTCGCCAAGAGTTATGTACGGGGAATATTGTGACTTAGTAATAATTACCCAAACTCAGATAACGTTTTTGTGTTATATGCCTCAACATGTATGTTTTGATGTCTTATGGAATGGATTTGGTGTGTACCTTGCCGTGTATTCGTATGTTGGTTGTTTGAGTTGCTTTGTATACCTTGTCGTGTATACTCGTTTATGGATGTTGATTGGATTCCTTTATATGCCTTGTCGTGTATACATTGCTCTTTGTGTCTGATTGATCCTATGGGCGGTATGGTCCTAAGAATTTGTGTTTGTTTGATCCTATGGGCGGTTGTTTGTTTTCCTGAGGGCGTATGGTCCCAGGAATTTGTTTGTATCCTGAGGGCGGTATGGTCCTAGGATTTGGTTACTTAACCATGGGCGGTATGGTCCATTGGTTCACTCACGAGCGGTATGGTTCGTTGAGTATGCCATTCGGCAGGGCGGTATGGTCCTCGAATGTGCATTGCTATTCGGTAGGGTGGTATGGTCCTCGAATATGCATAGTAGTCCTCGGGCGGTATGGTCCAATGAGTCTACTCACAAGCGGTATGGTCTGTTGTCTTTGAATTGATGTGTACTTGATTGTATGTGCGATATTTTGGTTTTGGGTACCTATATTTGTCTTTATGCATGGTTAGTGCTTATGTTTTATTGTAGCATGTTTTACATGTTTTGGTTATGCAACTTGTGGTGTTTTCAATGGCGTGTTTCTAATTTCTTTAAGTTTATTATTTGTTCCTGTTTGTACTAGGAGAACTGCTAGTTACTCCCCACTGATTGTGGAAGTTGTTGATTTATTATGCAGATGACGATGCTGTTTAGGATTGTTACGGTTTGTCTACTTGGCAACCAGAAGAGGCATCCTTAGTTTTATTTTAAGAAATCACCAAAATTACGCTCAGTCGTGTACCCCGGTTCACTAACTCGGAAGATTTTTTAATATATGTTTGATTTCTAAGAAAATAGGACGGTAAAGCACATTATTCCCCCAGGGCGCCCACTAGTGGTAGTTAAACCCTTTCACAGGTTCGATTTTTTCATTTTAGAAAGGTTTCAAAAATCCACCAAATATGCCTCACGGGCGTGTACCGGGGGTCACTAAACATAGAGATTTTAAATAATTGTTGAACTCTAAAGAAAAATGGCGTCAAAATAAAATTCAACTGTCTAGAAATCAATGCTTAGTAACATTAAGTCTACTTGGGGTCAAGAAGAGGAATCCTTAGTTTGATTTTATGAAATCTCACAATTAATACACAGGCGTGTACCCCGGGTCAATAACTCGGAGGATTTTGAAAATATGTCTTATTTGTCAAAAAATGGTACTGTAAAGCACATTTCACCTCCAGGCTGCCTAATAGTGGAAACTAAAGTCTTCCACAAGTTTGATTTTCCCTTTTAGAATGGTTTCAAGTAATCACTAAATATGCCTCACGGGCGTGTACCGGGGGTCACTAAACATAGAGATTTGATCGAATTGTTGAAATCTTTAGAAAAATAGCGTCACAGTGAGCTTGGACTATGTAGATAGCAATGCATAGGCACCTTAAGTCTACTTGGCAACCAGAAGAGGCATCTTTAGTTTAATTTTAAAAAATCACCAAAATTACACTCAGGCGTGTACCTCGGTTCACTAACTCGGAGGATTTTCAAAAATATGTTTGATTTCTCAGAAAATAGGACTGTAAAGCACATTATTGCCCTAAGGTACCCAATAGTGGTAGTTAAACCCTTTCACATGTTCGATTTTTCCTTTTTCGAAAGATTTCAAAAATTTACCAAAAATGCCTCACGGGCGTGTACAGGGGGGTCACTAAACGTAGAGATTTTAAAAAATTGTTGAACTCTAAAGAAAAATGGCGCCAAAATTAAATTCGACTGTCTAGAAATCAATGCTTAGTAACCTTAAGTCTACTTGGGGTCAAGAAGATTAATCCGTAGTTTGATTTTACGAAATCTCACAATGAATACACAGGCGTGTACCCCGGGTCACTAACTCGAAGGAATTTGAAAATATGTTTTATTTGTCAAAAAATGGTACTGTAAAGCACATTTCACCTCCAGGGTGCCTAATGGTAGAAACTAAAGCCTTCCACAGGTTCAATTTTCCCTTTTAGACTGGTTTCAAGTAATCACTAAAAATGCCTCACGGGCGTGTACCGGGGTCACTGAACATAGAGAATTTATCGAATTGTTGAAATCTTAAGAAAACTAGCGTCACAATGAACTTAGACCATCTAGATATCAATGCATAGGAACCTTATGTCTACTTGGCAACCAGAAGAGGCATCCTTAGTTTTATTTTAAGAAATCACCAAAATTACACTCTGTCGTGTACCCCGGTTCACTAACTCGGAAGCTTTTTTAATATATGTTTGATTTCTCAGAAAATAGGACCGTAAAGCACATTATTCCCCCAGGGCGCCTAATAGTGGTAGTTAAACCCTTTCACCGGTTCGATTTTGCCTTTTTAGAAAGGTTTCAAAAATTCACCAGGAAAATCAACCCCTCCCCATCCCATTCACACGCCATTCACCAAGCAAAAAGGAAAGGAAAAGAAAGAGAGAAAGTCTCCCCGTTTTCCCATGCACACCCTCACGAAAATGAATATCGCCGGAGATCTAACCGTTAGATCATCTTCAAATTCAGACAGCGTGTTTGTAACGTCTAGGCTTTCATTTGGACCGGATCGATTTTGTATCCAAGCTTTAAATCACCGGAAATATGGGTCAGAACGCCACTGACTGTTTTAGAGTACCCTAAAATTGTTTAAAATGGGAATACCTTGTTCAATGGAGGTGAAGTCTTCAAGGGAGAAGAAGGTTTTGATGATCCGCACGTTTTCTAGGCTATCATATTATGTTTTTTGGCACTCCTCTCGAAGATCGAGGTAACTAGCGTTTTTCTAGTTCGATAGGGAATAGATTTTGAACTTAGGTAGTTAGAATCGCGTTAGAGAACCTAAATTCATGTTAGGTGGAACTTGGCTGATTGTGTGATTATGGTTTAGTGTAGTATCATGATTAGGAAGGTTGTGTTGTGGTATTTCCATGTGTGAACGTGTGGTTATGTTCATGTTGTTAGTTCTTGTTAGTCGGTTTGTCAAGTTTGATGTTTTGTTGTTATGTTGATTGGAGTAACTTAATTAACTGTTGGAGTTTGAGTTTTGGTTGTTGGTGATGCTTTGTATCATACTAGGGTGTTTGTTTTGGTTGAGTTGGATGTGATTTGGTGTTGGTTTGGGTGCTTGAGACTTGATGTATGTTTGATGAACGAAGCGAGTGCGTACGTGCACAGCCCGCAAGCCACAAGCAGTGGCAGCTCGCGACTCTCGAGCAGGCTCGCGACTCGCGACCTCTGTCGCACCTCGCGACCAAGGCCGGTCCTCTTGGTTGCGTTTGTTGTTGAATTTTCCCTTTGATCTTATAACATGTTTATATGTTGGATGTTGGGTTTATGCATGTATGTTAAGCATGTTTGAGTACGTTGAGTTGGTTTAAGTTGTTATATTAAGGGACTGTACCCTAGTTGGTTGGGTAGTTTTGGTTGTTGCTCGGTTTGTTGGTGTTGTGGGCCTATACTTTGAGTTGTGGGCCTATACTTTGAGTTGTCGACGTCGAAATGCTTGGGGGAGGATAATACTGTCCTTAGCATCTCTTCGCCAAGAGTTATGTACGGGGAATATTGTGACTTAGTAATAATTGACTTCGTACCCAAACTCAGATAACGTTTTTGTGTTATATGCCTCAACAAGTATGTTTTGATGTCTTATGGAATGGATTTGGTGTATAGCTTGGCGTGTATACGTATGTTGGTTGTTTGAATTGCTTTGTATACCTTGTCCTGTATACTCGTGTATGGATGTTGATTGGATTCCTTTGTATGCCTTGTCGTGTATACATTGCTCTTTGTGTTTGATTGATCCTATGGGCGGTATGGTCCTAGGAATTTGTGTTTGTTTGATCCTATGGGCGGCATGGTCCTAGGAATTTGCTTGTTTGTTTTCCTGAGGGCGGTATGGTCCCAGGAATTTGTTTGTATCCTGAGGGCGGTATGGTCCTAGGATTTTGTTACTTAACCATGGGCGGTATGGTCCATTGGTTCACTCACGAGCGGTATAGTTCGTATAGTATGCCGTTCGGCTGGGCGGTATGGTCCTCGAATGTGCATTGCTATTCGGCAGGGGCGGTATGGTCCTCGAATATGCATAGTAGTCCTTGGGCGGTATGGTCCAATGAGTCTACTCACAGGCGGTCTGGTCTGTTGTCTTTGAATTGATGTGTACTTGATTTTATGTGCGATATTTTGGTTTTGGGTACCTAGCTTTCTCTTTATGCATGGTTAGTGCTTATGTTTTATTGTAGCATGTTTTACATGTTTTGGTTATGTTACTTGTGGTGTTTTCATTGGCGTGTTTCTAATTTCTTTAAGTTTATTATTTGTTCCTGTTTGTACTAGGAGAACTGCTAGTTACTCCCCACTGATTGTGGAAGTTGTTGATTTATTATACAGATGACGATGCTGTTTAGGATTGTTTTGGTTTGTCTACTTGGCAAACAGAAAAGGCATCCTTAGTTTTATTTTAAGAAATCACCAAAATTACACTGAGTCGTGTACTCCGGTCACTAACTCGGATGATTTTTTAAAATATGTATGATTTCTCAGAAAATAGGACGGTAAAGCACATTATTCCACCAGGGCGCCCAATAGTGGTAGTTAAACCCTTTCATAGGTTCGATTTTGCAATTTTAGAAAGGTTTCAAAAATCCACCAAATATGCCTCACGGGCGTGTACCGGGGGTCACTAAACATAGAGATTTTAAAGAATTGTTGAACTCTAAAGAAAAATGGCGTCAAAATAAAATTCAACTGTCAAGAAATCAATGCTTAGTAACATTAAGTCTACTTGGGGTCAAGAAGAGGAATCCTTAGTTTGATTTTATGAAATCTCACAATTAATACACAGGCGTGTACCCCGGGTCAATAACTCGGAGGATTTTGAAAAATGTCTTATTTGTCAAAAAATGGTATTGTAAAGCACATTTCACCTCCAAGCTGCCTAATAGTGGAAACTAAAGTCTTCCACAAGTTTGATTTTCCCTTTTAGAATGGTTTCAAGTAATCACTAAAAATTCCTCACGGGCGTGTACCGGGGGTCACTAAACATAGAGATTTGACCGAATTGTTGAAATCTTTAGAAAAATAGCGTCACAGTGAGCTTGGACTATCTAGATAGCAATGCATAGGAACCTTAAGTCTACTTGGCAACCAGAAGAGGCATCCTTAGTTTCATTTTAAGAAATCACCAAAATTACACTCAGGCGTGTACCCCGGTTACCTAACTCGGAGGATTTTATAAAATATGTTTGATTTCTCAGAAAATAGGTCTGTAAAGCACATTATTCCCCCAAGGTGCCCAATAGTGGTAGTTAAACCCTTTCACAGGTTCGATTTTGCCTTTTTAGAAAGATTTAAAAAATTTACCAAAAATGCCTCACGGGCGTGAACTCTAAAGTAAAATGGCGCTAAGAGGAAATTCGGCCGTCTAGAAATCAATGCTTAGTAACCTTATGTCTACTTGGGGTCAAGAAGATGAATCCTTAGTTTGATTTTACGAAATCTCACAATTAATACACAGGCGTGTACCCCGGGTCACTAACTCAAAGGATTTTGAAAATATGTTTTATTTGTCAAAAAATGGTACTGTAAAGCACATTTCACCTCCCGGGTGCCTAATAGTGGAAACTAAAGTCTTCCACAGGTTTAATTTTTCGTTTTAGAATGGTTTCAAGTAATCACTAAAAATGCCTCACGGGCGTGTACCGGGGGTCACTGAACATAGAGATTTGATCGAATTGTTGAAATCTTTAGAAAAATAGCGTCACAGTGAACTTGGACTATCTAGATAGCAATGCATAGGAACCTAAAGTCTACTTGGCAACGAGAAGAGGCATCCTTAGTTTGATTTTAAGAAATCACCAGAATTACAGTCAGGCGTGTACCCCGGTTCACTAACTCGGAGGATTTTCTAAAATATGTTTGATTTCTCAGAAAATAGGAATGTAAAGCACATTATTCCCCAAGGGCTCCCAATAGTGGTAGTTAAAACCTTTACAGGTTCAATTTTGCCTTTTTAGAAAGATTTCAAAAATTCACCAAAAATGCCTCAAGGGCGTGTACCGGGGGTCACTAAATGTAGAGATTTTCAAGAATTGGTTAACTCTAAATAAAAATGGCGACAAAAGGAAATTCGACTGTCTAGAAATCAATGCTTAGTAACCTTAAGTCTACTTGGGGTAAAGAAGAGGAATCCTTAGTTTGATTTTAGAAATCTCACAATTAATACACAGGCGTGTACCCCGGATCAGTAATTCGGAGGATTTTGGAAATATGTTTTATTTGTCAAAAAATGGAACCGTAAAGCACATTTCACCGCCACGGTGCCTAATAGTTGAAACTAAATCCTTCCACAGGTTCCATTTTTCCTTTGAGAATGGTTTCAAGTAATCACTAAAAATGCTTCACGGGCGTGTAGCGGGGGTCACTAAACATAGAGAATTTATCGAATTGATGAAATCTTAAGAAAAATAGCGTCACAATGAACTTGGACCATCTAGATATCAATGCATAGGAACTATTGTCTACTTGACAACCAGAAGAGGCATCCTTAGTTTTATTTTAAGAAATAACCAAAATTACACTCAGTCGTGTACCCCGGTTCACTAACTCGGAAGATTTTTTAAAATATGTTTGATTTCTCAGAAAATAGGACGGTAAAGCACATTATTCCCCTAGGGCGCCCAATAGTGGTAGTAAACCATTTCACAGGTTCGATTTTTCCAAATTAGAAAGGTTTCAAAAATTCACCAAATATGCCTCACAGATATGTACCGGGGGTCACTAATAATAAAGATTTTAAAGAATTGTTGAACTCTAAAGAAAAATGGCGTCAAAATAAAATTCAACTGTCTAGAAATCAATGCTTGGTAACCTTAAGTCTAGTTGGGGTCAAGAAGAGGAATCCTTAGTTTGATTTTAATAAATCTCACAATTAATACACAGGCGTGTACCCCATGTCACTAACTCGTAGGATTTTGAAAATATGTCTTATTTGACAAAAAATTGTACTGTAAAGTACATTTCACCTCCAGGGTGCCTAATAGTGGAAACTAAAGTGTTCCATAGGTTCGATTTTCAATTTTAGAATGGTTTCAAGTAACCACTAAAAATACCTCACGGGCGTGTACCGGGGGTCATTAAACATAGAGATTTGATCGAATTGTTGAAATATTTAGAAATAGAGCTTCACAGTGAAGTTGGACTATCTAGATAGCAATGCATAGGAACCTTAAGTCTACATGGCAACCAGAAGCGGCATCCTATGTTTTATTTTAAGAAATCATCAAAATTACACTCAGCCGTGTACCCCGGTTCACTAACTAGGAGGATTTTCTAAAATATGTTTGATTTCTCAGAAAATAGGACTGTAAGGCACATTATTTCCCCAGGGTGCCCAATAGTGGTGGTTAAAGCCTTTCACAGGTTCGATTTTTCCTTTTTAGAAAGATTTGAAAAATTCACCAAAAATGCCTCACGGGCGTGTACCGAAGGTCACTAAACGTAGAGATTTTAAAGAATTGTTGAACTCTAAAGAAAAATGGCTCCAAAACGAAATTCGACTGTCTAGAAATCAATGCTTAGTAACCTTAAGTCTAGTTGGGGTCAAGAAGATGAATCCTTAGTTTGATTTTACGAAATCTCACAATTAATACACAGGCGTGTACCCCGGGTCACTATCTCGAAGGATTTTGAAAATATGTTTCATTTGTCAAAAAATGGTACTGTAAAGAACATTTCACCTCCCGGGTGCCTAATAGTGGAAACTAAAGTCTTCGACAGATTTGATTTTCCCTTTCAGAATGGTTTCAAGTAATCACTAAAAATGCCTCACGGGCGTGTACTGGGGGGTCACTGAACATAGAGATTTTATCGAATTGTTGAAATCTTTAGAAAAATAGCGACACAGTGAAATTGGACTATCTAGATAGATATGCATAGGAACCTTAAGTCTACTTGGCAACCAGAAGCGGCATCCTTAGTTTGATTTTAAGAAATCACCAAAATTACACTCAGGCGTGTACCCCGATTCACTAACTCGGAGGATTTTCTAAAATATGTTTGATTTCTCAGAAAATAGGATTGTAAAGCACATTATTCCCCAAGGGCGCCCAATAGTGGTAGTTAAAGCCTTTCACAGGTTCGATTTTGCCTTTTTAAAAAGATTTCAAAAATTCACCAAAATTGCCTTAAGGGCGTGTACCGGGGGTCACTAAATGTAGAGATTTTAAAGAATGGTTGAAATCTAAAGAAAAATGGCGCCAAAAGGAAATTTGACTGTCTAGAAATCAATGCTTAATAACCTTAAGTCTACTTGGGGTGAAGAAGATGAATACTTAATTTGATTTTACGAAATCTCACAATTAATACACAGGCGTGTACCCCGGGTCACAAACTCGAAGGATTTTGAAAATATGTTTTATTTGTAAAAAAATGGTACGCTAAAGCACATTTCACCTTCCGGTGCCTGATAGTGGAAACTAAAGCCTTCCACGGGTTCGATTTGCCCTTTTAGAATGGTTTCAAGTAATCACTTAAAATGTGTCACAGGCGTGTACCGGGGGTCACTAAACATAGAGAAATTATCGAATTGTTGAAATCTTAAAAAAAAATAGCGTCACAATGAACTTGGACCATCTAGATATCAATGTATAGGAAACTTTTAGCTACTTGGCAAACAGAATAGACGTCCTTAGTTTTATTTTAAGAAATCACCAAAATGACACCCAGTCGTGTATCCCGATTCACTAACTCGGAATATTTTTTAAAATATGTTTGATTTCTCAGAAAATAGGACGATAAAGCACAGTATTCCCCCAGGGCGCCAAATAGTGGTAGTTAAACCCTTTTAAAGGTTCGTTTTTGCCATTTAAAAAAGGTTTAAAAAATTCACCAAATATGCCTCACGGGCGTGTATCGGGGGTCACTAAAAGTAGAGATTTTAAAGAATTGTTTAACTCTAAAGAAAAACGGCGTCAAAATAAAATTCAACTGTCTTGAAATCAATTCTTAGTAACCTTAAATCTACTTGGGGGTCAAGAAGTGGAATTCTTAGTTTGATTTTATGAAATCTCACAATAAATACACAGGCATGTACCCCGGGTCACTAACTCGGAGGATTTTGAAAATATGTCTTATTTGTCAAAAAATGGTACTGTAATAACATTTCACCTCCAGGGTGCCTAATAGTGGAAACTAAAGTCTTCCACAGGTTCGATTTTCCATTTTAGAATGGTTTCAAGTAATCACTAAAAATGCCTCACGGGCTTGTACCGGGGGTCGTCGAACATAGAGATTTTATCAAATTATTGAAATCTTTAGAAAAATAGCGTCACAGTGAACTTGGACTATCTAGATAGCAATGCATAGGAACTTTAAGTCTACTTGGAAACCAAAAGAGGCATCCTTAGTGTGATTTAAGAAATCACATAAATTACACTCAGGCGTGTACCCGGTTCACTAACTCTGAGGATTTTCTAAAATATGTTTGATTTCTCATAAAATAGGACTGTAAAGCACATAATTCCCCCAGGGCGCCCAATAATGGTAGTAAACCCTTTCACAGGTTCGATTTTGCCATATTAGAAAGGTTTCAAAAATTCACCAAATATGCCTTACAGATGTGAACCGGGGGTCACTAAAAAAAAAGATTTTAAAGAATTGTTGAACTCTAAAGTAAAATGGCGTCAAAATAAAATTCAACTGTCTAGAAATCAATGCTTAGTAACCTTAAGTCTACTTGGCGTCAAGAAGAGGAATCCTAAATCTAACAATCAATATACAGGCGTGTACCCCGGGTCACTAACTCAGAGGATTTTGAAAATATGTTTTATTTGTCAAAAAATGGTACTACAAAGCACATTTGACCTCCAGGGTGCCTACTAGTGGAAACTAAAGTCTTCCACAGGTTCGATTTTCCCTTTTAGAATGGTTTCAAGTAATCACAAAAAATACCTCACGGGCGTGTACCGGGGGTCACTGAACATAGAGATTTGATCGAATTGTGGAAATCTTTGGAAAAATAGTGTCACAGTGAACTTGGACTATCTAGGTAGCAATGCATTGGAACTTGAAGTCTAATTGGCAACTAGAAGAGGCATCCTTAATTTGACTTTAAGAAATCACCAAAATTACACTTTGGCGTGTACCCCGGTTCAATAACTCGGAGGATTTTCTAAAATATGTTTGATTTCTCAGAAAGTAGGACGGTAAAACACATTATTCCCCCAGGGTGCCCAATAGTGGTAGTTAAAGCCTTTCACAGGTTCGATTTTACCTTTTTAGAAAGATTTCATAAATTCACCAAAAATGCCTCACGGGCGTGTACAGGGGGGTCACTTAACGTAGAGCTTTTAAAGAATTTTTGAACTCTAAATAAAAATGGCGCCAAAAGGAAATTCGACTGTCTAGAAATCAATGCTTAGTAACCTTAAGTCTACTTGGGGTCAATACGATGAATCCTTAGTTTGATTTTTCGAAATCTCACAATTAATACACAGGCGTGTACCCCGGGTCACTAACTCGGAGGATTTTGAAAATATGTTTTATTTGTCAAAAAACGGTATTGTAAAGCACATTTCACCTCCAGGGTGCGTAATAGTGGAAACTAAAGCCTTTAACAAGTTCGATTTTCCCTTTTAGAATGGTTTAAGTAATCACTAAAAATGACTCAAGGGCGTGTACCGGGGGTCACTGAACATAAAGATTTTATCGAATTGTTGAAATCTTAAGAAAAATAGAGTCACAATGAACATGGACCATCTAGATATCAATGCTTAGGAACCTTAAGTCTACTTGGCAACCAGAAGAAGCATCCTTAGTTTGATTTTAGCAAATCACAAAAATTACACTCAGGCGTGTACCCCCATTCACTAACTCGGAGGATTTTTTAAAATATGTTTGATTTCTCATAAAATAGGAGTGTAAAGCACATTATTCCCACACGGCGCCCAATAGTGGTAGTTAAAGCCTTTCACAGGTTCGATCTTACCTATTTAGAAAGATTTCAAAAATTCACCAAAAATGCCTCACGGGCGTGTAACAGGGGTCACTAAACATAGAGAATTGTTGAACTCTAAAGAAAAATGGCGTCAAAATCAAATTCGACTATCTAGAAATCAATCCTTAGTAACCTTAAGTCTACTTGGGGTCAAGAAGAGGAATCCTTAGTTCGATTTTAAGAAATCTCACAATTAATACACAGGCGGGTACCCCGGGTCAGTAACTCGGAGGATTTTGAAAATATGTTTTATTTGTAAAAAAATTATGCTGTAATGCACATTTCACACCCAGGGTGCCTAATAGTGGAAACTAAAGTCTTCCACAGGTTCAATTTTCCCTTTGAGAATGGTTTCAAGTAATCAATAAAAATTCCTCACGGGCGTGTATCGGGGGTCATTAAACATAGAGAAATTATCGAATTGTTGAAATCTAAAGAAAAATAGAGTCACTATGAACTTGGACCATCTATATATCAATGCATAGGAACCTTAAGTCTAATTGGCAACCTTAAGAGGCATCCTGAGTTTGATATTAAGAAATCACCAAAATTACACTCAAGCGTGTACCTCGGTTCACTAACTCGAAAGATTTTTATATAATATGTTTGGTTTCTCAGAAAATAGGACTGTAAAGCACATTAATCCCCTAAGGCTCCCAAAACGGGTAGTTAAAGCCTTTCACATGTTCGATTTGGCCTTTATAGTAAGGTTTCAAAAATTCACCAAAAATACCTCACGGGCGTGTACCGGAGGTCACTAAAGGTAGAGATTTTAACGAATTGTTGAACTCTAAAGAAAAATGGCGCCAAAGGAAATTCGATTGTCTAGAAATCTATGCGCAGTAACCTTAAGTCTACTTGGGTTCTAGAAGAGGAATCCTTAGTTTGATTTTTGAAATCTCACAATTAATACACAGGCGTGTACCCCGGATCACTAATTCCGAGGATTTTGAAAATATGTTTTATTTGTCAAAAAATGGTACTGTAAAGCACATTTCACCGCCACGGTGCCTAATAGTGGAAACTAAAGCCTTTCACAGGTTCCATTTTCCCTTTGAGAATGGTTTCAAGTAATCACTAAAAATGCCTCACGGGCGTGTAGCGGGGGTCACTAACATAGAGAATTTATCGAATTGTTGAAATTTTAAGAAAAATAGCTTCACAATTAACTTGGACCATCTAGATATCAATGCATAGGAACTTTTGTCTACTTGACAACCAGAAGTGGCATCCTTAGTTTTATTTTAAGAAATCACCAAAATTACACTCAGTCGTGTACCCCGGTTCACTAACTCGGAAGATTTTTTAAAATATGTTTGATCTCTCAGAAAATAGGATGGTAAAACACATTATTCCCCTAGAGCGCCCAATAATGGTAGTAAACCCTTTCACAGGTTCGATTTTGCCATATTAGAAAGGTTTCAAAAATTCACCAAATATGCATCACAGATGTGTACCGGGGGTCACTAAAAATAAAGATTTTAAAGAATTGTTGAACTCTAAAGTAAAATGGCGTCAAAATAAAATTCAAATGTCTAGAAATCAATGCTTAGTAACTTTAAGTCTACTTGACGTCAAGAAGAGGAATCCTTAGTTTGATTTTATGAAATCTCACAATTAATACACAGGCGTGTACCTCGGTTCACTAATTCGGAGGATTTTGAAAATATGTTTTATTTGTCAAAAAATGGTACTGTAAAGACATTTCACCTCCATGGTGCCTAAAAGTCAAAACTACAGTCTTACACAGGTTCCATTTTCCCTTTTAGAATGGTTTTAAGTAATCACTAAAAATGTCTCACAAGCGTGTACCGGGCGTCACTGAACATTGAGAATTTATCGAATTGTTGAAATCTTAAGAAAAATAGCGTCACAATGAACTTGGACCATCTAGATATCAATGCATACGAACTTTTGTCTACTTGGCAACCAGAACAGGCATCCTTAGTTTGATTTTAAGAAATCACCAAAATTACACTCAGTCGTTTACCCAGGTTCACTAACTCGAAAGATTTTTTAAAATATGTATGATTTCTGAGAAAATAGGACGGTAAAGCACATTATTCCCCCAGGGCGCCCAATAGTGGTAATAAAACCCTTTCACATGTTCGATTTTGTCTTTTTAGAAAGATTTCAAAAATTCACCAAATATGCCTTACGGGCGTGTACCGAGGGTCACTAAACTTAGATATTTTAAAGAATTGTTGAACTCTAAAGAAAAATGGCGTCAAAATAATATTCAACTATCTATAATTCAATGCTTAGTAACCTTAAGTCTACTATGGGTCAAGAAGATGAATCCTTAGTTTGATTTTATGAAATCTCACAATTAATACACAGGCGTGTAACCCGGTTCACTAATTCAGAGGATTTTTAAAATATGTTTTATTTGTCAAAAAATGATACTGTAAAGCACATTTCACCTTTAGGGTGCCTAATAGTGGAAACTACAGCCTTCCACAGGTTCCATTTTCCCTTTTAGAATGGTTTTAAGTAATCACTAAAAATGTCTCACGGGCGTGTACCGAGGGTCACAATGAACTTGGACTATCTTGACAGCAATGTATAGGAACCTTAAGTCTACTTGGCAACCAGAAGAGGCAACCTTAGTTTGATTTTAAGAAATCAACAAAATTACACTCAGGCGTGTACCCCGGTTCACTAACTCGGAGGATTTTCTAAAATATGTTTGATTTCTCAGAAAATAGAACTGTAAAGCACATTATTCCCCCAGGGCGCCCAATAGTGGTAGTTAAAGCCTTTACAGGTTCGATTTTGCCTTTTTAGAAAGATTTCAAAAATTCACCAAAAATGCCTCACGTGTGTGTACCGGGGGTTACTAAACGTAGAGATTTTTAAGAATTGTTGAACTCTAAAGAAAAATTGCGCCAAAGGAAATTCGACTGTCTAGAAATCAATGCTTAGTAACCTTAAGTCTACTTGGGGTCAAGAAGATGAATCCTTAGTTTGATTTTAAGAAATCTCACAATTAATACACAGGCGTGTACCCTGGGTCACTAACTCGGAGGATTTTGAAACTATGTTTTATTTGTCAAAAAATGGTACTGTAAAGCACATTTCACCTCCAGGTTGCCTAATAGTGGAAACTAAAGTGTTCCACAGGTTCGATTTTCCCATTTAGAATGGTTTCAAGTAATCACTAAAAATACCTCACGGGCGTGTACCGGGGGTCACTAAACATAGAGATTTTATCGAATTGTTGAAATCTTTAGAAAAATTGCATCACAGTGAACTTGGACTATCTAGATAGCAATGCATAAGAACCTTAAGTCTACTTTGCAACCAGAAGAGGCATCCTTAGTTTGATTTTAAGAAATCACAAAAATTACACTCAGTCATGTACCCCGGTTCACTAACTAGGAGGATTTTCTATAATGTTTGATTTCTCAGAAAATAGGACTGTAAAGAAGATTATTCCCCCAGGGCACCCAATAGTGGTTGTTAAAGCCTTTCACAGGTTCGATTTTGCCTTTTTAGAAAGATTTCAAAAATTCACCAAATATGCCTCACAGGCGTGTACCGAGGGTCACTAAACATAGAGATTTTAAAGAATTGTTGAACTCTAAAGAAAAATGGCGTCAAAATAAAATTCAACTGTCTAGAAATCAATGCTTAATAACCTTAAGTCTACTTGGGGTCAAGAAGAGGGATCCTTAGTTTGATTTTATGAAATCTCACAATTAATACACAGGCGTGTACCTCGTGTCACTAACTCGGAGGATTTTGAAAATATGTCTTATTTGTCAAAAAATGGTACTATAAAGCACATTACACCTCCAGGGTGCCTAATAGTGGAAACTAAAGTTTTCAACAGGTTCGATTTTCCCTTTTAGAATGGTTTCAAGTAATCACTAAAAATGTCTCACGGGCGTGTACCGGGGGTCACTTAACATAGAGATTTTATCGAATTGTTGAAATCTTTAGTAAAATAGCGTCACAGTGAACTTGGACTATCTAGATAGCAATGCATAGGAACCTTAAGTCTACTTGGCAACCAGAAGAGGCATCCTTAGGTTTGATTTCAAGAAATCACCAAATTTACACTCTGGCGTGTACCCCGGTTCACTAACTCGGAGGATTTTCTAAAATATGTTTGATTTCTCAGAAAATAGAACTGTAAAGCACATTATTCCCCCAGGGAGCCCAATAGTGGTAGTTAAAGCCCTCACAGGTTCGATTTTGCAATTTTAGAAAGGTTTCAAAAATTCACCAAATATGCCTCACGGGCGTGTACCGGGGGTCACTAAAAGTAGAGATTTTAAAAAATTGTTGAACTCTAAAGAAAAATGGCTCCAAAAGGAAATTCGAGTGTCTAGAAATTAATGCTTAGTAACCTTAAGTCTACTTGGGGTCAAGAAGATGAATCCTTAGTTTGATTTTAAGAAATATCACAATTAGTACACAGGCGTGTACCCCGGGTCACTAACTCGGCGGATTTTGAAAATATGTTTTATTTGTCAAAAAATGGTATTGTAAAGCACATTTTACTTCCAGGGTGCCTAATAGTGGAAACTAAATTCTTCCACAGGTTCGATTTTCCCATTTAGAATGGTTTCAAGTAATCACTAAAAATACCTCACGGGCGTGTACCCGGTGTCACTGAACATAGATATTTTATCGAATTGTTGAAATCTTTAGAAAAATAGCTTCAAAATGAACTTGGACCATTTAGATATCAATGCGTAGGAACCTTTTGTCTACTTGGCAACCAGAAGAGGCATCCTTAGTTTTATTATAAGAAATCACCAAAATTACACTCAGGCGTGTACCCTGGTTCACTAACTCGGAGGATTTTCTAAAATATGTTTGATTTGTCAGAAAATAGGACTATAAAGCACATTATTCCCACAGGGCGCCTAATAGTGGTAGTTAAAGCCTTTACAGGTTCGATTTTGCCTTTTTAGAAACATTTCAAAAATTCACCAAAAATGCCTCACGGGCGTGTACCGGGGGTCACTAAACGTAGATATTTTAAAGAATTGTTGAACTCTAAAGAAGAATGGAGCCAAAAAGAAATTCGACTGTCTAGAAATCAATGGTTAGTAACCGTAAGTCTACTTGGGGTCAAGAAGATGAATCCTTAGTTTGATTTAACGAAATCTCACAATTAAGACACAGGCGTGTACCCCGGGTCACTATTTTGGAGGATTTTGAAAATATGTTTTATTTGTCAAAAAATGGTACTGTAAAGCACATTTCACCTCCCGGGTGCCTAATAGTGGAAACTAAAGCCTTCCACGGGTTCGATTTACCCTTTTAGAATGGTTTCAAGAAATTACTAAAAATGTCTCAAGGGTGTGTACCGGCGGTCACTGAACATAGAGAATTTATCGAATTGTTGAAATCTTAAGAAAAATAGCGTCACAATGAACTTGGACCATCTTGATATCAAGGCATAGGAACCTTTTGTCTACTTGGCAACCAGAAGAGGCATCCTTAGTTGTATTTTAAGAATCACTAAAATTACACTCAGGCGTGTACCCTGGTTCACTAACTCGGAGGATTTTTTAAAATATGTTTGATTTCTCAGAAAATAGGACAGTAAAGCACATTATTCCCACACGGCGCCCAATAGTGGTAGTTAAAGCCTTTCACAGGATCGATTTTACCTATTTAGAAAGATTTCAAAAATTCACCAAAAATGCCTCACGGGCATGTACCGGGGGTCACTAAAAGTAGAGATTTTAAAGAATTGTTGAACTCTAAAGAAAAATGGCGCCAAAAGGAAATTTGAGTGTCTAGAAATCAATTCTTAGTAACCTTAAGTCAACTTGGGGTCAAGAAGAGGAATGCTTTGTTTGATTTTAAGAAATCTCACAATTAATACACAGGCGTGTACCCCGTGTCACTAACTCGGAGGATTTTGAAAATATGTTTTATTTGTCAAAAAATGGTACTGTAAAGCACATTTCACCTTCAGGGTGCCTAATAGTGGAAACTATAGTCTTCCACAGGTTCGATTTTCCCATTTAGAATGGTTTCAAGTAATCACTAAAAATACCTCACGGGTGTGTACCGCGGGTCACTGAACATGGAGATTTTATCGAATTCTTGAAATCTTTAGAAAAATATCATCACAGTGAACTTGGACTATTTAGATAGCAATGCATAAGAACCTTAAGTCTACTTGGCAACCAGAAGAGGCATCCTTATTTTTATTTTAAGAAATCTCCAACATTACACTCAGTCTTGTACCCCGGTTCACTAACTCGGAGGATTTTCTAAAATATGTTTGATTTCTCAGAAAATAGGACTGTAAAGAAGATTATTCCCCTAGGGCACCCAATAGTGGTAGTTAAAGCCTTTCACAGGTTCGATTTTGCCTACCAAGTAAGTGTTGGTCTAGTGGTGATGAGGACTGGCTTTGGTAGGACGAACCCGTGTTCGAATCCCCGCAACACCCTTGGGAGAGGAATGTAACCTAGCCACCCCGAACATGGCCTCGATCCGGATGTATCCCAAAGGGTGAACCGGGTGCAAACACCAAAAAAATAGGTTCGATTTTGCCTTTTAGGAAAGATTTCAAAATTTCACCAAAAATGCTTTATGGGCGTGTACCAGGGGTCACTAAAAGTAGAGATTTTAAAGAATTGTTGAACTCTGAAGAAAAATTGCGCCAAAAGAAAATTCGACTGTCTAGAAATCAATGCTTAGTAACCTTAAGTCTACTTGGGGTCAAGAAGAGGAATACTTAGTTTGATTTTAAGAAATCTCACAATTAATACACAAGCGTGTACCCCGGGTCACTAACTCGGAGGATTTTGAAAATATGTTCTATTTGTCAAAAAATGGTACTATAAAGCACATTTCACCTCTAGGGTTCCTAATAGTGGAAACTAAACCCTTCCACATGTTCGATTTTCCCTTTTTGAATGGTTTCAAGAAATCACTAAAAATGCCTCACACGAGTGTACCGGGGGTCACTCAACATAGAGAATTTATTGAATTGTTAAAATACAATTCAACTGTCTAGAAATCAATGCATAGTAACCTTAAGTCTACTTGGGGTCAAGAAGAGAAATCCTTAGTTTGATTTTATTAAATCTCACAATTAATACACAAGCGTGTACCCCGGGTCACTAACTCGGAGGATTTTGAAAATATTTCTTATTCGTAACAAAATGGAATTGTAAAGCACTTTTCACCTCCAGGGTGCCTAATAGTGGAAACTAAAGTCTTCCACAGGTTCGATTTTCCCTTTTAGAATGGTTTCAAGTAATCACTAAAAATTCCTCACGGGCGTGTACCGGAGGTCACTGAATATAGAGATTTTATCAAATTGTTGAAATCTTTAGAAAAATAGAGTCACAGTGAACTTGGACTATCTAGATAGCAATGCATAGGAACCTTAAGTCTACATGGCATCCAGAAGAGGCATCCTTAGTTTGATTTTAAGAAATCACCAAAATTACACTCAGGCGTGTACCCCCATTCACTAACTCGGAGGATTTTCTAAAATATGTTTGATTTCTCAGAAAATAGGACGGTAAAGCACCTTATTCCCCTAAGGTGCCCAATGGTGGTAGTTAAAGCCTTTCACAGGTTCGATTTTGCCTTTTTAGAAAGATTTCAAAAATTCACCAAAAATGCCTCACGAGCGTGTACCGGGGTCACTAAAAGTAGAGATTTTAAAGAATTGTTGAACTCTAAAGAAAAATGGCGCCAAAAGGAAATTCGAGTGTCTAGAATTCAATGCTTAGTAACCTTAAATCTACCTTGGGTCAAGAAGAGGAATCCTTAGTTTAATTTTAAGAAATCTCACAATTAATACACAGGCGTGTACCCCGGGTCCCTAACTCGGAGGATTTTGAAAATATGTTTTATTTGTCAAAAACTGGTACTGTAAAGCACATTTCACCTCCAGGGTGCCTAATAGTGGAAACTAAAGCCTTCCACTGGTTCAATTTTCCCTTTTAGAATGGTTTCAAGTAATCACTAAAAATGCCTCACGGGCGTGTACCGGTGGTCATCGAACATAGAGAATTTTATCGAATTGTTGAAATCTTAAGAAAAATAGCGTCACAGTAAACTTGGACCATCTAGATATCAATGCATAGGAACCTTTTGTCTACTTGGCAACCAGAAGAGGCATCCTTAGTTTTATTTTATGAAATCACCAAAATTACACTTAGTCGTGTACCCCGGTTCACTAAATCGGAATATTTTTTAAAATATGTTTGATTTCTCAGAAAATAGGACGGTAAAGCACCTTATTCCCCCAGGGCGCCCAATAGTGGTAGGTATACCCTTTCACAGGTTCGATTTTTCCATTTTAGAAAGGTTTCAAAAATTAACCAAATATGCCTCACGGGCGTGTACCAGGGGTCACTAAACATAGAGATTTTAAAGAATTGTTGAACTCTAAAGAAAAATGGCGTCAAAATAAATTTCAATTGTCTAGAAATAAATGCTTAGTAACCTTAAGTCTACTTGGGGTCAAGAAGAGGAATCCATAGTTTGATTTTAAGAAATCTCACAATTAATACACAAGCGTGTACTTCGGGTCACTAACTCGAATGATTTTGAAAATATGTTTTATATGTCAAAAAATGGTACTGTAAAGCACATTTCACCTCCAGGGTGCTTAATAGTGGAAACTAAAATCTTCCACAGGTTCGATTTTCCCTTTTAGAATGGTTTCAAGTAATCTCTAAAAATACCTCACGGGCGTGTACCTGGGGTAACTGAACATAGAGATTTTCTCGAATTGTTGAAATCTTTAGAAAAATAGCGTCATAGTGAACTTGGACTATCTAGATAGCAATGCATAGGAACCTTAAGTCTACTTGGCAACCAGAAGAGGCATGCTTAGTTTCATTTTAAGAAATAACCATGATTACACTCAGGCGTGTATCCGGTTCACTAATTTGGAGGATTTTCAAATATATGTTTGATTTCTTAGAAAATAGGACTGTACAGCACATTATTCCCCCAGGGAGGCCAATAGTGGTAGTTAAAGCATTTAACAGGTTCGATTTTTCCTTTTTAGAAAGATTTCAAAAATTCACCAAAAATGCCTCACGGGCGTGTACCGGGGGTAACTAAAAGTAGAGATTTTAAAGAATTGTTGAACTCTAAAGAAAAATGGCGCCAAAAGGAAATTCGAGTGTCTAGAATTCAATGCTTAGTAACCTTAAGTCTACTTGGGGTCAAGAAGAGGAATCCTTAGTTTAATTTTAAGAAATCTCACAATTAATACATAGGCGTGTACCCCGGGTCCTAACTCGTAGGATTTTTAAAATATGTGTTATTTATCAAATGATGGTACTGTAAAGCACATTTCACCTCCAGGGTGCCTAATAGTGGAAACTAAAGCCTTCCACAGGTTTGATTTTCCCTTTTAGAATGGTTTCAAGTAATCACTAAAAATGCCTCACGGGCGTGTACCGGGGGTCACCGAACATAGAGAATTTATCGAATTGTTGAAATCTTACGAAAATAGCGTCACAATGAACTTGGACCATCTAGATATCAATGCATAGGAACCTTTTGTCTACTTGGCAACCAGAATAGGCATCCTTAGTTTTCTTTTATGAAATCACCAAATTTACACTTAGTCGTGTACCCCGTTTTACTAACTCGCAAGATTTTTTAAAATATGTTTGATTTCTCATAAAATTGGACGGTAAAGCACCTTATTCCCCCAGGGCGCCCAATAGTGGTAGTTACACCCTTTCACAGGTTCGATTTTTCCATTTTAGAAAGGTTTCAAAAATTCACCAAATATGCCTCACGGGCGTGTACCGGGGTTCACTAAACATAGAGATTTTAAAGAATTGTTGAACTCTACAGAAAATGCCGTCAAAATAAATTTCAACTGTCTAGAAATCTATGCTTAGTAACCTTAAGTCTACTTGGGGTCAAGAAGAGGAATCCTTAGTTTGATTTTAAGAAATCTCACAATTAATACACACGCGTGTACCTCGGGTCACTAACTCGAAGGATATTGAAAATATGTTTTATTTGTCAAAAAATGGTACTGTAAAGCATATTTCACCTCCATGTTGCCTAATAGTGGAAACTAAAGCCTATTATGCACCCTGGAGGTGAAATATGCTCTATAGTATTATTTTTTGACGAATAAAACATATTTTCAAAATCCTCCGAGTTATAGGGTACACGCCTGTGTATTAATTGTGACATTTCTTAAAATCACACTAAGGATTCCTCTTCTTGACCCCAAGTAGACTTAAGGTTACTAAGCATTGATTTCTAGACAATCGAATTTCTTTTTGGCGCCATTTTTCATTAGAGTTCAACAATTCTTTAAATTCTCTACGTTTAGTGACCCCTTGTACACGCCCGTGAGGCATTTTTGATGAAATTTTGAAATCTTTCTAAGAAGGCAAAATCGAACCTGTGAAAGGCTTTAACTACCACTATTAGGCGCCCTGGGGAAGTAATGTGCTTTAAAGTCCTATTTTCTGAGAAATCAAACATATGTTAGAAAATCCTCCGAGTTAGTGAACCTAGGTACACGCCTGAGAGTAATTTTGGTGATTTCTTAAAATCAAACTAAGGATGCCTCTTCTGGTTGCCAAGTAGACTCAAGGTTCCTGTGCTTTGCTATTTAGATAGTCCAAGTTCATTGTGACGCTATTTTTCTAAAAATTTCAACAATTCGATAAAATCTCTATGTTCAGTGACCCCCGGTACACGCCGGTGAGAAATTTTTAGTGATTACTTGAAACCATTCTAAAAGGGAAAATCGAACCTATGGGACTTTAGTTTCAAGTATTAGGCACCCTGGAGGTGAAATGTGCTTTACAGTACCATTTTTTGACAAATAAGACATATTTTCAAAATCCTCCGAGTTAGTGACCCGGGGTACACGCCTGTGTATTAAATGTGAGATTTCATAAAATCAAACTAGGGATTCCTCTTCTTGACCCCAAGTAGACTTATGGTTACTAAGCATTGATTTGTAGACAGTTGAATTTTATTTTGACGCCATTTTTCTTTATATTTCAACAATTCTTACTAATATCTATGTTTAGTGACCCCTGGTACACGCCTGTGAGGCATATTTGGTGAATTCTTGAAACCTTTATAAAATGGGAAAATTGAACCTGTGAAGGGTTTAACTACCACTATTGGGCGCCCTGGGGGAATAATGTGCTTTACAGTCCTATTTTCTGAGAAATCAAACATATTTTAAAAAATCTTCCGAGTTCGTGAACTGGGGTACACGACTGAGTGTAATTTTGGTGATTTCTTAAAATAAAACTAAGGATGCCTCTTCTGGTTTCCTAGAAACAAAAGGTTCTTATGCATTGATATCTAGATGTTCCAAGTTGTTTGTGATGTTGTTTTTCTTAAGATTTCAACAATTCGATAAATTCTCTATGTTCAGTGACTCCCGGTATACGCCCGTGAGAAATTTTTTGTGATTACTTGAAACCATACTAAAAGGGAAAATCGAACCTGTGGAAAGCTTAGTTTCCACTATTAGGCACCCTGGAGGTGAAATATGCTTTACAGTACTAGTTTTTGACAAATAAAACATATTTTCAAAATTCTCCGATTTAGTGACCCGGGGTACGCGCCTGTGTATTAATTGTGAGATTTCTTAAAATCAAACTAAGGATTCCTCTTCTTGACTCCAAGTAGACTTAAGGTTACTAAGCAGTGATTTCTAGACAGTCGAATTTCCATTTGGCGCCATTTTTCTTTAGAGTTCAACAATTCTATAAAATCTCTACGTTTAGTGACCCCCGGTACACGCTCGTGAGGCATTTTTGGTGAATTTTTGAAATCCTTCTAAAAAGGCAAAATCGAACCTGTGAAAGACTTTAACTACCACTATTGGGCGCCCTGGGGGAATAATGTCCTTTACAGTCCTATTTTCTGAGAAATCAAACATATTTTAGAAAATCCTCCGAGTTAGTGAAACGAGGTACACGCCGAAATGTAATTTTGGTGATTTCTTATAATCAAACTAAGGATGACTATTCTGGTTTCCAAGTAGACTTAAGGTTCCTATGCATTGCTAACTAGATAGTCCAAGTTCACTGTGACGCTATTTTTCTAAAGATTTGAACAATTCGAAAAAATCTCTATGTTCAGTGACCCCCGGTACACGCCCGTGAGGTATTTCTAGTGATTACTTGAAACCATTCTAAAAGGGAAAATCGAACCTGTGGAAGACTTTAGCTTCCACTATTAGGCACCCTAGAGGTGAAATGTGCTTTACAGTACCATTTTTTGACAAATAAGACATATTTTCAAAATCCTCCGAGTTAGTGACCCGGGGTACACGTGTGTGTATTAATTGTGAGATTTCATAAAATAACACTAAGGATTCCTCTTCTTGTCCCCAAGAAGACTTAAGGTTACTAAGCATTGATTTCTAGACTGTTGAATTTTATTTTGACCCATTTTTCTTTAGAGTTCAACAATTCTTTAAAATCTCTATCTTTAGTGACCCCCGGTACACGCGCGTGAGGCATATTTGGTGAATTTTTGAAACCTTTCTAAAAAGGCAAAATCGAACCTGCGAAAGGGTTTAACTACCACTATTGGGCGCCCTGGGGGAATAATGTGCTTCACCGTCCTATTTTCTGAGAAATCAAACATATTTTAAAAAATCTTCCGAGTTCGTGAACCGGGGTACATGACTGAGTGTAATTTTGTAGATGTCTAAAAATAAAACTAAGGATGCCTCATTTTCTTGCCAAGTAGACAAAAGGTTCTTATGCTTTGATATCTAGATGGTTCATGTTCATTGTGACGTTATGTTTCTTAAGATTTCAACAATTCGATAAATTCTCTATGTTACGTGACCGTCGGTAAACGCCCGTGAGGCCTTTTTAGTGATTACTTGAAACCATTATAAAAGGGAAAATCGAACCTATGGAAGACTTTAGTTTCCACTATTAGGCACCTTAGAGGTGAAATGTGCTTTACAGTACAATTTTTTGACAAATAGAACATATTTTCAAAATCCTCCGAGTTAGTGACCCGGGGTACACGCCTGTGTATTAATTGTGAGATTTCTTAAAATCAAACTAAGGATTCCTCTTCTTGACCCCAAGTAGACTTAAGGTTACTAAGCATTGATTTCTAGACAGTCGAATTTCCTTTTGGCGCCATTTTTCTTTAGAGTTCAACAATTCTTTAAAATCTCTACATTTAGTAACCCGCGGTATACGCCCGTGAGGCATTTTTGGTGAATTTTTGAAATCTTTCTAAAAAGGCAAAATCGAACCTGTGAAAAGCTTTAACTACCACTATTGGGCGCCCTGGGGGAATAATGTGCCATACAGTCCTATTTCTGAGAAATAAAACATATTTTAGAAAATCCTCCGAGTTAGTGAATCGGGGTACACGCCTAAGTGTAATTTTGGTGATTTCTTAAAATCAAACTAAGGATGCCTCTTCTGGTAGCCAAGTAGACTTCAGGTTCCTATGCATTCCTATCTAGATAGTCCAAGTTCACTATGACGCTATTTTTCTCAAGATTTCAACAATTCGATAAAATCTCAATGTTTAGTGACCCCCGATACACGCCCGTTAGGTTTTTTAGTGATTACTTGAAACCATTCTAAAAGGGAAAATCGAACCTGTGGAAGACTTTAGTTTCCACTATTAGGCACCCTGGAGGTGAAATGCGCTTTACTGTACCATTTTTTGACAAATAAAACATATTTTCAAAATCCTCCGAGTTAGTGACCCGGGGTACACGCCTATGTATTAATCGTGAGATTTCTTAATATCATACTAATTATTCCTCTTCTTGACCCCAAGTAGACTTAAGGTTACTAAGCAATGATTTCTAGACAGTCGAATTTCCTTTTGGCGCCATTTTTATTTAGAGTTTAAAAATTCTTTAAAATCTCTACTTTTAGTGACCCCCGGCATACGCCCGTGAGGCATTTTAGGTGAATTTTTGAAATCTTTCTAAAAAGGCAAAATCGAACCTGTGAAAGGCTTTAACTACCACTATTGGGCGCCCTGGGGGAATAATGTGCTTTACAGTCCTATTTTATTGGAAATCAAACATATTTTAGAAAATCCTCCGAGTTAGTGAATGGGGGTACACGCCTGAGTGTAATTTTGGTGATTTCTTAAAATCAAGCTAAGGATGCCTCTTCTGGTTGCCAAGTAGACTTCAGGTTCCTATGCATTGCTATCTAGATAGTCCAAGTTCACTGTGACTCTATTTTTCTAAAGATTTCAACAATTCGATAAAATATCTATATTCAGTGACCTCTAGTACACGCCCGTGAGGCATTTTTAGTGATTACTTGAAACCATTCTAAAAGGGAAAATCGAACCTGTGGAAGACTTTAGTTTCCACTATTAGGCACCCTGGAGGTGAAAAGTGCTTTACAATTCCATTTTGTTACGAATAAGAAATATTTTCAAAATCCTCCGAGTTAGTGACCCGGGGTACACGCTTGTGTATTAATTGTGAGATTTCATAAAATCAAACTAAGGATTTCTCTTCTTGACCCCAAGTAGACTTAAGGTTACTATGCATTGATTTCTAGACAGTTGAATTGTATTTTAACACCATTTTTCTTTAGAGTTCAACAATTCTTTCAAAACTCTATGTTTAGTGACCCCCGGTACACGCCCGTGAGGCATATTTGGTGAATTTTTTAAACCTTTCTAAAATGGCAAAATCGAACCTGTGAAAGGGTTTAACTACCACTATTGGGCGCCCTGGGGGAATAATGTGCTTTACCTTCCTATTTTCTGAGAAATGAAACATATTCTAAAAAATCCTCCGAGTTAGTAAACCGGCGTACACGACTAAGTGTAATTTTGTTGATTTCATAAAATAAAACTAAGGATGCCTCTTCTGGATGCCAAGTATACAAAAGGTTCCTATGTATTGATATCTAGATGGTCCAAGTTCATTGTGACGCTATTTTTCTAAAGATTTCAACAAAAAGATAAATTCTCTTTGTTCGATGACCCCCGGTACATTCCCGTGAGTAATTTTTAGTTATTACTTTAAACCATTCTAAAAGGGAAAATCCAACATGTGGAAGGCTTTAGTTTCAACTATTAGGCACCCTGGAGGTGAAATGTGCTTTACAATACCAGTTTTTTGACAAATAAGACATATTTTCAAAATCCTCCGACTTAGTGACACGGGGTACACGCCTGTGTATTAATTGTGAGATTTCATAAAATCAAACTAAGGATTCCTCTTCTTGACCCCAAGTAGACTTAAGGTTACTAAGCATTGAATTCTAGACAGTTGAATTTTATTTTGACGCCATGTTTCTTTAGAGTTCAACAATTCTTTAAAATCTCTATGTTTAGTGACCCCCGGTACACGCCCGTGAGACATATTTGGTGAATTTTTTAAACCTTTCTAAAATGGCAAAATCTAACCTTAAAAGGGTTTAAATACCACTATTAGGCACCCTGGGGGAATAATATGCTTTACCGTCCTATTTTCTAAGAAATCAAACATATTTTAACAAATCTTCCGAGTTAGTGAACCATGGAACACGACTGAGTGTAATTTAGGTGATTTCTTAAAATAAAACTAAGGATGCCTCTTCTGGTTGCCAAGTAGACAAAAGGTTCCTATGCATTGATATCTAAATGGTCCAATTTCATTTTGAAGCTATTTTTCTTAAGATTTCAACAATTCGATAAATTCTCTATGTTCAATGACCCCCTGTACACGCCCGTGAGGTATTTTTAGTGATTACTTGAAACCATTCTAAAAGGGAAAATCGAACCTGTGGAAGACTTTAGTTTCCACTATTAGGCACTCTGGAGGTCAAATGTAATTTAAAGTACCATTTTTTGACAAATAAAACATATTTTCAAAATCCTCCGAGTTAGTGACCCGGGGTACACGCCTGTGTATTAATTATGAGATTTCTTAAAATCAAACTAAGGATTCCTCTTCTTGACCCCAAGTAGACTTATGGTTACTAAGCATTGATTTCTAGACAGTCGAATTTCCTATAGGCGCCATTTTTCTTTAGAGTTCAACAATTCTTTAAAATCGCTACGTTTAGTGACCCCCAGTACACGCCCGTGTGGCATTTTTGGTGAATTTTTGAAATCTTTCTCAAAAGGCAAAATCGAACCTGTGAAAGGGTTTAACTACCACTATTGGGCGGCCTGGGGGAATAATGTGCTTTACATTCCTATATTCTGAGCAATCAAACATATTTTAGAAAATCCTCCGAGTTAGTGAACCGGGGTACACGCCTGTGTGTAATTTTGGCGATTTTTTAAAATCAAAATAAGGATGCCTCTTCTGGTTACCAAGTAGACTTAAGGTTCCTATGCATTGCTATCTAGATAGTCCAAGTTCACTGTGACGATATTTTTCTAAAGATTTCCACAATTCGATAAAATCTCTATGTTCATTGACCCTCGGTACACGCCCGTGAGGCATTTTTAGTGACTACTTGAAACCATTCTAAAAGAGAAAATCGAACCTGTTGAAGACTTTAGTTTTCACTATTAGGCACCCTGAAGGTGAAATGTGCGTTACAGTACAATTTTTTGAAAAATAAGACATATTTTCAAAATCCTCCGACTTAGTGACACGGGGTACACGCCTGTGTATTAATTGTGAGATTTCATAAAATCAAACTAAGGATTCCTCTTCTTGACCCCAAGTAGTCTTAAGGTTACTAAGCATTGAATTCTAGACAGTTGAATTTTATTTTGACGCCATGTTTCTTTAGAGTTCAACAATTCCTAAAAATCTCTATGTTTAGTGACCCCCGGTACACGCCCGTGAGACATATTTGGTGAATTATTGAAACCTTTCTAAAATTGCAAAATCTAACCTTAAAAGGGTTTAAATACCACTATTAGGCGCCCTGGGGGAATAATATGCTTTACCGTCCTATTTTCTAAGAAATCAAACATATTTTAACAAATCTTCCGAGTTAGTGAACCGGGGAACACGACTGATTGTAATTTAGGTGATTTCTTAAAATAAAACTAAGGATTCCTCTTCTGGTTGCCAAGTAGACAAAAGGTTCCTATGCATTGATATCTAAATGGTCCAATTTCATTTTGAAGCTATTTTTCTTAAGATTTCAACAATTCGATAAATTCTCTATGTTCAGTGACCCCCTGTACACGCCCGTGAGGTATTTTTAGTGATTACTTGAAACCATTCTAAAAGGGAAAATCGAACCTGTGGAAGACTTTAGTTTCCACTATTAGGCACCCTGGAGGTCAAATGTAATTTAAAGTACCATTTTTTGACAAATAAAACATATTTTCAAAATCCTCCGAGTTAGTGACCCGGGGTACACGCATGTGTATTAATTATGAGATTTCTTTAAATCAAACTAAGTATTCCTCTTCTTGACCCCAAGTAGACTTATGGTTACTAAGCATTGATTTCTAGACAGTCGAATTTCCTTTTGGCGCCATTTTTCTTTAGAGTTCAACAATTCTTTAAAATCTCTACGTTTAGTGATCCCCGGTACACGCCCGTGTGGCATTTTTGGTGAATTTTTGAAATCTTTCTCAAAAGGCAAAATCGAACCCGTGAAAGGGTTTAACTACCACTATTGGGCGGCCTGGGGAATAATGTGCTTTACATTCCTATATTCTGAGCAATCAAACATATTTTAGAAAATCCTCCGAGTTAGTGAACCGGGGTACACGCCTGTGAGTAATTTTGGCGATTTCTTAAAATCAAACTAAGGATGCCTCTTCTAGTTACCAAGTAGACTTAAGGTTTCTATGCATTGCTATCTAGATAGTCCAAGTTCACTGTGACGCTATTTTTCTAAAGATTTCAACAATTCGATAAAATCTCTATGTTCATTGACCCCCGGTACACGCCCGTGAGGCATTTTTAGTGACTACTTGAAACCATTCTAAAAGGGAAAATCGAACCTGTGGAAGACTTTAGTTTCCACTATTAGGCACCCTGGAGGTGAAATGTGCTTTACAGTACCATTTTTCTAAAAATAAGACATATTTTCAAAATCCTCCGAGTTAGTGACACGGGGTACACGCCTGTGTATTAATTGTGAGATTTCATAAAATCAAACTAAGGATTCCTCTTCTTGACCCCAAGTAGACTTAAGGTTACTAAGCATTGATTTCTAGACAGTTAAATTTTATTTTGAAGACATTTTTCTTTAGAGTTCAACAATTCTTAAAAATCTCTATGTTTAGTAACCCCCGGTACACGCCTGTGAGGCATCTTTGGAGAATTTTTGAAACCTTTCTAAAATGGCAAAATCGAACCTGTGAAAGGGTTTAACTACCACTATTAGGCGCCCTGGGGGAATAATATGCTTTACCATCCTATTTTCTGATAAATCAAACATATTTTAACAAATCTTCCGAGTTAGTTAACCGGGGTACACGTTTGAGTTTAATTTTTGTGATTTCTTAAAATAAAACTAAGGATGCCTCTTCTGGTTGCCAAGTAGACAAAAGGTTCCTATGCATTGATATCTAGATGGTCCAAGTTCATTTTGACGCTATTTTTCTTAAGATTTCAACAATTTGATAAATTCTCTATGTTCAGTGACCCCTGGTACACGCCAGTGAGGCATTTTTAGTGATTACTTGAAACTATTCTAAAAGGGAAAATCGAACCTGTGGAAGGCTTTAGTTTCCACTATTAGGCACCCTGGCGGTGAAATGTGCTTTACAGTACCATTTTTTGACAAATAAAACATATTTTCAAAATCCTCCGAGTTAGTGACCCGGGGTACACGCCTGTGTATTAATTGTGAGATTTCTTAAAATCAAACTAAGGATTCCTCTTCTTGACCCCAAGTAGACTTAAGGTTAGTAAGCATTGATTTCTAGACAGTCGAATTTCCTTTCTAGACATCTTCCTAAAAAGGTAAAATCGAACCTGTGAAAGGCTTTAACTACCACTATTGGGCGCCCTGGGGTAATAATGTGCTTTACAGTCCTATTTTCTGAGAAATCAAACATATTTTACAAAATCCTCCGAGTTAGTGAACCGGGGTACACGCCTGAGTGTATATTTGGCGATTTCTTAAAATCAAACTAAGGATGCCTCTTCTGGTTACCAAGTAGACTTAAGGTTCCTATGGATTGCTATCTAGGTAGTCCAAGTTCACTGTGACGCTATTTTTCTAAAGATTTCAACAATTCGATAAAATCTCTATGTTCATTGACCCCCGGTACACGCCCATGAGGCATTTTTAGTGACTACTTGAAACCATTCTAAAAGGGAAAATCGAACCTGTGGAAGACTTTAGTTTCCACTATTAGCCATGCTGTAGGTGAAATGTGCTTTACAGTACCATTTTTTGAAAAATAAGACATATTTTCAAAATCCTCCGAGTTAGTGACACGGGCTCACGCCTGTGTGTTAATTGTGAAATTTCATAAAATCAAACTAAAGATTCCTCTTCTTGACCCCAAGTAGACTTAAGGTTACTAAGCATTGATTTCTAGACAGTTAAATTTTATTTTGACGCCATTTTTCTTTAGAGTTCAACAATTCTTAAAAATCTCTATGTTTAGTGACCCCCGGTACACGCCCGTTAGGCGTTTTAGGTGTATTTTAGAAATATTTCTAAAAAGGTAAAATCGAACCTGTGAAAGGCTTTAACTACCACTATTGGGCGCCCTGGAGTAATAATGTGCAATACATTCCTATTTTCTGAGAAATCAAACATATTTTACAAAATCCTCCGAGTTAGTGAACCGGGGTACACACCTAAGTGTAATTTTGGCGATTTCTTAAAATCAAACTAAGGATGCCTCTGCTGGTTACCAAGTAGACTTAAGGTTCCTATGGATTGCTATCTAGGTAGTCCAAGTTCACTGTGACGCTATTTTTCTAAAGATTTCAAAATTTTATTAAATCTCTATGTTAATTGACACCCGGTACACGCCCGTGAGGCATTTTTAATGACTACTTGAAACCATTCTAAAAGGGAAAATCGAACCTGTTGAAGACTTTAGTTTCCACTATTAGGCACCCTGGAGGTGAAATGTGCTTTACAGTACCATTTTTTGAAAAATACGACATATTTTCAAAACCCTCTGAGTTAGTGACACGGGGTACACGCCTGTGTATTAATTGTGAGATTTCATAAAATCAAACTAAGGATTCCTCTTCTTGACCCCAAGTAGACTTAAGGTTACTAAGCATTGATTTCTAGACAGTTAAATTTATTTTGACGCCATTTTTCTTTAGAGTTCAACAATTCTTAAAAATCTCTATATTTAGTGACCTCCGGTACACGCCCGTGAGGCATATTTGGTGAATTTTTGAAACCTTTATAAAATGGCAAAATTGAACCTGTGAAAGGGTTTAACTACCACTATAAGGCGCCCTGGGGGAATAATATGCTTTACCGTCCTATTTTCTGAGAAATCAAACATATTTTAACAAATCTTCCGAGTTAGTAAACCGGGGTACACGATTGAGTGTAATTTTGGTGATTTCTTAAAATAAAACTAAGGATGCGTCTTCTGGTTGCCAAGTAGACAAAAGGTTCCTATGCATTGATATCTAGATGGTCCAAGTTCATTTTGACGCTATTTTTCTTATGATTTCAACAATTTGATAAATTCTCTATGTTCAGTGACCCCCGTTACACGCTCGTGAGGCATTTTTAGTTATTACTTGAAACCATTCTAAAAGGGAAATCGAACCTGTGGAAGACTTTAGTTTCCACTATTAGGCACCCTTGAGGTGAAATGTGCTTTACAGTACCATTTTTTGACAAATAAAACATATTTTCAAAATCCTCCAAGTTAGTGACCCGGGGTACACGCCTGTGTATTAATTGTGAGATTTCTTAAAATCAAACTAAGGATTCCTCTTCTTGACTCCAAGTAGACTTAAGGTTAATAAGCATTGATTTCTAGATAGTGGAATTATCTTTTGGCGCCATTTTTCTTTAGAATTCAACAATTCTTTAAAATCTCTACGTTTAGTGACCCCCGGTACACGCCCGTGAGGCATTTTTGGTTAATTTTAGAAATCTTTCTAAAAAGGTAAAATCGAACCTGTGAAAGGCATTATCTACCACCATTGGGCGCCCTGGGGGAATAATGTGCTTTACAGTCCCATTTTCTGAGAAATCAAACATATTTTAGAAAATCCTCCGAGTTAGTGAACCGGGGTACACGCCTGAGTGTAATTTTGGCGATTTCTTAAAATCAAACTAAGGATGCCTCTTCTGGTTACCAAGTAGACTTAAGGTTCCTATGCATTGCTATCTAGGTAGTCTAAGTTCACTGTGACGCAATTTTTCTAAAGATTTCAACAATTCAATAAAATCTCTATGTTCATTGACCCCCGGTACACGCCCGTGAGGTATTTTTAGTGACTACTTGAAACCATTCTAAAAGGGAAAATCGAACCTGTGGAATACTTTAGTTTCCACTATTACGCACCCTGGAGGTCAAATGTGCTTTACAGTACCATTTTTTGAAAAATAAGACATATTTTCAAAATCCTTTGAGTTAGTGACACGGGGTACACGCCTGTGTATTAATTGTGAGATTTCATAATATAAAACTAAGGATTCCTCTTCTTGACCCCAAGTAGACTTTAGGTTACTAAGCATTGATTTCTGGACAGTTGAATTTTATTTTGACGCCATTTTTATTTAGAGTTCAACGATTCTTTAAAATCTCTATGTTTAGTGACCCCTGGTACACGCTCGTGAGGCATATTTGGTGAATTTTTTAAACCTTTCTAAAATGGCAAAATCAAACCTGTGAAAGGCTTTAACTACCACTATTAGGCGCCCTGGGGCAATAATATGCTTTACCGTCCTACTTTCTGAGAAATCAAACATATTTTTGAAAATCTTCCGAGTTAGTGAACCTGGGTACACGACTGGGTGAAATTTTAGTGATTTATTAAAATAAAACTAAGGATGCCTCTTCTGGTTGCCAAGTACACAAAAGGTTCCTATGCATTGATATCTAAATGGTCCAAGTTCATTTTGACACTATTTTTCTTAAGATTTAAACAATTCGATAAATTCTCTATGTTCAGTGACCCCCGGTACACGCCCGTGAGGCATTTTTAGTTATTACTTGAAACCATTCTAAAAGGGAAAATCGAACCTGTGGAAGGCTTTTGTTTCCACTATTAGGCACCCTGGAGGTGAAATGTGCTTTAAAGTACCATTTTTTGACAATCAAAACATATTTTCAAAATCCTCCGAGTTAGTGACCCGGGGTACACGCCTGTGTATTAATTGTGAGATTTCTTAAAATCAAACTAAGGATTCCTCTTCTTGACCCCAAGTAGACTTAAGGTTAGTAAGTATTGATTTCTAGACAGTCGAATTTCCTTTTGGCGCCATTTTTCTTTAGAGTTCAACAATTCTTTAAAATCTCTACGTTTAGTGACCCCTGGTACACGCCCATGAGTTATTTTTTGTGAATTTTTGAAATCTTTCTAAAAAGGCAAAATCAAACCTGTGAAAGGTTTATTAACCACTATTGGGCACCCTGGGGGAATAATGTGCTTTACAATCCTATTTTCTGGGAAATCAAACATATTTTAGAAAATCCTCCGAGTTAGTGAACCGGGGTACACGCCTGAGTGTAATTTTGGTGATTTCTTAAAATCAAACTAAGGATGCCTATTCTGGTTGCCAAGTAGACCTAAGGTTCCTATCCATTGCTATCTAGATATTCAAAATTCAAGGTGACGTTATTTATCTAAAGATTTCAACAATTCGATAACATCTCAATGTTCAGTGACCCCCGGTACACCCCAGTGAGGTATTTTTAGTTATTACTTGAAACCATTCTAAAAGGGAAAATCGAACTTGTGGAAGACTTTAGTTTCCACTATTAGGCGCCCTGGATGTGAAATGTGCTTTACAGTACCATTTTTTGACAAATTAAACATATTTTCAATTTCCTCCAAGTTAGTAACCCGGGGTACACGCCTGTGTATTAATTGTGATATTTCTTAAAATCAAACTAAATATTCCTCTTCTTGACCCCAAGTAGACTTAAGGTTACTAAGCATTGATTTCTAGACAGTCGAATTTCCTTTGGGCGCCATTTTTCTTTAGAGTTCAACAATTCTTAAAAATCTCTACGTTTAGTGACCCCCGGTACACGCCCGTGAGGCATTTTTGAAATCTTTCTAAAAAGGCAAAATCGAATCTGTGAAAGGCTTTAACTACCACTATTGGGCGCCCTGGGGGAATAATGTACTTTATAGTCCTATTTTATGAGAAATCAAACATATTTTAGAAAATCCTCCGAGTTAGTGAACTGGGGTAGACGCCTGAGTGTAATGTTTGTGATTTTTTAAAATCAAACTAAGGATGCCTCTTCTGGTTCTAAAGGAGACTTAAGTTTCCTATGCATTAATATCTAGATTGTCCAAGTTCACTGTGACGCTATTTTTCTATAGATTTCAACAATTCCATAAAATCTCTATGTTCAGTGACCCTCGGTACACGCCCGTGAGGTATTTCAAGTGATTACTTGAAACCATTCTAAAAGGAATATCGAACCTGTGGAAGACTTTAGTTTCCACTATTAGGCACCCTGGAGATGAAATGTGCTTTACAGTACCATTTTTTGACAAATAAGAAATATTTTCAAAATCCTCCGAGTTAGTGACCCGGGGTACACGCCAGTGTATTAATTTTTAGATTTCATAAAATCAAACTATGGATTCCTCTTCTTGACCCCAAGTAGACTTAAGGTTACTAAGGATTGATTTCTTGACAGTTGAATTTTATTTTGACGCCATTTTTCTTTAGAGTTCAACAATTCTTTAAAATCTTTATGTTTAGTGACCCCCGGTACACGCCCGGGAGGCATATTTGGTGAATTTTTAAACCTTTCTAAAATGGTAAAATCGAACCAGTGAAAAGATTTAACTACCACTATTGGGCGCCCTGGGGGAATAATGTTCTTTACCGTCCTATTTTATGAGAAATTAAACATATTTTAAAAAATCTACCGAGTTAGTGAAGCGGGGTACACGACTGAGTGTAATTTTGGTGATTTATTAAAATAAAACTAAGGATGCCTCTTCTGGTTGCCAAGTAGACAAAAGGTTCCTATGCATTGATATCTAGATGGTCCAAGTTCATTGTGACGCTATTTTTCTTAAGATTTCAACAATTCGATAGATTCTCTATGTTCAGTGACCCACGGTACACGCCCGTGAAGCATTTTTAGTGATTAATTGAAACCATTCTAAAAGGGAAAATCGAACCTTTGGAAGGCTTTAGTTTCCACTATTAGGCACCCTGGAGGTGAAATGTGCTTTACAGTACAATTTTTTGACAAATAAAACATATTTTAAAAATCCTCCAAGTTAGTGACCTGGGATACACGCCTGTGTATTAATTATGAGATTTCTTAAAATCAAACTAAGGATTCCTCTTCTTGACCCCAAGTAGACTTAAGGTTACTCTGCATTGATTTCTAGACAGTCGAATTTCCTTTTGGCGCAATTTTTCTTTAGAGTTCAACAATTCTTTAAAATCTCTACGTTTAGTGACCCCCGGTACACGCCCGTAAGGCATTTTTGGTGAATTTTTGAAATCTTTCTAAAAAAGAAAAATCGAACCTGTGAAAGGCTTTAAATACTACTATTGGGCGCCCTGGGGGAATAATGTGCTTTACAGTCCTATTTTCTGAGAAATAAAACTTATTTTAGAAAATCCTCCGAGTTAGTGAACCGGGGTACACGCCTGAGTGTAATTTTGGCGATTTCTTAAAATCAAACTAAGGATGCCTCTTCTGGATACCAAGTACACTTAAGGTTCCTATGCATTGCTATCTAGATAGTCCAAGTTCACTATGACGCTATTTTTCTAAAGATTTCAACAATTCGATAAAATCTCTATGTTCATTGACCCCCGTACACGCTTGTGAGGCATTTTTAGTGACGACTTGAAACCATTCTAAAAGAGAAAATCGAACCTGTGGAAGACTTTATTTTCCACTATTAGGCACCCTGGAGGTGAAATGTGCTTTACAGTACTATTTTTTGAAAAATAAGACATATTTTCAAAATCCTCCGACTTAGTGACACGGGGTACATGCCTGTGTATTAATTGTGAGATTTCATAAAATCAAACTAAGGATTCCTCTTCTTGACCCCAAGTAGACTTAAGGTTACTAAGCATTGAATTCTAGACAGTTGAATTTTATTTTGACGCCATTTTTCTTTAGATTTCCACAATTCTTAAAAATCTCTATGTTTAGTGACCCCCGGTACACGCCCGTGAGACATATTTGGTGAATTTTTAGGACCTTTCTAAAATGGCAAAATCGAAACTTAAAAGGGTTTAAATACCACTATTAGGCATCTGGGGGAATAATATGCTTTACCGTCCTATTTTCTGAGAAATCAAACATATTTTAACAAATCTTCCGAGTTCGTGAACCGGGGTACACGACTGAGTGTAATTTTGGTGATTTCTTAAAATAAAACTAAGGATGCCTCTTCTGGTTGCCAAGTAGACAAAAGGTTCCTATGCATTGATATCTAGATTGTCCAAGTTCATTTTGAAGCTATTTTTCTTAAGATTTCAACAATTCGATAAATTCTTCATGTTCAGTGACCCCCGGTACACGCCCGTGAGGCATTTTTAGTGATTACTTGAAACCATTCTAAAAGGGAAAATCGAACCTGTGGAAGGCTTTAGTTTCCACTATTAGGCACCCTGGAGGTGAAATGTGCTTTAAAGTACCATTTTTTGACAAATAAAGCATATTTTCAAAATCCTCCGAGTTAGTGACCCGGGGTACACGCCTGTGTATTAATTGTGAGATTTCTTAAAATCAAACTAAGGATTCCTCTTCTTGACGCCAAGTGGACTAAAGGTTACTAAGCATTGATTTCTAGACAGTCGAATTTACTTTTGGCGCCATTTTTCTTGAGAGTTAAACAATTCTTAAAAATCTCTATGTTTAGTGACCCCCGGTACACGCCCGTGAGGCATATTTGGTGAATTTTTGAAACCTTTCTAATATGGCAAAATCGAACCTGTGAAAGGCTTTAACTACCACCATTAGGCGCCCTTGGGGAATAATATGCTTTACCGTCCTATTTTCTGAGAAATCATTCATATTTTAACAAATCTTCCGAGTTAGTTAACCGGGGTACACGACTGAGTGTAATTTTGGTGATTTCTGAAAATAAAACTAAGGATTTCTCTTCTGGTTGCCAAGTCAACAAAAAGTTCCTATGCATTGATATCTAGAAGGTCCAAGTTCATTTTGACGCTATTTTTCTTAAGATTTCAACAATTTTTAGTGAGAAATTTTTAGTGATTACTTGAAACCATTCTAAAAGGGAAAATGGAACCTGTCGAAGGCTTTAGTTTCCACTATTAGGCACCCTGGAGGTGAAATGTGCTTTACAGTACCATTTTTTGACAAATTTAACATATTTTCAAAATCCTCCAAATAAGTGACCCGGGGTACACGCCTGTGTATAAATTGTGAGATTTCTTAAAATCAAACTAAGGATTCCTCTTCTTTACAGTTAAATTTTATTTTGACGCCATTTTTCTTTAGAGTTCAATAATTCTTTAAAATCTCTATGTTTAGTGACCCTGGTACACGCCCGTGAGGCATATTTGGTGAATTTTTGAAACCATTTTAAAATGGCAAAATCGAAACTCTAAAAGGGTTTAACTACGACTATTGGGCGCCTGGGGGAATAATGTGCTTTACCGTCCTATTTTCTGACAAATCAAACATATTTTAAAAAATCTTCCGAGTTAGTGAACCGGGGTACACGACTGAGTGTAATTTTTGTGATTTCTTAAAATAAAACTAAGGATGCCTCTTCTGGTTGCCAAGTTCCCTGTGACGCTATTTTTCTAAAGATTTCAACAATTCGATAAAATCTCTATCTTTAGTGACCCCCGGTACACGCCCGTGAGGCATTTTTAGTGACTACTTGAAACCATATTAAAAGGGAAACTGGAACCTGTGGAAGGCTTTAGTTTCCACTATTAGGCACCCTGGAGGTGAAATGTGCTTCACAGTACCATTTTTTGACAAATAAAACATATTTTCAAAATCCTCCGAATTAGTGACCCGGGGTACACGACTGTGTATTAATTGTGAGATTTCATAAAATCAAACTAAGGATTCCTCTTCTTGACCCCAAGTAGACTTAAGGTTACTCTGCATTGATTTCTAGACAGTCGAATTTGCTTTTAGCGCCATTTTTCTTTAGAGTTCAACAATTCTTTAAGATCTCTACGTTTAGTGACCCCCGGTACACACCCGTGAGGCATATTTGATGAATTTTGAAATCTTTCTAGAAAGGCAAAATCGAACCTGTGAAAGGCTTTAACTACCACTATTGGGCGCCCTGGGGGAATAATGTGCTTTACAGTTCTATTTTCTTAGAAATCAAACGTATTTTAGAAAATCCTCCTAGTTGATGAACCGGGGTACACGCCTGAGTGTAATTTTGGTGATTGGTTAAAATCAAACTAAGGATGCCTCTTCTGGTTGCCAAGTAGACTTAAGGTTCCTATGCATTGCTATCTAGATAGTCCAAGTTCACTGTGACGCTATTTTCTAAAGATTTCAACAATTCGATAAAATCTCTATGTTCAGTGACCCCCGGTACACGCCAGTGAGGCATTTTTATTGATTACTTGAAACCATTCTAGAAAGGGAAAATCGAACCTGTGGAAGACTTTAGTTTCCACTATTAGGCACCCTGGAGGTGTAATGTGCTTTACAAAACCATTTTTTGACAAATAAGACAAATTTTCAAAATCCTCCGAGTTAGTGACCCGGGGTAAACGCCTGTGTATTAATTGTGAGATTTCATAAAATCAAACTAAGGATTCCTCTTCTTAACCCCAAGTAGACTTAAGGTAACTAAGCATTGATTTCTAGACATTTGAATTTTATTTTGACGCCATTTTTCTTTAGAGTTCAACAATTCTTAAAAATCTCTATGTTTAGTGACCCCTGGTATACTCCCGTGAGGCATATTTGGTAAATTTTTGAAACCTTTTTAAAATGGCAAAATCGAACCTGTGAAAGGGTTTAACTACCACTATTGGGCGCCCTGGGGGAATAATGTGCTTTACCGTCCTATTTTTTGAAAAATAAAACATATTTTGAAAAATCTTCCGAGTTAGTGAACCGGGGTATACGACTGAGTGTAATTTAGGTGATTTCTTAAAATCAAACCAAGGATGCCTCTTCTGATTTCCAAGTAGACTTAAGGTTCCTATGCATTGATATCTTGATGGTCCAAGTTTATTATGATGATATTTTTCTAAAGATTTCAACAATTCGAAAAAATCTCTATGTTCAGTTACACCCGGTACCCGCCCGTGAGGCATTTTTTATGATTACTTGAAACCATTCTAAAAGGGAAAATGGAACCTGTGGAAGGCATTAGTTTCCACTATTAGGCACCCTATAGGTGAAATGTGCTTTACAGTACCATTTTTTGACAAATAAAACATATTTTAAAAATCCTCCGAGTTAGTGACCCGGGGTACACGCCTGTGTATTAATTGTGAGATTTCTTAAACTCGAACTAAGGATTCCTCTTCTTGACCCCAAGTAGACTTAAGGTTACTAATAATTGATTTCTAGACAATTGAATTTCATTTTGTCCCCTTTTTTCTTTAGAGTTCAACAATTCTTTAAAATCTCTATGTTTAATGACCCCCAAAACACGCCTGTGAGGCATTTTTTGTGAATTTTTGATACCATTCTAAAAAGGCAAGATCGAACCTGTGAAAGGCTTTAAATGCCACTATTGGTCGCCCTGGGGGAATAATGTGCTTTACAGTCCTATTTTCTGAGAAATCAAACATATTTAAAAAAATCCTCCTAGTTAGTGAATCGGGGTACACGCCTGAGTGTAATTTTGGTTATTTCTTAAAATCAAACCAAGGTTGCCTCTTCTGGTTGCCAATTAGACTTAAGGTTCCTATGTATTGATATCTAGATGGTTCAAGTTCATTGTGAAGCTATTTTTCTTAAGATTTCAACAATTCGATAATTTCTCTATGTTCAATGACCCCATGGTACACGCCCTTAAGGCATTTTTATTGATTACTTGAAACCATTCTAAAAGGGACAATCGAACCTGTGGAATACTTTAGTTTCCACTATTAGGCACCCTGTGGGTCAAATGTGCTTTACAGTACCATTTTTTGACAAATAAAACATATTTTCAAAATCCTCTGAGTTAGTGACCGGGGTACACGCCTGTGTATTAATTGTGAGATTTCTTAAAATCAAACTAAGGGTCCCTCTTCTTGACTCCAAGTAGACTTAAGTTTACTAAGCAATTATTTTCAGACAGTCGAATTTCATTTTGACGCCATTTTTCTTTAGAGTTCAACAATTCTTTAAAATCTCTATGTTTAGTGACCCCCGGTACACGCCCGTGAGGAATTTTTGGTTAATTTTTGAAACCTTCTTCGAAAGGCAAAATCGAACCTGTGAAATGCTTTAACTACCACTATTGGGCGCCCTGGGGGAATATTGTGCTTTACAATCCTATTTTCTGAGAAATCAAACATATTTTAGAAAGTCCTCCCAGTTAGTGAATCGGGTACACGCCTGAGTGGAATTTTGGTGATTTCTTAAATTCAAACTAAGGATGCTTCTTCTTGTTGCCAAGTAGACTTAAGGTTCCTATGCATTGATATATAGATGGTACAAGTTCATTGTGATACTATTTTTCTTAAGATTTCATCAATTCGATAAAATCTCTATGTTCAGTGACCCCCGGTACACGCCCGTGAAGCAATTATAGTGATTACTTGAAACCATTCTAAAAGGGAAAATCGTACCTGTGGAAGGCTTTAGTTTCCACTATTAGGCACCCTGGGGGTCAAATGTGCTTTACAGTACCATTTTTTGAAAAATAAAACATATTTTCAAAATCCTCCGAGTTAGTGACCTGGGGTACACGCCTGTGTATTAATTGTGAGATTTCTTAAAATCAAACTAGGGGTTCCTGTTATTGACCCCAAAGTAGACTTAAGTTTACTAAGCATTTATTTCTAGACAGTCAAATTTCATTTTGACGCCATTTTTCTTTAGAGTACAACAATTCTTTAAAATCTATCGGGGGTCACTAAACATAGTGATTTTAAAGAATTGTTCAACTATAATGAAAAATGGCGTGAAAATGAAATTCGACTGTCTAGAAATAAATTCTTAGTAAACTTAAGTCTACTTAGGGTCAAGAAGAGGAACCCTTAGTTTGATTTTAAGAAATCTCACAATTAATACACAGGCGTGTGCCCCGGGTCACTAACTCGGACGATTTTGAAAATATGATTCATTTGTCAAAAAATGGTATTGTAAAGCACATTTGACCCCAAGGGTGCCTAATAGTGAAAACTAAAGTCTTCCACAAGTTCGTTTTTCCTTTTTAGAATGGTTTCAAGTAATCACTAAAAATGCTTCACGGGCGTTTACCAGGGGTCACTGAACATAGAGAATTTATCGAGTTGTTGAAATCTTAAGAAAAATAGCTTCACAATGAACTTAGGCCATCTAGATATCAATGCATAGGAACCTTAAGTCTACTTGGAAACAAGAAGAGGCGTCCATAGTTTGATTTTGGGAAATCACCAAAATTACACTTAGGCGTGTACCCCGGTTCACTAACTCGGAGGATTTTCTAAAATATGTTTGATTTCTCAGAAAATAGGACTGTAAAGCACATTATTCCCCCAGGGCGCCCAATAGTGGTAAATAAAGCCTTTTACAGGTTCGATTATGCCTTTTTAGAAAGTTTTCAAAATTTCACCAAAAATGCCTCAAGGGCGTGTACCGGGGGTCACTAAACATAGAGAATTTAATGAATTGTTGAACTGTAAAGAAAATTGGCGTCAAATGAAATTCGACTGTCTAGAAATCAATGCTTAGTAAACTTAAGTCTACTTGGGGTCAAAAAGAGGAACCCTTAGTTTGATATTAAGAAATCTCACAATTAATACATAGGGGTGTACCCCGGGTCACTAACTTAGAGGATTTTTAAAATATGTTTTATTTGTCAAAAAATGGTACTGTAAAGCACATTTGACCCCCAGGGTGCTTAAAAGTGGAAACTAAAGTCTTCCACAGGTTAGATTTTCCCTTTTAGAATGGTTTCAAGTAATCACTAAAAATGCCTCACGGGCGTGTACCGTGGGTCACTGAACATAGAGAATTTATCGAATTGTAGAAATCTTTAGAAATATAGCGTCACAATGAACTTAGACCATCTAGATAACAATGAACAGGAACCTTAAGTTTACTTGGCAACCATAAGACGGATCCTTAGTTTGATTTTAAGAAATCACCAAAATTACACTCAGGTGTACCCTGGTTCACTAACTAGGAGGATTTTCTAAAATATGTTTGATTTCTCATAAAAGAGGACTGTAAAGTACATTATTCCCCCAGGGCGCCCAATAGTGGTAGTTAAAGCCCTTCACAGGTTCGATTTTGACTTTTTAGAAAGATTTCAAAAATTCACCAAAAATGCCTCATGGGCGTGTACAGGGGGTCACTAAACATAAAGATATTAAAGAATTGTTGAACTCTAAAGAAAAATGGAGTCAAAATGAAATTCAACTGTCTAGAAATCAATGCTTAGTAACCTTAAGTCTACTTGGGGTCAAGAACAGGAATCCTTAGTTTGATTTTAAGAAATCTCAGAATTTATACACAGGCGTGTACGCCGGGTCACTAACTCAGAGGAATTTGAAAATATGTTTTATTTGTCAAAAAATGGTAATGTAAAGTACATTTGACCCCCAGGGTGCCTAATAGTTACTGAACAGAGAGATTTTATCGAATTGTTGAACTCTGAAGAAAAATAGCATCAAAATGAACTTGTACTATCTAGATATCAATTCATAGGAACCTTCAGTCTACTTGGCAACCAGAAGAAGCATCCTTAGTTTGAATTTAAGAAATCATTAAAATTACAGTTAGGCGTGTACCCAGATTCACTAACTCGGAGGACTTTCTAAAATATGTTTGATTTCTAAGAATATAGGACTGTAAAGCACATTATTCCCCTAGGGCGCCCAATAGTGATAGTTAAAGCCTTTCGCCGGTTCGATTTTGCCTTTCTAGAAAGGGTTCAAAATTCACCAAAAATGCCTCACGGGCGTGTACCGGGGGTCACTAAACATATAAATTTTAAAGAATTGTTGAACTCTAAAGAAAAATGGCGCCAAATGAAATTCGACTGTCTAGAAATCAATGCTTAGTAAAATTAAGTCTACTTTGGGTTAAGAAGAGGAACCCTTAGTTTGATTTTAAGAAATCTCACAATCAATACACAGGCGTGTACCCTGGGTCACTAACTCAGTCGATTTTGAGAATATGTTTTATTTGTCAAAAAATGGTAATGTAAAGCACATTTGACCCCAGGGTGCCTAATAGTGGAAACTAAATTCTTCCACAGGTTCGATTTTCCCTTTTAGAATGGTTTTAAGTAATCACTAAAAATGCATCACGGGCGTGTACCGGGGGTCACTGAACATAGAGAATTTATCGAATTGTTGAAATCTTAAGAAATATAGCGTCCAAATGACCTTGGACCATCTAGATATCAATGCATAGGAACCTTAAGTTTACTTGGCAACCAGAAGTGGGATCCTTAGTTTGATTTTAAGAAATCACTAAAATTACACTCAGGCGTGTACCCCGGTTCACTAACTCCGGGGATTTTCGAAAATATCTTTGATTTCTTAGAAAAGAGGACTGTAAAGCACATTATTCCCCCAGGGCGCCCAATAGTGGTAGTTAAAGCCTTTCACAGGTTCGATTTTGCCTTATTAGAAAGATTTCAAAAATTAACAAAAATGCCTCACGGGCGTGTACAAGGGATCACTAAACATAAAGATTTTAAAGAATTTTTGAACTCTAAAGAAAAATGGTGTCAAAATGAAATTCAACTGTCTAGAAATCAATGCTTAGTGACCTTAAGTCTACTTGGGGTCAAGAACAGGAATCCTTAGTTTGATTTTAAGAAATCTCACAATTAATACACAGGCGTGTAGGCCGGGTCACTAACTCAGAGGATTTTGAAAATATATTTTATTTGTCAAAAAATGGAAATGTAAAGTACATTTGAACCCCAGGGTGCCTAATAGTGGAAACTAAAGCCTTCCACAAGTTCGATTTTCCCCGTAAAAATGGTTTAAGTAATCTCTAAAAATGCCTCAAGGGCGTGTACCGGGGGTCACTGAACAGAGAGATTTTATCGAATTGTTGAAATCTGAAGAAAAATAGCGTCACAATGAACGTGTACCATCTAGATATCAATGCATAGGATACTTAAGTCGACTTGGCAACCAGAAGAAGCATCCTTAGTTTGAATTTAAGAAATCACCAAAATTACACTCAGGCGTGTACCCCGATTCACTAACTCGGAGGACTTTCTAAAATATGTTTGATTTCTCAGAAAATAGGACTTTAAAGCACATTATTCCTCCAGGGAGCCCAATAGTGGTAGTTAAAGCCTTTCACAGGTTCGATTTTGCCTTTCTAGAAAGGTTCCAAAAATTGACCAAAAATGCCTCACGGGCGTGTACCGGGGGTCACTAAACATAGAGATTTTAAAGAATTGTTGAACTCTAAAGAAAAATGGCGCCAAATGAAATTCGACTGTCTAGAAATCAATGCTTAGTAAACTTAGTCTACTTGGGGTTAAGAAGAGGAACTCTTAGTTTGATTTTAAGAAATCTCACAATTACTACACAGTCGTGTACCTCGTGTCAGTAACTCGGACGATTTTGAAAATATGTTTTATTTGTCAAAAAATGGTACTATAAAGCACATTTGACCCCTAGGGTTCCCAATAGTGGAAACTAAAGCCTTCCACAGGTTCGATATTCCCTTTTAGAATGGTTTAAGTAATCACAAAAATTGCCTCACGGGCTTGTACAGGGGCTCACTGAACATAGAGAACATATCGAATTGTTGAAATCTTAAGAAAAATAGCGTCACAATGAACTTGGACCATCTAGATATCAATGCATAGGCACCTTTTGTCTACTTGGCAACCAGAAGAGGCATCCTTAGTTTTATTTTAAGAAATCACCAAAATTACACTCCGTCGTGTAACCAGGTTCATTAACTCGGAAGATTTTTTCAAATATGTTTGATTTCTCAGAAAATAAGACGGTAAATCACATTATTCGCCCAGGGCGCCCAATAGTGGTAGTTAAACCCTTTCACAGATTCGATTTTGCCATTTTAGAAAGTTTTCAAAAATTGACAAAATATGCCTCACGGGCGTGTACCGGGGGTCACTAAACATAGAGATTTTAAAGAATTGTTGAACTCTAAAGAAAAATGGCGTCCAAATAAATTTCAACTGTCAAGAAATCAATGCTTAGTAACCTTAAGTCTACTGTGGGTCAAGAAGAGGAATCCTTAGTTTGATTTTAAGAAATCTCACAATTAATACAAAGGCATGTACCCCGGGTCACTAACTTGGAGGATTATTAAAATTTGTCTTATTTGTTTAAAAATGGTACTGTAAAGACATTTCACCTCCATGGTGCCTAATAATCGAAACAAAAGTCTTCCACAGGTTCGATTTTCCCTTTTAGAATAGTTTCAAGTAATCACAAAAATGCCTCACGGGCGTGTACCGGGGGTCACTGAACATAGAGATTTTATCGAATTGTTGAAATCTTTAGAATATAGTGTCACAATGAACTTGGATTAACTAGACAGTAATGCATAGGAACCTTAAGTCTACTTGGAAACCAGAAGAGGCATCCTTAGTTTTATTTTAAGAAATCACCAAAATTACACTCAGGCGTGTACCCCAGTTCACTAACTCGGAGGATATTCTAAAATATGTTTGATTTCTTAGAAAATAGGACTATAAAGCACATTATTCCTCCAGGGCACCAAATAGTGGTAGTTAAAGCCTTTTACAGGTTCGATTTTTCCATTTTAGAAAGATTTAAAAAATGCCTCACGGGGGTGTACCGGGGGTCACTAAACGTAGAGATTTTAAAGAATTGTTGAATTCTAAAGAAAAATGTCGCCAAAAGGAAATTCGACCGCCTAGAAATCAATGCTTAGTAACCTTAAGTCTACTTGGGTTCAAGAAGAGGAATCCTTAGTTGGATTTTAAGAAATCTCACAATTAATACACAGGCGTGTACCCCGGGTCACTAACTCGGAGGATTTTGAAAATATGTTATATTTGTCAAAAAATGGTACTGTAAAGCACACTTCACCTCCAGGGTGCCTAATATTTGAAACTAAAGCCTTCAACATGTTCAATTTTCCCTTTCAGAATGGTTTCAAGTAATCACTAAAAATGCCTCACGGGGGTCACTGAACATAGAGAATTTATCGAATTGTTGAAATCTTAAGAAAAATAGCGTCACAAGGAACTTGGACCATCTAGATATCAATGCATAGGAACGTTTTGTCTACTTGGAAACTAGAAGAGGCATCCTTAGTTTTATTTTAAGTAATCACCAAAATTACACTCAGTCGTGTACCCCGGTTCACTGACTAGGAAGATTTTTTAAAATATGTTTGATTTCTCAGAAAATAGGACTGTAACGTACATTATTCCCCCAGGGCGCTCAATAGTGGTAGTTAAACCCTTTCACAGATTCGATTTTTCCATTTTAGAAAGTTTTCAAAAATTGACCAAATATGCCTCACGGGCGTGTACCGGGGGTCACTAAACATAGAGATTTTAAAGAATTGTTGAACTCCATAGAAAAATTACGTCAAAATAAAATTCAACTGTCTAGAAATCAATGCTTAGTAACCTTAAGTCTACTTGGGGTCAAGAAGAGGAATCCTTAGTTTGATTTTATGAAATCTCAAAATTAATACACACGCGTGTACCCCGGGTCACTAACTCGGAGGATTTTGAAAATATGTATTATTTGTGAAAAAAAGGTACTGTAAAGCACATTATACCTCCAGGGTGCCAAATAGTTGAAACTAAAGCCTTCCACAGGTTCCAATTTCCCTTTTAGAATGGTTTCAAGTAACCACTAAAAATGTCTCACGGGTGTGTACCGGGGGTCACTGAATATAGAGATTTTATCGATTTGTTGAAATCTTTAGAAAAATAGCCTCACAGTGAACTTAGACTATCTAGGTAGCAATGCATAGGATACTTACGTATACTTGGCAACCAAAAGAGGCATCCTTAGTTTTATTTTAAGAAATCACCAAAATTACACTCAGGCGTGTACCCCAGTACACAAACTCGGAGGATTTTCTAAATATGTTTGATTTCTCAGAAATTAGGACCATAAAGCACATTACTCCCCCAGTGCGCCAAATAGTGGTAGTTAAAGCCTTTCACAGGTTCGATTTTGCCTTTTTTGAAAGATTTCAAAAATGCCTCATGGGCGTGTACCAAGGCGTCACTAAAAGTAGAGATTTTAAAGAATTGTTGAACTCTAAAGAAAAATGGCGCCAAAAAGGAAATTCGACTGTCTAGAAATATATGCTTAGTAACCTTAAGTCTTCTTGGGGTCAAGAAGAGGAATCCTTAGTTTGATTTAAAGAAATCTCACAATTAATACACAGGCGTGTACCCCGGTCACTAACTCGGAGGATTTTGAAAATATGTTTTATTTGTCAAAAAATGGAACTGTAAAGCACATTTCACCTTCAGGGTGCCTATAGTGGAAACTAAAGCCTTCCACAGGTTCGATTTTCCCTTTTAGAATGGTTTCATGTAATCACTAAAAATGCCTCACGGGCGTGTACCAGGGGTCACTGAACATAGAGAATTTATCGAATTTTTGAAATCTTAAGAAAAATAGAGTCACAATGAACTTGGACCATCTAGATGTCAATGCATAGGAACCTTTTGTCTACTTGGAAACCAGAAGAGGCATCCTTAGTTTGATTTTAAGAAATCACCAAAACTACACTCAGGCGTGTACCCCAGTTCACTAACTCGGAGGATTTTTTAAAATATGTTTGATTTCTCAGAAAATAGGACTGTAAAGCACATTATTCCCCCAGGGCGCCCAATAGTGGTAGTTAAAGCCTTTCACATGTTCGATTTTTGCTTTTTAGAAAGATTTCAAAAATTCACAAACAATGCATCACGGGCGTGTACCGGGGATCACTAAACGTAGCGATTTTAAAGAATTGTTGAACATTAAAGAAAAATGGCGCCAAAAGGAAATTCGACTGTCTAGAAGTCAATGCTTAGTAACCTAAAGTCTACTTGGGGTCACGAAGATGAATCCTTAGTTTCATTTTATGAAATCTCACAATTAATACACAGGCGTGTACCCCGGGTCACTAATTCGTAGGTTTTTGAAAATATGTTTTTTTTGTCAAAAAATGGTACTGTAAAGCACATTTCACCTCCCGGGTGCCTAATAGTGGAAACTAAAGCCTTCCACGGGTTCGATTTTACCTTTTAGAATGGTTTAAATGAATCACTAAAAATGCCTCACGAGCGTGTACCGGGGGTCACTGAACATAGAAAATTTATCGAATTGTTGAAATCTTTAGAAAAATAGAGTCAGAAAATACTTGGACCATCTTGATATCAATGCATAGGATCCTTTTGTCTACTTGGCCACTAGAAGAGGCATCCTTACTTTTATTTTAAGAAATCACCAAAATTACACTCAATCGTGTACCCCGGTTCACTAACTAGGAAGATTTTTTAAAATATGTTTCATTTCTCAGAAAATAGGACGGTAAAGCACATTATTCCCCCAAGGCGCCCAATAGTGGTAGTTAAACCCTTTCACAGATTCGATTTTGCCATTTTAAAAAGGTTTCTAAAATTCACCAAAATATGCCTCACGGGCATGTACCGGGGGTCACTAAACATAGAGATTTTAAAGAATTGTTGAACTCTATAGAAAAATGGCGTCAAAATAAAATTCAACTGTCTAGAAATCAATGCTTAGTAACCTTAAGTCTACTGGGGGTCAAGAAGAGGAATCATTAGTTTGATTTTATGAAATCTCACAATTAATACACAGGCGTGTACCCCGGATCACTAACTCAGAGGATTTTGAAAATATGTCTTATTTGTCAAAAAATGGCATGTAAAGCACATTACACCTCCAGGATGCCTAATAGTGGAAACTAAAGTCTTCCACAGGTTCGATTTTCCCTTTTAGAATGGTTTCAAGTAATCACTATAAATTCCTCACTGGTGTACCGGGGGTCACTGAACATAGAGATTTTATCGAATTGTTGAAATCTTTAAAAACATAGCGTCACAGTTAACTCTGATTATCTAGATAGCAATGCATAGGAACATTTAGTCTACTTGGCAACCAGAATAGGCATCCTTAGTTTGATTTTAAGAAATCACCACAATTACACTCAGGCGTGTACCCCGGTTCACTAACTTGGAGGATTTTCTAAAATATGTTTGATTTCTCAGAAAATAGTTATGTAAAGCACATTATTCCCCTAGGGCGCCCAATAGTTGTAGTTAAAGCCTTTCATAGGTTGGATTTTGCCTTTCTACGAAGATTTCAAAAATTCACCTAATATACCTCACGGGCGTGTACCGGGGGTCACTAAACATTGAGATTTTAAAGAATTGTTGAATTCTAAAGAAAAATGGCGTCAAAAAAAAATTCTACTGTCTATAAATCAATGCTTAGTAACCATAAGTATACTTGGGGTCAAGAAGAGGAATCATTAGTTTTATTTTATGAAATCTCACAATTAATACACAGGCGTGTACCCCGGGTCACTAACTCGGAGGATTTTGAAAATATGTTTTATTTGTCAAAAAATGGTACTGTAAAGCACATTTCACCTTCAGGGTGCCTAATAGTGGAAACTAAAACCTTCCACATGTTTGATTTTCCCTTTTAGAATGGTTTCAAGTAATCACTAAATATGCCTCACGGGCGTGTACCGGGGGTCACTGAACATAGAAAATTTATCGAATTGTTGAAATTTTAAGAAAAATAGCGTCACAATGAACTTGGACCATCTAGATGTCAATGCATAGGAACCTTTTGTCTACTTGGAAACTAGAAGAGGCATCCTTAGTTTTATTTTAAGAAATCACCAAAATTACACTCAGTCGTGTACCCCGGTTCACTAACAAGGAAGATTTTTTAAAATATGTTTGATTTCTCAGAAAATAGGACGGTAAAGCACATTATTCCCCCATGGGCGCCCAATAGTGGTAGTTAAACCCTTTCACAGATTCGATTTTGCCATTTTAGAAAGGTTTCAAAAATTCACCCAATATGCCTCACGGGCGTGTACCGGGGGTCACTAAACATAGAGATTTTGAATAATTGTTGAAGTCTATAGAAAAATGGAGTCCAAACAAAATTCAACTGTCTAGAAATCAATGCTTAGTAACCCCGTGTTAAGAAGAGGAATCATTAGTTTGATTTAATGAAATCTCACAATTAATACACAGGCGTGTACCCCGGGTCACTAACTTGGAAGATTTTGAAAATACGTATTATTTGTCAAAAAATGGCATGTAAAGAAAATTACACCTCCAGGGTGCCTAATAGTGGAAACTAAAGTCTTCCACAGGTTCGATTTTCCCGTTTAGAATGGTTGCAAGTAATCACTAAAAATGCATCACGGGCGTGTACCGGGGGTCACTGAACATAGAGATTTTATAGAATTGTTGAAATCTTTACAAACATAGCGTCACAGTTAACTTGGACTATCTAGATAGCAAGCATAGGAACCTTTAGTCTACTTGGCAACTAGAATAGGCATCCATAGTTTGATTTTAAGAAATCACCAAAATAACACTCAGGCGTGTACCCCGGTTTACTAACTCGGAAGATTTTTTAAAATATGTTTGATTTCTCAAAAAATAGGACGGTAAAGCACATTATTCCCCCAAGGAGCCCAATAGTGGTAGTTAAACCATTTCACAGGTTCGATTTTTGCATTTTAGAAAGGTTTCAAAAATTCACCAAATATACCTCACAGGCGTGTACTGGGGGTCACTAAACATAGAGATTTTAAACAATTGTTGAACTCTAAAGAAAAATGGCGTCAAAATAAAATTCAACTGTCTAGAAATCAATGCTTAGTAACCTTAAGTCTACTTGGGGTCAAGAAGAGGAATCCTTAGTTTGATTTTATGAAACCTCACAATTAATACACAAGCGTATACCCCGGGTCACTAACTCAGAGGATTTGAAAATATGTCTTATTTGTCAAAAAATGGTACTGTAAAGCACATTTCACCTCCAGGGTGCCTAATAGTGGAAACTAAAGTCTTCCACAGGTTCGATTTTCCCTTTTAGAATGGTTTCAAGTAATCACTAAAAATGCCTCACGGGCGTGTACCGGGGGTCACTGAACATAGAGATTTTATCGAATTGTTGAAATCTTTAGAAAAATAGCGTGACAGTGAACTTCGACTATCTAAATAGCAATGCATAGGAACCTTAAGTCTACTTGGAAACCTGAAGAGGAATCCTTAGTTTTATTTTAAGAAATCACCAAAATTGCACTCAGGCGTGTACTCCGGTTCACTAACTCGGAGGATTTTCTAAATTATGTTTGATTTCTATGAAAATAGGACTGTAAAACACATTATTCCCCCAGGGCGCCCAATAGTGGTAGTTAAACCCTTTCACATGTTAGATTTTGCCTTTTCAGAAAGATTTCAAAAATTCACCAAAATATGCCTCACGGGCGTGTACCGGGGGTCACTAAACATAGAGATTTTAAAGAATTGTTGAACTCTATAGAAAAATGGCGTCAAAATAAAATTCTACTGTCTATAAATCAATGCTTAGTAACCTTAAGTATACTTGGGGTCAAGAAGAGGAATCCTTAGTTTGATTTTATGAAATCTCACAATTAATACACAGGCGTGTACCCCGGGTCACTAATTCGGAGGATTTTGAAAATTTGTTTTATTTGTCAAAAAATGGTACTGTAAAGCACATTTCACCTCCAGGGTGCCTAATAGTGGAAACTAAAGCCTTCCACAGGTTCCATTTTCCCTTTTAGAATGGTCTCAAGTAATCACTAAAAATGTCTCACAGGCGTGTACTGGGGGTCACTGAATATAAAGATTTTATCGAATTGTTGAAATCTTTAGAAAAATAACGTCACAGTGAACTTAGACTATCTATATAGCAATTCATAGGAAACTTACGTATACTTGGCAACCAGAAGAGGCATCCTTAGTTTTATTTTAAGAAATCACCAAAATTACACTCAGGCGTGTACCCTAGTTGACTAACTCGGAGGATTTTCTAAACTATGTTTGATTTCTAAGAAAATAGGACTATAAAACACATTACTCCCCCAGGGCGCCAAATAGTGGTAGTTAAAGCCTTTCACAGGTTCGATTTTGCCTTTTTAGAAAGATTTCAAAAATACCTCATGGGCGTGTACCAGGGCGTCACTAAACGTAGAGATTTTAAAGAATTGTTGAATTCTAATTCGACTGTCTATAAATCAATGCTTAGTAACCTTAAGTCTACTTGGGGTCAAGAAGAGGAATCCTTAGTTTGATTTGTAGAAATCTCACAATTAATACATTGGCGTGTACCCCGAGTCACTAACTGGTAGGATTTTGAAAATATGTCTTATTTGTCAAAAAATGGCATGTAAAGCACATTATACCTCGAGGGTGCCTAATAGTGGAAACTAAAGTCTTCCACAGGTTCGATTTTCCCTTTTAGAATGGTTTCAAGTAATCACTAAAAATGCCTTACGGGCGTGTACCGGGGGTCACTAAATATAGAGATTTTATCGAATTGTTCAAATCTTTACAAACATAGCGTCACAGTGAACTTGGACTATCTAGATAGCAATGCATAGGAACCTTTAGTCTACTTGGCAACTAGAATAGGCATCCTTAGTTTGATTTTAAGAAATCACCAAAATTACACTCAAGCGTGTACCCCGGTTCACTAACTCGGAATATTTTTGAAAATATGTTTGATTTCTCAGAAAAAAGGACGGTAAAGCACATTATTCCCCCAAGGAGCCCAATAGTGGTAGTTAAACCCTTTCACAGGTTCGATTTTTCCATTTTAAAAGGTTCTAAAAATTTTCCAAATATACTTCACAGGCGTGTACCGGGGGTCACTAAACATAGAGATTTTAAAGAATTTTTGAACTGTAAAGAAAAATGGCGTCAAAATGAAATTCAACTGTCTAGAAATCAATGCTTAGTAACCTTAAGTCTACTTGGGGTCAAGAAGATGAATCCTTAGTTTCATTTTATGAAATCTCACAATTAATACACAAGCGTGTACCCCGGGTCACTAATTCGGAGGATTTTGAAAATATGTTTTATTTGTCAAAAAATGGTACTGTAAAGCACATTGCACCTCCCGAATGCTTAATAGTGGAAACTAAAGCCTTCCACGGGTTCGATTTTCCCTTTTAGAATGGTTTCAAGTAATCACTAAAAATGCCTCACAGGCGTGTACCGGGGGTCACTGAAAATAGAGAATTTATCGAATTGTTGAAATCTTAAGAAAAATAGTGTCACAATGAACTTGGACCATCTAGATATAAATGCATAGGAACCTTTTGTCTACTTGGCAACGAGAAGAGGCATCCTTAGTTTTATTTTATGAAATCACCAAAATTACACTTAGTCGTGTACCCCGGTTCGCTAACTCGGAAGATTTTTCAAAATATGTTTGATTTCACAGAAAATAAGACGGTAAAGCACATTATTCCCCCAGGGCGCCCAATAGTGATAGTTAAACCCTTTCAGAGGTTCGATTTTGCCATTTTAGAAAGGTTTCAAAAATTCACCAAATATGCCTCACGGGCGTGTACTGGGGGTCACTAAACATCGAGATTTTAAAGAATTGTGGAACTCTAAAGAAAAATGGCATCAAAATAAAATTCAATTGTCCAGAAATCAATGCTTAGTAACCTTAAGTCTACTTGGTGTCAAAAAGAGGAATCCTTAGTTTGATTTTATGAAATCTAACAATTAATACACAGGCGTGTACCCCAGGACACTAACTCGGAGGATTTTGAAGATATGTCTAATTTGTCAAAAAATGGTACTGTAAAGCACATTTCACCTCCAGGGTGCCTAATAGTGGAAACTAAAGTCTTCCACAGCTTCGATTTTAGCTTTTAGAATGGTTTCAAGTAATCACTAAAAATGCCTCACAGGCGTGTACCGGGGTTCACTGAACATAGAGATTTTATCGAATTGTTGAAATCTTTAGAAAAATATTATCACAGTGAACTTGGACTATCTAGATAGCAATGCATAGGAACCTTAAGTCTACTTGGAAACCAGAAGAGGCATCCTTAGTTTGATTTTAAGAAATCACCAAAACTACACTCAGGCGTGTACCCCAGTTCACTTACTCGGAGGATTTTCTAAAATATGTTTGATTTCTCAGTAAATAGGACTATAAAGCACATTATTCCCCCAGGCCGCCCAATAGTGGTAGTTAAAGCCTTTCACATGTTGGATTTTGCCTTTCTAGAAAGATTTCAAAAATTCACCAAATATACCTCACGGGCGTGTACCGGGGGTCACTAAACATTGAGATTTTAAAGAATTGTTGAATTCTAAAGAAAAATGGCGTCAAAATAAAATTCTACTGTCTATAAATCAATGCTTAGAAACCATAAGTATACTTGGGGTCAAGATGAGGAATCCTTAGTTTGATTTTATGAAATCTCACAATTAATACACAGGCGTGTACCCCGGGTCACTAATTCGGAGGATTTTGAAATTTTGTTTTATTTGTCAAAAAATGGTACTGTAAAGCACATTTCACCTCCAGGGTGCCTAATAGTGGAAACTAAAGCCTTCCACAGGTTCCATTTTCCCTTTTTTAGAATGGTTTCAAGTAATCACTAAATATGTCTCACGGGCGTGTACCGGGTGTCACTGAACATAGAGAATTTATCGAATTGTTGAAATCTTTAGAAAAATAGCGTCACAGTGAACTTAGACTATCTATATAGCAATGCATAGGAACCTTACGTATACTTGGCAACCAGAAGAGGCATCCTAAGTTTTATTTTAAGAAATTACCAAAATTACACTCAGGCGTGTACCCCAGTTAACTAACTCGGAGGAATTTCTAAAATATGTTTGATTTCTATCAAAATAGGACTATAAAGCACATTACTCCCCCAGGGCGCCAAATAGTTTTAGTTAAAGCCTTTCACAGGTTCGATTTTTCCTTTTTAGAAAGATTTAAAAAATGCCTCATGGGCGTGTACCAGGGGGTCACTAAACGTAGAGATTTTAAAGAATTGTTGTACTCTAAAGAAAAATGGCGCCAAAAGGAAATTCGACTGTCTAGAAATAAATGCTTAGTAACCTTAAGTCTACTTGGAGTCAAGAAGAGGAATCCTGAGTTTGATTTTAAGAAATCTCACAATTAATACACAGGCGTGTACCGCGGGTCACTAACTCGGAGGATTTTGAAAATATGTTTTATTTGTCAATAAATGGTACTGTAAAGCACATTTCACCTTCATGGTGCCTAATAGTGGAAACTAAAGCCTTCCACAGGTTCGATTTTCCCTTTTAGAATGGTTTCAAGTAATCACTAAATATGCCTCACGGGCGTGTACCGGGGGTCACTAAACATAGAGAATTTATAGAATTGTTGAAATCTTAAGAAAAATAGCGTCACAATGAACTTGGACCATCTAGATATCAATGCATAGGAACCTTTTGTCTACTTGGCAACTAGAAGAGGCATCCTTAGTTATATTTTATGAAATCACCAAAATTACACTCAGTCGTGTACCCCGGTTCACTAACTAGGAAGATTTTTTAAAATATGTTTGATTTCTCAGAAAATAGGACGGTAAAGCACATTATTCCCCCAGGGCGCCCAATAGTGGTAGTTAAAACCTTTCACAGGTTGGATTTTGCCTTTCTAGAAAGATTTCAAAAATTCACCAAATATACCTCAAGGGCGTGTACCGGGGGTCACTAAACATTGAGATTTTAAAGAATTGTTGAACTCTATAGAAAATGGCGTCAAAATAAAATTCAACTGTCTTGGAATCAATGCTTAGTAACCTTAAGTCTACTGGGGGTCAAGAGAGGGATCATTAGTTTGATTTAATGAAATTTCACAATTAATACACAGGCGTGTACCCCGGTTCACTAACTCGGAGGATTTTAAAAATATGTCTTATTTGTCAAAAAATGGCATGTAAAGCACATTACACCTCCAGGGTACCTAATAGTTGAAACTAAAGTCTTCCACAGGTTCGATTTTCCCTTTTAGAATGGTTTCAAGTAATAACTAAAAATGCCTCACGGGCGTGTACCGGGGGTCACTGAACATAGAGATTTTATCGAATTGTTGAAATCTTAAGAAAAATAGCATCACAGTTAACTTGGACTATCTAGATAGCAATGCATAGGAACCTTTAGTCTACTTGGAAACCAGAATAGGCATCCTTAGTTTTATTTTAAGAAATCACCAAAATTACACTCTTGCGTGTACCCCGGTTCACTAACTCTGAGGATTTTCTAAAATATGTTTGATTTCTCAGAAAATAGGACTGTAAAGCACATTATTACCCCAGGGCGCCCAATAGTGGTAGTTAAAACCTTTCACATGTTGGATTTTGCCTTTCTAGAAAGATTTCAAAAATTCAGCAAATATACCTCACGGGCGTGTACCGGGGGTCACTAAACATTGAGATTTTAAAGAATTGTTGAATTCTAAAGAAAAATGGCGTCAAAATAAAATTCTACTGTCTATAAATCAATGCTTAGTAACCTTAAGTATACTTGGGGTCAAGAAGAGGAATCCTTAGTTTGATTTTACGAAATCTCACAATTAATACACAGGCGTGTACCCCGGGTCACTAATTCGGAGGATTTTGAAAATTTGTTTTATTTGTCAAAAAATGGTACTGTAAAGCACATTTCACCTCCAGGGTGCCTAATAGTGGAAACTAAAGCCTTCCACAGGTTCCATTTTCCCTTTTAGAATGGTTACAAGTAATCACTACAAATGTCTCACGGGCGTGTACCGGGGGTCACTGAACATAGAGATTTTATCGAATTGTTGAAATCTTTAGAAAAATAGCGTCACAGTGAACTTAGACTATCTATATAGCAATGCATAGGAACCTTACGTATACTTGGCAACCAGAAGAGGCATCCTAAGTTTTATTTTAAGAAATTACCAATATTACACTCAAGCGTGTACCCCAGTTCACTAACTCGGAGGATTTTCTAAAATATGTTTGATTTCTCAGAAAATAGGACTATAAAGCACATTACTCCCCCAGGGCGCCAAATAGTGGTAGTTAAAGCTTTTCACAGGTTCGATTTTGCCTTTTTAGAAAGATTTAAAAAATGCCTCATGGGCGTGTACCAGGGGGTCACTAAATGTAGTGATTTTAAAGAATTGTTGTACTCTAAAGAAAAATGGCGCCAAAAGGAAATTCGACTGTCTAGAAATAAATGCTTAGTAACCTTAAGTCTACTTGGAGTCAAGAAGAGGAATCCTGAGTTTTATTTTAAGAAATCTCACAATTAATACACAGGCGTGTACCACGGGTCACTAACTCGGAGGATTTTGAAAATATGTTTTATTTGTCAAAAAATGGTACTGTAAAGCACATTTCACCTTCAGGGTGCCTAATAGTGGAAACTAAAGCCTTCAACAGGTTCGATTTTTCCTTTTAGAATCGTTTCAAGTAATCACTAAATATGCCTCACGGGCGTGTACCGAGGAACACTGAACATAGAGAATTTATAGAATTGTTGAAATCTTAAGAAAAATAGCGTCACAATGAACTTGGACAATCTAGATATCAATGCATAGGAACCTTTTGTCTACTTGGCAACTAGAAGAGGCATCCTTAGTTTTATTTTAAGAAATCACCAAAATTACACTCAGTCGTGTACCCCGGTTCACTAATTAGGAAGATTTTTAAAATATTTTTGATTTCTCAGAAAATAGGACGGTAAAGCACATTATTCCCCCAGGGCCCCCAATAGTGGTAGTTAAACCCTTTCACAGATTCGATTTTGCCATTTTGGAAAGGTTTCAAAAATTCACCAAATATGCCTCACGGGCGTGTACCGGGGGTCACTAAACATAGAGATTTTAAAGAATTGTTGAACTCTATAGAAAAATTGCGTCAAAATAAAATTCAACTGTCTAGAAATCAATGCTTAGTAACCTTAAGTGTACTGGGGGTCAAGAAGAGGGATCATTAGTTTGATTTTATGAAATCTCACAATTAATACACAGGCGTGTACCCCGGGTCACTAACTCGGAGGATTTTGAAAATATGTCTTATTTGTCAAAAAATGGCATGTAAAGCACATTACACCTCCAGGGTGCCTAATAGTGGAAACTAAAGTCTTCCACAGGTTCGATTTTCCCTTTTAGAATGGTTTCAAGTAATAACTAAAAATGCCTCACGGGCGTGTACCGGGGGTCACTGAACATAGAGATTTTATCGAATTGTTGAAATCTTAAGAAAAATAGCGTCACAGTTAACTTCGACTATCTAGATAGCAATGCATAGGAACCTTTAGTCTACTTGGCAACCAGAATAGGCATCCTTAGTTTGATTTTAAGAAATAACCAAAATTACACTAAGGCGTGTACCCCGGTTCACTAACTCGGAAGATATTTTAAAATATGTTTGATTTCTCAGAAAATAGGACGGAAAGCACATTATTCTCCCGAGGAGCCCAATATTGGTGGTTAAACCCTTTCACAGGTTCGATTTTTGCATTTTAGAAAGGTTTCAAAAATTCACCAAATATACCTCACATGCTTGTACCGGTGGTCACTAAACATAGAGATTTTAAAGAATTGTTGAACTCTAAAGCAAAATGGCATCAAAATAAAATTCAACTGTCTAGAAATCAATACTTAGTAACGTTAAGTCTACTTGGGGTCAAGAAGAGAAATCCTTAGTTTGATTTTATAAAATCTCACAATTAATACACAGGCGTGTACCCCGGGTCACTAACTCGGAGGATTTTGAAAATATGTCTAATTTGTCAAAAAATGGTACTGTAAAGCACATTTCACCTCCAGGGTGTCTAATAGTGGAAACTAAAGTCTTCCACAGGTTCAATTTTCCCTTTTAGAATGGCTTCAAGTAATCACTAAAATTGCCTCACGGGCGTGTACCGGGGGTCACTGAACATAGAGATTTTTTCGAATTGTTTAAATCTTTAGAAAAATAGCATCACATTAAACTTGGACTATCTAGATAGCAATGCATAGGAACCTTAAGTCTACTTGGAAACCAGAAGAGTAATCCTTAGTTTGATTTTAAGAAATCACCAAAATTACACTCAGGCGTGTACCCCGGTTCACTAACTCGGAGGATTTTCTAAAATATGTTTGATTTCTCATAAAATATGACTGTAAAACACATTATTCCCCCAAGGCGCCCAATAGTGGTAGTTAAAGCCTTTCACAGGTTCGATTTTGCATTTTTAGAAAGATTTCAAAAATTCACCAAAAATGCCTCACGGGCGTGTACCAGGGGTCACTAAACGTAGAGATTTTAAAGAATTGTTCAACTCTAAAGAAAAATGGCGCCAAAAGGAAATTCGACAGTCTAGAAATCAATGCTTAGTAACCTTAAGTCTACTTGGGGTCAAGAAGATGAATCCTTAGTTTCATTTTATGAAATCTAACAATTAATACACAGGCGTGTACCCCGGGTCACTACTTCGGAGGATTTTGAAAATATGTTATATTTGTCAAAAAATGGTACTGTAAAGCACATTTCACCTCCAGGGTGCCTAATAGTGGAGACTAAAGTCTTCCACAGGTTCGATTTTCCCTTATAGAATAGTTTCAGGTCATCACTAAAAATGCCTCACGGGCTTGTACCGGGGGTCACTGAACATAGAGAATATATCGAATTGTTGAAATCTTAAGAAAAATAGCGTTACAGTGAACTTGGATTATCTAGATAAAAATGCATAGGAACCTTAAGTCTACTTGGCAACCAGAAGAGGCATCCTTAGTTTGATTTTCAGAAATCACCAAAATTACACTAAGGCGTGTACCCTGGGTCACTAACTCGGAGGATTTTGAAAATATGTCTTATTTTTCAAAAAATGGTACTGCAAAGCACATTTCACCTCCAGGGTGCCTAATAGTGGAAACTAAAGTCTTACACGGGTTCGATTTTCCCTTATAGAATGGTTTCAAGTAATCACTAAAAATGCCTCACGGGCTTGTACCGGCGCTCACTGAACATAGAGATTTTATCGAATTGTTTTAATCTTAAGAAAAATAGCATCACAGTTAACTTTGACTATTTAGATAGCACTGCATAGGATCATTTAGTCTACTTGGCAACCAGGATAGGCATCCTTAGTTTGATTTTAAGAAATCACCAAAATTACACTCAGGAGTGTACCCCGATTCACTAACTCGGAAGATTTTTTAAAATATCTTTGATTTCTCAGAAAATAAGTCGGTAAAGCACTTTATTCCCCCAAGGAAACCCAATAGTGGTAGTTAAACCCTTTCACAGGTTCGATTTTTGCATTTTAGAAAGGTTTCAAAAATTCACCAAATATACCTCACAGGCTTGTACCGGAGGTCACTAAACTTAGAGATTTTGAAGAATTCTTGAACTCTAAAGAAAAATGGCGTCAAAATAAAATTCAACTGTTTCGAAATCAATTCTTAGTAACCTTAAGTCTAATTGGGGTCAAGAAGAGGAATCCTTAGTATGATATTATGAAATCTCACAATTAATACACAGGCGTGTACCCCGGGTCACTAACTCAGAGGATTTTGAAAATATGTCTTATTTGTCAAAAAATGGTACTTTAAAGCACATTTCACCTCCAGGGTGCCTAATAGTGGAAACTAAAGTCTTCCACAGGTTCGATTTTCAAGTAATCACTAGAAAATGCCTCACGGGCTTGTACCGGGGCTCACTGAACAGAGAGAATATATCGAATTGTTAAAATCTTAAGAAAAATAGCGTCACAGTGAACCTTGACTATCTAGATAGAAATGCATAGGAACCTTAAGTCTACTTGGAACCAGAAGAGGCATCCTTAGTTTGATTTTAAGAAATCACCAAAATTACACTCAGGCGTGTACCCCAGTTCACTAACTCGGAGGATTTTCTAAAATATGTTTGATTTCTCAGAAAATGGGACTGTAAAGCAAATTATTCCCCCAGGGCGCCCAGTAGTGATTTTTGCATTTTGGAAAGATTTCAAAAATTCATCAAAAATGCCTCACGGGCGTGGACCGGGGGTCACTAAAAGTAGAGATTTTAAAGAATCGTTGAACTCTAAAGAAAAATGGCGCCAAAAGGAAATTCCACTTTCTAGAAATCAATGATCAGTAACCTTAAGTATACTTGGGGTCAAGAAGAGGAATCCTTAGTTTGATTTTATGAAATCTCACAATTAATACACAGGCGTGTACCCCGGGTCACTAATTCGGAGGATTTTGAAAATTTGTTTTATTTATCAAAAAATGGTACTGTAAAGCACATTTCACCTCCAGGGTGCCTAATAGTGGAAACTAAAGTCTTACATGGGTTCGATTTTTCCCTTATAGAATGGTTTCAAGTAATCACTAGAAATGCCTCACGGGCTTGTATCGGGGCTCGCTGAACATAGAAAATATATCGAATTGTTGAAATCTTAAGAAAAATAGAGTCACAGTGAACTTGGACTATCTAGATAGAAATGCATAGGAACCTTAAGTCTACTTGGCAACCAGAAGAGGCATCCTTAGTTTTATTTTAAGAAATCACAAAAATTACACTCAGGCGTGTATCCCGGTTCACTAACTCGGAGGATTTTCTAAAATATGTTTGATTTCTCATAAAATAGGACTGTAAAGCACATTATTCCCCCAGGGCGCCCAATAGTGGTAGTTAAAGCCTTTCACAGGTTGGATTTTTGCCTTTCTAGAAAGATTTAAAAAATTCACCTAATATACCTCACGGGCGTGTACCGGGGGTCACTAAACATAGAGATTTTAAAGAATTGTTAAATTCTAAAGAAAAATACCATCAAAATAAAATTCAACTGTCTATAAATCAATGCTTAGTAACCTTAAGTCTACTTGGGGTCAAGAAGAGGTATCCTTAGTTTGATTTTATGAAATCTCACAATTAATACACACAGTAGTGTACCCCGGGTCACTAATTCGGAGGATTTTGAAAATTTGTTTATTTGTCAAAAAATGGTAATGTAAAGCACATTTCACCTCCAGGGTGCCTAATAATGGAAACTAAAGCGTTCCACAGGTTCCATTTTCCTTTTTAGAATGGTTTCAATTAATCACTAAAAATGTCTCACGGGCGTGTACCGGGGGTCACTGAACATAGAGATTTTATCGAATTGTTGAAATATTAAGAAAAATAGCGTCACAGTGAACTTAGACTATCTATATAGCAATGCATAGGAACCTTACGTATACTTGGCAACCAAAAGAGGCATCCTTAGTTTTATTTTAAGAAATTACCAAAATTACAGTTAGGCGTGTACCCCAGTTCACTAACTCGGAGGATTATCTAAAATATGTTTGATTTCTTAGAAAATAGGACTATAAAGCACATCACTCCCCCAGGGCCCCAAATAGTGGTAGTTAAAGCTTTTCACAGGTTCGATTTTGCCTTTTTAGAAAGATTTAAAAAATGCCTCATGGGCGTGTACCAGGCGGTCACTAAACGTAGAGATTTTAAAGAATTGTTGTACTCTAAAGAAAAATGGCGCCAAAAGGAAATTCGACTGTCGAGAACTAAATGCTTAGTAACCTTAAGTCTACTTGGGGTAAAGAAGAGGAATCCTGAGTTTGATTTTAATAAATCTCACAATTAATAAACAGACGTGTACCCCAGGTCACTAACTCGGAGGATTTTGAAAATATGTTTTATTTCTCAAAAAATGGTACTGTAAAGCACATTTCACCTTCAGGGTGCCTAATAGTGGAAACTAAAGCCTTCCAAAGGTTCGATTTTCCCTTTTACAATGGTTTCAAGTAATCACTTAAAATGCCTCACGGGCGTGTACCGGGGGTCACTGAACATAGAGAATTTATCGAATTGTTGAAATTTTAAGAAAAATAGCGTCACAATGAACTTGGAACATCTAGATATCAATGCATAGGAACCTTTTGTCTACTTGGCAACTAGAAGAGGCGTCCTTAGTTTTATTTTAAGAAATCACCAAAATTACACTCAGTCGTGTACCCCGGTTCACTAACTAGGAAGATTTTTTAAAATATGTTTGATTTCTCAGAAAATAGGACGGTAAAGCACATTATTCCCCCAGGGCGCCCAATAGTGGTAGTTAAACCCTTTCACAGATTCGATTTTTCCATTTTAGAAAGGTTTCAAAAATTCACCAAATATGCCTCACGGGCGTTTACCGGGGGTCACTTAACATAGAGATTTTAAAAAATTGTTGAACTCCATAGAAAAATGGAGTCAAAATTAAATTCAACTGTCTAGAAATCAATGCTTTGTAACCTTAAGTCTACTTGGGGTCAAGAAGAGGAATCATTAGTTTGATTTAATGAAATCTCACAATTAATACACAGGCGTGTACCCCGGGTCACGAACTCGGAGGATTTTGAAAATATGTCTTATTTGTCAAAAAATGGCATGTAAAGCACATTACACCTCCAGGGTGCCTAATAGAGGAAACTAAAGTCTTCCATAGGTTCGATTTTCCCTTTTAGAATGGTTTCAAGTAATCACTAAAAATACCTCACGGGCGTTTACCGGGGGTCACTGAACAAAGAGATTTTATCGAATTGTTGAAATCTTTACAAACATAGCGTCACAGTTAACTTGGACTATCTAGATAGCAATCCATAGGAACCTTTAGTCTACTTGGCAATCAGAATAGGCATCCATAGTTTGATTTTAAGAAATCACCAAAATTACACTCAGGCGTGTACCCCGGTTCACTATCTCGGAAGATTTTTTAAAATATGTTTGATTTCTCAGAAAATAGGACGGTAAAGCACCTTATTCCCCCAAGGAGCCCAATAGTGGTAGTTAAACCCTTTCACAGGTTCGATTTTGACATTTTAGAAAGGTTTCAAAAATTCAACAAATATACCTCACAGGCGTGTAGTGGGGGTCACTAAACATAGAGATTTTAAAGAATTGTTGAACTCTAAAGAAAAATGGCGTCAAAATAAAATTCAACTGTCTAGAAATCAATGCTTAGTAACCTTAAGTCTACTTGGGGTCAAGAAGAGGAATCCTTAGTTTGATTTTATGAAATCTCACAATTAATACACAGGCGTATACCCCGGGTCATTAACTCGGAGGATTTTGAAAATATGTCTTATTTGTCAAAAAATGGTACTGTAAAGCAAATTTCACCTCCAGGGTGCCTAATAGTGGAATCTAAAGTCTTACACAGGTTCGATTTTCCCTTTTAGAATGGTTTCAAGTAATCACTAAAAATGCCTCACGGGCGTGTACCGGGGGTCACTGAACATAGAGATTTTATCGAATTGTTAAAATCTTTAGAAAAATAGCGTCATAGTGAACTTGGACTATCTAGATAGCAATGCATAGGAACCTTAAGTCTACTTGGAAACCTGAAGAGAAATCATTAGTTTGATTTTAAAAAATCACCAAAATTACACTCAGGCGTGTACCCCGGTTCACTAACTCGGAGGATTTTCTAAATTATGTTTGATTTCTCAGAAAATAGGACTGTAAAGCACATTATTCCACCAGGGCGCCCTATAGTGGTACTTAAAGCCTTTCATAGGTTCGATTTTGCCTTTTTAGAAAGATTTCAAAAATTCACCAAAAATGCCTCACGGGCGTGTACTGGGGGTCACTAAACGTAGAGATTTTAAAGAATTGTTGAACTTTCAAGAAAAATGGTGCCAAAAGGCAATTCGACTATCTAGAAATCAATGCTTAGTAACCTTAAGTCTACTTGGGGTCAAGAAGATGAATCCTTAATTTCATTTTATGAAATCTCACAATTAATACACAGGCGTGTACCCCGGGTCACTAATTCAGAGGATTTTGAAAATATGTTTTATTTGTCAAAAAATAGTACTGTAAAGCACATTTCACCTCCAGGGTGCCTAATAGTGGAGACTAAACTCTTCCACAGGTTCGATTTTCCCTTATAGAACGGTTTCAAGTAATCACTAAAAATGCCTCACGGGCTTGTACCGGGGGTCAATGAACATAGAGAATATATCGAATTGTTGAAATCTTAAGAAAAATAGCGTTATAGTGAACTTCGACAATCTAGATAGAAATGCATAGGAACGTTAAGTCTACTTGGCAACCAGAAGAGGCATCCTTAGTTTCATTTTAAGAAATCACCAAAATTACACTCAGGCGTGTACCCTGGGTCACTAACTCGGAGGATTTTGAAAATATGTCTTATTTTTCAAAAAATGGTACTGCAAAGCACATTTCACCTCTAGGGTGCTTAATAGTGGAAACAAAAGTCTTACACGGGTTCGATTTTCCCTTATAGAATGGTTTCAAGTAATCACTAAAAATGCATCACGGGCTTGTACTGGGGCTCACTGAACATAGAGAATATATCAAATTGTTGAAATACTAAGGAAAATAGCGTCACAGTGAACTTGGACTATCTAGATAGAAATCCATAGGAACCTTAAGTCTACTTGGCAACCAAAAGAGGCATCCTTAGTTTGATTTTAAGAAATCACCAAAATTACACTTAGGCGTGTACCCCAGTTCACTAACTCGGAGGATTTTCAAAAATATGTTTGATTTTATGGGACTGTAAAGCACATTATTCCCCCAGGGCGCCCAATAGTGGTAGTTAAAGACTTTCACAGGTTCGATTTTGCCTTTTTGGAAAGGTTTCAAAAATTCACCAAAATTGCCTCACGGGCGTGGACCGGGGGTCACTAAAAGTAGAGATTTTAAAGAATTGTTGTACTCTAAAGAAAAATGGCGCCAAAAGGAAATTCGACTTTCTAGAAATCAATGCTTAGTAACCTTAAGTCTAATTGGGGTCAAGAAGAGGAATCCTTAGTTTGATTTAAAGAAATATCACAATTAATACACAGGCGTGTACCCCGGGTCACTAACTAGGAGGATTTTGAAAATATGTTTTATTTGTCAAAAATATAGTACTGTAAAGCACATTTCATCTCCAGGGTGCCTAATAGTGGAAAGTAAAGTCTTCCACAGGTTCGATAGTCCCTTTTAGCATGGTTTCAAGTAATCACTAAAAATACCTCACGGGCGTGTGCCGGGGGTCACTGAATATGAGATTTTATCGAATTGTTGAAATCTTTAGAAAAATAGCGTCACAGTGAACTTGGACTATCTAGATAGCAATGCATAAGAACCTTAAGTCTACTTGGCAACCAGAAGAGGCATCCTTAGTTTGATTTTAAAAAAGCACCAAAATTACACTCAGGCGTGTACCCCGGTTCACAAACTCGGAGGATTTTCTAAAATATGTTTGACTTCTCAGAAAATAGGACTGTAAAGCAAATTATTCCCCAGGGCGCATAATAGTGGTAGTTAAAGCCTTTCACAGGCTCGATTTTAGCTTTTTAGAAAGATTTCAAAAATTTACCAAAAATGCTACACGGGGGTGTACCGGGGGTCACTAAAAGTAGAGATTTTAAAGAATTCTTGAACTCTAAAGAAAAATGGCGCCAAAAGGAAATTCGACTGTCAATAAATCAATGCTTAGTAAACTTAAGTCTAATTGGGGTCAAGAATAGGAATCCTTAGTTTGATTTTATGAAATCTCACAATTAATACACAGGCGTGTACCCCGGTTCACTAACTCGGAAGATTTTTCAAATTTGTTTTATTTGTCAAAAAATGGTATTGTAAAGCACATTTCATCTCCAGGGTGCCTAATAGTGGAAACTAAAGTCTTCCACAGGTTCGATTTTTCCTTTTAGAATGGTTTCAAGTAATCACTAAAAATACCTCACAGGCGTGTACCGGGGGTCACTGAACATAGAGATTTTATCGAATTGTTGAAATCTTTAGAAAAATAGCGTCACACTGAACTTGGACTTTCTAGATAGCAATGCATAAGAACCTTAAGTCTACTTGGCAACCAGAAGAGGCATCCTTAGTTAGATTTTAAAAAATCACCAAAATTACACTCAGGCGTGTACCCCGGTTCACAAACTCGGAGGATTTTCTAAAATATGTTTGATTTCTCAGAAAATAGGACTGTAAAGCACATTATTCCCAAGGGCGCCTTATAGTGGTAGTTAAAGCCTTTCACAGGCTCGATTTTGGCTTTTTACAAAAATTTCAAAAATTCACCAAAAATGCCACACGGGCGTTGATCGGGGGTCACTAAAAATAGAGATTTTAAAGAATTGTTGAACTCTAAAGAAAAATGGCTCCAAAAGGAAAATTCGACTGTCAAGTAATCAATGCTTAGTAACCTTAAGTCTAATTGGGGTCAAGAAGAGGAATCCTTAGTTTGATTTTAAGAAATCTCACAATTAATACACAGGCGTGTACCCCGGGTCACTAACTCGGAAGATTTTGAAAATATGTTTTATTTTTCAAAAAATGGTACTGTAAAGCACATTTCATCTCCAGGGTGCCTAATAGTGGAAACTAAAGTCTTCCACAGGTTCGATTTTTCCTTTTAGAATGGTTTCAACTAATCACTAAAAATACCTCACAGGCGTGTACCGGGGGTCACTGAACATAGAGATTTGATATCACGTATTTATATAGAGTTTTCTCCCTTATTTACAAGCTAATTTGTGCTTCATTGGAGCTCTTGGGAGCTATTTTGTGCTAACTATCGTATGTAGTTGTGGTTTCGTGTTTTAGTATTGAATTGCAGGTTTTATGGAGTTTTCTCCTTATTTCCGAGCCTTTTGAAAGCAACCACGGCTTTACGAGATGTTACGAGGCACGTAGGATGGCTCACGAGCTTTATGGATAGTTTAGGAGGTCCCAAGACCCCTAAAACGTGAAGATTAGAGAGCCAAGGAGTCAAAGGAGTTTTCCGTGCACTGATCGGGCAGAAATGGCCCGATCGGGCGAAGTATTTATGATCGGGTATAAAAGTTGCGGACCCGATCGGGCGAGTCACGCCCGATCGCATCGGGCGAGCATCAATGCACCAGACCCGATCGGTCGTAATGTGCCCGAACCAATCTGGCCAGGTGCTGCTAGGTCTTATATTGTTGCTGCTTGCGAGGCGCTTGTGCTGGGCTGTAATGCTCCCAGGCCCGATCAGGTGGCTGCCCAAGGCCCGATCGGGCGGACCTTAATCTTCGTCTGCATAGCGCGCTGCTGCCGCGTGGACCACGAGAAGCAAAAGGGGAGCTTTTGGTATTTGACCCGATCGGGTACTGTGCTCGGGCCCGATCGGGTCTGGGGTCATTTGTCGCGAATTTCGTCTTTTGCTTTCCGTTTTAATTAGACTTGAGGGGGTATTATAAATACCTTTTTCCTCATTATTTTTCATTCATTTTTTATTCATCTTTCATTAGGTTTTAGACTAGTTTTATTCTACATTGCTCTTAGTTTAATTCAAACACTTTAGATTAATGTAGAGGTGATCAAACCTATTTCGATTTCAATAAAAGTTCCTGCTTTCCGTTAATTGGTACTCTTCTCTACTCTTTATCTCTTTAATTACTTTGATTGCTTAGTTTAATTATTCAATTGTTCATGATGCAATGCTTAGGGTTTCATATTAGTTTTGTTGTTGCCGATTCGATTATGAGTGAGTAGTTCTCTTTCTAGGGTGTTAGATAGGAAAGCCATGTTTATACCATGATTGTGATTTAGATTTCTATCAATTTCTAGGGCTTGATTAGGGTGATTGTGATGTGGTTTATTCTTATTGAGTAATTAATGTCAGTGTACAATTTCATTGATTGCTTGTGGTTAATAGTTGTTCGCACAGATCCGTCTTACGACTAGAGGCCTAGGACACATCAGTAGTTCTGATTACGTTAGTGAACATGCGGCGTATGTTGAACTATGAGCGTTGAGTCTTAACCATAGCTCAACATAGGCTCTAATCCCCCGACTCTTGACTTAGGTTTTAATAGTAGTTGACCCTATTTGATTGGTATAAGCATGGTGGACCGACCTAATACCCTAGACTTTTATTCCATAGTTTAATCCTCGATTTATTCAGTCTTCCGTAGTCTATTCCTTAGTTTAATTAATTCCTTCCTGATTTCATCTGGAGTAGCTGAATTGGTTGATTATTGATTTAGAAACTCTGTCTCCCTGTGGATTCGACCCTGCTTCCACTGACTACCTAGTTAGAGGTCCGTAGGTTTATTTTTGATTAGGTGATACGACTAAAACCTATCAAATTTTGGCGCCGTTGCCGGGGAGACGGCTAGTTCTCTAAGTTTTTATTTAATTATTTGGTCTACTCCTCTGTACCTCATTGGAACTTCATTGTTTCAATCGAGGTACGTTTTACTGCTGCTTTTTGTTTCTTTTGTATGCCCAGGTCCCAAAGAAACGGTTCCCCAATTCCAGCGGACCCCGATCTTACTAGGACCATCAGGCGGATCCGAAAGATAAAGCAGAAAGAAAAGCAGTCTGTTCAGCTGAACACCTCTGGAACAGACACCTTGAATTCAGTTATGTCAAAATCACTGAAGTCATATGGGGTGCCCAACCCGGATGGTCTCTCCACTGGACCTACTATGCCCACCATTGCCGCAGCAAATTTCGAAATCAAGCCTGGACTCATCAGCATGGTCCAGCAAAATCAGTTTGGTGGGCATCCTACTGAAGATCCGGCAAATCATCTGCAACGGTTTCAACAACTTTGTCGAACCGTTAAACATGCCGGCGTCACTCCAGATCAACTCAAAGTCATGTTGTTCGAGTTTTCACTGAGAGATAGAGCCCAAAAATGGTTGAACGATGTGAAAGAAACCGAGTGGAGTGAGATTTCTGCTGCATTTCTGAGAGACTATTACCCACCTACTAAAACAGCAGAAATCAGAAATAAACTAGCCACGTTTTTCCAAGAGCCTGATGAAACATTAAGGGAGGCGTGGGCTAGGTTTAGAGATTTACAGAGAGAGTGTCCACACCATAATATGGACAAATGGTTCTTGACGCAGACATTCTACAATGGTCTGCAGCCTCAGACGAAGTGTATTGTTGATTCGTCTGCAGGAGGAGTGTTTTTAGACAAGGCAGTTGATGAGGGTTATGAATTCATATCAAATCTTGCAGCCAATGACCATACATCATCTAGGAGTTTGACTAAGAAGGTACTTGAAGTTGACGCTATTTCATTGCTTACATCTCAGATGGCGCAACTAACTCAGCAGCTAATGAAGTCTTCTAGTCCGACACCTCCACCCATGAGTATCAATGCTATGTCTGCAGTAGCACCCATTACCTCATCTTACTGCGAGGTATGTGGTGTTCAGGGTCACTTTGGGCATGACTGTCAGTTCAGTCAATTTCAGATGGAGCAGGCCAATGCCTTACAACAAAGACCACAAACCTTCCCCCCTTCACATAACTACCAAAACCCACAAAACCATCAACCTCCACCTCCACAAAACTACCCTAAACCTTCATACCATCAAACCCCACAAAATTTCCAAAGACCACCACCACAAAACTTCCATCATCCCAATAACTTCCAAACTCCACAAAACAACCCACAAGAGCCTAGCAATTCTGAACTGATGAAACTGATATTGTCTATGCAAAAGGCAAATGAGGAAACAAGGAGGGCTCAAGAGAAGCACATCCAACTTCTCGAGGCTCAAGTTGCTCAGTTGGCAGAATCTAATGCACAGAGGCAGCAGGGACAATTGCCAGGGCAACCAGTTCAGAGAGAACATGTGAATGCCATCACTCTTCGTAGCGGCATTGCATATGATGCCCCTCCAGTGCCCATTGATGAGGTTACCCCGACTGCATGGAAGAAGAGGGTGGTAGAGGAAGGAAAAAGAAAGAATTCGACGTCTGAAGTCGATTTGTCTGCAGAAGCTGAACAGACAGGGAAGAAAAAGGAGAAGGTTTCTGAAACGCCTTTTACACCAAGGCTACCTTTTCCTCACAGGATGCAACAGTCCAAGGTCGATCAGCAGTTTGGTAAGTTCTTGTCTATGGTCAAGAACCTTGAGGTAACGATTCCATTCACAGACTTAATTACCCAAGTGCCTGTTTATGCCAAATTTCTGAAAGACATGATTACTAAGAAAAGAGACTTTGGTGGGGTAGAACGTGTCGCTCTTACTGAAGAGTTTAGTGCTTTTATTCAAAATAAAACCCCACCAAAGTTAAAAGATCCTGGTAGTTTTTCTATACCCTGCCATCTTGGACCTATTTTTATTGATAAGGCTTTGTGTGATTTAGGTGCTTCTGTCTCTGTTATGCCATTATCTGTTTATAAGAAACTGAACATGGGAGCCCTTAAATGCACACAAATCACTTTACAAATGGCGGATCGTTCTATAAAATACCCTCTAGGTGTTTTAGAGGATGTTCCTCTTAGGGTTGGGAAATTCTATATCCCTGTTGATTTTGTGGTGTTAGATATGGATGAGGATGCCCAGATTCCTATTATCTTGGGTAGGCCGTTTTTGTGTACTGCTGGTGCTGTCATTGATGTCAAGTCTGGGTCTTTAACTCTGAGTGTTGGTGATGATAAAGTGATTTTTAAACTAACCAATGCTGTTAAGGCTCCTATGCTTGAACAATCTTTTTGCAGGGATGAGGTTCTGGATGAAGTAGGGGTGGAGAAGGTTCCAATTCCACCTAAGGTTGCCTCACCGTCTGGAGGCATTGTCAAGAACATTTGGAGGAGAAAGATGTTTGATGAGGGTGGCACTCATTGCCAAGCCCCTCCTATTTGAGAGAGGGAGGATTATGGTCGTGCGGGACCTTTATAAACCAGCGCTGTGCGAGAGGCAACTCGTATTCCTTTTCTTTCCCTTTTCTTTCTTTTTATTTTTCTTCCTTTTGTGAGCGAGAGTGAGGGTACTAACATTGTTTTTCCTCTTAGCATAGTCTTTATCACCTTTTGGCATTGAGGACACTGCCAAGTTCAGCTTGGGGGAGGAGTTCTGTTTGTATTCCCTATCTCTTTTACTGCTTTCTAGAATAATTTTACTGCTTTCGAAAAATACTGAAAAAAATGAAAAAAATATGGTTCTCATGACTGGTTTAGTTGCCTCCCTGTGCCCCTTTTTGTGCTCTATTTGAAATTAATTTGACTTTGTTTTCTGGATAGCTGGGCATTTGTGATCTTGAGGCTATGATTTGATGTTTGATTGCTATGATTTCGAGCATTCCTGGATTATATTAGACCACTTTGTGCTGCATACCTGAATTGGTTAGACTGTGAGGCCTCTTTGTAGCCTATTGGATTCATATTATTATCCAGTCTATTCTTGTGTGTTAGTTCCTCTTTAGTGGATTGATCTTGACTTTGACTTCGTACTTGTCTGATTTTAGATGACTTGTAGCATGTGCTGTGATAGAGGCGTTCTTTTGTCTGATTCTTCAGCCTCAGAGTGAATTTTTGATATACTTTTATCCTCCTTAGCCCCGCTGAGCCTAATGACTTGTTTCGTTCTACTTAAACCCCTATTACGAGCCAAAAGCCTTCACTTGATTTTATTCCAAGCCTAGCTTGGGGGAGCTTTTGTATGGGTTGAGTTTGAGATTGGTTTGTTGGTTTAGTTTGGTTTTTGAGGAGTTTTAAAGTGTATTTGCTGTGGTTTGAGAGTGAGAAAGAGAAAAGAAAGAAAGCAAGTTTAGAGTTGCGTGAATGAAGTTCAGAAAATGAAAGAAAAATGAAATAAAAATTCAAAAGAATTTTTATTTCTTTCATTCACGTACGTTCATAAAAGAATATTCGCTCCATTGCTAGAAAATTGGGTTTGGTATGCGCTTTTCATTGATTTATGAGAGTTGGGTTATTTTACATGGTTTTATGGTGATTGTTGGGAGTTGTGAAGGCCATCTTAGGCCTTGTTGGAATGGTTTATGCTCCCCCTTTCTTGGTTTTTCCACCACATTACCCAAAAGTATCCCCTACCTCTCGCCTAAGCCCCATTACAACCCTATAAAGTCCTCTTGAGCTTATGTCTGCATTGTTCATTTGATTGATTTCGAGTTAGTTTGTCAAAGTTAAAGAGTATTTCTGCTAATTGAGTCGACTTGACTAGGATGAGCGTCATTGAACCTTCTTAAACACATGAGAGTGTGAGTGGGAAGGGTACTTATGGTCGGGTTGGTGAGTGTTCGGGCACATTCTTTGCCTGCCACAAATTTGAGAGGCGTGACACCATTGTGAGTGCCTTTTCAGGACTTGTATGCTTTGTGGGTGCTTGAGTTTGATAAATTGCTTGAATGATTGGTGGTTGGATGGATTTGATTAGCCAAACTTGAATTATGCCTGCTTGAACGATTCTTAGTCTTAAAAATGTTTTGAGCTTTGATTTGTTTTTATCTTTGGGGTGAGGTAATCTATTCCATGTTCATGTGCTGTTTGCTTGAGGACAAGCAAAGGTTTAGCTTGGGGGAGTTTGATATCACGTATTTATATAGAGTTTTCTCCCTTATTTACAAGCTAATTTGTGCTTCATTGGAGCTCTTGGGAGCTATTTTGTGCTAACTATCGTATGTAGTTGTGGTTTCGTGTTTTAGTATTGAATTTCAGGTTTTATGGAGTTTTTTCCTTATTTCCGAGCCTTTTGAAAGCAACCACGGCTTTACGAGATGTTACGAGGCACGTAGGATGGCTCACGAGCTTTATGGATAGTTTAGGAGGTCCCAAGACCCCTAAAACGTGAAGATTAGAGAGCCAAGGAGTCAAAGGAGTTTTCCGTGCACTGATCGGGCAGAAATGACCCGATCGGGCGAAGTATTTATGATCGGGTATAAAAGTTGCGGACCCGATCGGGCGAGTCACGCCCGATCGCATCGGGCGAGCATCAATGCACCAGACCCGATCGGTCGTAATGTGCCCGAACCGATCTGGCCAGGTGCTGCTAGGTCTTATATTGTTGCTGCTTGCGAGGCGCTTGTGCTGGGCTGTAATGCTCCCAGGCCCGATCGGGTGGCTGCCCAAGGCCCGATCGGGCGGACCTTAATCTTCGTCTGCATAGCGCGCTGCTGCTGCGTGGACCACGAGAAGCAAAAGGGGAGCTTTTTGGTATTTGACCCGATCGGGTACTGTGCTCGGGCCCGATCGGGTCTGGGGTCATTTGTCGCGAATTTCGTCTTTTGCTTTCCGTTTTAATTAGACTTGAGGGGGTATTATAAATACCTTTTTCCTCATTATCTTTCATTCATTTTTTATTCATCTTTCATTAGGTTTTAGACTAGTTTTATTCTACATTGCTCTTAGTTTAATTCAAACACTTTAGATTAATGTAGAGGTGATCAAACCTATTTCGATTTCAATAAAAGTTCCTGCTTTCCGTTAATTGGTACTCTTCTCTACTCTTTATCTCTTTAATTACTTTGATTGCTTAGTTTAATTATTCAATTGTTCATGATGCAATGCTTAGGGTTTCATATTAGTTTTGTTGTTGCCGATTCGATTATGAGTGAGTAGTTCTCTTTCTAGGGTGTTAGATAGGAAAGCCATGTTTATACCATGATTGTGATTTAGATTTCTATCAATTTCTAGGGCTTGATTAGGGTGATTGTGATGTGGTTTATTCTTATTGAGTAATTAATGTCAGTGTACAATTTCATTGATTGCTTGTGGTTAATAGTTGTTCGCACAGATCCGTCTTACGACTAGAGGCCTAGGACACATCAGTAGTTCTGATTACGTTAGTGAACATGCGGCGTATGTTGAACTATGAGCGTTGAGTCTTAACCATAGCTCAACATAGGCTCTAATCCCCCGACTCTTGACTTAGGTTTTAATAGTAGTTGACCCTATTTGATTGGTATAAGCATGGTGGACCGACCTAATACCCTAGACTTTTATTCCATAGTTTAATCCTCGATTTATTCAGTCTTCCGTAGTCTATTCCTTAGTTTAATTAATTCCTTCCTGATTTCATCTAGAGTAGCTGAATTGGTTGATTATTGATTTAGAAACTCTGTCTCCCTGTGGATTCGACCCTGCTTCCACTGACTACCTAGTTAGTGGAAATTAAAGTCTTCCACAGGTTCAATTTTCCCTTTTAGAATGGTTTCAAGTAATCACTAAAAATAACTCACGGGCGTGTACCGTGGGTCACTGAAGATAGAGATTTTATCGAATTATTGAAATCTTTACAAAAATAGCGTCACAGTGAACTTGGACTATCTAGATTGCAATACATAGGAACCTTTTGTCTACTTTGAAACCAGAAGTGGCATCCTTAGTTTTATTTTAAGAAATCACCAAAATTACACTCAGGCGAGTACCCCGGTTCACTAACTCGGAGGATTTTCTAAAATATGTTTGATTTCTCAGAAAATAGGACTGTAAAGCACATTATTCCCCCTAGGGCGCCCAATAGAGGTAGTTACAACCTTTCACAGGTTCAATTTTTCCTTTTTAGAAAGATTTCAAAAATTCACCAAAAATGCCTAACGGGCGTGTACCGGGGATCACTAAAAGTAGATATTTTAGAGAATTGCTGAACTCTAAAGAAAAATGGCGCCAAAAGGAAATTCGACTGTCTAGAGATCAATGCTTAGTAACCTTAAGTCTACTTTGGGTCAAGAAGAGGAATCCTTAGTTTGATTTTATGATATCTCACAATTAATACACAGGCGTGTACCCCGGGTCACTAACTCGGAGGATTTTGAAAATATGTTTTATTGGTCAAAAAATGATACTGTAAAGCACATTTCACCTCCAGGGTGCCTAATAGTGGAAATTAAAGTCTTCCACAGGTTCGATTTTCCTTTTCAGAATGATTTCAAGCAATCACTAAAAATACCTCACGGGCGTGTGCCGAGGGTCACCGAACATGGAGAATTTATCGAATTGCTGAAATCCTAAGAAAAATAGCGTCACAATGAACTTAGACCATCTAGATATCAATAAATAGGAAACTTTTGTCTACTTGGCAACCAGAAGAGGCATCCTTAGTTTGATGTTAAGAAATCACCAAAATTACACTTAGGTGTGTACCCCGGTTCACTATCTCGGAGGATTTTCTAAAATATGTTTGACTTCTCAGAAAATAGGACTGTATAGCACATTATTTCCCCAGGGTGCCCAATAGTGGTAGTTAAAGCCTTTCACAGGTTCGATTTTGCCTTTTTAGAAAGATTTCAAAAATACACCAAAAATGCATCACGGGCGTGTACCGGGGGTCACTAAACGTACAGATTATAAAGAATTGTTGAACGCTAAAGAAAAATGGCGCCAAAAGGAAATTCGACTGTCTAGAAATCAATGCTTAGTAACCTTAAGTCTACTTGGGGTCAAGAAGGGGAATTCTTAATTTGATTTGAAGAAATCTCACAATTAATACACAAGCGTGTACCCCGGGTCACTAACTCGGATGATTTTGAAAATATGTTCAATTTGTATAAAAAATGGTACTGTAAAGCACATTTCACCTTCAGGGTGCCTAATAGTGGAAACTAAATCCTTCCACAGGTTCGATTTTCCCTTTAAGAATAGTTTCAAGTAATCACTAAAAATGCCTCACGGACGTGTACCGGGGGTCACTGAACATAGAGAATTGGTCGAATTGTTGAAATCTTAAGAAAAATAGCGTCACAATGAACTTGGACCATCTAGATATCAATGCATAGGAACCTTTTGACTTCTTGGCAACTAGAAGAGGCATCCTTAGTTTTATTTTAAGAAATCACCAAAATTACACTCAGTCGTGTACCCCGGTTCACTAATTCGGAAGATTTTTTAAACTATGTTTGATTTCTCAGAAAATAGGACTGTAAAGCACATTATTCCCCCAGGGCACCCAATAGTGGTAGTTAAAGCCTTTCACGGGTTCGATTTTGCCTTTTTAGAATGATTTCAAAAATTCACCAAAAATCCGTCACAGGCGTCTACCAGGGATCACTAAACGTAGAGATTTTAAACAATTGTTGAACTCTAAAGAAAAATGGCGCCAAAAGGAAATTCGACTGTTTAGAAATCATTGATTAGTAACCTTATGTCTACTTGGGGACAAGAAGAAGAATCCTTAGTTTGATTTTAAGAAATCTTACAATTAATACACAGGCGTGTACCCCGTGTTACTAACTCGGAGGATTTTGAAAATATGTCTTATTTTTCAAAAAATGGTACTGTAAGCACATTTCACCTCCAGGGTGCCTAATAGTGAAAATTAAACTCTTCCACAGGTTTGATTTTCTCTTTTAGAATGGTTTCAAGTAATCACTAAAAATGCCTCAAGGGCGTGTACCGGGGTCACTGAACATAGAGATTTTATCGAATTGTTGAAATCTTTAGAAAAATAACGTCACAGTGAGCTTGGACTATCTAGATAGCATGCATAGGAACCTTAAGTCTACTTGGCAACCAGAAGAGGTATCCTTAGTTTGATTTTAAGAAATCACCAAAATTACACTCATGCGTGTACACCGGTTCACTAACTCGGAGGTTTTTCTAAAATATGTTTTATTTCTCAGAAAATAGGACTGTAAAGCACATTATTCCCCTAGGGCGCCCAATAGTGGAAGTTAAAGCCTTTCACAGGTTCGATTTCGCCTTTTTATAAAGATTTCAAAAATTCACCAAAAATTCCTCACAGGCGTGTACTGGGGGTCACTAAAAGTAGAGATTTTATAGAATTGCTGAACTCTATAGAAAAATGGCGCCAAAAGGACATTCGACTGTCTAGAAATCATTGCTTAGTAACCTTAAGTCTACTTGGGGTCAAGACGAAGAATCCTTAGTTTGATTTTTAGAAATCTCAAAATTAATACACAGCCGTGTATCCCGGGTTACTAAGTCGGAGGATTTTGAAAATATGTCTTATTTTTTAAAAAATGGTACTGTAAAGGACATTTCACCTCCAGGGTGCCTAATAGTGGAAACTAATGTTTTCCACAGGTTCGATTTTCCCTTTTAGAATGGTTTCAAGTAATCACTAAAAATACCTCACGGGCGTGTACCGGGGGTCACTGAAGATAGAGATTTTGAATAATTGTTGAAGTCTACAGAAAAATGGAGTCAAAACAAAATTCAACTGTCTAGAAATCAATGCTTAGTAAACTTAAGTCTACTGGGGGTCAAGAAGAGGAATCATTAGTTTGATTTTATGAAATCTCACAATTAATACACAGGCGTGTACCCCGGGTCACTAACTCGGAAGATTTTGAAAATACGTATTATTTGTCAAAAAATGGCATGTAAAGCAAATTACACCTCCAGGGTGCCTAATAGTGGAAACTAAAGTCTTCCACAGGTTCGATTTTCCCGTTTAGAATGGTAGAAAGTAATCACTAAAAATGCATCACGGGCGTGTACCGGGGGTCACTGAACATAGAGATTTTATCGAATTGTTGAAATCTTTACAAACATAGCGTCACAGTTATCTTGGACTATCTAGATAGCAAGCATAGGAACCTTTAGTCTACTTGGCAACTAGAATAGGCATCCATAGTTTGATTTTAACAAATCACCAAAATTACACTCATGCGTGTACCCCGGTTTACAAACTCGGAAGATTTTTTAAAATATGTTTGATTTCTCAGAAAATAGGACGGTAAAGCACATTATTCCCTCAAGGAGCCCAATAGTGGTAGTTAAACCATTTCACAGGTTCGATTTTTGCATTTTAGAAAGGTTTCAAAAATTCACCAAATATACCTCACAGGCATGTACTGGGGGTCACTAAACATAGAGATTTTAAACAATTGTTGAACTCTAAAGAAAAATGGCGTCAAAATAAAATTCAACTGTCTAGAAATCAATGCTTAGTAACCTTAAGTCTACTTCGGGTCAAGAAGAGGAATCCTTAGTTTGATTTTATGAAATCTCACAATTAATACACAAGCGTATACCCCGGGTTACTAACTCAGAGGATTTGAAAATATGTCTTATTTGTCAAAAAATGGTACTGTAAAGCACATTTCACCTCCAGGGTGCCTAATAGTGGAAACTAAAGTCTTCCAAAGGTTCGATTTTCCCTTTTAGAATGGTTTCAAGTAATCACTAAAAATGCCACACGGGCGTGTACCGGGGGTCACTGAACATAGATATTTATCGAATTGTTGAAATCTTTAGAAAAATAGCGTTACAGTGAACTTCGACTATCTAAATAGCAATGCATAGGAACCTTAAGTCTACTTCAAAACCTGAAGAGGAATCCTTAGTTTTATTTTAAGAAATCACCAAAATTCCACTCAGGCGTGTTCCGGTTCACTAACTCGGAGGATTTTCTAAATTATGTTTGACTTCTATGAAAATACGACTGTAAAGCACATTATTCCCCCAGGGCGCCCAATAGTGGTAGTTAAACCATTTCACATGTTCGATTTTGCCTTTTTAGAAAGATTTCAAAAATTCACCAAAATATGCCTAACGGGCGTGTACCGGGGGTCACTAAACATAGAGATTTTAAAGAATTGTTGAACTCTATAGAAAAATGGCGTCAAAATAAAATTCTACTGTCTATAAATCAATGCTTAGTAACCTTAAGTATACTTGGGCTCAAGAAGAGGAATCCTTAGTTTGATTTTATGAAATCTCACAATTAATACACAGGCGTGTACCCCGGGTAACTAATTCGGAGGATTTTGAAAATTTGTTTTATTTGTCAAAAAATGGTACTGTAAAGCACATTTCACCTCCAGGGTTCCTAATAGTGGAAACTAAAGCCTTCCACAGGTTCCATTTTCCCTTTTAGAATGGTCTCAAGTAATCACTAAAAATGTCTCACAGGCGTGTACCCTGGTCACTAATTCGGAGGATTTTGAAAATTTGTTTTATTTGTCAAAAAATGGTACTGTAAAGCACATTTCACCTCCCGGGTGCCTAATAGTGGAAACTAAAGCCTTCCACGGGTTCGATTTTCCCTTTTAGAATGGTTTAAATTAATCACTAAAAATGCCTCACGGGCGTGTACCGGGGGTCACTGAACATAGAGAATTTATTGAATTGTTGAAATCTTAAGAAAATAGCGTCACAATGAACTTGGACCATCTAGATGTCAATGCATGGGAAGCTTTTGTCTACTTGGCAACTAGAATAGGCATCCTTAGTTTTATTTTAAGAAATCACCAAAATTACACTCAGTCGTGTACCCCGGTACACTGACTATGAAGATTTTTCAAAATATGTTTGATTTCTCAGAAAATAGGACGGCAACGCACATTATTCCCCCAGGGCGCTCAATAGTGGTAGTTAAACCCTTTCACAAATTCGATTTTGCCATTTTACAAAGGTTTCAAAAAATCACCAAATATACCTCACGGGCGTGTACCGGGGGTCACTAAACATAGAGATTTTAAAGAATTGTTGAACTCCCTAGAAAAATGGCGTCAAAATAAAATTCAACTGTCTAGAAATCAATGCTTAGTAACCTTAAGTCTACTTGGGGTCAAGAAGAGGAATCCTTAGTTTGATTTTATGAAATCTCACAATTAATACACACGCGTGTACCCCGGGTCACTAACTCGGGGGATTTTGAAAATATGTCTTATTTGTCAAAAAAAAGGTACTGTAAAGCACATTTCACCTTCAGGGTGCCTAATAATGGAAACTAAAGCCTTCCACATGTTCGATTTTCCCTTTTAGAATGGTTTCAAGTAATCACTTAAAATGCCTCACCGACGTGTACAGGGGGTCACTGAATATAGAGAATTTATCGAATTGTTGAAATCTTAAGAAAAATAGCGTCACAATGAACTTGGACCATCTAGATGTCAATGCATAGGAACCTTTTGTCTACTTGGCAAGTAGAAGAGGCATTCTTAGTTTTATTTTAACAAATCAAAAAAAATTACACTTAGTCGTGTACCCCGGTTCACTAACTAGGAAGATTTTTTAAAATATGTTTGATTTCTCGGAAAATAAGACGGTAAAGCACATTATTCCCCCAAGGCGCCCAGTAGTGGTAGTTAAACCCTTTCACAGATTCGATTTTGCCATTTTAGAAAGATTTCAAAAATTCACCAAAAATGCCTCACGGGCGTGTACCGGGGGTCACTAATTATAGAGATTTTAAAGAATTGTTGAATTCTAAAGAAAAATGGGGTCAAAATAAAATTCAACTGTCTATAAATCAATGCTTAGTAACCTTAAGTATACTTGGGGTCAAGAAGAGGAGTCCTTAGTTTTATTTTATAAAATCTCACAATTAATACACAGGCGTGTACCCCGGGTCACTAATTCGGAGGATTTTGAAAATTTGTTTTATTTGTCAAAAAATGGTACTGTAAAGCACATTTCACCTCCAGGGTGCCTAATAGTGGAAACTAAAGCCTTCCACAGGTTCCATTTTCCCTTTTAGAATGGTCTCAAGTAATCACTAAAAATGCCTCACCGGCGTGTACCGGGGGTCACTGAATATAGAGATTTTATCGAATTGTTGAAATCTTTAAAAAATAGCGTCACAGTGAACTTAGACTATCTAGATAGCAATGCATAGGAAACTTACGTATACTTGGCAACCAAAAGAGGCATCCTTAGTTTTATTTTAAGAAATCACCAAAATTACACTTAGGCGTGTACCCCAGTTCACTAACTCGGAGTATTTTCTAAAATATGTTTGATTTCTCAGAAAATAGGACTATAAAGCACATTACTCCCCTAGGGCGCCCAATAGTGGTAGTTATAGCCTTTCACAGGTTCGATTTTGCCTTTTTAGAAAGATTTCAAAAATGCCTCATGGGCGTGTACCAAGGCGTCACTAAACGTAGAGATTTTAAAGAATTGTTGAACTCTAAAGAAAAATGGCACCAAAAGGAAATTCGACTGTCTAGAAATCAATGCTTAGTAACCTTAAGTCTTCTTGGGGTCAAGAAGAGGAATCCTTAGTTTGATTTAAAGAAATCTCACAATTAATACACAGGCGTGTACGGGGTCACTAACTTGTAGGATTTTGAAAATAAGTTTTATTTGTCAAAAAATGGTACTGTAAAGCACATTTCACCTTCAGGGTGCCTAATAGTGGAAACTAAATCCTTCCACAGGTTCGATTTTCCCTTTTAGAATGGTTTCAAGTAATCACTAAAAATGTCTCACGGGCGTGTACTGGGGGTCACTGAATATAAAGATTTTATCGAATTGTTGAAATCTTTACAAAAATGGGTCACGGGCGTGTACTAGGGGTCACTGAACATAGAGAATTTATCGAATTGTTGAAATCTTAAGAAAAATAGCGTCACAATGAACTTGGACCATCTACATGTCAATGCATAGGAACCTTTTGTCTACTTGGCAACTAGAAGAGGCATCCTTAGTTTTATTTTAAGAAATCAAAAAAATTACACTGAGTCGTGTACCCCGGTTCACTAACTAGGAAGATTTTTTAAAATATGTTTGATATCTCAGAAAATAGGACGGTAAAGCACATTATTCCCCAAGGGCGCCCAGTAGTGGTAGTTAAACCCTTTCACAGATTCGATTTTGCCATTTTAGAAAGATTTCAAAAATTCACCAAATATGCCTCACGGGCGTGTACCGGGGGTCACTAAACATAGAGATTTTAAAGAATTGTTGAACTCCCTAGAAAAATGGCGTCAAAATAAAATTCAACTGTCTAGAAATCAATGCTTCGTAACCTTAAGTCTACTGGGGGTCAAGAAGAGGAATCATTAGTTTTATTTTATGAAATCTCACATTTAATACACAGGCGTGTACCCCGGGTCACTAACTCGGACGATTTTGAAAATATGTCTTATTTGTACCAAAATAGTACTGTAAAGACATTTCACATCCACGGTGCCTAATAGTGGAAATTAAAGTCTTCCACGGGTTCGATTTTCCCTGTTAGAATGGTTTCAAGTAATCACTAAAAATGCCTCACGGGCGTGTACCGGGGGTCACTGAACATAGGGATTTTATCGAATTGTTGAAATCTTTAGAAAAATAGCGTCACAATGAACTTGGACTATCTAGTCAGCAATGCATAGGAACCTTACGTCTACTTGGCAACCAGAAGAGGCATCCTTAGTTTGATTTTAAGAAATCACAAAAATTACACTCAGGCGTGTACCCTGGTTCACTAACTCGGAGGATATTCTAAAATATGTTTACCGGGGGTCACTAATTATAGAGATTTTAAAGAATTGTTGAATTCTAAAGAAAAATGGCGTCAAAATAAAATTCAACTGTCTAGAAATCAATGCTTCGTAACCTTAAGTCTACTGGGGGTCAAGAAGAGGAATCATTAGCTTTATTTTATGAAATCTCACATTTAATACACAGGCGTGTACCCCGGGTCACTAACTCGGACGATTTTGAAAATATGTCTTATTTGTACCAAAATGGTACTGTAAAGACATTTCACATCCAGGGTGCCTAATAGTGGAAATTAAAGTCTTCCACGGGTTCGATTTTCCCTGTTAGAATGGTTTCAAGTAATCACTAAAAATGCCTCACGGGCGTGTACCGGGGGTCACTGAACATAGGGATTTTATCGAATTGTTGAAATCTTTAGAAAAATAGCGTCACAATGAACTTGGACTATCTAGTCAGCAATGCATAGGAACCTTACGTCTACTTGGCAACCAGAAGAGGCATCCTTAGTTTGATTTTAAGAAATCACAAAAATTACACTCAGGCGTGTACCCTGGTTCACTAACTCGGAGGATTTTCTAAAATATGTTTGATTTCTCAGAAAATAGGTCTGTAAAGCACATTATTCCGCCAGGGCGCCCAATAGTGGTAGTTAAAGCCTTTCACAGGTTTGATTTTGCCTTTCTAGAAAGATTTCAAAAATTCACCAAATATGCCTCACGGGCGTGTACCGGGGGTCACTAAATATAGAGATTTTAAAGAGTTGTTGAATTCTAAAGCAAAATGGGGTCAAAATAAAATTCAATTGTCTCTAAATCAATGCTTAGTAACATTAAGTATACTTGGGGTCAAGAAGAGGAGTCCTTAGTTTGATTTTATGAAATCTCACAATTAATACACAGGCGTGTACCCCGGGTCACTAATTCGGAGGATTTTGAAAATTTGTTTTTTTATCAAAAAATGGTACTGTAAAGCACATTTCACCTCCAGAGTGCCTAATAGTGGAAACTAAAGCCTTCAACAGGTTCCATTTTCCCTTTTAGAATGGTCTCAAGTAATCACTAAAAATGTCTCACCGGCGTGTACCGGGGGTCACTGAATATAGAGATTTTATCGAATTGTTGAAATCTTTAAAAAATAGCGTCATAGTGAACTTAGACTATCTAGATAGCAATGCATAGGAAACTTACGTATACTTGACAACCAAAATAGGCATCCTTAGTTTTATTTTAAGAAATCACCAAAATTACACTCAGGCGTGTACCCCAGTTCACTAACTCGGAGTATTTTCTAAAATATGTTTGATTTCTCAGAAAATAGGACTATAAAGCACATTACTCCCCTAGGGCGCCCAATAGTGGTTGTTAAAGCCTTTCACAGGTTCGATTTTGCCTTTTTAGAAAGATTTCAAAAATGCCTCATGGGCGTGTACCAAGGTGTCACTAAACGTAGAGATTTTAAAGAATTTTTGAACTCTAAAGAAAAATGGCGCCAAAAGGAAATTCGACTGTCAAGAAATCAAGGCTTAGTAACCTTAAGTCTTCTTGGGGTCAAGAAGAGGAATCCTTAGTTTGATTTAAAGAAATCTCACAATTAATACACAGGCGTGTACCCCGGGTTACTAACTTGTAGGATTTTTAAAATATGTTTTATTTGTCAAAAAATGGTACTGTAAAGAACATTTCACCTTCAGGGTGCCTAATAGTGGAAACTAAAGCCTTCCACAGGTTCGATTTTCCCTTTTAAAATGGTTTCAAGTAATCACTAAAAATGTCTCACGGGCGTGTACTGGGGGTCACTGAATATACAGATTTTATCGAATTGTTGAAATCTTTACAAAAATGGGTCACGGGCGTGTACTGGGGGTCACTAAACAAAGAGAATTTATCGAATTGTTGAAATCTTGAAAAATAGCGTCACAATGAACTTGGACCATCTAGATTCAATGCATAGGAACCTTTTGTCTACTTGGCAACTAGAAGAGGCATCCTTAGTTTTATTTTAAGAAATCACAAAAATTACACTGAGTCGTGTACCCCGGTTCACTAACTAGGAAGATTTTTTAAAATATGTTTGATTTCTCAGAAAATAGGATGGTAAAGCACATTATTCCCCAAGGGCACCCAGTAGTGGTAGTTAAACCCTTTCACAGATTCGATTTTGCCATTTTAGAAAGATTTCAAAAATTCACCAAATATGCCTCACGGGCGTGTACCGGGGGTCACTAATTATAGAGATTTTAAAGAATTGTTGAATTCTAAAGAAAAATGGGGTCAAAATAAAATTCAACTGTCTTAAAATCAATGCTTAGTAACCTTAAGTCTACTGGGGGTCAAGAAGAGGAATCATTAGTTTTATTTTATGAAATCTCACATTTAATACACAGGAGTGTACCCCGGGTCACTAACTCGGACGATTTTGAAAATATGTCTTATTTGTACCAAAATGGTACTGTAAAGACATTTCACCTCCACGGTGCCTAATCGTGGAAACTAAAGTCTTCCACGGGTTTGATTTTCCCTGTTAGAATGGTTTCAAGTAATCAGTAAAAATGCCTCACGGGCGTGTAACGGGGGTCAGTGAACATAGAGATTTTTTCGAATTGTTGAAATCTTTAGAAAAATAGCGTCACAATGAACTTGGACTATCTAGTCAGCAATGCATAGGAACCTTAAGTCTACTTGGCAACCAGAAGAGGCATCCTTAGTTTGATTTTAAGAAATCACAAAAATTACACTCAGGCGTGTACACTGGTTCACTAACTCGGAGGATTTTCTAAAATATGTTTGATTTCTCAGAAAATAAGTCTGTAAAGCACATTATTCCCCCAGGGCTCCCAATAGTGGTAGTAAAAACCTTTCACAGGTTGGATTTTTCCTTTCTAGAAAGATTTACAAAACTCACCAATTATGCCTCACGGGCGTGTACCGAGGGTCACTAATTTTAGAGATTTTAAAGAATTGTTGAATTCTAAAGAAAAATGGTGTCAAAATAAAATTCAACTGTCTATAAATCAATGCTTAGTAACCTTAAGTATACTTTGGGTCAAGAAGAGGAGTCCTTAGTTTGATTTTATGAAATCTCACAATTAATACACAGGCGTGTACCCCGGGTCATTAATTCGGTGGATTTTAAAAATTTGTTTTATTTTTCAAAAAATGGTACTGTAAAGCACATTTCACCTCCAGGATTCCTAATAGTGGAAACTAAAGCCTTCCACAGGTTCCATTTTCCCTTTTAGAATGGTCTCAAGTAATCACTAAAAATATCTCACCGGCGTGTACCGGGGGTCACTGAATATAGAGATTTTATCGAATTGTTGAAATCTTTAAAAAATAGCGTCACAGTGAACTTAGACTATCTAGATAGCAATGCATAGGAAACTTACGTATACTTGGAAACCAAAAGAGGCATCCTTAGTTTTATTTTAAGAAATCACCAAAATTACACTCAGGCGTGTACCCCAGTTCACTAACTCGGAGGATTTTCTAAAATATGTTTGATTTCTCAGAAAATAGGACTATAAAGCAAATTACTCCCCTAGGGCGCCAAATAGTGGTAGTTAAAGCCTTTCACAGGTTCGATTTTGCCTTTTTAGAAAGATTTCAAAAATGCCTCATGGGCGTGTACCACGAGTCACTAAACGTAGAGATTTTAAAGAATTGTTGAACTCTAAAGAAAAATGGCGCCAAAAGGAAATTCGACTGTCTAGAAATCAATACTTAGTAACCTTAAGTCTTCTTGGGGTCAAGAAGAGGAATCCTTAGTTTGATTTTAAAAAATCTCACAATTAATACACAGGCGTGTACCCCGGGTCACTAACTTGTAGGATTTTGAAAATATGTTTTATTTGTAAAAAAAATGGTACTGTAAAGCACATTTCACCTTCAGGGTGCCTAATAGTGGAAACTAAAGCCTTCCACAGGTTCGATTTTCCCTTTTAAAATGGTTTCAAGTAATCACTAAAAATGTCTCACGGGCGTGTACTGGGGGTCACTGAATATAAAGATTTTATCGAATTGTTGAAATCTTTACAAAAATGGGTCACGGGCGTGTACTGGGGGTCACTGAACATAGAGAATTTATCGAATTGTTGAAATGTTAAGAAAAATAGAGTCACAATGAACTTGGACCATCTAGATGTCAGTGCATAGGAACCTTTTGTCTACTTGGCAACTAGAAGAGGCATCCTTAGTTTTATAATAAGAAATCACAAAAATTACACTGAGTCGTGTACCCCGGTTCACTAACTAGGAAGATTGTTTGAAATATGTTTGATTTCTCAGAAAATAGGACGGTAAAGCACATTATTCCCCCAGGGCGCCCAATAGTGGTAGTTAAAACCTTTCACAGGTTGGATTTTGCCATTTTAGAAAGATTTCAAAAATTCACCAAATATGCTGCACGGGAGTGTACCGGGTGTCACTAATTATAGAGATTTTAAAGAATTGTTGAATTCTAAAGAAAAATGGGGTCAAAATAAAATTCAACTGTCTAGAAATCAATGCTTAGTAACCTTAAGTCTACTGGGGGTCAAGAAGAGGAATAATTAGTTTTATTTTATGAAATCTCACATTTAATAGATAGGCGTGTACCCCGGGTCACTAACGCGGACGATTTTGAAAATATGTCTTATTTGTACCAAAATGGTACTGTAAAGACATTTGACCTCCACGGTGCCTAATAGTGGAAACTAAAGTCTTCCACGGGTTCGATTTTCCCTGTTAGAATAGTTTCAAGTAATCACTAAAAATGCCTCACGGGCGTGTACCGGGGGTCACTAAACATAGGGATTTTATCGAATTGTTGAAATCTTTAGAAAAATAGCGTCACAATGAACTTGGACTATCTAGTCAGCAATGCATAGGAACCTTAAGTCTACTTGGCAACCAGAAGAGGCATCCTTAGTTTGATTTTAAGAAATCACAAAAATTACACTCAGGCGTGTACCCCGGTTCACTAACTCGGAGGATTTTCTAAAATATGTATGATTTCTCAGAAAATAGGTCTGTAAAGCACATTATTCCCCCAGGGCGCCCAATAGTGGTAGTTAAAGCCTTTCACAGGTTGGATTTTGCCTTTCTAGAAAGATTTCAAATTTTCACCAAATATGCCTCATGGGCGTGTACCGGGGGTCACTAAACATAGAGATTTTAAAGAATTGTTGAATTCTAAAGAAAAATGGCGTCAAAATAAAATTCAACTGTCTATAAATCAAGGCTTAAATATACTTGGGGTCAAGAAGAGGAGTCCTCAGTTTGATTACATGAAATCTCACAATTAATACACAGGCGTGTACCCCGGGTCACTAATTCGGAGGATTTTGAAAATATGTTCTATTTGTCAAAAAATGGTACTGTAAAGCAAATTTCACCTCCAGGGTGCCTAATAGTGGAAACTAAAGCCTTCCATAGGTTCCATTTTCCCTTTTAGAATGGTTTCAAGTAATCACTAAAAATGTCTCACGGGCGTGTACTAGGGGTCACTGAATATAAAGATTTTATCGAATTGTTGAAATCTTTAGAAAAATAACGTCACAGTGAACTTAGACTATCTAGATAGCAATGCATAGGAAACTTACGTATACTTGGCAACCAGAAGAGGCATCCTTAGTTTTATTTTAAGAAATCACCAAAATTACACTCACGCGTGTACCCTAGTTGACTAACTCGGAGGATTTTCTAAACTATGTTTGATTTCTAAGAAAATAGGACTATAAAACACATTAGTCCCCCAGGGCGACAAATAGTGGTAGTTAAAGCCTTTCACAGGTTCGATTTTGCCTTTGTAGAAAGATTTCAAAAATACCTCATGGGCGTGTACCAGGGCGTCACTAAACGTAGAGATTTTAAAGAATTGTTGAATTCTAATTCGACTGTCTATAAATCAATGCTTAGTAACCTTAAGTCTACTTGGGGTCAAGAAGAGGAATCCTTAGTTTGATTTTTAGAAATCTCACAATTAATACATTGGCGTGTACCCCGAGTCACTAACTGGTAGGATTTTGAAAATATGTCTTATTTGTCACAAAATGGCATGTAAAGCACATTATACCTCGAGGGTGCCTAATAGTGGAAACTAAAGTCTTCCACAGGTTCGATTTTCCCTTTTAGAATAGTTTCAAGTAATCATTAAAAATGCCTTACGGGCGTGTACCGGGGGTCACTAAATATAGAGATTTTATCGAATTGTTCAAATCTTTACAAACATAGCGTCACAGGGAACTTGGACTATCTAGATAGCAATGCATAGGAACCTTTAGTCTACTTGGCAACTAGAATAGTCATCCTTAGTTTGATTTTAAGAAATCACCAAAATTACACTCAAGCGTGTACCCCGGTTCACTAACTCGGAATATTTTTGAAAATATGTTTGATTTCTCAGAAAATAGGACGGTAAAGCACATTATTCCCCCAAGGAGCCCAATAGTGGTAGTTAAACCTTTTCACAGGTTCGATTTTTCCATTTTAAAAGGTTGTAAAAATTTTCCAAATATACTTCACAGGCGTGTACCGGGGGTCACTAAACATAGAGATTTTAAAGAATTTTTGAACTGTAAAGAAAAATGGCGTCAAAATAAAATTCAACTGTCTAGAAATCGATGCTTAGTAACCTTAAGTCTACTTGGGGTCAAGAAGATGAATCCTTAGTTTCATTTTATGAAATCTCACAATTAATACACAGGCGTGTACCCCGGGTCACTAATTCGGAGGATTTTGAAAATATGTTTTTTTTGTCAAAAAATGGTACTGTAAAGGACATTGCACCTCCCGAATGCTTAATAGTGGAAACTAAAGCCTTCCACGGGTTCGATTTTCCCTTTTAGAATGGTTTCAAGTAATCACTAAAAATGCCTCACAGGCGTGTACCGGGGGTCACTAAAAATAGAGAATTTATCGAATTGTTGAAATCTTAAGAAAAAATAGTGTCACAATGAACTTGGACCATCTAGATATAAATGCATAGGAACCTTTTGTCTACTTGGCAACCAGAAGAGGCATCCTTAGTTTTATTTTAAGAAATCACCAAAATTACACTCAGTCGTGTACCCCGGTTCGCTAACTCGGAAGATTTTTTTAAATATGTTTGATTTCACAGAAAATAAGACGGTAAAGCACATTACTCCCCCAGGGCGCCCAATAGTGATAGTTAAACCCTTTCAGAGGTTCGATTTGCCATTTTAGAAAGGTTTCAAAAATTCAGCAAATATGCCTCACGGGCGTGTACCGGGGGTCACTAAACATCGAGATTTTAAAGAATTGTGGAACATAAAGAAAAATGGCGTCAAAATAAAATTCAACTGTCTAGAAATCAATGCTTAGTAACCTTAAGTCTACTTCGTGTCAAAAAGAGGAATCCTTAGTTTGATTTTATGAAATCTAACAATTAATACACAGGCGTGTACCCCAGGACACTAACTCGGAGGATTTTGAAAATATGTCTAATTTGTCAAAAAATGGTACTGTAAAGCACATTTCACCTCCAGGGTGCCTAATAGTGGAAACTAAAGTCTTCCACAGCTTCGATTTTAGCTTTTAGAATGCTTTCAAGTAATCACTAAAAATGCCTCACAGGCGTGTACCGGGGTTCACTGAACATAGAGATTTTATCGAATTGTTGAAATCTTTAGAAAAATAGTATCACAGCGAACTTGGACTATCTAGATAGCAATGCATAGGAACCTTAAGTCTACTTGGAAACCAGAAGAGGTATCCTTAGTTTGATTTTAGAAATCACCAAAACTACACTCAGGCGTGTACCCCAGTTCACTAACTCGGAGGATTTTCTAAAATATGTTTGATTTCTCATTAAATAGGACTATAAAGCACATTATTCCCCCAGGCCGCCCAATAGTGGTAGTTAAAGCCTTTCACATGTTGGATTTTGCCTTTCTAGATAGATTTCAAAAATTCACCAAATATACCTCACGGGCGTGTACCGGGGGTCAATAAACATTGAGATTTTAAAGAATTGTTGAATTCTAAAGAAAAATGGCGTCAAAATAAAATTCTACTGTCTATAAATCAATGCTTAGAAACCTTAAGTATAGTTGGGGTCAAGAAGAGGAATCCTTAGTTTGATTTTATGAAATCTCACAATTAATACACAGGCGTGTACCCCGGGTCACTAATTTGGAGGATTTTGAAATTTTGTTTTATTTGTCAAAAAATGGAACTATAAAGCACATTTCACCTCCAGGGTGCCTAATAGTGGAAACTAAAGCCTTTCACAGGTTTCATTTTCCCTTTTAGAATGGTTTCAAGTAATCACTAAATATGTCTCACGGGCGTATACCGGGGGTCACTGAACATAGAGATTTTATCGAATTGTTGAAATCTTTAGAAAAATAGCGTCACAGTGAACTTAGACTATCTATATAGCAATGCATAGGAACCTTACGTATACTTGGCAACCAGAAGAGGCATCCTAAGTTTTATTTTAAGAAATTACCAAAATTACACTCAGGCGTGTACCCCAGTTAACTAACTCGGAGGAATTTCTAAAATATGTTTGATTTCTCAGAAAATAGGACTATAAAGCACATTACTCCCCCAGGGCGCCAAATAGTTTTAGTTAAAGCCTTTCACAGGTTCGATTTTTCCTTTTTAGAAAGATTTAAAAAATGCCTCATGGGCGTGTACCACGGGGTCACTAAACGTAGAGATTTTAAAGAATTGTTGTACTCTAAAGAAAAATGGCGCCAAAAGGAAATTCGACTGTCTAGAAATAAATGCTTAGTAACCTTAAGTCTACTTGGAGTCAAGAAGAGGAATCCTGAGTTTGATTTTTAGAAATCTCACAATTAATACACAGGCGTGTACCGCGGGTCACTAACTCGGAGGATTTTGAAAATATGTTTTATTTGTCAATAAATGGTACTGTAAAGCACAATTCACCTTCATGGTGCCTAATAGTGGAAACTAAAGCCTTCCACAGGTTCGATTTTCCCTTTTAGAATGGTTTCAAGTAATCACTAAATATGCCTCACGGGCGTGTACCGGGGGTCACTAAACATAGAGAATTTATAGAATTGTTGAAATCTTAAGAAAAATACCGTCACAATGAACTTGGACCATCTAGATATCAATACATAGGAACCTTTTGTCTACTTGGCAACTAGAAGAGGCATCCTTAGTTTTATTTTAAGAAATCACCAAAATTACACTCAGTCGTGTACCCCGGTTCACTAACTAGGAAGATTTTTTAAAATATGTTTGATTTCTCAGAAAATAGGACGGTAAAGCACATTATTCCCCCAGGGCGCCGAATAGTGGTAGTTAAAACCTTTCACATGTTGGATTTTGCCTTTCTAGAAAGATTTCAAAAATTCACCAAATATACCTCACGGGCGTGTACCGGGGGTCACTAAACATTGAGATTTTAAAGAATTGTTGAACTCTATAGAAAATGGCGTCAAAATAAAATTCAACTGTCTTGAAATCAATGCTTAGTAACCTTAAGTCTACTTGGGGTCAAGAAGAGGAATCCTTAGTTTGATTTTATGAAATCTCACAATTAATACACAGGCGTGTACCCCGGGTCACTAATTCGGAGGATTTTGAAATTTTGTTTTATTTGTCAAAAAATGGAACTGTAAAGCACATTTCACCTCCAGGGTGCCTAATAGTGGAAACTAAAGCCTTTCACAGGTTTCATTTTCCCTTTTAGAATGGTTTCAAGTAATCACTAAATATGTCTCACGGGCGTATACCGGGGGTCACTGAACATAGAGATTTTATCGAATTGTTGAAATCTTTAGAAAAATAGCGTCACAGTGAACTTAGACTATCTATATAGCAATGCATAGGAACCTTACGTATACTTGGCAACCAGAAGAGGCATCCTAAGTTTTATTTTAAGAAATTACCAAAATTACACTCAGGCGTGTACCCCAGTTAACTAACTCGGAGGAATTTCTAAAATATGTTTGATTTCTCAGAAAATAGGACTATAAAGCACATTATTCCCTAAGGGCGCCCAATAGTGGTTGTTAAAACCTTTCACAGGTTGGATTTTGCCTTTCTAGAAAGATTTAAAAAATTCACCAAATATACCTCACGTGCGTGTACCGGGGGTCACTAAACATTGAGAATTTAAAGAATTGTTGAATTCTAAAGAAAAATTGAGTCAAAATAAAATTCTACTGTCTATAAATCAATGCTTAGTAACCTTAAGTATACTTGGGGTCAAGAAGAGGAATCTATAGTTTGATTTTACGAAATCTCACAATTAATACACAGGCGTGTACCCCGAGTCACTAATTCGGAGGATTTTGAAAATTTGTTTTATTTGTCAAAAAATGGTACTGTAAAGCACATTTCACCTCCAGGGTGCCTAATAGTGGAAACTAAAGCCTTCCACATGTTCCATTTTCCCTTTTAGAATGGTTTCAAGTAATCACTAAAAATGTCTCACAGGCGTGTACCGGGGGTCACTGAACATAGAGATTTTATCGAATTGTTGAAATCTTTAGAAAAATAGCGTCACAGTGAACTTAGACTATCTATATAGCAATGCATAGGAACCTTACGTATACTTGGCAACCAGAAGAGGCATCCTAAGTTTTATTTTATGAAATTACCAATATTACACTCAAGCGTGTACCCCAGTTCACTAACTCGGAGGATTTTCTAAAATATGTTTGATTTCTCAGAAAATAGGACTATAAAGCACATTAATTCCCCAGGGCGCCAAATAGTGGTAGTTAAAGCTTTTCACAGGTTCAATTTTGCCTTTTTAGAAAGATTTAAAAAATGCCTCATGGGCGTGTACCAGGGGGTCACTAAACGTAGAGATTTTAAAGAATTGTTGTACTCTAAAGAAAAATAGCGCCAAAAGGAAATTTGACTGTCTAGAAATAAATGATTAGTAACCTTAAGTCTACTTGGAGTCAAGAAGAGGAATCCTGAGTTTGATTTTAAGAAATCTCACAATTAATACACAGGCGTGTACCGCGGGTCACTAACTCGGAGGATTTTGAAAATATGTTTTATTTGTCAAAAAATGTTACTGTAAAGCACATTTCACCTTCAGGGTGCCAAATAGTGGAAACTAAAGCCTTCCACAGGTTCGATTTTTCCTTTTAGAATGGTTTCAAGTAATCACTAATTATGCCTCACGGGCGTGTACCGGGAACACTGAACATAGAGAATTTATAGAATTGTTGAAATCTTAAGAAAAATAGCGTCACAATGAACTTGGACCATCTAGATATCAATGCATAGGAACCTTTTGTCTACTTGGCAACTAGAAGAGGGATCCTTAGTTTTATTTTAAGAAATCACCAAAATTACACTCAGTCGTGTACCCTGGTTCACTAACTAGGAAGATTTTTAAAATATGTTTGATTTCTCAGAAAATAGAACGGTAAAGCACATTATTCCCCCAGGGCCCCCAATAGTGGTAGTTAAACCCTTTCACAGATTCGATTTTGCCATTTTGGAAAGGCTTCAAAAATTCACCAAATATGCCTCACGGGCGTGTACCGGGGGTAACTAAACATAGAGATTTTAAAGAATTGTTGAACTCTATAGAAAAATGGCGTCAAAATAAAATTCAACTATCTAGAAATCAATGCTTAGTAACCTTAAGTCTACTGGGGGTCAAGAAGAGGGATCATTAGTTTGATTTAATGAAATCTCACAATTAATACACAGGCGTGTACCCCGGGTCACTAACTCGGAGGATTTTGAAAATATGTCTTATTTGTCAAAAAATGGCATGTAAAGCACATTACACCTCCAGGGTGCCTAATAGTGGAAACTAAAGTCTTCCACAGGTTCGATTTTCCCTTTTAGAATGGTTTCAAGTAATAACTAAAAATGCCTCACGGGCGTGTACCGGGGGTCACTGAACATAGAGATTTTATCGAATTGTTGAAATCTTTAGAAAAATAGCGTCACAGTGAACTTAGACTATCTATATAGCAATGCATAGGAACCTTACGTATACTTGGCAACCAGAAGAGGCATCCTAAGTTTTATTTTATGAAATTACCAATATTACACTCAAGCGTGTACCCCAGTTCACTAACTCGGAGGATTTTCTAAAATATGTTTGATTTCTCAGAAAATAGGACTATAAAGCACATTAATTCCCCAGGGCGCCAAATAGTGGTAGTTAAAGCTTTTCACAGGTTCAATTTTGCCTTTTTAGAAAGATTTAAAAAATGCCTCATGGGCGTGTACCAGGGGGTCACTAAACGTAGAGATTTTAAAGAATTGTTGTACTCTAAAGAAAAATAGCGCCAAAAGGAAATTCGACTGTCTAGAAATAAATGCTTAGTAACCTTAAGTCTACTTGGAGTCAAGAAGAGGAATCCTGAGTTTGATTTTAAGAAATCTCACAATTAATACACAGGCGTGTACCGCGGGTCACTAACTCGGAGGATTTTGAAAATATGTTTTATTTGTCAAAAAATGTTACTGTAAAGCACATTTCACCTTCAGGGTGCCTAATAGTGGAAACTAAAGCCTTCCACAGGTTCAATTTTTCCTTTTAGAATGGTTTCAAGTAATCACTACATATGCCTCACGGGCGTGTACCGGGGAACACTGAACATAGAGAATTTATAGAATTGTTGAAATCTTAAGAAAAATAGCGTCACAATGAACTTGGACCATCTAGATATCAATGCATAGGAACCTTTTGTCTACTTGGCAACTAGAAGAGGGATCCTTAGTTTTATTTTAAGAAATCACCAAAATTACACTCAGTCGTGTACCCTGGTTCACTAACTAGGAAGATTTTTAAAATATGTTTGATTTCTCAGAAAATAGAACGGTAAAGCACATTATTCCCCCAGGGCCCCCAATAGTGGTAGTTAAACCCTTTCACAGATTCGATTTTGCCATTTTGGAAAGGTTTCAAAAATTCACCAAATATGCCTCACGGGCGTGTACCGGGGGTCACTAAACATAGAGATTTTAAAGAATTGTTGAACTCTATAGAAAAATGGCGTCAAAATAAAATTCAACTATCTAGAAATCAATGCTTAGTAACCTTAAGTCTACTGGGGGTCAAGAAGAGGGATCATTAGTTTGATTTAATGAAATCTCACAATTAATACACAGGCGTGTACCCCGGGTCACTAACTCGGAGGATTTTGAAAATATGTCTTATTTGTCAAAAAATGGCATGTAAAGCACATTACACCTCCAGGGTGCCTAATAGTGGAAACTAAAGTCTTCCACAGGTTCGATTTTCCCTTTTAGAATGGTTTCAAGTAATAACTAAAAATGCCTCACGGGCGTGTACCGGGGGTCACTGAACATAGAGATTTTATCGAATTGTTGAAATCTTAAGAAAAAAAGCGTCACAATTAACTTGGACTATCTAGATAGTAATGCATAGGAACCTTTAGTCTACTTGGCTCCCAGAATAGGCATCCTTAGTTTGATTTTAAGAAATCACCAAAATTACACTAAGGCGTGTACCCAGGTTCACTAACTCGGAAGATTTTTTAAAATATGTTTGATTTCTCAGAAAATAGGACGGAAAGCACATTATTCTCCCGAGGAGCCCAATATTGGTAGTTAAAACCTTTCACAGGTTCGATTTTTGCATTTTAGAAAGGTTTCAAAAATTCACCAAATATACCTTACAGGCTTGTACCGGGGGTCACTAAACTTAGAGATTTTGAAGAATTCTTGAACTCTAAAGAAAAATGGCGTCAAAATAAAATTCAACTGTTTCGAAATCAATGCTTAGTAACCTTAAGTCTAATTGGGGTCAAGAAGAGGAATCCTTAGTATGATTTTATGAAATCTCACAATTAATACACAGGCTTGTACCCCGGGTCACTAACTCAGAGGATTTTGAAAATATGTCTTATTTGTCAAAAAATGGTACTTTGAAGCACATTTCACCTCCAGGGTGCCTAATAGTGAAAACTAAAGTCTTCCACAGGTTCGATTTTCAAGTAATCACTTGAAAATGCCTCACGGGCTTGTACCGGGGCTCACTGAACATAGAGAATATATCGAATTGTTAAAATCTTAAGAAAAATAGCGTCACAGTGAACCTTGACTATCTAGATAGAAATGCATAGGAACCTTAAGTCTACTTGGAACCAGAAGAGGCATCCTTAGTTTGATTTTAAGAAATCACCAAAATTACACTCAGGCGTGTACCCCAGTTCGCTAACTCGGAGGATTTTCTAAAATATGTTTGATTTCTCAGAAAATGGGACTTTAAAGCAAATTATTCCCCCAGGGCGCCCAGTAGTGGTAGTTAAAGACTTTCACAAGTTCGATTTTGCCTTTTTGGAAAGATTTCAAAAATTCACCAAAAATGCCTCATGGGCGTGGACCGGGGGTCACTAAAAGTAGAGATTTTAAAGAATTGTTGAACTCTAAAGAAAAATGGCGCCAAAAGGAAATTCCACTTTCTAGAAATCAATGATCAGTAACTTTAAGTATACTTGGGGTCAAGAAGAGGAATCCTTAGTTTGATTTTATGAAATCTCACAATTAATACACAGGCGTGTACCCCGGGTCACTAATTCGGAGGATTTTGAAAATTTGTTTTATTTGTCAAAAAATGGTACTGTAAAGCACATTTCACCTCCAGGGTGCCTAATAGTGGAAACTTAAGTCTTACACGGGTTCGATTTTTTCCTTATAGAATGGTTTCAAGTAATCACTAGAAATGCCTCACGGGCTTGTACCGGGGCTCACTGAAAATAGAAAATATATCGAATTGTTGAAATCTTAAGAAAAATAGCGTCACAGTGAACTTGGACTATCTAGATAGAAATTCATAGGAACCTTAAGTCTTCTTGGCAACCAGAAGAGGCATCCTTAGTTTTATTTTAAGAAATCACAAAAATTACACTCAGGCGTGTACCCCGGTTCACTAACTCGGAGGATTTTCTAAAATATGTTTGATTTCTAAGAAAATAGGACTGTAAAGCACATTATTCCCCCAGGGCGCCCAATAGTGGTAGTTAAAGCCTTTCACAGGTTGGATTTTTGCCTTTCTAGAAAGATTTAAAAAATTCACCAAATATACCTCACGGGCGTGTACCGGGGGTCACTAAACATAGAGATTTTAAAGAATTGATAAATTCTAAAGAAAAATACCGTCAAAATAAAATTCAACTGTCTATAAATCAATACTTAGTAACCTTAAGTCTACTTGGGGTCAAGAAAAGGTATCCTTAGTTTGATTTTATGAAATCTAACAATTAATACACAGTAGTGTACCCCGGGTCACTAATTCAGAGGATTTTGAAAATTAGTTTATTTGTCAAAAAATGGTAATGTAAAGCACATTTCACCTCCAGGGTGCCTAATAATGGAAACTAAAGCTTTCCACAGGTTCCATTTTCCTTTTTAGAATGGTTTCAATTAATCACTAAAAATGTCTCACGGGCGTGTACCGGGGGTCACTGAACATAGAGATTTTATCGAATTGTTGAAATATTAAGAAAAATAGCGTCACAGTGAACTTAGACTATCTATATAGCAATGCATAGGAACCTTACGTATACTTGGCAACCAAAAGAGGCATCCTTAGTTTTATTTTAAGAAATTACCAAAATTACAGTTAGGCGTGTACCCCAGTTCACTAACTCGGAGGATTTTCTAAAATATGTTGGATTTCTTAGAAAATAGGACTATAAAGCACATCACTCCCCCAGGGCGCCAAATAGTGGTAGTTAAAGCTTTTCACAGGTTCGATTTTGCCTTTTTAGAAAGATTTAAAAAATGCCTCATGGGCGTGTACAGGGGGTCACTAAACGTAGAGATTTTAAAGAATTGTTGTACTCTAAAGAAAAATGGCGCCAAAAGGAAATTCGACTGTCTAGAACTAAATGCTTAGTAACCTTAAGTCTACTTGGGGTAAAGAAGAGGAATCCTGTGTTTGATTTTAATAAATCTCACAATTAATACACAGACGTGTACCCCTGGTAACTAACTGGGAGGATTTTGAAAATATGTTTTATTTGTCAAAAAATGGTACTGTAAAGCACATTTCACCTTCAGGGTGCCTAATAGTGGAAACTAAAGCCTTCCAAAGGTTCGATTTTCCCTTTTACAATGGTTTCAAGTAATCACTTAAAATGCCTCACGGGCGTGTACCGGGGGTCACTGAACATAGAGAATTTATCGAATTGTTGAAATTTTAAGAAAAATAGTGTCACAATGAACTTGGAACATCTAGATATCAATGCATAGGAACCTTTTGTCTACTTGGCAACTAGAAGAGGCATCCTTAGTTTAATTTTAAGAAATCACCAAAATTACACTCAGTCGTGTACCCCGGTTCACTAACTAGGAAGATTTTTTAAAATATGTTTGATTTCTCAGAAAATAGGACGGTAAAGCACATTATTCCCCCAGGGCGCCCAATAGTGGTAGTTAAACCCTTTCACAGATTCGATTTTTCTATTTTAGAAAGGTTTCAAAAATTCACCAAATATGCCTCACGGGCGTGTATCGGGGGTCACTAAACATAGAGATTTTAAAAAATTATTGAACTCTATAGAAAAATGGAGTCAAAATAAAATTCAACTATCTAGAAATCAATGCTTAGTAACCTTAAGTCTACTTGGGGTCAAGAAGAGGAATCATTAGTTTGATTTAATGAAATCTCACAATTAATACACAGGCGTGTACCCCGGGTCACTAACTCGGAGGATTTTGAAAATATGTCTTATTTGTCAAAAAATGGCATGTAAACCACATTACACCTCCAGGGTGCCTAATAGAGGAAACTAAAGTCTTCCATAGGTTCGATTTTCCCTTTTAGAATGGTTTCAAGTAATCACTAAAAATGCCTCACGGGCGTTTACCGGGGGTCACTGAACATAGAGATTTTATCGAATTGTTGAAATCTTTACAAACATAGCGTCACAGTTAACTTGGACTATCTACATAGCAATGCATAGGAACCTTTAGTCTACTTGGCAATCAGAATAGGCATCCATAGTTTGATTCTAAGAAATCACCAAAATTACACTCAGGCGTGTACCCCGGTTCACTAACTCGGAAGATTTTTTAAAATATGTTTGATTTCTCAGAAAATAGGACGGTAAAGCACCTTATTCCCCCAAGGAGCCCAATAGTGGTAGTTAAACCCTTTCACAGGTTCGATTTTGGCATTTTAGAAAGGTTTCAAAAATTCAACAAATAGACCTCACAGGCGTGTAGTGGGGGTCACTAAACATAGAGATTTTAAAGAATTGTTGAACTCTAAAGAAAAATGGCGTCAAAATAAAATTCAACTGTCTAGAAATCAATGCTTAGTAACCTTAACTCTACTTGGGGTCAAGAAGAGAAATCCTTAGTTTGATTTTATGAAATCTCACAATTAATACACAGGCGTATACCCCGGGTCACTAACTCGGAGGATTTTGAAAATATATCTTATTTGTCAAAAAATGGTACTGTAAACCAAATTTCACCTCCAGGGTGCCTAATAGTGGAAACTAAAGTCTTCCACAGGTTCGATTTTCCCTTTTAGAATGGTTTCAAGTAATCACTAAAAATGCCTCACGGGCGTGTACCGGGGGTCACTGAACATAGAGATTTTATCGAATTATTGAAATCTTTAGAAAAATAGTGTCATAGTGAACTTGGACTATCTAGATAGCAATGCATAGGAACCTTAAGTCTACTTGGAAACCTGAAGAGAAATCGTTAGTTTGATTTTAAGAAATCACCAAAATTACACTCAGGCGTGTACCCCGGTTCACTAACTCGGAGGATTTTCTAAATTATGTTTGATTTCTCAGAAAATAGGACTGTAAAGCACATTATTCCCCCAGGGCGCCCAATTGTGGTACTTAAAGCCTTTCACAGGTTCGATTTTTCCTTTTTAGAAAGATTTCAAAAATTCACCAAAAATGCCTCACGGGCGTGTACTGGGGGTCACTAAAGGTAGAGATTTTAAATAATTGTTGAACTTTAAAGAAAAATGGCGCCAAAAGGAAATTCGACTATCTAGAAATCAATGCTTAGTAACCTTAAGTCTACTTGGGGTCAAGAAGATGAATCCTTAGTTTCATTTTATGAAATCTCACAATTAATACACAGGCGTGTACCCCGGGTCACTAATTCGGGGGATTTTGAAAATATGTTTTATTTGTCAAAAAATAGTACTGTAAAGCACATTTCACCTCCAGGGTGCCTAATAGTGGAGACAAAACTCTTCCACAGGTTCGATTTTCCCTTATAGAACGGTTTCAAGTAATCACTAAAAATGCCTCACGGGCTTGTACCGGGGGTCACTGAACATAGAGAATATATCGAATTGTTGAAATCTTAAGAAAAATAGCGTTACAGTGAACTTCGACAATCTAGATAGAAATGCATAGGAACCTTAAGTCTACTTGGCAACCAGAAGAGGCATCCTTAGTTTCATTTTAAGAAATCACCAAAATTACACTCAGACGTGTACCCTGGGTCACTAACTCGGAGGATTTTGAAAATATGTCTTATTTTTCAAAAAATGGTACTGCAAAGCACATTTCACCTCCAGGGTGCCTAATAGTGGAAACAAAAGTCTTACACGGGTTCGATTTTCCCTTATAGAATGGTTTCAAGTAATCACTAAAAATGTATCACGGGCTTGTACTGGGGCTCACTGAACATAGAGAATATATCGAATTGTTGAAATACTAAGGAAAATAACGTCACAGTTAACTTCGACTATCTAGATAGAAATCCATAGGAACCTTAAGTCTACTTGGCAACCAAAAGAGGCATCCTTAGTTTGATTTTAAGAAATCACCAAAATTACACTCATGCGTGTACCCCAGTTCACTAACTCGGAGGATTTTCTAAAATATGTTTGATTTCTCAGAAAATGGGACTGTAAAGCACATTATTCCCCCAGGGCGCCCAATAGTGGTAGTTAAAGACTTTCACAGGTTCGATTTTGCCTTTTTGGAAAGGTTTAAAAAATTCACCTAAAATACCTCACGGGCGTGGACCGGGGGTCACTAAAAGTTGAGATTTTAAAGAATTGTTGTACTCTAAAGAAAAATGGCGCCAAAAGGAAATTCGACTTTCTAGAAATCAATGCTTAGTAACCTTAAGTCTAATTGGGGTCAAGAAGAGGAATCCTTTGTTTGATTATAAGAAATGTCACAATTAATACACAGGCGTGTACCCCGGGTCACTAACTAGGAGGATTTTGGAAATATGTTTTATTTGTCAAAAATATAGTACTGTAAAGCACATTTCATCTCCAGGGTGCCTAATAGTGGAAACTAAAGTGTTCCACAGGTTCGATTTTCCCTTTCAGCATGGTTTCCAGTAATCACTAAAAATACCTCACGGGCGTGTGCCGGGGGTCACTGAACATAGAGATTTTATCGAATTGTTGAAATCTTTAGAAAAATAGCGTCACAGTGAACTTGGACTATCTAGATAGAAATGCATAAGAACCTTTTGCCTACTTGGCAACCAGAAGAGGCATCCTTAGTTTGATTTTAAGAAATCACCAAAATTACACTTAGGTGTGTACCCCGGTTCACTAACTCGGAGGATTTTCTAAAATATGTTCGACTTCTCAGAAAATGGGACTGTAAAGCACATTATTTCCCCAGGGTGCCCAATAGTGGTAGTTAAAGCCTTTCACAGGTTCGATTTTTCCTTTTTAGAAAGATTTCAAAAATACACCAAAAATGCATCACGGGCGTGTACCGGGGGTCACTAAACGTAGAGATTATAAAGAATTGTTGAACGCTAAAGAAAAATAGCGCCAAAAGGAAATTCGACTGTCTAGAAATGATTTCTTAGTAACCTTAAGTATACTTGGGGTCAAGAAGAGGAATCCTTAGTTTGCTTTTATGAAATCTCACAATTAAAACACAGGCGTGTACCCCGGGACACTAACTCGGAGGATTTTCAAAATATGTCTTATTTGCCAAAAAATGGTATTGTAAAGCACAATTCAACTACAGAGTGCCTAATAGTGGAAACGAAAGTTTTCCACATGTTCGATTTTCACTTTTAAAATGGTTTCAAGTAATCACTAAAAATACCTCACGGGCATGTACCGGGGTTCACTGAAGATAGAGATTTTATCGAATTGTTGAAGTCTTTAGAAAAAAGGCGTCACAGTGAACTTGGACTATCTAGATAGCAATACATAGGAACCATTTGTCTACTTGGCAACCAGAAGTGGCATCCTTAGTTTTATTTTAAGAAATCACCAAAATTACACTCAGGCGTGTACCCCGGTTCACTAACTCGGAGGATATTCAAAAATATGTTTGATTTCTCAGAAAATAGGACTGTAAAGCACATTATTCCCCCAGGGTGCCCAATAGTGGTAGTTAAAGCCTTTCACAGGTTCGATTTTGCCTTTTTAAAAATATTTCAAAAATTCACCAAGAATGCCTCACGGGCGTGTACCGGGGGTCACTTAACGTAGAGATTTTAAAAAATTGTTGAACTATAAAGAAAAATGGCGTCAAAATAAAATTCGACTGTCTAGAAATCAATGCTTAGTAACCTTAAGTCTACTTGGGTTCAAGAAGACGAATCCTTAGTTTGATTTTATGAAATCTCACAATTAATACACAGGCGTGTACCCCGGGTCACTAACTCAGAGGATTTTGAAAATATGTCTTATTTGTCAAAAAATGGTACTGTAAAGCAAATTTCACCTCCAGGGTGCCTAATAGTGGAAACTAAAGTCTTCCACAGGTTCGATTTTCCCTTTTAGAATGATTTCAAGTAATCACTAAAAATGCCTCACGGGCGTGTACCGGGGGTCACTAAACATAGAGATTTTATTAAATTCTTGAAATCTATAGAAAAATAGCGCCACAGTGAACTTGGACTATCTAGATAGCAATGCATAGGAACCTTAAGTCTACTCGGCAACCAGAAGAGGCATCCTTAGTTTGAATTTAAAAATCCCCAAAATTACACTCAGGCGTGTACCCCGGTTTCCTAATTCGAAAGGTTTTTTAAAATATGTTTGATTTCTAAGAAAATAGGACGGTAAAGCACATTTTTCCCCCAGGGCGCCCAATAGTGGTAGTTAAACCCTTTCACAGGTTCGATTTTGCCATTTTAGAAAGGTTTCAAAAATTCACCAAATATGCCTCACGGGCGTGTACCGGGGGTTACTAAACATAGAGATTTTAAAGAATTGTTGAACTCTAAAGAAAAATGGCGTCAAAATAAAATTCAACTGTCTAGAATTCAATGCTTAGTAACCTTAAGTCTACTTGGGGTCAAGCAGAGGAATCCTTAGTTTGATTTTATGAAATCCCACAATTAATACACAGGAGTTTACTCCGAGTCACTAACTCGGAGGATTATGAAAATATGTCTTATTTGTCAAAAAATGGTACTGTAAAGCATATTTCACCTCCAGGGTGCCTAATAGTGGAAACTAAAGTCTTCTAGAGGTTCGATTTTCCCTTTTAGAAAGTTTTCAAGTAATCACTAAAAATGCCTCACGGGCGTGTACCGTGGTTCACTGAAGATAGAGATTTTATCGAATTGTTGAAGTCTTTAGAAATAGGCGTCACAGTGAACTTTGACTATCTAGATAGCAATACATAGGAACCATTTGTCTACTTGGCAACCAGAAGTGGCATCCTTAGTTTTATTTTAAGAAATCACAAAAATTACACTCAGGCGTGTACCCCAGTTCACTAACTCGGAGGATATTCTAAAATATGTTTGATTTCTCAGAAAATAGGACTGTAAAGCACATTATTCCCCCAGGGTGCCCAATAGTGGTAGTTAAAGCCTTTCACAGGTTCGATTTTGCCTTTTTAAAAATATTTCAAAAATTAAGCAAGAATGCCTCACGGGCGTGTACCGGGGGTCACTTAACGTAGAGATTTTAAAAAATTGTTGAACTATAAAGAAAAATGGCGTCAAAATAAAATTCGACTGTCTAGAAATCAATGCTTAGTAACCTTAAGTCTACTTGGGTTCAAGAAGAAGAATCCTTAGTTTGATTTTATGAAATCTCACAATTAATACACAGGCGTGTACCCCGGGTCACTAACTCAGAGGATTTTGAAAATATGTCTTATTTGTCAAAAAATGGTAATGTAAAGCAAATTTCACCTCCAGGGTGCCTAATAGTGGAAACTAAAGTCTTCCACAGGTTCGATTTTCCCTTTTAGAATGATTTCAAGTAATCACTAAAAATGCCTCACGGGCGTGTACCGGGTGTCACTAAACATAGAGATTTTATTAAATTCTTGAAATCTATAGAAAAATAGCAACACAGTGAACTTGGACTATCTAGATAGCAATGCATAGGAACCTTAAGTCTACTCGGCAACCAGAAGAGGCATCCTTAGTTTGAATTTAAAAATCCCTAAAATTACACTCAGGCGTGTACCCCGGTTTCCTAATTCGAAAGGTTTTTTAAAATATGTTTGATTTCTAAGAAAATAGGACGGTAAAGCACATTTTTCCCCCAGGGCGCCCAGTAGTGGTAGTTAAACCCTTTCACAGGTTCGATTTTGCCATTTTAGAAAGGTTTCAAAAATTCACCAAATATGCCTCACGGGCGTGTACCGGGGGTTACTAAACATAGAGATTTTAAAGAATTGTTGAACTCTAAAGAAAAATGGCGTCAAAATAAAATTCAACTGTCTAGAATTCAATGCTTAGTAACCTTAAGTCTACTTGGGGTCAAGCAGAGGAATCCTTAGTTTGATTTTATGAAATCCCACAATTAATACACAGGAGTTTACTCCGAGTCACTAACTCGGAGGATTATGAAAATATGTCTTATTTGTCAAAAAATGGTACTGTAAAGCATATTTCACCTCCAGGGTGCCTAATAGTGGAAACTAAAGTCTTCTAGAGGTTCGATTTTCCCTTTTAGAATGTTTTCAAGTAATCACTAAAAATGCCTCACGGGCGTGTACCGGGGTTCACTGAAGATAGAGATTTTATCGAATTGTTGAAGTCTTTAGAAAAAAGGCGTCACAGTGAACTTGGACTATCTAGATAGCAATACATAGGAACCATTTGTCTACTTGGCAACCAGAAGTGGCATCCTTAGTTTTATTTTAAGAAATCACAAAAATTACACTCAGGCGTGTACCCCAGTTCACTAACTCGGAGGATATTCTAAAATATGTTTGATTTCTCAGAAAATAGGACTGTAAAGCACATTATTCCCCCAGGGTGCCCAATATTGGTAGTTAAAGCCTTTCACAGGTTCGCTTTTGCCTTTTTAAAAATATTTCAAAAATTCACCAATAATGCCTCACGGGCGTGTACCGGGGGTCAGTTAACGTCGAGATTTTAAAAAATTGTTGAACTATAAAGAAAAATGGCGTCAAAATAAAATTCGACTGTCTAGAAATCAATGCTTAGTAACCTTAAGTCTACTTGGGTTCAAGAAGAGGAATCCTTAGTTTGATTTTATGAAATCTCACAATTAATACACAGGCGTGTACCCCGGGTCACTAACTCAGAGGATTTTGAAAATATGTCTTATTTGTCAAAAAATGGTACTATAAAGCAAATTTCACCTCCACGGTGCCTAATAGCGGAAACTAAAGTCTTCCACAGGTTCGATTTTCCCTTTTAGAATGATTTCAAGTAATCAATAAAAATGCCTCACGGGCTTGTACCGGGGGTCACTAAACATTGAGATTTTATTAAATTCTTGAAATCTATAGAGAAATAGCGCCACAGTGAACTTGGACTATCTAGATAGCAATGCATAGGAACCTTAAGTCTACTCGGCAACCAGAAGAGGCATCCTCAGTTTGAATTTTAAAATCCCCAAAATTACACTCAGGCGTGTACCCCGGTTTCCTAATTCGAAAGGTTTTTTAAAATATGTTTGATTTCTAAGAAAATAGGACGGTAAAGCACATTTTTCCCCCGGGGCGCCCAATAGTGGTAGTTAAACCCTTTCACAGGTTTGATTTTGCCATTTTAGAAAGGTATCAAAAATTCACTAAATATGCCTCACGGGCGTGTACCGGGGGTTACTAAACATAGAGATTTTAAAGAATTGTTGAACTCTAAAGAAAAATGGCGTCAAAATAAAATTAAACTGTCTAGAATTCAATGCTTAGTAACCTTAAGTCTACTTGGGGTCAAGAAGAGGAATCCTTAGTTTGATTTTATGAAATCCCACAATTAATACACAGGAGTTTACTCCGAGTCACTAACTCGGAGGATTATGAAAATATGTCTTATTTGTCAAAAAATGGTACTGTAAAGAACATTTCACCTCCAGGGTGCCTAATAGTGGAAACTAAAGTCTTCTAGAGGTTCGATTTTCCCTTTTAGAATGTTTTCAAGTAATCACTAAAAATGCCTCACGGGCGTGTACCGGGCTTCACTGAAGATAGAGATTTTATCGAATTGTTGAAGTCTTTAGAAAAAAGGCGTCACAGTGAACTTGGACTATCTAGATAGCAATACATAGGAACCATTTGTCTACTTGGCAACCAGAAGTGGCATCCTTAGTTTTATTTTAAGAAATCACCAAAATTACACTCAGGCGTGTACCCCGGTTCACTAACTCGGAGGATATTCTAAAATATGTTTGATTTCTCAGAAAATAGGACTGTAAAGCACATTATTCCCCCAGGGTGCCCAATAGTGGTAGTTAAAGCCTTTCACAGGTTCGATTTTGCCTTTTTAAAAATATTTCAAAAATTCACCAAGAATTCCTCACGGGCGTGTACCGGGGGTCACTTAACGTAAAGATTTTAAAAAATTGTCTAACTATAAATAAAAAAAGGCGACAAAATAAAATTCGACTGTCTAGAAATCAATGCTTAGTAACCTTAAGTCTACTTGGGTTCAAGAAGAGGAATCCTTAGTTTGATTTTATGAAATCTCACAATTAATACACAGGCATGTACCCCGGGTCACTAACTCAGAGGATTTTGAAAATATGTCTTATTTGTCAAAAAATGGTACTGTAAAGCAAATTTCACCTCCAGGGTGCCTAATAGTGGAAACTAAAGTCTTCCACAGGTTCGATTTTCCCTTTTAGAATGATTTCAAGTAATCACTAAAAATGCCTCACGGGCGTGTACCGGGGGTCACTAAACATAGAGATTTTATTAAATTCTTGAAATCTATAGAAAAATAGCGCCACAGTGAACTTGGACTATCTAAATAGCAATGCATAGGAACCTTAAGTCTACTCGGCAACCAGACGAGGCATCCTTAGTTTGAATTTAAAAATCCAAAAAATTACACTCAGGCGTGTACCCCGGTTTCCTAATTCGAAAGGTTTTTTAAAATATGTTTGATTTCTAAGAAAATAGGACGGTAAAGCACATTTTTCCCCCAGGGTGCCCAATAGTGGTAGTTAAACCCTTTCAGAGGTTCGATTTTGCCATTTTAGAAAGGTTTCAAAAATTCACCAAATATGCCTCACGGGCGTGTACCGGGGGTTACTAAACATAGAGATTTTAAAGAATTGTTGAACTCTAAAGAAAAATGGCGTCAAAATAAAATTCAACTGTCTAGAATTCAATGCTTAGTAACCTTAAGTCTACTTGGGGTCAAGCAGAGGAATCCTTAGTTTGATTTTATGAAATCCCACAATTAATACACAGGAGTTTACTCCGAGTCACTAACTCGGAGGATTATGAAAATATGTCTTAATTGTCAAAAAATGGTACTGTAAAGCACATTTCACCTCCAGGGTGCCTAATAGTGGAAACTAAAGTCTTCTAGAGGTTCGATTTTCCCTTTTAGAATGTTTTCAAGTAATCACTAAAAATGCCTCACGGGCGTGTACCGGGGTTCACTGAAGATAGAGATTTTATCGAATTGTTGAAGTGTTTAGAAAAAGGCGTCACAGTGAACTTGGACTATCTAGATAGCAATACATAGGAACCATTTGTCTACTTGGCAACCAGAAGTGGCATCCTTAGTTTTATTTTAAGAAATCACCAAAATTACACTCAGGCGTGTACCCCGGTTCACTAACTCGGAGGATATTCTAAAATATGTTTGATTTCTCAGAAAATAGGACTGTAAAGCACATTATTCCCCCAGGGTGCCCAATAGTGGTAGTTAAAGCCTTTCACAGGTTCGATTTTGCCTTTTTAAAAATATTTCAAAAATTCACCAAGAATTCCTCACGGGCGTGTACCGGGGGTCACTTAACGTAGAGATTTTAAAAAATTGTCTAACTATAAAGAAAAATGGCGTCAAAATAAAATTCGACTGTCTAGAAATCAATGCTTAGTAACCTTAAGTCTACTTGGGTTCAAGAAGAGGAATCCTTAGTTTGATTTTATGAAATCTCACAATTAATACACAGGCGTGTACCCCGGGTCACTAACTCAGAGGATTTTGAAAATATGTCTTATTTGTCAAAAAATGGTACTGTAAAGCAAATTTCACCTCCAGGGTGCCTAATAGTGGAAACTAAAGTCTTCCACAGGTTCGATTTTCCCTTTTAGAATGATTTCAAGTAATCACTAAAAATGCCTCACGGGCGTGTACCGGGGGTCACTAAACATAGAGATTTTATTAAATTCTTGAAATCTATAGAAAAATAGCGTCACAGTGAACTTGGACTATCTAGATAGCAATGCATAGGAACCATAAGTCTACTCGGCAACCAGAAGAGGCATCCTTAGTTTGAATTTAAAAATCCCCAAAATTACACTCAGGCGTGTACCCCGGTTTCCTAATTCGAAAGGTTTTTTAAAATATGTTTGATTTCTAAGAAAATAGGACGGTAAAGCACATTTTTCCCCCAGGGCGCCCAATAGTGGTTGTTAAACCCTTTCACAGGTTCGATTTTGCCATTTTAGAAAGGTTTCAAAAATTCACCAAATATGCCTCACGGGCGTGTACCGGGGGTTACTAAACATAGAGATTTTAAAGAATTGTCTAACTCTACAGAAAAATGGCGTCAAAATAAAATTCAACTGTCTAGAATTCAATGCTTAGTAACCTTAAGTCTACTTGGGGTCAAGAAGAGGAATCCTTAGTTTGATTTTATGAAATCCCACAATTAATACACAGGAGATTACTCCGAGTCATTAACTCGGAGGATTATGAAAATATGTCTTATTTGTCAAAAAATGGTACTGTAAAGCACATTTCACCTCCAGGGTGCCTAATAGTGGAAACTAAAGTCTTCTAGAGGTTCGATTTTCCCTTTTAGAATGTTTTCAAGTAATCACTAAAAATGCCTCACGGGCGTGTACCGGGGTTCACTGAAGATAGAGATTTTATCGAATTGTTGAAGTGTTTGGAAAAAAGGCGTCACAGTGAACTTGGACTATCTAGATAGCAATACATAGGAACCATTTGTCTACTTGGCAACCAGAAGTGGCATCCTTAGTTTTATTTTAAGAAATCACCAAAATTACACTCAGGCGTGTACCCCGGTTCACTAACTCGGAGGATATTCTAAAATATGTTTGATTTCTCAGAAAATAGGACTGTAAAGCACATTATTCCCCAGGGTGCCCAATAGTGGTAGTTAAAGCCTTTCACAGGTTCGATTTTGCCTTTTTAAAAATATTTCAAAAATTCACCAAGAATTCCTCACGGGCGTGTACCGGGGGTCACTTAACGTAAAGATTTTAAAAAATTGTCTAACTATAAAGAAAAATGGCGTCAAAATAAATTCGACTGTCTAGAAATCAATGCTTAGTAACCTTAAGTCTACTTGGGTTCAAGAAGAGGAATCCTTAGTTTGATTTTATGAAATCTCACAATTAATACACAGGCGTGTACCCCGGGTCACTAACTCAGAGGATTTTGAAAATATGTCTTATTTGTCAAAAAATGGTACTGTAAAGCAAATTTCACCTCCAGGGTGCCTAATAGTGGAAACTAAAGTCTTCCACAGGTTCGATTTTCCCTTTTAGAATGATTTCAAGTAATCACTAAAAATGCCTCACGGGCGTGTACCGGGGGTCACTAAACATAGAGATTTTATTAAATTCTTGAAATCTATAGAAAAATAGCGCCACAGTGAACTTGGACTATCTAGATAGCAATGCATAGGAACCTTAAGTCTACTCGGCAACCAGACGAGGCATCCTTAGTTTGAATTTAAAAATCCAAAAAATTACACTCAGGCGTGTACCCCGGTTTCCTAATTCGAAAGGTTTTTTAAAATATGTTTGATTTCTAAGAAAATAGGACGGTAAAGCACATTTTTCCCCCAGGGCGCCCAATAGTGGTTGTTAAACCCTTTCACAGGTACGATTTTGCTATTTTAGAAAGGTTTCAAAAATTCACCAAATATGCCTCACGGGCGTGTACCGGGGGTTACTAAACATAGAGATTTTAAAGAATTGTTGAACTCTAAAGAAAAATGGCGTCAAAATAAAATTAAACTGTCTAGAATTTAATGCTTAGTAACCTTAAGTCTACTTGGGGTCAAGAAGAGGAATCCTTAGTTTGATTTTATGAAATCCCACAATAAATACACAGGAGTTTACTCCGAGTCACTAACTCGGAGGATTATGAAAATATGTCTTATTTGTCAAAAAATGGTACTGTAAAGCACATTTCACCTCCAGGGTGCCTAATAGTGGAAACTAAAGTCTTCTAGAGGTTCGATTTTCCCTTTTAGAATGTTTTCAAGTAATCACTAAAAATGCCTCACGGGCGTGTACCGGGGTTCACTGAAGATAGAGATTTTATTGAATTGTTGAAGTCTTTAGAAAAAGGCGTCACAGTGAACTTGGACTATCTAGATAGCAATACATAGGAACCATTTGTCTACTTGGCAACCAGAAGTGGCATCCTTAGTTTTATTTTAAGAAATCACCAAAATTACACTCAGGCGTGTACCCCGGTTCACTAACTCGGAGGATATTCTAAAATATGTTTGATTTCTCAGAAAATAGGACTGTAAAGCACATTATTCCCCTAGGGTACCCAATAGTGGTAGTTAAAGCCTTTCACAGGTTCGATTTTGCCTTTTTAAAAATATTTCAAAAATTCACCAAGAATGCCTCACTGGCGTGTACCGGGGGTCACTTAACGTAGAGATTTTAAAAAATTGTTGAACAATAAAGAAAAATGGCGTCAAAATAAAATTCGACTGTCTAGAAATCAATGCTTAGTAACCTTAAGTCTACTTGGGTTCAAGAAGAGCAATCCTTAGTTTGATTTTATGAAATCTCACAATTAATACACAGGCGTGTACCCCGGGTCACTAACTCAGAGGATTTTGAAAATATGTCTTATTTGTCAAAAAATGGTACTGTAAAGCAAATTTCACCTCCAGGGTGCCTAATAGTGGAAACTAAAGTCTTCCACAGGTTCGATTTTCCCTTTTAGAATGATTTCAAGTAATCACTAAAAATGCCTCACGGGCGTGTACCGGGGGTCACTAAACATAGAGATTTTATTAAATTCTTGAAATCTATAGAAAAATAGCGTCACAGTGAACTTGGACTATCTAGATAGCAATGCATAGGAACCTTAAGTCTACTCGGCAACCAGAAGAGGCATCCTTAGTTTGAATTTAAAAATCCCAAAAATTACACTCAGGCGTGTACCCCGGTTTCCTAATTCGAAAGGTTTTTTAAAATATGTTTGATTTCTAAGAAAATAGGACGGTAAAGCACATTTTTCCCCCAGGGCGCCCAATAGTGGTTGTTAAACCCTTTCACAGGTTCGATTTTGCCATTTTAGAAAGGTTTCAAAAATTCACCAAATATGCCTCACGGGCGTGTACCGGGGGTTACTAAACATAGAGATTTTAAAGAATTGTTGAACTCTAAAGAAAAATGGCGTCAAAATAAAATTCAACTGTCTAGAATTCAATGCTTAGTAACCTTAAGTCTACTTGGGGTCAAGCAGAGCAATCCTTAGTTTGATTTTATGAAATCCCACAATAAATACACAGGAGTTTACTCCGAGTCACTAACTCGGAGGATTATGAAAATATGTCTTATTTGTCAAAAAATGGTACTGTAAAGCACATTTCACCTCCAGGGTGCCTAATAGTGGAAACTAAAGTCTTCTAGAGGTTCGATTTTCCCTTTTAGAATGTTTTCAAGTAATCACTAAAAATGCCTCACGGGCGTGTACCGGGGTTCACTGAAGATAGAGATTTTATTGAATTGTTGAAGTCTTTAGAAAAAAGGCGTCACAGTGAACTTGGACTATCTAGATAGCAATACATAGGAACCATTTGTCTACTTGGCAACCAGAAGTGGCATCCTTAGTTTTATTTTAAGAAATCACCAAAATTACACTCAGGCGTGTACCCCGGTTCACTAACTCGGAGGATATTCTAAAATATGTTTGATTTCTCAGAAAATAGGACTGTAAAGCACATTATTCCCCTAGGGTACCCAATAGTGGTAGTTAAAGCCTTTCACAGGTTCGATTTTGCCTTTTTAAAAATATTTCAAAAATTCACCAAGAATGCCTCACGGGCGTGTACCGGGGGTCACTTAACGTAGAGATTTTAAAAAATTGTTGAACTATAAAGAAAAATGGCGTCAAAATAAAATTCGACTGTCTAGAAATCAATGCTTAGTAACCTTAAGTCTACTTGGGTTCAAGAAGAGGAATCCTTAGTTTGATTTTATGAAATCTCACAATTAATACACAGGCGTGTACCCCGGGTCACTAACTCAGAGGATTTTGAAAATATGTCTTATTTGTCAAAAAATGGTACTGTAAAGCAAATTTCACCTCCAGGGTGCCTAATAGTGGAAACTAAAGTCTTCCACAGGTTCGATTTTCCCTTTTAGAATGATTTCAAGTAATCACTAAAAATGCCTCACGGGCGTGTACCGGGGGTCACTAAACATAGAGATTTTATTAAATTCTTGAAATCTATAGAAAAATAGCGTCACAGTGAACTTGGACTATCTAGATAGCAATGCATAGGAACCATAAGTCTACTCGGCAACCAGAAGAGGCATCCTTAGTTTGAATTTAAAAATCCCCAAAATTACACTCAGGCGTGTACCCCGGTTTCCTAATTCGAAAGGTTTTTTAAAATATGTTTGATTTCTAAGAAAATAGGACGGTAAAGCACATTTTTCCCCCAGGGCGCCCAATAGTGGTTGTTAAACCCTTTCACAGGTTCGATTTTGCCATTTTAGAAAGGTTTCAAAAATTCACCAAATATGCCTCACGGGCGTGTACCGGGGGTTACTAAACATAGAGATTTTAAAGAATTGTCTAACTCTACAGAAAAATGGCGTCAAAATAAAATTCAACTGTCTAGAATTCAATGCTTAGTAACCTTAAGTCTACTTGGGGTCAAGAAGAGGAATCCGTAGTTTGATTTTATGAAATCCCACAATTAATACACAGGAGTTTACTCCGAGTCATTAACTCGGAGGATTATGAAAATATGTCTTATTTGTCAAAAAATGGTACTGTAAAGCACATTTCACCTCCAGGGTGCCTAATAGTGGAAACTAAAGTCTTCTAGAGGTTCGATTTTCCCTTTTAGAATGTTTTCAAGTAATCACTAAAAATGCCTCACGGGCGTGTACCGGGGTTCACTGAAGATAGAGATTTTATCGAATTGTTGAAGTGTTTAGAAAAAAGGCGTCACAGTGAACTTGGACTATCTAGATAGCAATACATAGGAACCATTTGTCTACTTGGCAACCAGAAGTGGCATCCTTAGTTTTATTTTAAGAAATCACCAAAATTACACTCAGGCGTGTACCCCGGTTCACTAACTCGGAGGATATTCTAAAATATGTTTGATTTCTCAGAAAATAGGACTGTAAAGCACATTATTCCCCCAGGGTGCCCAATAGTGGTAGTTAAAGCCTTTCACAGGTTCGATTTTGCCTTTTTAAAAATATTTCAAAAATTCACCAAGAATTCCTCACGGGCGTGTACCGGGGGTCACTTAACGTAAAGATTTTAAAAAATTGTCTAACTATAAAGAAAAATGGCGTCAAAATAAATTCGACTGTCTAGAAATCAATGCTTAGTAACCTTAAGTCTACTTGGGTTCAAGAAGAGGAATCCTTAGTTTGATTTTATGAAATCTCACAATTAATACACAGGCGTGTACCCCGGGTCACTAACTCAGAGGATTTTGAAAATATGTCTTATTTGTCAAAAAATGGTACTGTAAAGCAAATTTCACCTCCAGGGTGCCTAATAGTGGAAACTAAAGTCTTCCACAGGTTCGATTTTCCCTTTTAGAATGATTTCAAGTAATCACTAAAAATGCCTCACGGGCGTGTACCGGGGGTCACTAAACATAGAGATTTTATTAAATTCTTGAAATCTATAGAAAAATAGCGCCACAGTGAACTTGGACTATCTAGATAGCAATGCATAGGAACCTTAAGTCTACTCGGCAACCAGACGAGGCATCCTTAGTTTGAATTTAAAAATCCAAAAAATTACACTCAGGCGTGTACCCCGGTTTCCTAATTCGAAAGGTTTTTTAAAATATGTTTGATTTCTAAGAAAATAGGACGGTAAAGCACATTTTTCCCCCAGGGCGCCCAATAGTGGTTGTTAAACCCTTTCACAGGTACGATTTTGCTATTTTAGAAAGGTTTCAAAAATTCACCAAATATGCCTCACGGGCGTGTACCGGGGGTTACTAAACATAGAGATTTTAAAGAATTGTTGAACTCTAAAGAAAAATGGCGTCAAAATAAAATTAAACTGTCTAGAATTTAATGCTTAGTAACCTTAAGTCTACTTGGGGTCAAGAAGAGGAATCCTTAGTTTGATTTTATGAAATCCCACAATAAATACACAGGAGTTTACTCCGAGTCACTAACTCGAAGGATTATGAAAATATGTCTTATTTGTCAAAAAATGGTACTGTAAAGCACATTTCACCTCCAGGGTGCCTAATAGTGGAAACTAAAGTCTTCTAGAGGTTCGATTTTCCCTTTTAGAATGTTTTCAAGTAATCACTAAAAATGCCTCACGGGCGTGTACCGGGGTTCACTGAAGATAGAGATTTTATTGAATTGTTGAAGTCTTTAGAAAAAAGGCGTCACAGTGAACTTGGACTATCTAGATAGCAATACATAGGAACCATTTGTCTACTTGGCAACCAGAAGTGGCATCCTTAGTTTTATTTTAAGAAATCACCAAAATTACACTCAGGCGTGTACCCCGGTTCACTAACTCGGAGGATATTCTAAAATATGTTTGATTTCTCAGAAAATAGGACTGTAAAGCACATTATTCCCCTAGGGTACCCAATAGTGGTAGTTAAAGCCTTTCACAGGTTCGATTTTGCCTTTTTAAAAATATTTCAAAAATTCACCAAGAATGCCTCACTGGCGTGTACCGGGGGTCACTTAACGTAGAGATTTTAAAAAATTGTTGAACAATAAAGAAAAATGGCGTCAAAATAAAATTCGACTGTCTAGAAATCAATGCTTAGTAACCTTAAGTCTACTTGGGTTCAAGAAGAGCAATCCTTAGTTTGATTTTATGAAATCTCACAATTAATACACAGGCGTGTACCCCGGGTCACTAACTCAGAGGATTTTGAAAATATGTCTTATTTGTCAAAAAATGGTACTGTAAAGCAAATTTCACCTCCAGGGTGCCTAATAGTGGAAACTAAAGTCTTCCACAGGTTCGATTTTCCCTTTTAGAATGATTTCAAGTAATCACTAAAAATGCCTCACGGGCGTGTACCGGGGGTCACTAAACATAGAGATTTTATTAAATTCTTGAAATCTATAGAAAAATAGCGTCACAGTGAACTTGGACTATCTAGATAGCAATGCATAGGAACCTTAAGTCTACTCGGCAACCAGAAGAGGCATCCTTAGTTTGAATTTAAAAATCCCAAAAATTACACTCAGGCGTGTACCCCGGTTTCCTAATTCGAAAGGTTTTTTAAAATATGTTTGATTTCTAAGAAAATAGGACGGTAAAGCACATTTTTCCCCCAGGGCGCCCAATAGTGGTTGTTAAACCCTTTCACAGGTTCGATTTTGCCATTTTAGAAAGGTTTCAAAAATTCACCAAATATGCCTCACGGGCGTGTACCGGGGGTTACTAAACATAGAGATTTTAAAGAATTGTTGAACTCTAAAGAAAAATGGCGTCAAAATAAAATTCAACTGTCTAGAATTCAATGCTTAGTAACCTTAAGTCTACTTGGGGTCAAGCAGAGCAATCCTTAGTTTGATTTTATGAAATCCCACAATAAATACACAGGAGTTTACTCCGAGTCACTAACTCGGAGGATTATGAAAATATGTCTTATTTGTCAAAAAATGGTACTGTAAAGCACATTTCACCTCCAGGGTGCCTAATAGTGGAAACTAAAGTCTTCTAGAGGTTCGATTTTCCCTTTTAGAATGTTTTCAAGTAATCACTAAAAATGCCTCACGGGCGTGTACCGGGGTTCACTGAAGATAGAGATTTTATTGAATTGTTGAAGTCTTTAGAAAAAGGCGTCACAGTGAACTTGGACTATCTAGATAGCAATACATAGGAACCATTTGTCTACTTGGCAACCAGAAGTGGCATCCTTAGTTTTATTTTAAGAAATCACCAAAATTACACTCAGGCGTGTACCCCGGTTCACTAACTCGGAGGATATTCTAAAATATGTTTGATTTCTCAGAAAATAGGACTGTAAAGCACATTATTCCCCTAGGGTACCCAATAGTGGTAGTTAAAGCCTTTCACAGGTTCGATTTTGCCTTTTTAAAAATATTTCAAAAATTCACCAAGAATGCCTCACGGGCGTGTACCGGGGGTCACTTAACGTAGAGATTTTAAAAAATTGTTGAACTATAAAGAAAAATGGCGTCAAAATAAAATTCGACTGTCTAGAAATCAATGCTTAGTAACCTTAAGTCTACTTGGGTTCAAGAAGAGGAATCCTTAGTTTGATTTTATGAAATCTCACAATTAATACACAGGCGTGTACCCCGGGTCACTAACTCAGAGGATTTTGAAAATATGTCTTATTTGTCAAAAAATGGTACTGTAAAGCAAATTTCACCTCCAGGGTGCCTAATAGTGGAAACTAAAGTCTTCCACAGGTTCGATTTTCCCTTTTAGAATGATTTCAAGTAATCACTAAAAATGCCTCACGGGCGTGTACCGGGGGTCACTAAACATAGAGATTTTATTAAATTCTTGAAATCTATAGAAAAATAGCGTCACAGTGAACTTGGACTATCTAGATAGCAATGCATAGGAACCTTAAGTCTACTCGGCAACCAGAAGAGGCATCCTTAGTTTGAATTTAAAAATCCCAAAAATTACACTCAGGCGTGTACCCCGGTTTCCTAATTCGAAAGGTTTTTTAAAATATGTTTGATTTCTAAGAAAATAGGACGGTAAAGCACATTTTTCCCCCAGGGCGCCCAATAGTGGTTGTTAAACCCTTTCACAGGTTCGATTTTGCCATTTTAGAAAGGTTTCAAAAATTCACCAAATATGCCTCACGGGCGTGTACCGGGGGTTACTAAACATAGAGATTTTAAAGAATTGTTGAACTCTAAAGAAAAATGGCGTCAAAATAAAATTCAACTGTCTAGAATTCAATTCTTAGTAACCTTAAGTCTACTTGGGGTCAAGCAGAGGAATCCTTAGTTTGATTTTATGAAATCCCACAATTAATACACAGGAGTTTACTCCGAGTCACTAACTCGGAGGATTATGAAAATATGTCTTATTTGTCAAAAAATGGTACTGTAAAGCACATTTCACCTCTAGGGTGCCTAATAGTGGAAACTAAAGTCTTCTAGAGGTTCGATTTTCCCTTTTAGAATGTTTTCAAGTAATCACTAAAAATGCCTCACGGGCGTGTACCGGGGGTCACTGAACATAAATATTTTATCGAATTGTTGAAGTCTTTAGAAAAAAGGCGTCACAGTGAACTTGGATTATCGAGATAGCAACACATAGGAACCATTTGTCTACTTGGCAACCAGAAGTGGCATCCTTAGTTTTATTTTAAGAAATCACCAAAATTACACTCAGGCGTGTACCCCGGTTCACTAACTCGGAGGATATTCTAAAATATGTTTGATTTCTCAGAAAATAGGACTGTAAAGCACATTATTCCCCCAGGGTGCCCAATAGTGGTAGTTAAAGCCTTTCACAGGTTTGATTTTGCCTTTTTAAAAATATTTCAAAAATTCACCAAGAATGCCTCACGGGCGTGTACCGGGGGTCACTTAACGTAGAGATTTTAAAAAATTGTTGAACTATAAAGAAAAATGGCGTCAAAATAAAATTCGACTGTCTAGAAATCAATGCTTAGTAACCTTAAGTCTACTTGGGGTCAAGAAGATGAATCCTTAGTTTGATTTTATGAAATCCCACAATTAATACACAGGAGTTTACTCCGAGTCACTAACTCAAAGGATTATGAAAATATGTCTTATTTGTCAAAAAATGGTTCTGTAAAGCCCATTTCTCCTCCCGGGTGCATAGTAATGGAAACTAAAGCCTTCCACAGGTTCGATTTTCCCTTTTAGAATGGTTTCAAGAAATCACTAAAAATGCCTCACGGGCATGTACCGTGGGTCACTGAACATAGAGATTTTATCGAATTGTTGAAATCTTTAAAAAAATAGCGTCACAGTGAACTTGGACTATCTAGATAGCAATGCATAGGAACCTTAAGTCTACTCGGCAACCAGAAGAGGCATCCTTAGTTTGATTTTAAAAATCCCCAAAATTACACTCAGGCGTGTACCCCGGTTTCCTAATTCGAAAGGTTATTTAAAATATGTTTGATTTCTAAGAAAATAGGACGGTAAAGCACATTTTTCCCCCAGGGCGCCCAATAGTGGTAGTTAAACCCTTTCACAGGTACGCATTTGCCATTTTAGAAAGTTTTCAAAAATTCACCAAATATGGCTCACGGGCGTGTACCGGGGGTCACTAAACATAGAGATTTTAAAGAATTGTTGAACTCTAAAGAAAAATGGCGTCAAAATCAAATTCAACTGTCTAGAAATCATTGCTTAGTAACCTTAACTCTTTTTGGGGTCAAGAAGAGGAATCCTTAGTTTGATTTTATGAAATCTCACAATTAATACACAGGCGTGTACCCCGTGTACCTAAGTCGGAGGATTTCGAAAATATGTCTGATTTGTCAAAAAATGGTACTGTAATGCACATTTCACCTCCAGGGTGCCTAATACTGGAAACTAAAGTCTTCCACTGGTTCGATTTTCCTTTTAGAATGGTTTCAATTAATCACTAAAAATGTCTCACGTGCGTGTACCGGGGGTCATTAAACATAGATATTTTATGGAATTGTTGAAATCTTTAGAAATATAACGTCACAGTGAACTTGGACTATCTTGATAGCAATGCATAGGAACCTTAAGTCTACTTGGAAACCAGAAGAGGAATCCTTTGTGAGATTTTAAGAAATCACCAAAATTACACTCAGGCGTGTACCCCGGTTTACCAACTCGGAGGATTTTCTAAAATATGTTTGATTTCTCAGAAATTAGGACTGTAAAGCACATTATTCCCCCAGGGCGCCCAATTGGGTAGTTAAAGCCTTTCACATGTTCGATTTTGCCTTTTAGAAAGATTTCAAAAATTCACCAAAAATGGGTCACAGGCGTGTACCGGGGGTCACTAAACGTAGAGATTTTAGAGAATTGTTGAACTCTAAAGAAAAATAGCGCCAAAAGGAAATTGGGGTCAAGAAGATGAATCCTTAGTTTGATTTTACGAAATCTCACAATTAATACACAGGCGTGTACCCCGGGTCACTAACTCGGAGGATTTTGAAAATATGTTTTATTTGTTAAAAAATGGTACTGTAAAGCACATTTCACCTCCCGGGTGCCTAATAGTGGAAACTAAAGCCTTCCACAGGTTCGATTTTCCCTTTTAGAACGGTTTCAAGTAATCACTAAAAATCCTTCAGGGGCGTGTACCGGGGGTTACTGAACATAGAGAATTTATTGAATTGTTGAAATCTTAAGAAAAATAGAGTCACAATGAACTTGGACCATCAAGATATCAATGCATAGGAACCTTTTGTCTACTTGGTAACCAGAAGAGGCATCCTTTGTTTTATTTTAAGAAATCACCAAAATTACACTCTGTCGTGTACCCTGGTTCACCAAGTCGGAAGATTTTTTAAAATATGTTTTATTTCTCATAAAATAGGACGGTAAGGCACATTATTCCCCAAAGGCGCCTAATAGTGGCATTTAAACCCTTTCACAGGTTTGATTTTGCCATTTTAGAAAGGTTTCAAAAATTCACCAAACATGCCTCACGGGCGTGTACCAGGGGTCACTAAACATAGAGATTTTAAAGAATTGTTGAACTCTAAAGAAAAATGGCGTCACACTAAAATTCAACTGTCTAGAATTCAATGCTTAGTAACCTTAAGTCTACTTGGGGTCAAGAAGAGGAATCCTTAGTTTCATTTTATGAAATCTCACAATTAATACACAGGAGTTTACTCCGAGTCACTAACTCAAAGGATTATGAAAATATATCTTATTTGTCAAAAAATGGTACTGTAAAGCACATTTCACCTCCAGGGTCCCTAATAGTGGAAACTAAAGTCTTCTAGAGGTTCGATTTTCCCTTTTAGAATGTTTTCAAGTAATCACTAAAAATGCCTCACGGGCGTGTACCGGGGGTCACTGAACATAAATATTTTATCGAATTGTTGAAATCTTTAGAAAAATATCGTCACAGTGAACTTGGACTATCTAGATAGCAATGCATAGTAACCTTAAGTCTACTTGCCAACCAGAAGAGGCATCCTTAGTTTGATTTTAAGAAATCACCCAAATTACACTCAGGCGTGTACCCCGGTTCACTAACTCGGAGGATTTTCTAAAATATGTTTGATTTCTCAGAAAATAGGACTGTAAAGCACATTATTCCCCCCAGGGCGCCCAATAGTTGAAGTTAAAGCCTTTCACAGGTTTGATTTTTTCCTTTTTAGAAAGTTTTCAAAAATTCACCAAAAATGCCTCACGAGCGTGTACTGGGGGTCACTAAACGTAGAGATTTTAAAGAAATGTTGAACTCTAAAGAAAAATGGCGCCAAAAGGAAATTCGACTGTCTAGAAATCAATGCTTAGTAACCTTAAATCTACCTGGGGTCAAGAAGATGAATCCTTAGATTGATTTTACGAAATCTCATAATTAATACACAAGCGTGTACCCCGGGTCACTAACTCGGAGGATTTTGAAAATATGTTTTATTTGTTAAAAAATGGTACTGTAAAGCCCATTTCTCCTCCCGGGTGCATAATAATGGAAACTAAAGCCTTCCACAGGTTCGATTTTCCCTTTTAGAATGGTTTCAAGAAATCAATAAAAATGTCTCACGGGCATGTACCGTGGGTCACTGAACATAGAGATTTTATCGAATTGTTGAAATCTTTAGAAAAATAGCGTCACAGTGAACTTGGACTATCTAGATAGCAATGCATAGGAACCTTAAGTCTACTCGGCAACCAGAAGAGGCATCCTTAGTTTGATTTTAAAAATCCCCAAAATTACACTCAGGCGTGTACCCCGGTTTCCTAATTCGAAAGGTTATTTAAAATATGTTTGATTTCTAAGAAAATAGGACGGTAAAGCACATTTTTCCCCCAGGGCGCCCAATAGTGGTAGTTAAACCCTTTCACAGGTACGATTTTGCCATTTTAGAAAGTTTTCAAAAATTCACCAAATATGGCTCACGGGCGTGTACCGGGGGTCACTAAACATAGAGATTTTAAAGAATTCTGGAACTCTAAAGAAAAATGGCGTCAAAATCAAATTCAACTGTCTAGAAATCATTGCTTAGTAACCTTAACTCTTTTTGGGGTCAAGAAGAGGAATCCTTAGTTTGATTTTATGAAATCTCACAATTAATACACAGGCGTGTACCCCGTGTCACTAAGTCGGAGGATTTCGAAAATATGTCTGATTTGTCAAAAAATGGTACTGTAAAGCACATTTCACCCCCAGGGTGCCTAATACTGGAAACTAAAGTCTTCCACTGGTTTGATTTTCCCTTTTAGAATGGTTTCAATTAATCACTAAAAATGTCTCACGTGCGTGTACCGGGGGTCATTAAAAATAGATATTTTATGGAATTGTTGAAATCTTCAGAAAAATAACGTCACAGTGAACTTGGACTATCTTGATAGCAATGCATAGGAACCTTAAGTCTACTTGGAAACCAGAAGAGGAATCCTTTGTTAGATTTTAAGAAATCACCAAAATTACACTCAGGCGTGTACCCCGGTTTACTAACTCAGAGGATTTTCTAAAATATGTTTGATTTCTCAGAAATTAGGACTGTAAAGCACATTATTCCCCCAGGGCGCCCAATAGTGGTAGTTAAAGCCTTTCACAGGTTCGATTTTGCCTTTTAGAAAGATTTAAAAAATTCACCAAAAATGGGTCACAGGCGTGTAGCGGGGGTCACTAAACGTAGAGATTTTAGAGAATTGTTGAACTCTAAAGAAAAATAGCGCCAAAAGGAAATTGGGGTCAAGAAGATGAATCCTTAGTTTGATTTTACGAAATCTCACAATTAATACACAGGCGTGTACCCCGGGTCACTAACTCGGAGGATTTTGAAAATATGTTTTTTGTTAAAAAATGGTACTGTAAAGCACATTTCACCTCCCGGGTGCCTAATAGTGGAAACTAAAGCCTTCCACAGGTTCGATTTTCCCTTTTAGAATGGTTTCAAGTAATCACTAAAAATCCTTCAGGGGCGTGTACCGGGGGTTACTGAACATAGAGAATTTATTGAATTGTTGAAATCTTAAGAAAAATAGAGTCACAATGAACTTGGACCATCAAGATATCAATGCATAGGAACCTTTTGTCTACTTGGCAACCAGAAGAGGCATCCTTTGTTTTATTTTAAGAAATCACCAAAATTACACTCTGTCGTGTACCCTGGTTCACCAAGTCGGAAGATTTTTTAAAATATGTTTTATTTCTCATAAAATAGGACGGTAAGGCACATCATTCCCCCAAGGCGCCTAATAGTGGCATTTAAACCCTTTCACAGGTTTGATTTTGCCATTTTAGAAAGGTTTCAAAAATTCACCAAACATGCCTCACGGGCGTGTACCGGGGGTCACTAAACATAGAGATTTTAAAGAATTGTTGAACTCTAAAGAAAAATGGCGTCAAACTAAAATTCAACTGTCTAGAATTCAATGCTTAGTAACCTTAAGTCTACTTGGGGTCAAGAAGAGGAATCCTTAGTTTGATTTTATGAAATCTCACAATTAATACACAGGTTTTTACCCCGAGTCACTAACTCGGAGGAATATGAAAATATGTCTTATTTGTCAAAAAATGGTACTGTAAAGCACAATTCACCTCCAGGGTGCCTAATAGTGGAAACTAAAGTCTTCCACAGGTTCGATTTTCCCTTTTAGAATGGTTTCAAGTAATCACTAAAAATGCCTCACGGGGGTGTACCGGGGGTCACTGAACATAGAGATTTTATCGAATTGTTGAAATCTTTAGAAAAATAACGTCACAGTGAGCTTGGACTATCTAGATAGCATGCATAGGAACCTTAAGTCTACTTGGCAACCAGAAGAGGTATCCTTAGTTTGATTTTAAGAAATCACCTAAATTACATTCAGGCGTGTACACCGGTTCACTAACTCGGAGGTTTTTCTAAAATATGTTTGATTTCTCAGAAAATAGGACTGTAAAGCACATTATTCCCCTAGGGCGCCCAATAGTGGAAGTTAAAGCCTTTCACATGTTCGATTTTTCCTTTTTATAAAGATTTCAAAAATTCACAAAAAATTCCTCACAGGCATGTACCGGGGGTCACTAAAAGTAGAGATTTTAAAGAATTGCTGAACTCTAAAGAAAAATGGCGCCAAAAGGAAATTCGACTGTCTAGAAATCATTGCTTAGTAACCTTAAGTCTTCTTGGGGTCAAGAAGAAGAATCCTTAGTTTGATTTTAAGAAATCTCACAATTAATACACAGGCGTGTATCCCGGGTTACTAAGTCGGAGGATTTTGAAAATATGTCTTATTTTTCAAAAAATGGTACTGTAAAGGACATTTCACCTCCAGGGTGCCTAATAGTGGAAACTAAAGTTTTCCACAGGTTCGATTTTCCCTTTTAGAATGGTTTCAAGTAATCACTAAAAATACCTCACGGGCGTGTACCGGGGGTCACTGAAGATAGAGATTTTATCGAATTGTTGAAATCTTTAGAAAAAAGGCGTCACAGTGAACTTGGACTATCTAGATAGCAATACATAGGAACCTTTTGTCTACTTGGCAACCAGAAGTGGCGTCCTTAGTTTTATTTTAAGAAATCCCCAAAATTACACTCAGACGTGTACCCCGGTTCACAAACTCGGAGGATTTTCTAAAATATGTTTGATTTCTCAGAAAATAGGACTGTAAAGCACATTATTCCCCCAGGGTGCCCAATAGTGGTAGTTAAAGCCTTTCACAGGTTCGATTTTGCCTTTTTAGAAAGATTTCAAAAATTCACCAAAAATGCCTCACAGGCGTGTACCAGGGATCACTAAACGTAGAGATTTTTAACAATTGTTGAACTCTAAAGAAATATGGCGCCAAAGGGAAATTCGACTGTCTAGAAATCATTGCTTAGTAACCTTATGTCTACTTGGGGACAAGAAGAAGAATCCTTAGTTTGTTTTTAAGAAATCTCACAATTAATACACAGGCGTGTACCCCGGGTTACTAACTCGGAGGATTTTGAAAATACGTCTTATTTTTCAAAAAATGGTATTGTAAGCACATTTCACCTCCAGGGTGCCTAATAGTGGAAATTAAAGTCTTCCACAGGTTTGATTTTCTCTTTTAGAATGGTTTCAAGTAATCACTAAAAATGCCTCAAGGGCGTGTACCGGGGTCACTGAACATAGAGATTTTATCGAATTGTTGAAATCTTTAGAAAAATAACGTCACAGTGAGCTTGGACCATCTAGATAGCAATGCACAGGAAGCTTAAGTCTACTTGGCAACCAAAAGAGGTATCCTTAGTTTGATTTTAAGAAATCACCAAAATTACACTCATGCGTGTACACCGGTTCACTAACTTGGAGGTTTTTCTAAAATATGTTTGATTTCTCAGAAAATAGGACTATAAAGCACATTATTCCCCTAGGGCGCCCAATAGTGGAAGTTAAAGCCTTTCACAAGTTCGATTTTGCCATTTTAGAAAGATTTAAAAAATTCACCAAAAATGCCTCACGGGCGTGTACCGGGGGTCACTAAAATTAGAGATTTTAAAGAATTGCTGAACTCTAAAGAAAAATGGCGCCAAAAGGAAATGCAACTGTCTAGAAATCATTACTTAGTAACCTTAAGTCTACTTGGCGTCAAGAAGAAGAATCCTTAGTTTGATTTGAAGAAATCTCACAATTAATACACAGGCGTGTACCCCGGGTTACTAAGTCGGAGGATTTTGAAAATATGTCTTATTTTTCAAAAAATGGTACTGTAAAGCACATTTCACCTCCAGGTTGCCTAATAGTGGAAACTAAAGTCTTCCACAGGTTCGATTTTCCCTTTTAGAATGATTTCAAGTAATCACTAAAAATGCCTCACGGGCGTGTACCGGGGTTGACTGAAGATAGAGATTTTATCGAATTGTTGAAGTCTTTAGAAAAAAGGCGTCACAGTGAACTTTGGACTATCTAGATAGCAATACATAGGAACCATTTGTCTACTTGGCAACCAGAAGTGGCATCCTTAGTTTTATTTTAAGAAATCACCAAAATTACAATCAGGCGTGTACCCCGGTTCACTAACTCGGAGGATATTCTAAAATATGTTTGATTTCTCAGAAAATAGGACTGTAAAGCACATTATTCCCCCAGGGTGCCGTATAGTGGTAGTGAAAGCCTTTCACAGGTTCGATTTTGCCTTTTTAAAAATATTTCAAAATTCACCAAGAATGCCTCACGGGCGTGTACCGGGGGTCACTTAACGTAGAGATTTTAAAAAATTGTTGAACTATAAAGAAAAATGGCGTCAAAATAAAATTTGACTGTCTAGAAATCAATGCTTAGTAACCTTAAGTCTACTTGGGTTCAAGAAGAGCAATCCTTAGTTTGATTTTATGAAATCTCACAATTAATACACAGGCGTGTACCCCGGGTCACTAACTCAGAGGATTTTGAAAATATGTCTTATTTGTCAAAAAATGGTACTGTAAAGCAAATTTCACCTCCAGGGTGCCTAATAGTGGAAACTAAAGTCTTCCACAGGTTCGATTTTCCCTTTTAGAATGATTTCAAGTAATCACTAAAAATGCCTCACGGGCGTGTACCGGGGGTCACTAAACATAGAGATTTTATTAAATTCTTGATCTATAGAAAAATAGCGTCACAGTGAACTTGGACTATCTAGATAGCAATGCATAGGAACCTTAAGTCTACTCGGCAACCAGAAGAGGCATCCTTAGTTTGAATTTAAAAATCCCCAAAATTACACTCAGGCGTGTACCCCGGTTTCCTAATTCGAAAGGTTTTTTAAAATATGTTTGATTTCTAAGAAAATAGGACGGTAAAGCACATTTTTCCCTCAGGGCGCCCAATAGTGGTTGTTAAACCCTTTCACAGGTTCGATTTTGCCATTTTAGAAAGGTTTCAAAAATTCACCAAATATGCCTCACGGGCGTGTACCGGGGGTTACTAAACATAGAGATTTTAAAGAATTGTTGAACTCTAAAGAAAAATGGCGTCAAAATAAAATTCAACTGTCTAGAATTCAATGCTTAGTAACCTTAAGTCTACTTGGGGTCAAGAAGAGGAATCCTTAGTTTGATTTTATGAAATCCCACAATTAATACATAGGAGTTTACTCCGAGTCACTAACTCAAAGGATTATGAAAATATGTCTTATTTGTCAAAAAATGGTATTGTAAAGCACATTTAACCTCCAGGGTGCCTAATAGTGGAAACTAAAGTCTTCTAGAGGTTCGATTTTCCCTTTTAGAATGTTTTCAAGTAATCACTAAAAATGCCTCACGGGCGTGTACCGGGGGTCACTAAACATAAATATTTTATCGAATTGTTGAAATCTTTAGAAAAATAGCGTCACAGTGAACTTGGACTATCTAGATAGCAATGCATATTAACCTTAAGTCTACTTGGCAACCAGAAGAGGCATCCTTAGTTTGATTTTAAGAAATCACCCAAATTACACTCAGGCGTGTACCCCGGTTCACTAACTCGGAGGATTTTCTAAAATATGTTTGATTTCTCATAAAATAGGACTGTAAAGCACATTATTCCCCCAGGGCGCCCAATAGTGGAAGTTAAAGCCTTTCACAGGTTTGATTTTGCCTTTTTAGAAAGTTTTCAAAAATTCACCAAAAATGCCTCACGAGCGTGTACTGGGGGTCACTAAACGTAGAGATTTAAAAGAAATGTTGAACTCTAAAGAAAAATGGCGCCAAAAGGAAATTCGACTGTCTAGAAATCAATGCTTAGTAACCTTAAATCTACTTGGGGTCAAGAAGATGAATCCTTAGATTGATTTTACGAAATCTCATAATTAATACACAAGCGTGTACCCCGGGTCACTAACTCGGAGGATTTTGAAAATATGTTTTATTTGTTAAAAAATGGTACTGTAAAGCCCATTTATCCTCCCGGGTGCCTAATAATGGAAACTAAATCCTTCCACAGGTTCAATTTTCCCTTTTAGAATGGTTTCAAGAAATCACTAAAAATGCCTCACGGGCATGTACCGTGGGTCACTGAACATAGAGATTTTATCAAATTGTTTAAATCTTTAGAAAAATAGCGTCACAGTGAACTTGGACTATCTAGATAGCAATGCATAGGAACCTTTAGTCTACTCGGCAACCAGAAGAGGCATCCTTAGTTTGATTTTAAAAATCCCCAAAATTACACTCAGGCGTGTACCCCGGTTTCCTCATTCGAAAGGTTTTTTAAAATATGTTTGATTTCTAAGAAAATAGGACGGTAAAGCACATTTTTCCCCCAGGGCGCCCAATAGTGGTAGTTAAACCCTTTCACAGGTACGATTTTGCCATTTTAGAAAGTTTTCAAAAATTCACCAAATATGGCTCACGGGCGTGTAACGGGGGTCACTAAACATAGAGATTTTAAAGAATTCTGGAACTCTAAATAAAAATGGCGTCAAAATCAAATTCAACTGTCTAGAAATAATTGCTTAGTACCCTTAACTCTTTTTGGGGTCAAGAAGAGGAATCCTTAGTTTGATTTTATGAAATCTCACAATTAATACACAGGCGTGTACCCCGTGTCACTAACTCGGAGGATTTCGAAAATATGTCTGCTTTGTCAAAAAATGGTACTGTAAAGCACATTTCACCTCCAGGGTGCCTAATACTGGAAACTAAAGTCTTCCACTGGTTCGATTTTCCCTTTTAGAATGGTTTCAATTAATCACTAAAAATGTCTCACGTGCGTGTACCGGGGGTCATTAAACATAGATATTTTATGGAATTGTTGAAATCTTTAGAAATATAACGTCACAGTGAACTTGGACTATCTAGATAGCAATGCATAGGAACCTTAAGTCTACTTGGAAACCAGAAGAGCAATCCTTAGTTAGATTTTAAGAAATCACCAAAATTACACTCAGGCGTGTACCCCGGTTTACTAACTCGGAGGATTTTCTAAAATATGTTTGATTTCTCAGAAATTAGGACTGTAAAGCACATTATTCCCCCAGGGCGCCCAATAGTGGTAGTTAAAGCCTTTCACAGGTTCGATTTTGCCTTTTAGAAAGATTTCAAAAATTCACCAAAAATGGGTCACAGGCGTGTACCGGGGGTCACTAAACGTAGAGATTTTAGAGAATTGTTGAACTCTAAAGAAAAATAGCGCCCAAAGGAAATTGGGGTCAAGAAGATGAATCCTTAGTTTGATTTTACGAAATCTCACAATTAATACACAGGCGTGTACCCCGGGTCACTAACTCGGAGGATTTTGAAAATATGTTTTATTTGTTAAAAAATGGTACTGTAAAGCACATTTCACCTCCCGGGTGCCTAATAGTGGAAACTAAAGCCTTCCACAGGTTCGATTTTCCCTTTTAGAATGGTTTCAAGTAATCACTAAAAATCCTTCACGGGCGTGTACCGGGGGTTACTGAACATAGAGAATTTATTGAATTGTTGAAATCTTAAGAAAAATAGCGTCACAATGAACTTGGACCATCTAGATATCAATGCATAGGAACCTTTTGTCTACTTCGCAACCAGAAGAGGCATCCTTAGTTTTATTTTAACAAATCACCAAAATTACACTCTGTCGTGTACCCTGGTTCACCAAGTCGGAAGATTTTTTAAAATATGTTTTATTTCTCATAAAATAGGACGGTAAGGCACATTATTCCCCCAAGGCGCCTAATAGTGGTATGTAAACAATTTCATAGGTTTGAGTTTGCCATTTTAGAAAGGTTTCAAAAATTCACCAAACATGCCTCACGGGCGTGTACCGGGGGTCACTAAACATTGAGATTTTAAAGAATTGTTGAACTCTAAAGAAAAATGGCGTCAAACTAAAATTCAACTGTCTAGAATTCAATGCTTAGTAACCTTAAGTCTACCTGGGGTCAAGAAGAGGAATCCTTAGTTTGATTTTATGAAATCTCACAATTAATACACAGGAGTTTACCCCGAGTCACTAACTCGGAGGAATATGAAAATATGTCTTATTTGTCAAAAAATGGTACTGTAAAGCACAATTCACCTCCTGGGTGCCTAATAGTGGAAACTAAAGTCTTCCACAGGTTCGATTTTCCCTTTTATAATGGTTTCAAGTAGTCACTAAAAAAGTCTCACGGGCGTGTACCGGGGGTCACTAAACATAGATATTTTATCGAATTGTTGAAATCTTTAGAAAAATAGCGTCACAGTGAACTTTGACTATCTAGATAGCAATGCATAGTAACCTTAAGTCTACTTGGCAATCAGAAGAGGCAACCTTAGTTTGATTTTAAGAAATCACCAAAATTACACTCAGGCGTGTACCCCAGTTCACTAACTCGGAGGATTTTCTAAAATATGTTTGATTTCTCAGAAAATAGGACTGTAAAGCACATTATTCCCCCAGGGCGCCCAATAGTGGTAGTTAAAGCCTTTCACAGATTCGATTTTGCCTTTTAGAAAGATTTCAAAAATTCACCAAAAATGGGTCACAGGTGTGTACCGGGGGTCACTAAACGTAGAGATTTTAGAGAATTGTTGAACTCAAAAGAAAAGAGGCGCAAAAAGGAAATTCGACTGTCTAGAAATCAATGCTTAGTAACCTTAAATCTACTTGGGGTCAAGAAGATGAATCCTTAGATTGATTTTACGAAATCTCATAATTAATACACAGGTGTGTACCCCGGGTCACTAACTCGGAGGATTTTGAATATATGTTTTATTTGTTAAAAAATGGTACTGTAAAGCACATTTCACCTCCCGGGTGCCTAATAGTGGAAACTAAAGCCTTCCACAGGTTCGATTTTCCCTTTTAGAATGGTTTCAAGTAATCACTAAAAATGCCTCACGGGCATGTACCGTGGGTCACTAAACATAGAGATTTTATCGAATGTTGAAATCTTTAGAAAAATAGCGTCACAGTGAACTTGGACTATCTAGATTGCAATGCATAGAAACCTTTTGTCTACTTGGCAACCAGAAGAGGCATCCTTAGTTTTATTTTAAGAAATCACCAAAATTACACTCAGTCGTGTACTCCGGTTCAGTAACTCGGAAGATTTTTTAAAATATGTTTGATTTCTCAGAAAATAGGACGGTAAAGCACATTATTCCCCTAGGGCGCACAATAGTGGTAGTTAAACCCTTTCACAGATACGATTTTGCCATTTTAGAAAGGTTTCAAAAATTCACCAAATATACCTCACAGGCGTGTACCGGGGGTCACTAAACATAGAGATTTTAAAGAATTGTTGAACTCTACACAAAAATGGCGTCAAAATAAAATTCAACTGTCTAGAAATAAATGCTTAGTAACCTTAAGTCTACTTGGGGTTATGTAACAGCCGGAATTTTAAGCAGCTTGGGTTTAAAGTAATTATATTAAGTTATTTAAATAGGATTCTAAAGTATTTCAGGTGAAGAGAGTTACTTGGAACTGTCAGTTATGATAAGTTTTCATCTGGTTTGACCCTTTAAGCAGATTAGAATACTCTCCAACATCATATGAGGACAAAAGTGGGTAAGATCTACCATTCTTATTAGTTAGGAAGGTTTTGGAAACCAATAAAGAAGTTAGAAGATCCTTAAGAACCTTATTCATTAAGATTGTGAAAATCGTATAGTGATCGTTTTATCGGGTAGCAACGAACTTCCAGTTAAAGAGCCTTTCGGGGTTGAATCCGAGCTTAGAACCTAACCAAACTTGATATATGACATGCTTGGGATGTCTTAAGGTTATAATGGTCATTTATTCCCAAGAATTACGTGGCTAAATAGGGTAAGTTCCTTAGTTAGTAAAACCTGGCCAGCTGAAGTTTCAGTTCAGACCTATCCTCAAAGAAATCTGCTTAGCAGCTACTTGGGTGTCGATCTCCCAAAACCCTTGGCATGCATGAAAGACAACACATCAATCTAACACCTCAAGCAAGAATCACCCAGAAAATCCATGAAACCGACCTCACCCAGAAGATGTTTCCCTCCCCTAAGGGTACCGCCATTTACCTGCTATAAATAGCAGTTTTGGGTTTTCGGTTCTTTTCACCCAATTTTTCTTCAAAAACACCTACCTTTTCTTATATATATCTCTTCTATACATCCATATTTATCTTTTCAAGCCTTTGTTCAAGCCTTAAAGCCTTGGAAAGGTATAGAAAACTCCATAGAAACATCAAACAGGATGCTGTAAGTACAGCTTTGCATCCTCTTGTGTTTAGCTTACCTATTCATGTTCTAAAGCTTGTTTAAACTAATCCTTAGCATTATACTGATTCAGGGGAAGCTGTAGGAGTAGTGAAACAATTGGATTAAGAAGTTTCATTGAATAAAGCCTCTTGAGTGAAGGTACACACCTAGTTTGGTTTTAACCTAGAAAATTCCATACTTAAAGTTAGGTGATTGTTTCTTTCTAGTGTGAAGCATGTTTATGAAATGAATTTACTTATGATGTGTATCTTATTATGTGTATATTGAGTATATAACATGGACATAACATGTTAAGGTTCATTAGAGTTGTTCTAGGTGATATAAACAACGCTTATTTACCGAGTTATCATGATTATGCATCTAATTGGGATATGTTGAGTACATGGACTTGTGTAGTGATCGATAATAGGTATACTCCTGATGGAATTATATGTTTAAGTGTTAACCAAGTCTCTAAGGCATAACTGGTTAAGTTCAATCAAAGTTACTACTGTAAAGACTAGTTTCAAGTATAAAAACTCTATGTTTCTTAACTACTATAGCGAGAGTAATTGAAGGGAGTTGATAAGGAATCTGTGAGTTAAGAATGAATTGATGAGGATTATGAGTATTAAGTATTAAAGTATATTATTAAATATCTTGAATTACAAATATGAAAGTAAGGCGTGAACATGCACCCGGGTTAGGGCGGGTAGTCCCTAGCTGTTACCCAATCAGGAGGGGCGAATTCCTGACGTTGAAGGACATGTCCAGGTTAAGTCTTGCAAGCAGAACATAAAAGGTGGGGTGACGACCCTCAAAAGTTTGGAGACAGCCGGTACGCAGTACCCCTCTCCATTTGCGTTCATGCCAAACGATTCGATTTTATGAAATTATAATAATTGAGTTGAATGTGACTACTTGCTATTATAACTACGTGTTATTTGTTAGCTTTCAAAATACACCTAGACTTTTATTTTTCTATTATACAGTGTGTACTCAGCTTTGCTGATTTGTTTTGTCATTTCTGTGGCCTATCACTTGGTGGGTGGCAGAGTCTAACCTTGATGCAGGATTATGTTAGAAGCCGGAATCGAGTTGAGAGCAAAGTTATGTTTCAGATGTATATTGTGGGTTAAAGTCCTGTGATTTAAGTTTGGATACGAGGAGTTTGTTACAATTAGTTATGTTCTAATTTAATTCCTTTATTTTGGGATTGAGACCCGAATGACTCTGTAATTGAAGTATTATATAAAGGAAATTGTTTTGTGGGCCCATAACCCACAGGTCCAGGATCGTGTTTTTAAGGTTGTTTCCGCTGCAAGTTCCATTTAAACTATTACTTATTATTATGGATTCCATGTTCATTGAATTATGAGATTTCTAAGGGTGTTAAGCTAGCAGCTCGGGAGGCCGGGCTGTTACAGGTTAAGAAGAGGAATCCTTAGTTTGATTTTATGAAATCTCACAATTAATACACAGGCGTGCACCCCGGGTCACTAACTCAGAGGATTTTGAAAATATGTCTTATTTGTCAAAAAATTGTACTGTAAAGCAAATTTCAACTCCAGGGTGCCTAATAGTGGAAACTAAAGTCTTCCGCAGGTTCGATTTTCCTTTTTAGAATTGTTTCAAGTAATCACTAAAAATGCCTCACGGGCGTGTACCGGGGGTCACTAAACATAGAGATTTTATCGAATTGTTGAAATCTTTAGCAAAATAGCGTCACTGTGAACTTGGACTATCTAGATAGCAATGCATAGGAACCTTAAGTCTACTTGGCAACCAGAAGAGGCATCCTTAGTTTGATTTTAAGAAATCCCCAAAATTACACTCAGGCGTCTAGCCCGGTTCACTAATTCGGATGGTTTTTTAAAATATGTTTGATTTCTAAGAAAATAGGACGGTAAAGCACATTTTTCTCCCAGGGCGTCCAATAGTGGTAGTTAAACCCTTTCACAGGTACGATTTTGCAATTTTAGAAAGGTTTCAAAAATTCACCAAATATGCCTCACGGGCGTGTACCTGGGGTCACTAAACATAGAGATTTTAAAGAATTCTGGAACTCTAAAGAAAAATGGCGTCAAAATCAAATTCAACTGCCTAGAAATCATTGCTTAGTAACCTTATCTCTTTTTCGGGTCAAGAAGAGGAATCCTTAGTTTGATTTTATGAAATCTCACAATTAATACACAGGCGTGTACCCAGGGTCACTAACTCGGAGGATTTCGAAAGTACGTCTTATTTGTAAAAAAATGGTACTGTAAAGCACATTTCACCTCCAGGGTGCCTAATAGTGGAAACTAAAGTCTTCCACTGGTTCGATTTTCCCTTTTAGAATGGTTTCAAGTAATCACTAAAAATGTCTCACGTGCGTGTACCGGGGGTCACTGAACATAGATATTTTATCGAATTGTTGAAATCTTTAGAAAAAAAGCGTCACAGTGAACTTAGATTATCTAGATAGCAATTCATAGTAACCTTAAGTCTACCTGGAAACCAGAAGAGGCATCCTTAGTTTGATTTTAAGAAATCACCAAAATTGCACTCAGGCGTGTACCCCTGTTTACTAACTCGGAGGATTTTCTAAAATATGTTTGATTTCACAGAAATTAGGACTGTAAAGCACATTATTCCCCCAGGGCGCCCAATAGTGGTAATTAAAGCCTTTCACAGGTTCGATTTTGCCTTTTAGAAAGATTTCAAAAATTCACCAAAAATGGGTCACGGGCGTGTACCGGGGGCCACTAAACGTAGAGATTTTAGTGAATTGTTGAACTCTAAAGAAAAATGGCGTCAAAATCAAATTCAACTGTCTAGAAATCATTGCTTAGTAACCTAAACTCTTTTTGGGGTCAAGAAGAGGAATCCTTAGTTTCATTTTATGAAATCTCACAATTAATACACAGGCGTGTACCCCGTGTCACTAACTCGGAGGATTTCGAAAATATGTCTGATTTGTCAAAAAATGGTACTGTAAAGCACATTTCACCTCCAGGGTGCCTAATACTTTAAACTAAAGTCTTCCACTGGTTCGATTTTCCCTTTTAGAATGGTTTCAATTAATCACTAAAAATGTCTCACGTGCGTGTACCGGGGGTCATTAAACATAGATGAATGGCGCCAAAAAGAAATTCGACTGTCTAGAAATCAATGCTTAGTAACCTTAAATCTACTTGGGGTCAAGAAGATGAATTATTAGTTTGATTTTACGAAATCTCAAAATTAATATACAGGCGTGTACCCCGGGTCACTAACTCGGAGGATTTTGAAAATATGTTTTATTTGTTAAAAAATGGTACTGTAAAGCCCATTTCACCTCCCGGGTGCATAATAGTGGAAACAAAAGCTTCCACAGGTTCGATTTTCCCTTTTAGAATGATTTCAAGTAATCACTAAAAATGCCTCACGGACATGTACCGTGGGTCACTGAACATAAAGATTTTATCGAATTGTTGAAATCTTTAGAAAAATAGCGTCACAGTGATCTTGGACTATCTAGATAGCAATGCATAGGAACCTTTTGTCTACTTTTCAACCAGAAGAGGCATCATTAGTTTTATTTTAAAAATCACCAAAATTACACTCAGTCGTGTACTCCGGTTCAGGAACTCGGAAGATTTTTTAAAATATGTTTGATTTCTCAGAATATAGGACGGTAAAGCACATTATTCCTCCAAGGCGCCCAATAGTGGTAGTTAAACCCTTTCACAGGTACGATTTTGCCATTTTATAAAGGTTTCAAAAATTAACCAAATATACCTCACGGGCGTGTACCGGGGGTCACTAAACATAGAGATTTTAAAGAATTGTTGAACTCTAAACAAAAATGGCGTCAAAATAAAATTCAACTGTCTAGAAATAAATGCTTAGTAACCTTAAGTCTACTTGGGGTTAAGAAGAGGAATGCTTAGTTTTATTTTATGAAATCTCACAATTAATACACAGGCGTGTACCCCGGGTCACTAACTCAGAAGATTCTGAAAATATGTCTTTTTTGTCAAAAAATGGTACTGTAAACAAATTTCACCTCCAGGGTGCTTAATAGTGGAAACTAAAGTCTTCCACAGGTTCGATTTTCCCTTTTAAAATGGTTTCATGTAATCACTAAAAATGCCTCACGGGCGTGTACCGGGGGCACTAACATAGAGATTTTATCGAATTCTTGAAATCTTTAGAAAAATAGCGTCACAGTGAACTTGGACTATCTAGATAGAAATGCATGGGAACCTTAAGTCTACTAGGCAACCAGAAGAGGCATCCTTAGTTTGATTTTAAGAAATCCCCAAAATTACACTCAGGCGTGTACCCCGGTTCACTAATTCGGAAGGTTTTTTAAAATATGTTTGATTTCTTAGAAAATAGGACAGTAAAGCACATTTTTCCCCCAGGGCACCCAATAGTGGTAGTTAAAACCTTTCACAGGTTCGATTTTGCCATTTTAAAAAGGTTTCAAAAATTCACCAAATATGCGTCACGGGCGTGTACCGGGGGGTACTAAACATTGAGATTTTAAAGAATTTTTGAACTCTAAAGAAAAATGGCGTCAAAATCAAATTCAACTGTCTAGAAATCATTGCTTAGTAACCTTAACTCTTTTTGAGGTCAAGAAGAGGAATCCTTAGTTTGATTTTATGAAATCTCACAATTAATACACATGCTTGTACCCCAGGTCACTAACTCGGAGGATTTCGAAAATATGTCTTATTTGTCAAAAATTGGTACCGTAAAGCACATTTCACCTCCATGGTGCCTAATAGTGGAAACTAAAGTCTTCCACAGGTTCGATTTTGCCTTTTAGAAAGATTTCAAAAATTCAACAAAAATGGGTCACGGGCGTGTACTGGGGGTCACTGAACGTAGAGATTTTAGAGAATTGTTGAACTCTAAAGAAAAATGGTGCCAAAAGGAAATTCTACTGTCTAGAAATCAATGCTTAGTAACCTTAAATCTACTTGGGGTCAAGAAGATGAATCCTTAGTTTTATTTTACGAAATCTCACAATTAATACACAGGCGTGTACCTCGGGTCACTAACTCGGTGGATTTCGAAAATATGTTTTATTTGATAAAAAATGGTACTGTAAAGCCCATTTCTCCTCCCGGGTGCATAATAGTGGAAACTAAAGCCTTCCACATGTTCAATTTTCCCTTTTAGAATGGTTTCAAGTAATCAGTAAAAATGCGTCACGGGCGTGTACCGGGGGTCACTAAACATAGAGATTTTAAAGAATTGTTGAACTCTAAAGAAAAATGGCGTCAAACTAAAATTCAACTGTCTAGAATTCAATGCTTAGTAACCTTAAGTCTACTTGGGGTCAAGAAGAGGAATCCTTAGTTTGATTTTATGAAATCTCACAATGAATACACAGGACTTTACCCCGAGTCACTAACTCGGAGGATTATGAAAATAAGTCTTATTTGTTAAAAAATGGTACTATAAAGCACAATTCACCTCCAGGGTGCCTAATAGTGGAAACTAAAGTCTTCCACTGGTTCGATTTGCCCTTTTAGAATGGTTTCAAGTAATCACTAAAAATGCCTCACGGGCGTGTACCGGGGGTCACTGAACATAGATATTTTATCGAATTGTTGAAATCTTTAGAAAAATAGCGTCACAGTGAACTTGGACTATCTAGATAGCAATGCATAGGAACCTTAAGTCTACTTGGAAACCAGAAGAGGAATCCTTAGTTTGATTTTAAGAAATCATAAAAATTACACTCAGGCGTGTACCCCGGTTTACTAACTCAGAGGATTTTCTAAAATATGTTTGATTTCTTAGAAATTAGGACTGTAAAGCACATTATTCCCCCAGGGCGCCCAATAGTGGTAGTTAAAGCCTTTCACAGGTTCGATTTTGCCTTTTAGAAAGATTTAAAAAATTCACCCAAAATGGGTCACAGCCTGTACCGGGGGTCACTAAAGGTAGAGATTTTAGAGAATTGTTGAACTCTAAAGAAAAGAGGCGCCAAAAGGAAATTGGGGTCAAGAAGATGAATCCTTAGTTTGATTTTACGAAATCTCACAATTAATACACAGGCGTGTACCTCGGGTCACTAACTCGAAGGATTTTGAAAATATGTTTTATTTGTTAAAAAATGGTACTGAAAAGCACATTTCACCTCCCGGGTGCCTAATAGTGGAAACTAAAGCCTTCCACAGGTTCGATTTTCCCTTTTAGAATGGTTTCAAGTAATCACTAAAAATCCTTCACGGGCGTGTACCTGGGGTTACTGAACATAGAGAATTTATTGAATTGTTTAAATCTTAAGTAGAATAGCGTCACAATGCACTTGGACCATCTAGATATCAATGCATAGGAACCTTTTGTCTACTTGGCAACCAGAAGAGGCATCCTTAGTTTTATTTTAAGAAATCACCAAAATTACACTCTGTCGTGTACCCCGGCTCACCAAGTCGGAAGATTTTTTAAAATATGTTTTATTTCTCATAAAATAGGACGGTAAGGCACATTATTCCCCCAAGGCGCCTAATAGTGGTATTTAAACCCTTTCACAGGTTTGATTTTGCCATTTTAGAAAGGTTTCAAAAATTCACCAAACATGCCTCACGGGCGTGTACCGGGGGTCACTAAACATTGAGATTTTAAAGAATTGTTGAACTCTAAATAAAAATGGCGTCAAACTGAAATTCAACTGTCTACAATTCAATGCTTAGTAACCTTAAGTCTAGTTGGGGTCAAGAAGAGGAATCCTTAGTTTGATTTTATGAAATCTCACAATTAATACACAGGAGTTTACCCCGAGTCACTAACTCGGAGGATTATGAAAATAAGTCTTATTTGTCAAAAAATGGTACTGTAAAGCACAATTCACCTCTAGGGTGCCTAATAGTGGAAACTAAAGTCTTCCACAGGTTCGATTTTCCCTTTTAGAATGGTTTCAAATAATAACTAAAAATGCCTCACGGGCGTGTACCGTGGGTCACTGAACATAGATATTTTATCGAATTGTTGAAATCTTTAGAAAAATAGCGTCACAGTGAACTTGGACTATCTAGATAGCAATGCATAGTAACCTTAAGTCTACTTGGCAACCAGAAGAGGCATCCTTAGTTTGATTTTGAGAAATCACCCAAATTACACTCAGGCTTGTATCCCGGTTCACTAACTGGGAGGATTTTCTAAAATATGTTTGATTTCTCAGAAAATAGGACGGTAAAGCACATTATTCCCCAGGGCGCCCAATAGTGGAAGTTAAAGCCTTTCACGTGTTCGATTTTTCCTTTTTAGAAAATTTTAAAAATTTACCAAAAAGGCCTCACGGGCGTGTACCGGGGGTCACTAAACATAGAGATTTTAAAGAATTGTTGAACTCTAAAGAAAAATAGCGCCAAAAGAAAATTCGAATGTCTAGAAATCAATGCTTAGTAACCTTAAATCTACTTGGGGTCAAGAAGATGAATCCTTAGATTGATTTTACGAAATCTCATAATTAATACACAGGCGTGTACCCCGGGTCACTAACTCGGAGGATTTTGAAAATATATTTTATTTGTTAAAAAATGGTACTGTAAAGCACATTTCACCTCCCGGGTGCCTAATAGTGGAAACTAAAGCATTCGACAGGTTCGATTTTCCCTTTTAGAATGGTTTCAAGTAATCACTAAAAATGCCTCATGGGCATGTACCGTGGGTCACTGAACATAGAGATTTTATCGAATTGTTGAAATCTTTAGAAAAATAGCGTCACAGTGAACTTGGACTATCTAGATAGCAATGCATAGAAACCTTTTGTCTACTTGGCAACCAGAAGAGGCATCCTTATTTTTACTTTAAGAAATCACCAAAATTACACTCAGTCGTGTACTCCTGTTCAGTAACTCAGAAGATTTTTTAAAATATGTTCGATTTCTCAGAAAATAGGACGGTAAAGCACATTATTCCCCTAGGGCGCCCAATAGTGGTAGTTAAACCCTTTCACATATACGATTTTGCCATTTTAGAAAGGTTTCAAAAATTCACCAAATATACCTCACGGGCGTGTACCGGGGGTTACTAAACATAGAGATTTTAAAGAGTTATTGAACTCTAAATAAAAATGGCGTCAAAATAAAATTCAACTGTCTAGAAATAAATGCTTAGTAACCTTAAGTCTACTTGAGGTTAAGAAGAGGAATCCTTAGTTTGATTTTATGAAATCTCACAATTAATACACAGGCGTGTACCCCAGGTCACTAACTAAGAGGATTTTGAAAATATGTCTTATTTGTCAAAAAATGGTACTGTAAAGCAAATTTCAACTCCAGGGTGCCTAATAGTGGAAACTAAAATATTCCGCAGGTTCGATTTTCCCTTTTAGAATTGTTTCAAGTAATCACTAAAAATGCCTCACGGGCGTGTACCGGGGGTCACTAAACATAGAGATTTTATCGAATTATTGAAATCTTTAGAAAAATAGCGTCACAGTGAACTTGGACTATCTAGATAGCAATGCATAAGAACCTTAAGTCTACTTGGCAACCAGAAGAGGCATCCTTAGTTTGATTTTAAGAAATCCCCAAAATATGTTTGATTTCTAAGAAAATAGGACGGTAAAGCACATTTTTCTCCCAGGGCGCTCAATAGTGGTAGTTAAACTCTTTCACAGGTTCGATTTCGTGATTTTAGAAAGGTTTCAAAAATTCACCAAATATGCCTCACGGGCGTGTACCGGGGGTCACTAAACATAGAGAATTTAAAGAATTCTGGAACTCTAAAGAAAAATGGCGTCAAAATCAAATTCAACTGTCTAGAAATCATTGCTTAGTAACCTTAACTCTTTTTGGGTCAAGAAGAGGAATCCTTAGTTTGATTTTATGAAATCTCACAATTAATACACAGGCGTGTACCCAGGGTCACTAACTCGAAGGATTTCGAAAATATGTCTTATTTGTCAAAAAATGGTACTGTAAAGCACATTTCACCTCCAGGGTGCCTAATAGTGGAAACTAAAGTCTTCCACTGGTTCGATTTTCCCTTTTAGAATGGTTTCAAGTAATCACTAAAAATGTCTCACGTGCGTGTACCAGGGGTCACTGAACATAGATATTTTATCGAATTGTTGAAATCTTTAGAAAAATAGCGTCACAGTGAACTTGGACTATCTAGATAGCAATGCATAGTAACCTTAAGTCTACCTGAAAACCAGAAGAGGCATCCTTAGTTTGATTTTAAGAAATCACCAAAATTACACTCAGGCGTGTACCCTGGTTTACTAACTCGGAGGATTTTCTAAAATATGTTTGATTTCTCCGAAATTAGGACTGTAAAGCATATTATTCCCCCAGGGCGCCCAATAGTGGTAGTTAAAGCCTTTCACAGGTTCGATTTTGCTTTTAGAAAGATTTTAAAAATTCACCAAAAATGGGTCACGGGCGTGTACCGGGGGTCACTAAACGTAGAGATTTTAGAGAATTGTTGAACTCTAAAGAAAAATGGCGCCAAAAGGAAATTCGACTGTCTAGAAATCAATACTTAGTAACCTTAAATCTACTTGGAGTCAAGAAGATGAATCCTTAGTTTGATTTTCACGAAATCTCACAATTAATACACAGGCGTCTACCCCGGGTCACTAACTCGGAGGATTTTGAAAATATGTTTTATCTGTTAAAAAATGGAACTATAAAGCCCATTTCTCCTCCCGGGTGCATAATAGTGGAAACTAAAGCCTTCCACAGGTTCGATTTTCCCTTTTAGAATGGTTTCAAGTAATCATTAAAAATGCCTCACGTGCGTGTACCGTGGGTCACTGAACATAGAGATTTTATCGAATTGTTGAAATCTTTAGAAAAATAGCGTCACAGTGAACTTGGACTATCTAGATAGCAATGCATAGGAACCTTTTGTCTACTTGGCAACCAGAAGAGGCATCCTAAGTTTTATTTTAAGAAATCACCAAAATTACACTCAGTCGTGTACTCCGGTTCAGTAACTCGGAAGATTTTTTAAAATATTTTTGATTTCTCAGAAAATAGGACGTTAAAGCACATTATTCCCCCAGGGCGCCCAATAGTGGTAGTTAAACCCTTTAACTGGTACGATTTTTCCATTTTAGAAAGGTTTCAAAAATTCACCAAATATACCTCACGGGCTTGTACCGGGGGTCACTAAACATAGAGATTTTAAATAATTGTTGAAATCTAAACAAAAATGGCGTCAAAAAAAAATTCAACTGTCTAGAAATAAATGCTTAGTAACCTTAAGTCTACTTGGGGTTAAGAAGAGGAATCCTTAGTTTGATTTTATGAAATCTCACAATTATTACACAAGCGTGTACCCCGGGTCACTAACTTGGAGGATTTTTAAAATATGTCTTATTTGTCAAAAAATGGTACTGTAAAGCAAATTTCACCTCCAGGGTGCCTAATAGTGGAAACTAAAGTCTTCCACAGGTTCGATTTTCCCTTTTAGAATGGTTTCAAGTAATCATTAAAAATGTCTCACAGGCGTGTACCGGGGGTCACTAAGCATAGAGATTTTATCGAATTCTTGAAATCTTTAGAAAAATAGCGTCACAGTGAACTTGGACTATCTAGATAGCAATGCATAGGAACCTTAAGTCTACTATGTAACTAGAAGAGGCATCTTTAGTTTGATTTTAAGAAATCCCCAAAATTACCCTCAGGCGTGTACCCCGGTTCACTAATTCGGAAGGTTTTTTAAAATATGTTTGATTTTTAAGAAAATAGGACGGTATAGCAAATTTTTCCCCCAGGGCTCCCAATAGTGGTAGTTAAACCCTTTCACAGCTTCGATTTTTCCATTTTAGAAAGGTTTCAAAAATTCACCAAATATGTCTCACGGGCGTGTACCGGGGGTCACTAAACATAGAGATTTTAAAGAATTCTGGAACTCTAAAGAAAAATGGCGTCGAAATCAAATTCAACTGTCTAGAAATCATTGCTTTGTAACCTTAACTCTTTTTGGGGTCAAGAAGAGGAATCCTTAGTTTGATTTTATGAAATCTAACAATTAATACACAGGCGTGTACCCCGGGTCACTAACTCAGAGGATTTCGAAAATATGTCTTATTTGTCAAAAAATGGTACTGTAAAGGACATTTCACCTACAGGGTGCCTAATAGTGGAAACTAAAGTCTTCCACTGACTCGATTTTCCTTTTTAGAATGGTTTCAAGTAATCACTAAAAATGTCTCACGTGCGTGTACTGGGGGTCACTGAACATAGATATTGTATCGAATTGTTGAAATCTTTAGAAAATTAGCGTCACAGTGAACTTGGACTATCTAGATAGCAATGCATAGTAACCTTAATTCTACTTGGAAACCAGAAGAGGCATCCTTAGTTTGATTTTAAGAAATCACCAAAATTACACTCAGGCGTGTACCCCGGTTTACTAACTCGGAGGATTTTCTAAAATATGTTTGATTTCTCAGAAATTAGGACTGTAAAGCACATTATTCCCCCTGGGCGCCCAATAGTGGTAGTTAAAGCCTTTCACAGGTTCGATTTTGCCTTCTACAAAGATTTCAAAAATTCACCAAAAATGGGTCACGGCGTGTACCAGGGGTGACTAAACGTAGAGATATTAGAGAATTGTTGAACTCTAAAGAAAAATGGCGCCAAAAGGAAATTCGACTGTCTAGAAATCAATGCTTAGTAACCTTAAATACTTGGGGTCAAGAAGATGAATCCTTAGTTTGATTTTACGAAATCTCACAATTAATACACAGACGTGTACCCGGGTCACTAACTCGGAGGATTATGAAAATATGTTTTATTTGTTTAAAAATGGTAATGTAAAGCCCATTTCTCCTCCCGGGTGCATAATAGTGGAAACTAAAGCCTTCCACAGGTTCGATTTTCCCTTTTAGAATGGTTTCAATTAATCACTAAAAATGGCTCACAGGCATGTACAGGGGGTCACTGAACATAGATTTTTTATCGAATTGTTGAAATCTTTAGAAGAATAGCGTCACAGTGAACTTAAACTATCTAGATAGCAATGCATAGGAACCTTTTGTCTACTTGGCAACCAGAAGAGGCATCCTTAGTTTTATTTTAAGAAATCAACAAAATTACACTTAGTCGTGTACTCCGGTTCAGTAACTCGTAAGATTTTTTAAAATATGTTTGATTTCTCAGAAAATAGGACGGTAAAGCACATTATTCCCCGAGGGCGCCCAATAGTGGTAGTAAAACCCTTTCACAGGTACGATTTTGCCATTTTAGAAAGGTTTGAAAAATTCGCCAAATATACCTCACGGGCATGTATCGGGGGTCACTAAACATAGAGATTTTAAAAATTGTTGAACTATAAAGAAAAATGGCGTCACAATAAAATTCGACTGTCTCGAAATCAATGCTTAGTAACCTTAAGTCTACTTGGGGTCAAGAAGAGGAATCCTTAGTTTGATTTTATGAAATCTCACAATTAATACACAGGCGTGTACCCCTGGTCACTACCTTAGAGGATTTTGAAATTATGTCTTATTTGTAAAAAAATGGTACTGTAAAGCAAATTTCACCTCCATGGTGCCTAATAGTGGAAACTAAAGTCTTCCACAGGTTCGATTTTCGCTTTTAGAATGGTTTCAATTAATCACTAAAAATGCCTCACGGGCGTGTACCGGGGGTCACTAAACATAGAGATTTTATCGAATTCTTAACATCTTTAAAAAATTAGCGTCACAGTGAACTTGGACTATCTAGATAGCAATGCATAGTAACCTTAAGTCTACTTGGAAACCAGAAGAGGCATCCTTAGTTTGATTTTAAGAAATCACCAAAATTACACTCAGGCGTGTACCCCGGTTTACTAACTCGGAGGATTTTCTAAAATATGTTTGATTTCTCAGAAATTAGGACTGTAAAGCACATTATTCCCCCTGGGCGCCCAATAGTGGTAGTTAAAGCCTTTCACAGGTTCGATTTTGCCTTCTACAAAGATTTCAAAAATTCACCAAAAATGGGTCACGGCGTGTACCAGGGGTCACTAAACGTAGAGATATTAGAGAATTGTTGAACTCTAAAGAAAAATGGCGCCAAAAGGAAATTCGACTGTATTGAAATCAATGCTTAGTAACCTTAAATACTTGGGGTCAAGAAGATGAATCCTTAGTTTGATTTTACGAAATCTCACAATTAATACACAGACGTGTACCCCGGGTCACTAACTCAGAGGATTTTGAAAATATGTTTTATTTGTTTAAAAATGGTAATGTAAAGCCCATTTCTCCTTCCGGGTGCATAATAGTGGAAACTAAAGCCTTCCACAGGTTCGATTTTACCTTTTAGAATGGTTTCAATTAATCACTAAAAATGGCTCACAGGCATGTACAGGGGGTCACTGAACATAGATTTTTTATCGAATTGTTGAAATCTTTAGAAAAATAGCGTCACAGTGAACTTAAACTATCTAGATAGCAATGCATAGGAACCTTTTGTCTACTTGGCAACAAGAAGAGGCATCCTTAGTTTTATGTTAAGAAATCAACAAAATTACACTTAGTCGTGTACTCCGGTTCAGTAACTCGTAAGATTTTTTAAAATATGTTTGATTTCTTAGAAAATAGGACGGTAAAGCACATTATTCCCCCAGGGTGCCCAATAGTGGTAGTAAAACCCTTTCACAGGTACGATTTTGCCATTTTAGAAAGGTTTGAAAAATTCGCCAAATATACCTCACGGGCGTGTATCGAGGGTCACTAAACATAGAGATTTTAAAAATTGTTGAACTATAAAGAAAAATGGCGTCACAATAAAATTCGACTGTCTCGAAATCAATGCTTAGTAACCTTAAGTCTACTGGGGGTCAAGAAGAGAAATCCTTAGTTTGATTTTATGAAATCTCACAATTAATACACAGGCGTGTAACCCTGGTCACTACCTTAGAGGATTTTGAAATTATGTCTTATTTGTAAAAAAATGGTACTGTAAAGCAAATTTCACCACCATGGTGCCTAATAGTGGAAACTAAAGTCTTCCACAGGTTCGATTTTCTCTTTTAGAATGGTTTCAATTAATCACTAAAAATGCCTCACGGGCGTGTACCGGGGGTCACTAAACATAGAGATTTTATCGAATTCTTGACATCTTTAGAAAATTAGCGTCACAATGAACTTGGACTATCTAGATAGCAATGCATAGGAACCTTAAGTCTACTTGGCAACAAGAAGAGGCATCCTTAGTTTGATTTTAAGAAATCCCCAAAATTACACTCAGGCGTGTACCCCGGTTCACTAATTTGGAAGGTTTTTTAAAATATGTTTGATTTCTAAGAAAATAGGACGGTAAAGCACATTTTTCCCCCAGGGCGCCCAATAGTGGTAGTTAAACCCTTTCACAGGTTCTATTTTGCCATTTTAGAAAGGTTTCAAAAATTCACCAAATATGTCTCACGGGCGTGTACCGGGGGTCACTAAACATAGAGATTTTAAAGAATTCTTGAACTCTAAAGAAAAATGGCGTCAAAATCAAATTCAACTGTCTAGAAATCATTGCTTAGTAACCTTAACTCTTTTTGGGGTCAAGAAGAGGAATCCTTAGTTTGATTTTATAAAATCTCACAATTAATACACAGGCGTGTACCCCGGGTCACTAACACGGAGGATATTTAAAATATGTCTTATTTGTCAAAAAATGGTACTGTAAAGGACATTTCACCTCCAGGGTTCCTAATAGTGGAAACTAAAGTTTTCCACTGGTTCGATTTTCCCTTTTAGAATGGTTTCAAGTAATCACTAAAAATGCCTCACAGGCATGTACCGGGGGTCACTGAACATAGATATTTTATTGAATTGTAGAAATCTTTGGAAAAATAGCGTCACAGTGAACTTGGACTATCTAGATAGCAATGCATAGGAACCTTTTGTCTACTTGGCAACCAGAAGAGGCATCCTTAGTTTTATTTTAAGAAATCACCAAAATTACACTCAGTCGTGTACTCCGGTTCATTAACTCGGAAGATTTTTTAAAATATGTTTGATTTCTCAGAAAATAGGACAGTAAAGCACATTATTCCCCCAGGGCGCCCAATAGTGGTAGTTAAACCCTTTCACAGGTACGATTTTGCCATTTTAGTAAGGTTTCAAAAATTCACCAAATATGTCTCACGGGCATGTACCGGGGGTCACTAAACATAGAGATTTTAAAGAATTCTGGATCTCTAAAGAAAAATGGCGTCAAAATCAAATTAAACTGTCTAGAAATAAATGCTTAGTAACCTTAACTCTACTTGGGATTAAGAAGAGGAATCCTTAGTTTGATTTTATGAAATCTCACAATTAATACATAGGCGTGTACCCCGGGTCAGTAACTCAGAGGATTTTGAAAATATGTCTTATTTGTCAAAAAATGGTACTATAAAGAAAATTTCACCTCTAGGGTGCCTAATAGTGGAAACTAAAGTCTTCAACTGGTTCGATTTTCTCTTTTGGAATGGTTTCAAGTAATAACTCAAAATACCTCACGGGCGTGTAACGGGGGTCACTGAACATATATATTTTATCGAATTGTTGAAATCTTTAGAAAAATAGCGTCCCAGTGAACTTGGACTATCTAGATAGCAATGCATAGGAACCTTAAGTCTACTTGGCAACCAGAAGAGGCATCCTTAGTTTGATTTTAAGAAATCACCAAAATTACACTCAGGTGTGTACCCCGGTTTACTAACTCGGAGGATTTTCTAAAATATGTATGATTTCTCAGAAATTAGGACTGTAAAGCAAATTATACCCCCAGGGCGCCCAATAGTGGTAGTTAAAGCCTTTCACATGTTCGATTTTGCCTTTTAGAAAGATTTCAAAAATTCACCAAAAATGGGTCACGGCGTCTACCGGGGGTCACTAAACGTAGAGATTTTAGAGAATTGTTGAACTCTAAAGAAAAATGGCGCCAAAAAGAAATTCGATTGTCTAGAAATTAATGCTTAGTAAAGGGTATTCTGTAGTCCCAATAAGGGGTTACCTCTTCCAGAAGATGGTGCACTTGTTTTGTTCATATTCTTGCGCAGTTAAGAGAGAAATTGTCCTCAAGGCAAGCACTTGTGTCTTTTTTGGATATGCTCAGTCCGAAATCTTAAATCTACTTGGGGTCAAGAAGATGAATCCTTAGTTTTATTTTACGAAATCTCACAATTAATACACAGGCGTGTACCCCGGTTCACTAACTCGGAGGATTTTGAAAATATGTTTTATTTGTTAAAAAATGGTACTGTAAAGCCCATTTCTCCTCCCGGGTGCATAATAGTGGAAACAAAAGCCATCCACTGGTTCGATTTTCCCTTTTAGAATGGTTTAAATAAATCACTAAAAATGCCTCACGGGCGTGTACCGGGGGTCACTGAACATAGATATTTTATCGAATTGTTGAAATCTTTAGAAAAATAGCGTCACAGTGAACTTGGACTATCTAGATAGCAATGCATAGGAACCTTTTGTCTAATTGGCAACCAGAAGAGGCATCCTTAGTTTTATTTTAAGAAATCACCAAAATTACACTCTGTCGTGTACTCCAGTTCAGTAACTCGGAAGATTTTTTAAAATATGTTTGATTTCTCTGAAAATAGGACGGTAAAGCACATTATTCCCCAAGGGCGCCCAATAGTGGTAGTAAAACCCTTTCACAGGTACGATTTTGCCATTATAGAAAGGTTTCAAAAATTCACCAAATACGCCTCACGGGCGTGTACCGGGGGTCACTAAACATGGAGATTTTAAAGAATTCTGGAACTCTAAAGAAAAATGGTGTCAATATCAAATTCAACTGTCTATAAATCATTGCTTAGTAACCTTAACTCTTTTTGGGGTCAAGAAGAGGAATCCTTAGTTTGATTTTATGAAATCTCACAATTAATACACAGGCGTGTACCCCGGGTCACTAACTCGGAGGATTTTGAAAATATATCTTATTTGTCAAAAAATGGTACTGTAAAGCACATTTCACTTCCACGGTGCCTAATAGTGGAAACTAAAGTCTTCCACTGGTTCGGTTTTCCCTTTTAGAATGGTTTCAAGTAATCACTAAAAATGTCTCACGTACGTGTACCAGGGGTCACTGAACATAGATATTTTATCGAATTGTTGAAATCTTTAGAAAAATAGCGTCACAGTGAACTTGGACTATCTAGATAGCAATGCATAGTAACCTTAAGTCTACTTGGAAACCAGAAGACGCATCCTTATTTTTATTTTAAGCAATCACCAAAATTACACTCAGGCGTGTACCCCGGTTCACTAACTCGGAAGATTTTTTAAAATATGTTTGATTTCTCAGAAAATAGGTCGGTAAAGCACATTATTCCCCAGGGCGCCCAATAGTGGTAGTTAAACCCTTTCACAGGTTCGATTTTACCATTATAGAAAGGTTTTATAAATTCACCAAATATGCCTCACGGGCGTGTACTAGGGGTCACTAAACATAGAGATTTTAAAGAATTGTTGAACTGTAAAGAAAAATGGAGTCAAAATAAAATTCAACTGTCTAGAAATCGATGCTTACTAACCTTAAGTCTACTTGGGGTCAAGAAGAGGAATCCTTAGTTTGACCCCAAGTAGACTTAAGGGTACTAAGCATTTATTTCTAGACAGTTGAATTTTATTTTGACGCCATTTTTGTTTAGAGTTCAACAATTCTTTAAAATCTCTATGTTTAGTGACCCCCGGTACATGCTTGTGAGGTATATTTGGTGAATATTTGAAACCTTTCTAAAATGGCAAAATCGTACCTGTGAAAGGGTTTAACTACCACTATTGGGCGCCCTGGGGGAATAATGTGCTTTACCGTCCCATTTTCTGAGGAATCAAACATATTTAAAAAAGTCTTCCGAGTTACTGAACCGTAGTACACGACTGAGTGTAATTTTGGTGATTTTTTAAAATAAAACTAAGGATGCCTCTTCTGGTTGCCAAGTAGACAAAAGGCTCCTATGCATTTCTATCTAGATAGTCCAAGGTCACTGTGACGCTATTTTTCTAAAGATTTCAACAATTCGATAAAATATCTATGTTTAGTGACCCACGGTACATGCCCGTGAGGCATTTTTAGTGATTACTTGAAACCATTCTAAAAGGGAAAATCGAACCTGTGGAACGCTTTAGTTTCCACTACTAGGCACCCGGGAGGAGAAATGGGCTTTACAATACCATTTTTTAATAAATAAAACATATTTTCAAAATCCTCCGAGTTAGTGACACGGGGTACACGCCTGTGTATTAATTATGATATTTCGTAAAATCAATCTAAGGATTCATCTTCTTGACCCCAAGTAGATTTAAGGTTACTAAGCATTGATTTCTAGACAGTCGAATTTCCTTTTGGCGCCATTTTTCTTTAGAGTTCAACAATTCTTTAAAATCTCTACGTTTAGTGACCCCCGATACACGCCCGTGAGGAATTTTTGGTGAATTTTTGAAAAATCTCTAAAAAGGAAAAATCGAACCATTGAAAGGCTTTAACTTCCACTATTGGGCGCCCTGGGGGAATAATGTGCTTTACAGTCCTATTTTCTGAGAAATCAAACATATTTTAGAAAATCCTCCGAGTTAGTGAAAAGGGGTACACGCCTGAGTGTAATTTGGGTGATTTTTAAAATCAAACTAAGGATGCCTCTTCTGGTTGCCAAGTAGACTTAAGGTTACTATGCATTACTATCTAGATAGTCGAAGTTCACTGTGACGCTAATTTTCTAAAGATTTCCACAATTCGATAAAATATCTATGTTCAGTGACCCCCGGTACACGCCGTGAGACATTTTTAGTGATTACTTGAAACCATTCTAAAAGGGAAAATCGAACCTGTGGAAGACTTTAGTTTCCACTATTAGGCACCGTGGAGGTGAAATGTGCTTTACAGTACCATTTTTTGACAAATAAGACATATTTTTGAAATCCTCCGAGTTAGTGACCCGGGGTACACGCCTGTGTATTAATTGTGAGATTTCATAAAATCAAACTAAGGATTCCTCTTCTTGTCCCCAAATTGAGTTAATGTTACTAAGCAATGATTTCTAGACAGTTGAATTTGATTTTGACGCCATTTTTCTTTAGAGTTCCAGAATTCATTAAAATCTCTATGTTTAGTGACCCCCGGTACACACCCGTGAGGCATATTGGGTGAATTTTTGAAACCTTTATAAAATGGCAAAATCGAACCTGTGAAAGGGTTTAACTACCACTATTGGGCGCCTTGGGGGGAAAATGTGTTTTACCGTCCTATTTTCTTAGAAATCAAACATATTTTAAAAAACCTTCTGAATTAGTTAACCGGGGCACAGGCGTGAGTGTAATTATGGTGATTTCTTAAAATAAAACTAAGGATGCCTCTTCTAGTTGTAAGGTAGACAAAAGGTTCCTATGCATTGATATCTAGATGGTCCAAGTTCATTGTGACGCTATTTTTCTTAAGATTTCAACAATTCAATAAATTCGCTATGTTTAGTGACCCCCGATACACGCCCGTGAGGCATTTTTAGTGATTACTTGAAACCATTCTAAAAGGGAAAATCGAACCTGTGGAAGGCTTTAGTTTCCACTATTAGGCACCCGGGTGGTTAAATGTGCTTTACAGTACCATTTTTTAACAAATAAAACATATTTTCAAAATCCTCCGAGTTAGTGACCCGGGGTACACGCTTGTGTATTAATTGTGAGATTTCGTAAAATCAAACTAAGGATTCATCTTCTTGACCCCAAGTAGATTTATGTTTACTAAGCATTGACTTCTAGACAGTCGAATTTCCTTTTGGCCCCATTTTTCTTTAGAGTTCAACAATTATCAAAAATTTCTACGTTTAGTGACCCCCGGTACACGCCCGCGACCCATTTTTGGTGAATTTTTGAAATCTTTCTAAAAAGAAAAATCGAACCTGTTAAAGGCTTTAACTACCACTATTGGGCGCCCTGGGGGAACAATGCGCTTTACAGTCCTAATTTCTGAGAAATCAAACATATTTTAGAAAATCCTCTGAGTTAGTAAACCGGGGTACACGCCTGAGTGTAATTTTGGTGATTTCTTAAAATCAAACTAAGGATGCGTCTTCTGGTCTCCAAGTAGACTTAAGGTTACTAAGCATTGCTATCTAGATAGTCCAAGTTCACTGTGACGCTATATTTCTAAAGATTTCAACAATTCGATAAAATATCTATGTTCAGTGACCCCCGGTACACGCACGTGAGACATTTTTAGTGATTACTTGAAACCATTCTAAAAGGGAAAATCGAACCAGTGGAAGACTTTAGTTTCCACTCTTAGGCACCCTGGAGGTTAAATGTGCTTTACAGTACCATTTTTTGACAAATAAGACATATTTTCAAAATCCTCCGAGGTAGTGACCAGGGGTACACGCCTGTGTATTAATTGTGAGATTTCATAAAATCAAACTAAGGATTCCTCTTATTGACCCCAAAAAGAGTTAAGGTTACTAAGCAATGAATTCTAGACAATTGAATTTGATTTTGACGCCATTTTTCTTTAGAGTTCCAGAATTCTTTAAAATCTTTATGTTTAGTGACCCCCGGTACATGCCCGTGAGGCATATTTGGTGAATTTTTTAAACCTTTCTAAAATGGCAAAATCGAACCTGTGAAAGGGTTTAACTACCACTATTGGGCGCCCTGGGGGAAAAATGTGCTTTACCGTCCTATTTTCTTAGAAATCAAACATATTTTAAAAAACCTTCCAAATTAGTGAACCAGGGTACACGCATGAGTGTAATTTTGGGGATTTCTTAAAATCAAACTAAGGATGCCTCTTCTAGTAGCCAAGTAGACTTAAGGTTCCTATGCATTGCTATCTAGATAGTCCAAGTTCACTGTGACGCTATTTTTCTAAAGATTTCAAGAATTCGATAAAATCTCTATGTTTAGTGACCCCCGGTACACGCCTGTGACGCATTTTTAGTGATTACTTGAAACCATTCTAAAAGGGAAAATCGAACCTGTGGAAGACTTTAGTTTCCACTATTAGGCACCCTCGAGGTGAAATTTGCTTTACAGTACCATTTTTTGACAAATAAGACATATTTTCAAAATCCTCTGAGGTAGTGACCAGGGGTACACGCCTGTGTATTAATTGTGAGATTTCATAAAATCAAACTAAGGATTCCTCTTCTTGACCCCAAGTAGACTTAAGGTTACTAAGCATTGATTTCTAGACTGTCGAATTTTATTGTGACGCCATTTTTCTTTATAGTTCAATAATTTTTTAAAATCTCTATGTTTAGTGACCCCCTGTAACATCCCGTCTTTTACCAACTATACTTTAATTTAAATAAATGAACTAAAAGATAAAACCAGTGGTAGCGGAAATACCACCGAGACGGAAATGTAACTCTAGGGTAAATTTAAACTATATTAATAAACAATAATTTCATAAAGTAATCAAAGCCTAGAAATGTACAGAAGGATGAGGTCCTATACCCTCATCTCCATCGTCTCAAGATTTAACGAGTTCCAAACTCAAAATCCATAATGCAAGACATTATCAAAAATAACCTTATTAAACATAGAAAGGTAACTAAAATACTGCTTAAGACCCATAAGACTAGAGGTCCTAATATCTAACTCATAATGCTCGTCCACTATGACAAGCACTACAGTGAGGCTCACAAGGCCGCATCGCACAACCCCAGTCCAAACGGTAAGTACTCTAAACTCCAACATTTGCAAAATGTTCAACAAATATCCACAATCAGTGGGGAGTAACTAACAGCTCTCCCAGCCCAATATAGGATTCAAAAAGTAATCTTAAGTACAGTTACAATAAACATTACGCTGATAACTACCTAAAAACCAAATAACAGTAAGGACAATAACAGAGCAAAACACTACTAGCAACATGCTTCAAAATTTAAATAATTTCAAGTAACGGCATAATAACTCAAGAAAACAGACATAAACCAGAAAACAGAATAATAAAACTAACAGAAGTAATATCAAATTAACAGAATAATAGAACTTCGAGTAGTTACAACATCAAATTAATAACGAGAGAGCGAACGCTAGTGACCCGCAGCCCACTTCCTCAGGAAAAGTCAGATCGAATCTCCAGAACGGCCTATGGGTTACGTTCCCTACCGTCTGTGTCTAAGAATGGCCAAACTCCCGATGCGGGACAATACACGTAGTACTTCCCGACCTCTCGGACGACAACAAGTCCTAGGTATCTCCAATGCAGGGTAACACCCAACGTGATGTCCCCTACCTCTCGGAGTGCGTGTTCATTACCTTTGGGACACCGTCCCTTAGGCTACTCAACTCAATTAAAACCAAACATCAAAAGTACTAAAATAGTACATTATTCTTCAAATAAAAAAAGGCGTTATCTGAGTTTGGGTACGAAGTTAATTATGACAAGTCACAATACCCTACGTACATAACTCTTGGCAAAGTAATGCTTAGGACAATATTATCCTCCCCCAAGCATTACGACGTCGATAACTCAATATAAATAATAAAACTGTAACACCAATGGCATATAATCATGGAAAAATAAATCGATGACAACCAAAATTTATTCTTACTTCGTAACCACTTAAACACGTCATAAATTCACCCAAATCACGCTAAAACGATGAAATACTATCATGACATGATAATAAACTTATTAGGCTATAGAAACACACAAAATAAGCATAATTTCGAGATGCAAAACATGCATAAATGATGAGTAAAATACAGCTGCCCCATAAACTATTCCAGCAGTACATACCTTCACTAAACCTCTCAAAAATGAACTCAAAACACATAATCCTTCTTAGCCCATTAACATACAACCTTCTAAGACATAATAGGACATAGTAGGCAAAAGTTTTAGCATGAAAACAATCAAAACAAACCCTTAAACTAGCCTTAATCATACGACCTAAAACAAATCTAGGCAGCAACACCCTACTGACCTTTTTAGCCATAATATCATATCATACTTGCTTTAAAACATGCTGCTTTAATTTAGGAAATAGCATAACATGATACTAATTTATACTAAGCAAGAAAAACAATTAAAACCTAAGCCAAAAGGGTTGGAATTCTCCAAAAGCGTGTCTGTCATTACAGCAGTCCTTATTGCGTTATACTTGCTAGAAAACTCAATAAATTATGCTAAAACATCAAGGAAATCATGGACTTAAAACCTAATAAACCTTAGTTCAATACTCAACATGATTAGGCTTAAGAAAACAGAAAACATGCTCCAACATCAGACCAAACTCGTTAGCTAAGAAAACAGCAACAACATGATGCGAAAACTCATCAAAATACATCAACGAAACATCAATAACAATTATACACAATAGTTTAGGCATGAAATACATTTAATTTAAGACATAAGAACCTGAATTAAAAACCCTAAACCAGCCCCTAAAAGCCACAAAATTCAGGCAATACACAGCAACAAAAATATCCCAAACACCCCTGACACGGAATTAGAGCGGTGCATTAAAATACGGTAGAAATCCTAAACATGATTCTACCTTGTAATATCTAAACTAACAGTATCAAGACTATGATTTTCATCCTAAAAAGCTAAGCGAACCGTTAGTTACCTCGGCCAACTCGAGAAGTGCATAAACGAACACAATTCCGACACAACCTTCATGACTCGTCTGACCAAATCAGGAACTGCAGCCACGTTGTTTACTTTCTTCAAAAACTAATCAACCACGAGCAAGATCCTTCCGAGTAGATGAATTTTGACTACTCACACGTCAAAATCCGATAAGAAATGAAGGAGATATAAGGCAAACAAGATTGGTGTGTGAAAATGGACGAAAATGGTGAATGAAGAGAAAGAGGCGTGTGAACAAAGTGTAGAAGGTGAGCAGAATTTCTGGTTACTCTTGATAGCATTTTCAAAAATTCACCAAAAATGCCTCACGGGCGTGTACCGGGGGTCACTAAAAGTAGAGATTTTACAGAATTGTTGAACTCTAAAGAAAAATGGCGCCAAAAGAAATTTGACTGTCTAGAAATCAATGCTTAGTAACCTTAAGTCTACTTGGGGTCAAGAAGAGGAATCCTTAGTTTGATTTAAAGAAATCTCACAATTAATACACAGGCGTATACCCCGGGTCACTAACTCGGAGGATTTTGAAAATATGTTTTATTTGTCAAAAAATGGTACTGTAAATCACATTTCACCTCCAGGGTGCCTAATAGTGGAAACTAAAGCCTTCCACAGGTTCGATTTTCCCTTTTAGAATGGTTTCAAATAATCACTAAAAAACCCTCACGAGCGTGTACCGGGGGTCACCGAACATGGAGAATTTATCGAATTGCTGAAATCCTAAAAAAAATAGCGTCACAATGAACTTGGACCATCTAGATATCAATGCATAGGAACCTTTTGTCTACTTGGCAACCAGAAGAGGCATCCTTAGTTTTATTTTAAGAAATCACCAAAATTACACTCAGTCGTGTACCCCGCTTCATTAACTCGAAGATTTTTTAAAATATGTTTGATTTCTCCGAAAATAGGACGGTAAAGCACATTATTCCCCCAGGGCACCCAATAGTGGTAGTTAAATAATTTCACATGTTCGATTTTGCCTTTTTAGAAAGATTTCAAAATTTCACCAAATATGATACACGCCCATGAGGCAAAATCGAAACCTTTCACTACCACTATTGAGCGCCCTGGGGGAATAATGTGCTTTACCGTCCTATATTCTGAGAAATCAAACGTATTTAAAAAAATCTTCCGAGTTAGTGAAGCGGGGTACACGACTGAGTGTAATTTTGGTGATATCTTAAAATAAAACTAAGGATGCCTCTGGTTGCCAAGTAGACAAAAGGTTCCTATGCATTGATATCTAGATGGTCCAAGTTCATTGTGACGCTATTTTTCTTAAGATTTCAACAATTCGATAAAATCTCTATGTTGTGTGACCCCCGGTACACGCCCGTGAGGCATTTTAAGTGATAACTTGAAACCATTCTAAAAGGGAAAATCGAACCTGTGGAAGACTTTAGTTTCCACTATTAGACAACCTGGAGGTGTTATGTGCTTTACAGTACCATTTTTTGACAAATAAGAAATATTTTCAAAATCCTCCGAGTTAGAGACCCGGGGTACACGCCTGTGTATTAAATGTGAGATTTCATAAAATCAAACTAAGGATTCATCTTCTTGACCCCAAGTAGACTTAAGGTTACAAAGCATTGATTTCTAGACAGTCGAATTTCCTTTTGGCCCCATTTTTCTTTAGAGTTCAACAATTCTTTAAAATCTCTACGTTTAGTAACCCCCGGTACATGCCCGTTAGGCAGTTTTGGTGAATTTTTGAAATCTTTCTAATAAGGCAAAATCGAACCTGTGAAAGGCTTTAACTACCACTATTCGGCGCCCTGGGGGAATAATGAGCTTTACAGTCCTATTTTCTGAGAAATGAAACATATTTTAGAAAATCCTTCGAGTTAGTGAACCGGGGTACACACCTAAGTGTAATTTTGGTCATTTCTTAAAATACAACTAAGGATGCCTCTTTTGGTTGCCAAGTAGACAGAAGGTTCCTATGCATTGATATCTAGATTGTCCAAGTTCATTGTGACGCTATTTTTCTTAAGATTTCAACAATTCGATAACTCTATGTTCAGTGACCCCCGGTACACCCCCGTGAGGCATTTTTAGTGATTACTAGAAACCATTCTAAAAGGAAAAATCGAACTTGTGGAAGGATTTAGTTTCCACTATTAGGCACCTTGGAGGAGAAATGTGCTTTACAGTACCATTTTTTGACAAATAGAACATATTTTCAAAATCCTCCGAGTTAGTGACTCGGGGTACACACCTGTGTATTAATTGTGAGATTTCTTAAAATCAAACTAAGGATTTGTCTTCTTGACCCCAAGTAGACTTAAGGTTACACGCCCGTGAGGCATTCTTGGTGAATTTTTGAAATCTTTCTAATAAGGCAAAATCGAACCTGTGAAAGGCATTAACTACAACTATTGGGAGCCCTGGGGGAATAATGTGCTTTACAGTCTTATTTTCTGAGAAATCAAACATATTTTAGAAAATCCTTCGAGTTAGTGAACCGGGGTACACGCCTGAGTGTAATTTTGGTGATTTCTTATAATAAAACTAAGGATACTTCTTCTGGTTGAAAAGTAGACAAAAGGTTCCTATGTATTGCTATCTAGATTGTCCAAGTTGACTGTGACGCTATTTTTCTAAAGATTTCAACAATTCGAAAAAAACTCTATCTTCAGTGACCCCCGGTACACGCCCTTGAGGCATTTTTAGTGATTACTTGAAACCATTCTAAAAGGGAAAATCGAACCTGTGGAAGACTTTAATTTCCACTATTAGGCACCCTGGAGTTGAAATGTGCTTTACAGTACCATATTTTGAAAAATAAGACATATTTTCACGTGCGTGTACCAGGGGTGACTAAACGTAGAGATTGTAAAGAATTGTTGAACTCTAAAGAAAAATGGAGCCAAAAGGAAATTCGACTGTCTAGAAATCAATGCTTAGTAACCTTAAGTCTACTTGTGGTCAAGAAGAGGAATCCTTAGTTTGATTTTATGAAATCTCACAACTAATACACAGGCGTGTACCCCGGGTCACTAACTCGGAGGATTTTGAAAATATGTCTTATTTGTCAAAAAATGGTACTGTAAAGAAAATTTCACCTCCAGGGTGCCTAATAGTGGAAACTAAAGCCTTCCACAGGTTCCATTTTCCCTTTTAGAATAGTTTCAAGTAATCACTAAAAATACCCCACGGGCGTGTACCGGGGGTCACTGAACGTAGAGAATTTATCGAATTGTTTAAATCTTAAGAAAAATAGCGTCACAATGAACTTGGACCATCTAGATATCAATGCATATGAACCTTTTGTCTACTTGGCAACCGGAAGAGGCATCCTTAGTTTTATTTTAAGAAATCACGAAAATTACACTCAGGCGTGTACCCAGGGTCACTAACTCGGAAGATTTGTTAAAATATGTTTGATTTCTCAGAAAATTGGACGGTAAAGTACATTATTCCCCTAGGCCGCCTAATTGTGAGATTTCTTAAATTCAAACTAAGGATTCCTCTTCTTCACCCCAAGTAGACTTAAGGTTACTTAGCATTGATTTCTAGACAGTCGAATTTCCTTTTGGCGCCATTTTTTTTTAGAGTTCAACAATTCTTTAAAATCTCTAGTTTTAGTGACCCCCGGTACACGCCCGTAAGGCATTTTTGGTGAATTTTTGAAATCATTCTAAAAAGGCAAAATCGAACCTGTGAAAGGCTTTAGCTACCACTATTGGGCGCCCTGGGGGAATAATGTGCTTCATAGTTCTATTTTCTGAGAAATCAAACATATTTTAGAAAATCCTCCAAGTTAGTGAACCGGGTACACGCCTGAGTGTAATTTTGGTGATTTCTTAAAAATCAAACTAAGGATGCCTCTTCTGGTTGCCAAGTAGACTTAAGGTTCCTATGTATTGCTATAAGTATAGTCCAAGTTCACTGTGATGCTATTTTTCTAAAGATTTCAACAATTCGATAAAATCTCTTTGTTTAGTGACCCCAGGTACTTTCCCGTGAGGCATTTTTAGTGATTACTTGAAGCCATTCTAAAAGGGAAAATCGAACCTGTGGAAGACTTTAGTTTCCACTATTAGGCACCCTGGAGGTGAAATGTGCTTTACAGTACCATTTTTTGACAAATAAGACATATTCTCAAAATCCTCCGAGTTAGTGACCCGGGGTACACGCGTGTGTATTAATTGTGAGATTTCATAAAATCAAACTCAGGATTCCTCTTCTTGACCCCAATTAGACTTAAGGTTACTAAGCATTGATTTCTAGAAAGTTGAATTTTATGTTGACGCCATTTTTCTAGAGAGTTCAACAATTCTTAAAAATCTCTATGTTTAGTGTCCCCTGGTACACGCCTGTGAGGCATATTAGCTGAATTTTTGAAACCTTTCTAAAATGGCAAAATTGAACCTGTGAAAGGGTTTAACTACCACTATTGGGCACCCTGGGGGAATAATGTGCTTTACTGTCCTATTTTATGAGAAATCAAACATATTTTAAAAAATCTTTCGAGTTCGTGAACCGGGGTACATGACTGAGTGTAATTTTGGTGATTTCTTAAACTAAAACTAAGGATGCCTCTTCTGGTTTCCAAGTAGACAAAAGGTTCTTATGCATTGATACCTAGATGGTCCAAGTTCATTGTGACGCTATTTTTCTTAAGATTTCAACAATTCGATAAATTCTCTATGTTCAGTGACCCCCGGTATACGCCCGTGAGGCATTTTTAGTGATTACTTGAAACTATTCTAAAAGGGAAAATCGAAACTGTGGAAGGCTTTAGTTTCCACTATTAGGCCCCTGGAGGTAAAATGTGCTTTACATTACCATTTTTTGACAAATAAAACGTATTTTCAAAATCCTCTGTGTTAGTGACCTGGGGTATACGCTTGTGTATTAATTGTGAGATTTCTTTAAATCAAACTAAGGATTCCTCTTCTTGACCCCAAGTAGACATAAGGTTACTAAGCATTGATTTCTAGACAGTCAAGTTTCCTTTTGGCGCCATTTTTCTTTAGAGATCAACAATTCTTTAAAATATCTACTTTTAGTGACCCCCGATACACGCCCGTGAGGCATTTTTGGTGAATTTTTGAAATCTATCTAAAAAGGCAAAATCGAACCTGTGAAAGGCTTTATCTACCACTATTGGGCACCCTGGGGGAATAATGTGCTTTACAGTCCTATTTTCTGAGAAAACAAACATATTTTAGAAAATCCTTCGAGTTAGTGAACCGGGGTACACGCCTGAGTGTCATTTTGGTGATTTCTTAAAATCAAACTAAGGATGCCTCTTCTTGTTGCCAAGTAGACTTAAGGTTCCTATGCATATGTATCTAGATAGTCCAAGTTCATTGTGACGCTATTTTTCTTAAGATTTAGACAATTCGATAAATTCTCTATGTTCGGTGACCCCCGGTACACGCCCGTGAGGCATTTTTAGTGATTACTTGAAACTATTCTAAAAGGGAAAATCGAACTTGTGCAAGCCTTTAGTTTCCACTATTAGGCACCTTGGAGGTGAAATGTGCTTTCTAGTACCATTTTTTGACAAATAAAACATATTTTCAAACTCCACCGAGTTAGTGACCCGGGGTACACGCTTGTGTATTAATTGTGAGATTTCATAAAATCAAACTAAGGATTCCTCTTCCTGAGCCCAAGTAGACTTAAGGTTACTAAGCATTGATTTCTAGACAGTTGAATTTCATTTTGATTTCATTTTTTTTAGAGTTCAACAATTCTTTAAAATGTTTATGTTTAGTGACCCCCGATAAACACCCGTGAGGCATATTTGGTGAATTTTTGAAACCTTTCTAAAATGGCAAAATCGAACCTGTGAAGGGGTTTAACTACCACTATTAGTCGCCCTGGGGGAATAATGTGCCTTACCGTCCTATTTTCATAGAAATCAAACATATTTTTGAAAATCCTCCGAGTTAGTGAACCGGGGTACACGTCTGAGTGTAATTTTGGTGATTTCTTAAAATCAAACTAAGGATGCCTCTTTTGGTTGCCAAGTGGACTTAAGGTTCCTATGCTTTGCTATCTTGATAGTCCAAGTTCACTGTGGCAATATTTTTCTAAAGATTTCAACAATTCGATAAAATCTCTATGTTCAGTGACCCCCGGTACACGCCCGTGAGGTATTTTTAGTGATTACTTGAAACCATTCTAAAAGGGAAAATCGAACCTGTGGAAGATTTTAGTTTCCACTATTAGGCACCCTGGAGGTGAAATGTGCTATAAAGTACCATTTTTTGACAAATAAAACATATTTTCAAAATCCTTCGAGTTAGTGACCCGCGGTACACGCGTGTGTATTAATTGTGAGATTTCTTAAAATCAAACTAAGGATTCCTCTTCTTGACCCCAAGTAGATTTAAGGTTTCTAAGCATTGATTTCTAGACAGTTGAATTTTATTTTGACGCCATTTTTCTTTAGAGTTCAACAATTCTTTAAAATCTCCATGTTTAGTGACCCCCGGTACACGCCCGTGAGGCATATTTGGTGAATTTTTGATACCTTTTTACAATGGAAAAATCGAACCTGTGAAAGGGTTTAACTACCACTATTAGGCGCCCTGGGGAATAATGTGCTTTACCGTCCTATTTTCTTAGAAATCAAACATATTTTAAATAAACTTCCGAGATAGTGAACCGGGGTACACGCATGAGTGTAATTTTGGTGATTTCTTAAAATCAAACTAACGATGCTTCTTCTGGTTGCCAAGTAGACTTAAGCTTCTTATGCATTGATATTGAGATAGTCCAAGTTCACTGTGACGCTATTTTTCTAAAGATTTCAACAATTCGATAAAATCTCTATGTTCAGTGACCCCCGGTACACGCCCGTGAGGTATTTTTAGTGATTACTTGAAGCCATTCTAAAACGGAAAATCGAACTTGTGGAAGTCTTTAGTTTCCACTATTAGGCACCTTGGAGATGAAATGTGCTTTACATTACTATTTTTTGACAAATAAAACATATTTTCAAAATCCTCCGAGTTCGTAACCCGGGGTACACGCGTGTGTATTAATTGTGAGATTTCATAAAATCAAACTCAGGATTCCTATTCTTGACCCCAATTAGACTTAAGGTTACTAAGCATTGATTTCTAGACGGATGAATTTTATTTTGACGCCATTTTTCTTTAGAGTTCAACAATTCTTAAAAATCTCTATGTTTAGTGTCCCCTGGTACACGCCCGTGAGGCATATTTGCTGAATTTTTGAAACCTTTCTAAAATGGCAAAATTGAACATGTGAAAGGGTTTAACTACCACTATTGGGCACCCTGGGGAATAATGTGCTTTACTGTCCTATTTTCTGAGAAATCAAACATATTTTTAAAAATCTTTCGAGTTCGTGAACCGGGGTACATGACTGAGTGTAATTTTGGTGATTTCTTAAACTAAAACTAAGGATGCCTCTTCTGGTTACCAAGTAGACAAAAGGTTCTTATGCATTGATATCTAGATGGTCCAAGTTCATTGTGACGCTATTTTTCTTAAGATTTCAACTATTCGAGAAATACGCTATGTTCAGTGACCCCCGGTATACGCCCGTGAGGCATTTTTAGTGATTACTTGAAACCATTCTAAAAGGGAAAATCGAAACTGTGGAAGGCTTTCGTTTCCACTATTAGGCCCCTGGAGGTAAAATGTGCTTTACATTACCATTTTTTGAAATATAAAACGTATTTTCAAAATCCTCTGTGTTAGTGACCCGGGGTATACGCCTGTGTATTAATTGTGAGATTTCTTTAAATCAAACTAAGGATTCCTCTTCTTGACCCCAAGTAGACATAAGGTTACTAAGCATTGATTTCTAGACAGTCAAATTTACTTTTGGCGCCATTTTTCTTTAGAGATCAACAATTCTTTAAAATATCTACTTTTAGTGACCACCCCGGTACACGCCCGTGAGGCATTTTTGGTGAATTTTTGAAATCTTTCTAAAAAGGCAAAATCGAACATGTGAAAGGCTTTAACTACCACTATTGGGCACCCTGGGGGAATAATGTGCTTTACAGTCCTATTTTCTGATAAATCAAACATATTTTAAAAAATCCTTCGAGTTAGTGAACCGGGGTACACGCCTGAGTATCATTTTGGTGATTTCTTAAAATCAAACTAAGGATGCCTCTTCTGGTTCCCAAGTAGACTTAAGGTTCCTATGCATTGCTATCTAGATAGTCCAAGTTCATTGTGACGCTATTTTTCTAAAGATTTAGACAATTCGATAAATTCTCTATGTTCGGTGACCCCCGGTACACGCCCGTGAGGCATATTTAGTGATTACTAGAAACCATTCTAAAAGGGAAAATAGAACTTGTGCAAGCCTTTAGTTTCCACTATTAGGCACCTTGGAGGTGAAATGTGCTTTCTAATACCATTTTTTGACAAATAAAACATATTTTCAAACTCCTCCGAGTTAGTGACCCGGGGTACACGCTTGTGTATTAATTGTGAGATTTCATAAAATCAAACTAAGGATTCCTCTTCCTGACCCCAAGTAGACTTAAGGTTACTAAGCATTGATTTCTAGACAGTTGAATTTTATTTTGACTCCATTTTTTTAGAGTTCAACAATTCTTTAAAATGTTTATGTTTAGTGACCCCCGGTACACGCCCGTGAGGCATATTTGGTGAATTTTTGAAACCTTTCTAAAATGGCAAAATCGAACCTGTGAAAGGGTTTAACTACCACTATTAGTCGCCCTGGGGGAATAATGTGCCTTACCGTCCTATTTTCTGAGAAATCAAATATATTTTGGAAAATCCACCGAGTTAGTGAACTGGGGTACACGCCTGAGTGTAATTTTGGTGATTTCTTAAAATCAAACTAAATATGCCTCTTTTTGTTGCCAAGTGGACTTAAGGTTCCAATGCTTTGCTATCTTGAAAGTCCAAGTTCACTGTGGCAATATTTTTCTAAAGATTTCAACAATTCGATAAAATCTCTATGTTCAGTGACCCCCGGTACACGCCCGTGAGGTATTTTTAGTGATTACTTTAAACCATTCTAAAAGGGAAAATCGAACCTGTGGAAGATTTTAGTTTCCACTATTAGGCACCCTGGAGGTGAAATGTGCTATACAGTACCATTTTTTGACAAATAAAACATATTTTCAAAATCCTCCGAGTTAGTGACCCGCGGTACACGCGTGTGTATTAATTGTGAGATTTCTTAAATTCAAACTAAGGATTCCTCTTCTTGACCCCAAGTAGATTTAAGGTTTCTAAGCATTGATTTCTAGACAGTTGAATTTTATTTTGACGCCATTTTTCTTTAGAGTTCAACAATTCTTTAAAATCTCCATGTTTAGTGACCCCTGTTACACGCCCGTGAGGCATATTTGGTGAATTTTTGATACCTTTTTACAATGGAAAAATCGAACCTGTGAAAGGGTTTAACTACCATTATTAGGCGCCCTGGGGAATAATGTGCTTTACCGTCCTATTTTCTTAGAAATCAAACATATTTTAAAAAAACTTCCGAGATAGTGAACCGGGGTACACGCCTGAGTGTAATTTTGGTGATTTCTTAAAATCAAACTAAAGATGCCTCTTCTAGTTGCCAAGTAGACTTAAGCTTATTATGCATTGCTATCTAGATAGTCCAAGTTCACTGTGACGCTATTTTTCTAAAGATTTCAACAATTCGATAAAATCTCTATGTTCAGTGACCCCCGGTAAACGCCCGTAAGGTATTTTTAGTGATTACTTGAAACCATTCTAAAAGGGAAAATCGAATCGGTGGAAGACTTTAGTTTCCACTATTAGGCACCCTGGAGATGAAATGTGCTTTACAGTACCATTTTTTGACAAATAAAACATATTTTCAAAATCTTCCGAGTTAGTGACCCGGGGTACACGCCTGTGTATTCATTGTTAGATTTCTTAAAATCAAACTACGGATTCCTCTTCTTGACCCCAATTAGACTTAAGGTTACGAAGCATTGATTTCTAGGGTCGAATTTCCTTTTGGCGCCATTTTTCTTTAGAGTTCAACAATTCTTTAAAATCTCTACTTTTAGTGAACCCCGGTACACGCCCGTGAGGCATTTTTGGTGAATTTTTGAAATCTTTCTAAAAAGGCAAAATCGAGCCTGTGAAAGGCTTTAACTACCATTATTATGCGCCCTGGGAGAACAATGTGCTTTACAGTCCTAATTTATGAGAAATCAAACATATTTTAGAAAATCCTCCGAGTTTGTGAACCGGGGTACACGCCTGAGTGTAATTTTGGTGATTTCTTAAAATAAAACTAAGGATGCCTCTTCTGGTTGCCAAGTAGACTTAAGGTTCCTATGCATTGCTATCTAGATGGTCCAAGTTCACTGTGACGCTATTTTTCTAAAGATTTCAACAATTCGATAAAATCTCTATGTTCAATGACCCCCGGTATACGCCCGTGAGGTATTTTTAGTGATTACTTGAAGCCATTCTAAAAGGGAAAATCGAACCTGTGGAAGTCTTTAGTTTCCACTATTAGGCACCATGGAGATGAAAAGTGCTTTACATTACTATTTTTTGACAAATAAAACATATTTTCAAAATCTTCCGAGTTAGTGACCCGGGGTACACGCCTGTGTATTAATTGTGAAATTTCTTAAAATCAAACTAAGGATTCCTCTTCTAGACCCCAATTAGACTTAAGGTTATTAAGCATTGATTTCTAGAATGTCGAATTTCCTTTTGGCGCCATTTTCCTTTAGAGTTCAACTATTCTTTAAAATCTCTACTTTTTGTGACCCCAAATCCACGCCCGTGAGGCATTTTTGGTGAATATTTGAAATCTTTCCAAAAAGGCAAAATCGAACCTGTGAAAGTCTTTAACTACCACTATAGGGCGCCCTGGGGGAATAATGTGCTTTACAGTCCCATTTTCTGAGAAATCAAACATATTTTAGAAAATCCTACGAGTTAGTGAACTGGGTTACACGCCTGAGTGTAATTTTGGTGATTTCTTAAAATCAAACTAAGGATGCCTCTTCTGGTTGCTAAGTAGACTTAAGGTTCCTATAAATTTCTATCTAGATAGTCTAAGTTGACTGTGAGGCTATTTTTCTTAAGATTTCAACAATTCCATATATTCTCTATGTTCAGTGACCCCCGGTACAAGCCCGTGAGGCATTTTTAGTGATTAATTGAAACCATTATATAACGGAAAATCGAATCCGTGTAAGACTTTAGTCTCCACTATTAGGCACCCTGGAGGTGAAATATGGTTTACAGTACCATTTTTGACCAATAAAACATATTTTCAAAATCCTCCGAATTAGTGGCCTGGGGTACACGCCTGTGTATTAATTGTGAGATTTCATAAAATGAAACTAAGGATTCATCTTCTTGACCCCAAGTAGACTTAAGGTTACTAAGCATTGGTTTCTAGACAGTCGAATTTCCTTTTGGCGCCATTTTTCTTTAGAGTTCAACAATTCTTTATAATCTCTACGTCTAGTTACCCCCGGTACACGCCCGTGAGGCATTTTTGGTGAATTTTTGAAATCTTTCTAAAAAGGCAAAATCGAACCTGTGAAAGGCTTTAACTACCACTATTGGGCGCCCTGGGGGAATAATGTGCCTTACAGTCCTATTTTCTGAGAAATCAAACATATTTTAGAAAATCCTCCGAGTTAGTGAACCGGGGTATACGCCTGAGAGTAATTTTGATGATTTCTTAAAATCAAACTAAGGATTCCTCTTCTGGTTTCCAAGTAGACTTAAGGTTCCTATTCATTGCTATCTAGATAGTCCAAGTTCACTGTGACCCTATTTTTCTAAAGATTTCAAAAATATGATAAAATCTCTATGTTCAGAGACCTCCGGAACACGCCCGTGAGGCATTTTTAGTGATTACTTGAAACCATTCTAAAAGGGAAAATCGAACCTGTGGAAGACTTTAGTTTCCACTATTAGGCACCCTGAAGGTGAAATGTGCTTTACAGTACCATTTTTTGACAAATAAAACATATTTTCAAAGTCGTCCGAGTTAGTGACCCAGGGTACACGCCTGTGTATTAATTGTGAGATTTCTTAAAATCAAACTAAGGATTCCTCTTCTTGACCCCAAATACACTTAAGGTTACTAAGCATTTATTTCTAGACAGTCGAATTTCCTTTTGGCGCCATTTTTCTTTAGAGTACAAAAATTCTTTAAAATCTCTACGTTTAGTGACCCCCTGGTACACGCCCATGAGGCATTTTTGAAATCTTTCTAAAAAGGCAAAATCGAACCTGTGAAAAGCTTTAACTACCACTATTTGGCGCCCTGGGGGAGTAATGTGCTTTATAGTCCTATTTTCTGAGAAATCAAATATATTTTAGAAAATCTTCCGAGTTAGTGAACTGGGGTACACGCGTGAGTGTAATTTTGGTGATTTCTTAAAATAAAAATGAGGAAGCCTCTTCTGGTTGCCAAGTATACGTAAGTTTCCTATGCATTGCTATCTAGATAGTCTAAGTTCACTGTCACGCAATTTTTCTAAAGATTTCAACAATTCGATAAAATCTCTATATTCAGTGACCCCCGGTAAACGCTCGTGAGACATTTTTAGTGATTACTTGAAACCATTCTAAAAGGGAAAATGGAACCTGTGGAAAACTTTAGTTTCCACAATTAGGCACCATGGAGGTGAAATGTCTTTACAGTACCATTTTTTGACAAATAAAACAAATTCTCAAAATCGTCCGAGTTAGTGACCCGGGGTACACGCCTGTGTATTAAATGTGAGATTTCATACAGTAAAACTAATGATTCCTCTTCTTGACCCCCAGTAGACTTAAGGTTACTAGGCATTTATTTCTAGACAGTTTAATTTTATTTTGACGTCATTTTTCTATATAGTTCAACAATTCTTTAAAATGTCTATGTTTAGTGACCCTTATTACACGCCCGTGAGGCATATTTGGTGAATTTTTGAAACCTTTCTAAAATGGCAAAATCGAATCCGTGAAAGGGTTTAACTACCACTATTTGGCGCTCTGGGGGAATAATGTGCTTTACCGTCCTATTTTCTGAGAAATCAAACATATTTTAAAAAATCTTCCTAGTTAGTGAACCGGGGTACACGACTGAGTGTAATTTTGGTGATTTCTTAAAATAAACTACGGATGCCTCTTCTAGTTGCCAAGTAGACAAAAGGTTCCTATGCATTGACATCGAGATGGTCCAAGTTCATTGTCACGCTATTTTTCTAAAGATTTCAACAATTCGATAAAATCCCTATGTTCAGTGACCCCCGGTACTCGCTCGTGAGGCATTTTTAGTGATTACTTGAAACCATTCTAAAAGGGAAAATCGAACCTGTGGCAGGCTTTAGTTTCCACTATTAGGCACCCTGGAGGTGAAATGTGCTTTACAGTACCATTTTTTCAAAAATAAAACATATTTTCAAAATCCTCCGAGCCAGTGACCCGGGGTACACGCCTGTGTATTAATTGTGAGTTTTCTTAAAATCAAACTAAGGATTCCTCTTCTTGACCCCAAGTAGACTTAAGGTTACTAAGCATTGATTTCTTGATAGTCGAATTTCCTTTTGGCGCCATTTTTCGTTAGAGTTCAACAATTCTTTAAAATCTCTACGTTTAGTGACCCCCTGGTACACGCCCATGAGGCAGTTTTTAAATCTTTTTAAAATGGAAAAATCGAACCTGTAAAAGGCTTTTCCTACCACTATTTGGCGCCCTGGGGGAGTGATGTGCTTTATAGTCCTATTTTCCGAAACATATTTTAGAAAATCCTCCGAGTTAGTTAACTGGGGTACACGCCTGAGTGTAATTTTGGTGATTTCTTAAAATAAAACTAAGGATGCCTCTTCTGGTTGCCAAGTATACGTAAGGTTCCTATGCATTGCTATCTAGATAGCCTAAGTTCACTGTGACGCTATTTTTATAAAGATTTCAACAATTCGATAAAATCACTATATTCAGTGACCCCCGGTACACGCCCGTGAGACATTTTTAGTGATTACTAGAAACCATTCTAAAAGGGAAAATGGAACCTGTGGAAGGCTTTAGTTTCCACTATTAGGCACCCTGGAGGTATAATGTGCTTTACAGTACCATTTTTTGACAAATAAGACATATTTTCAAAATCCTTCGAGTTAGTGACCCGGGGTACACGCCTGTGTATTAATTGTGAGACTTTATAAAATCAAACTAAGGATTCCTCTTCTTGACCCCAAGTAGACTTAAGGTTACTAAGCATTGATTTCTAGACAGTTGAATTTTATTTTGACGCCATTTTCTATAGAGTTCAACAATTCTTTAAAATCTCTATGTTTAGTGACCCCCGGTACACGCCCGTGAGGTATATTTGGTGAATTTTTGAAACCTCTCTAAAATGGCAAAATCGAATCTGTGAAAGGGTTTAACTACCACTATTGAGCGCCCTGGGGGAATAATGTGCTTTACCATCCTATTTTCTGAGAAATCAAACATATTTTAAAAATCTTCCTAGTCAGTGAACCGAGGTACACGACTAAGTGTAATTTTGGTGATTTTTTAAAATAAAACTAAGGATGCCTCTTCTAGTTGCCAAGTAGACAAAAGGTTCCTATGCATTTATATCTAGATGGTCCAAGTTCATTGTGATGCTATTTTTCTTAAGATTTCAACAATTATATAAATTATCTATGTTCAGTGACCCCCGTTACACGCCCGTGAGGCATTTTTTGTGATTACTTGAAACCATTCTAAAAGGGAAAATCGAACCTGTGGAAGGCTTTAGTTTTAACTATTAGGCACCCTGGAGGTGAAGTGTGCTTTACAGTACCATTTTTTGACAAATATAACATATTTTCAAAATCCTCCGAGTTAGTGACCCGGGGTACACGCCTGTGTATTAATTGTGAGATTTCTTAAAATCAAACTAAGGATTCATCTTCTTGACCCCAAGTAGACTTAAGGTTACTAAGCATTGATTTCTTGATAGTCGAATTTCCTTTTGGCGCCATTTTTCTTTAGAGTTCAACAATTCTTTAAAATCTCTACGTTTAGTGACCCCCTAGTACACGCCCATGAGGCAGTTTTTAAATCTTTTTAAAATGGAAAAATCGAACCTGTAAAAGGCTTTTACTACCACTATTTGGCGCCCTGGGGGAGTGATGTGCTTTATAGTCCTATTTTCCGAAACATATTTTAGAAAATCCTCCGAGTTAGTGAACTGGGGTACACGCCTGAGTGTAATTTTGGTGATTTCTTAAAATAAAACTAAGGATGCCTCTTCTGGTTGCCAAGTATACGTAAGGTTCCTATGCATTGCTATCTAGATAGCCTAAGTTCACTGTGACGCTATTTTTATAAAGATTTCAACAATTCGATAAAATCTCTATATTCAGTGACCCCCGGTACACGCCCGTGAGACATTTTTAGTGATTACTAGAAACCATTCTTAAAGGGAAAATGGAACCTGTGGAAGGCTTTAGTTTCCACTATTAGGCACCCTGTTTACAGTACCATTTTTTGACAAATAAGACATATTTTCAAAATCCTTCGAGTTAGTGACCCGGGGTACACGCCTGTGTATTAATTGTGAGATTTTATAAAATAAAACTAAGGATTCCTCTTCTTGACGCCAAGTAGACTTAAGGTTACTAAGCATTGATTTCTAGACAGTTGAATTTTAATTTGACGCCATTTTTCTATAGAGTTCAACAATTCTTTAAAATCTCTATGTTTAGTGACCCCCGGTACACGCCCGTGAGGTATATTTGGTGAATTTTTGAAACCTCTCTAAAATGGCAAAATCGAATCTGTGAAAGGGTTTAACTACCACTATTGAGCGCCTTGGAGGAATAATGTGCTTTACCATCCTATTTTCTGAGAAATCAAACATATTTATAAAAATCTTCCTAGTCAGTGAACCGAGGTACACGACTAAGTGTAATTTTGGTGATTTCTTAAAATAAAACTAAGGATGCCTCTTCTAGTTGCCGAGTAGACAAAAGGTTCCTATGCATTTATATCTAGATGGTCCAAGTTCATTGTGATGCTATTTTTCTTAAGATTTCAACAATTATATAAATTCTCTATGTTCAGTGACCCCCGTTACACGCCCGTGAGGCATTTTTTGTGATTACTTGAGACCATTCTAAAAGGGAAAATCGAACCTGTGGAAGGCTTTAGTTTCAACTAGTAGGCACCCTGGAGGTGAAGTGTGCTTTACAGTACCATTTTTTGACAAATATAACATATTTTCAAAATCCTCCGAGTTAGTGACCCGGGGTACACGCCTGTGTATTAATTGTGAGATTTCTTAAAATCCAACTAAGGATTCCTCTTCTTGAACCCAAGTAGACTTAAGGTTACTAAGCATTGATTTCTAGACGGTCGAATTTCCTTTATCGCCATTTTTCTTTAGAGTTCAACAATTCTTTAAAATCTCTACATTTAGTGGCCCCCGGTACACGCCCGTGAGGCATTTTTTAAATCTTTCTAAAAAGAAAAAATCGAACCTGTGAATGGCTTTAACTACCACTATTTGGCGCCCTGGGGGAATAATGTGCTTTATAGTCCTATTTTCTAAGAAATCAAACATAATTTAGAATATCCTCCGAGTTAGTGAACTGGGGTACACGCCTGAGTGTAATTTTGGTGATTTCTTAAAATCAAACTAAGGATGCCTCTTTTGGTTGCCAAGTATACGTAAGTTTCCTATGCATTGCTATCTAGATAGTCTAAGTTCACTGTGACGCTATTTTTCTAAAGATTTCATCAATTCGATAAAATCTCTATGTTCAGTGACCCCCGGTACACGCCCATTAGACATTTTTAGTGATTACTTGAAACCATTCTAAAAGGGAAAATGGAACCTGTGGAAGGCTTTAGTTTCCACTATTAGGCACCCTGGGGGTGAAATGTGCTTTACAGTACCATTTTTTACCAAAGAAAACAAATTTTCAAAATCCTCCGAATTTGTGACCTGGGGTACACGCCTGTGTATTAATTGTGAGATTTCTTAAAATCAAACTAAGGACTCCTCTTCTTGACCCCAAGTATATTTAAGGCTACTAAGCATTGATTTATAGACAGTTGAATTTTATTTTGACGCCATTTTTCTTTATAATTCAACAATTCTTTAAAATCTCTATGTTTAGTGACCCCCGGTACACGCCCGTAAGACATATTTGGTGAATTTTTGAAATCTTTCTAGAAAGGCAAAATCCAACCTGTGAAAGGCTTTAACTACCACTATTGGGCGCCCTGGGGGAATAATGTGCTTTACAGTCCTATTTTCTAAGAAATCAAACATATTTTAGAAAATCCTCCGAGTTAGGGAACCGGGGTACACGCCTGAGTGTAATTTTGGAGATTTCTTAAAATCAAACTAAGGATGCCTCTTCTGGTTGCCAAGTAGACTTAAGGTTCTTATGCGTTGCTGACTAGATAGTCCAAGTTCATTGTGACGCTATTTTTCTAAAGATTTCAACAATTCGATAAAATCCCTATGTTCACTGACCCCCGGTACTCGCTCGTGAGGCATTTTTAGTGATTACTTGAAACCATTCTAAAAGGGAAAATCGAACCTGTGGCAGGCTTTAGTTTCCACTATTAGGCACCCTGGAGGTGAAATGTGCTTTACAGTACCATTTTTTCAAAAATAAAACATATTTTCAAAATCCTCCGAGCCAGTGACCCGGGGTACACGCCTGTGTATTAATTGTGAGTTTTCTTAAAATCAAACTAAGGATTCCTCTTCTTGACCCCAAGTAGACTTAAGGTTACTAAGCATTGTTTTCTTGATAGTCGAATTTCCTTTTGGCGCCATTTTTCGTTAGAGTTCAACAATTCTTTAAAATCTCTACGTTTAGTGACCCCCTGGTACACGCCCATGAGGCAGTTTTTAAATCTTTTTAAAATGGAAAAATCGAACCTGTAAAAGGCTTTTCCTACCACTATTTGGCGCCCTCGGGGAGTGATGTGCTTTATAGTCCTATTTTCCGAAACATATTTTAGAAAATCCTCCGAGTTAGTTAACTGGGGTACACGCCTGAGTGTAATTTTGGTGATTTCTTAAAATAAAACTAAGGATGCCTCTTCTGGTTGCCAAGTATACGTAAGGTTCCTATGCATTGCTATCTAGATAGCCTAAGTTCACTGTGACGCTATTTTTATAAAGATTTCAACAATTCGATAAAATCACTATATTCAGTGACCCCCGGTACACGCCCGTGAGACATTTTTAGTGATTACTAGAAACCATTCTAAAAGGGAAAATGGAACCTGTGGAAGGCTTTAGTTTCCACTATTAGGCACCCTGGAGGTATAATGTGCTTTACAGTACCATTTTTTGACAAATAAGACATATTTTCAAAATCCTTCGAGTTAGTGACCCGGGGTACACGCCTGTGTATTAATTGTGAGACTTTATAAAATCAAACTAAGGATTCCTCTTCTTGACCCCAAGTAGACTTAAGGTTACTAAGCATTGATTTCTAGACAGTTGAATTTTATTTTGACGCCATTTTCTATAGAGTTCAACAATTCTTTAAAATCTCTATGTTTAGTGACCCCCGGTACACGCCCGTGAGGTATATTTGGTGAATTTTTGAAACCTCTCCAAAATGGCAAAATCGAATCTGTGAAAGGGTTTAACTACCACTATTGAGCGCCCTGGGGGAATAATGTGCTTTACCATCCTATTTTCTGAGAAATCAAACATATTTTAAAAAATCTTCCTAGTCAGTGAACCGAGGTACACGACTAAGTGTAATTTTGGTGATTTTTTAAAATAAAACTAAGGATGCCTCTTCTAGTTGCCAAGTAGACAAAAGGTTCCTATGCATTTATATCTAGATGGTCCAAGTTCATTGTGATGCTATTTTTCTTAAGATTTCAACAATTATATAAATTATCTATGTTCAGTGACCCCCGTTACACGCCCGTGAGGCATTTTTTGTGATTACTTGAAACCATTCTAAAAGGGAAAATCGAACCTGTGGAAGGCTTTAGTTTTAACTATTAGGCACCCTGGAGGTGAAGTGTGCTTTACAGTACCATTTTTTGACAAATATAACATATTTTCAAAATCCTCCGAGTTAGTGACCCGGGGTACACGCCTGTGTATTAATTGTGAGATTTCTTAAAATCCAACTAAGGATTCCTCTTCTTGAACCCAAGTAGACTTAAGGTTAGTAAGCATTGATTTCTAGACGGTCGAATTTCCTTTAGCGCCATTTTTCTTTAGAGTTAAACAATTCTTTAAAATCTCTACGTTTAGTGGCCCTCGGTACACGCCCGTGAGGCATTTTTTAAATCTTTCTAAAAAGAAAAAATCGAACCTGTGAATCGCTTTAACTACCACTATTTGGCGCCCTGGGGGAATAATGTGCTTTATAGTCCTATTTTCTAAGAAATCAAACATATTTTAGAATATCCTCCGAGTTAGTGAACTGGGGTACACGCCTGAGTGTAATTTTGGTGATTTCTTAAAATCAAACTAAGGATTCCTCTTCTGGTTGCCAAGTATACGTAAGTTTCCTATGCATTGCAATCTAGATAGTCTAAGTTCACTGTGACGCTATTTTTCTAAAGATTTCAACAATTCGATAAAATCTCTATGTTCAGTGACCCACGGTACACGCCCGTTAGACTTTTTTAGTGATTACTTGAAACCATTCTGAAAGGGAAAATGGAACCTGTGGAAGGCTTTAGTTTCCACTATTAGGCACCCTGGGGGTAAAAATGTGCTTTACAGTACCATTTTTTACCAAATAAAACAAATTTTCAAAATCCTCCGAATTAGTGACCCGGGGTACACGCATGTGTATTAATTGTGAGATTTCATAAAATCAAACTAAGGATTCCTATTCTTGACCCCAACTAGACTTAAGGTTACTAAGCATTGATTTCTTGATAGATGAATTTTATTTGGACGCCATTTTTTTTAGAGTTTAACAATTCTTTAAAAACTCTATGTTTAGTGACCCCCGGTACACACCCGTGAGGCATATTTGGTGAATTTTTGAAAACTTTCTAAAATGGCAAAATCGAATCTGTGAAAGGGTTTAACTACCACTATTGGGCGCCCTGGGGGAATAATGTGCTTTAATGTCCTATTTTCTTAGAAATCAAACATATTTTCGAAAGTCCTCCGAGTTAGTGAATCGGGGTACACGTCTGAGTGTAATTTTGGTGATTTCTTAAATTCAAACTAAGGATGCTCCTTCAGGTTGCCAAGTAGACTTAAGGTTCCTATGCATTGATATCTAGATGGTACAAGTTCATTGTGACGCTATTTTTCTTCAGATTTCAACAATTCGATAAAATCTCTATGGTAAGTGACCCCCGGTATCCCTTGAGGCATTTTTAGTGATTACTTAAACCATTTTTAAAGGGAAAATCGAACCTGTGGAAGGCTTTAGTTTCCACTATTAGGCACCCTGGGGGTCAAATGTACTTTACATTTCCATTTTTTGACAAATAAAATATATTTTCAAAATCCTCTGAGTTAGTGACCCGGCCTACACGCCTGTGTATTAATTGTGAGATTTCTTAAAATCAAACTCTGGATTCCTGTTGTTGACCCCAAGTAGACTTAAGGTTTCTAAGCATTGATTTCTAGACAGTTGAATTTCATTTTCACACCATTTTTCTTTAGAGTTCAAAAATTCTTTTAAATCTTTATGTTTAGTGACCCCTTGTACACGCCCGTGATGCATTTTTGGTGAATTTTTTAAATCTTTATAATAAGGCAAAATCGAACCTGTGAAAGGGTTTAACTACCACTATTGGGCGCCCTGGGGGAATAATGTGCTTTACAGTCCTCTTTTCTAAGAAATCAAACATATTTTCCAAAATCATCCGAGTTAGTGAACCGGGGTACACGCCTGAGTGTAATTTTGTTGATTTCTTAAAATCAAACTAAGGATCCCTCTTCTGGTTGCCAAGTATACTTAAGGTTCCTATGCATTGATATCTAGATGGTCCAAGTTCATTTGGACGCTATATTTCTTAAGATTTCAACAATTCGATAAATTCTCTATGTTCAGTGACCCCCGGTACACGCCCTTGAGGCATTTTTAGTGATTACATAAAACCATTCTAAAAGGGAAAATCGAACCTCTGGAATAATTTAGTTTCCACTATTAGGCACCCTGGGGTCAAATGTGCTTTATATTACCATTTTTTGACAAATAAAACATATTTTCAAAATCGTCTGAGTTAGTGACCCGGGGTACACGCCTGTGTATTAATTGTGAGATTTCTTAAAATGAAACTATGGGTTCCTCTTCTTTACCCCAAGTAGACTTAAGTTTACTAAGCATTGATTTCTAGAAAGTCGAATATAATTTTGACGTAATTTTTCTTTAGAGTTCAACAATTCTTTAAAATCTCTATGTTTAGTGACCCCCGGTACACGCCCGTGAGGCATTTTTGGTGAATTTTGAACCCTTTCTAGAAAGGCAAAATCGAACCGGCGAAAGGCTTTAACTACCACTATTGGGCGCCCTAGGGGAATAATGTGCTTTACTGTCCTATTTTCTGAGAAATCAAAAAAATTTTAGAAAGTCCTCCGAGTTAGTGAATCGGGGTACACGCCTGAGTGTAATTTTAATGATTTCTTAAATACAAACTAAGAATGCTTCTTCTGGTTGCCAAGTAGACTTAAGGTTCCTATGCATTGATATCTAGATGGTACAAGTTCATTGTGACGCTATTTTTCATCAGAGTTCAACAATTCGATAAAATCTCTATGTTCAGTGACCTCCGGTACACGCCCTTGAGGCATTTTTAGTGATTACTTAAACCATTTTTACAGGGAAAATAGAACCCGTGGAAGGCTTTAGTTTCAACTATTAGCCACCCTGGGGGTCAAATGTACTTTACATTACCATTTTTTGACAAATAAAACATATTTTCAAAATCCTCTGAGTTAGTGAACCGGCGTACACGCCTGTGTATAAATTGTGAGATTTCTTAAAATCAAACTAAGGATTCCTGTTCTTGACCCCAAGTAGACTTAAGGTTACTAAGCATTGATTTCTAGACAGTTGAATTTAATTTAGACACCATTTTTCTTTAGAGTTCAACAATTCTTTAAAATCTCTATGTTTAGTGACCCCCGGTACACGCCCGTGAGACATTTTTAGTGATTACTTGAAACCATTCTAAAAGGGAAAATCTAACCCGTGGAAGACTTTAGTTTCCACTTTTAGACACCCTGGGGGTCAAATGTGCTTTACAGTACCATTTTTTGACAAATAAAACAAATTTTCAAAATCCTCTGAGTTAGTGACCCGGGGTACACGCCTATGTATTAATTGTGAGATTTCTTAATATCGAACTAAGGGTTCCTCTTCTTGACCCCAAATAGACTTAAGTTTACGAAGCATTGATTTCTAGACAGTCGAATTTGATTTGACGACATTTTTCTTTACAGTTCAACAATTCTTTAAATTCTCTATGTTTAGTGACCCCCGGTACACGCCCTTGAGGCATTTTTGGTGAATTTTTGAAACCTTTCTAAAAAGGCAAAATCGAACCTGTGAGAGGCTTTATTTACCACTATTGGGCGCCCTGGGTGAATAATGTGCTTTACAGTCCTATTTTCTGAGAAATCAAACATATTTTAGAAAATCCTCCGAGTTAGTGAACCGGGGTACACGCCTGAGTGTAATTTTGGTGATTTCTCAAAATCAAACTATTGATGCCTCTTCTTGTTGCCAAGAAGACTTAAGGTTCCTATGCATTTATATCTAGATGGTCTAAGTTCATTGTGACGCTATTTTTCTTAAGATTTCAACAACTCGATAAATTCTCTATGTTCAGTGACCCCTGGTAAACACCCATGAAGCATTTTTAGTAATTACTTGAAACCATTCTAAAAGGGAAAATCAAACTTGTGGAAGACTTTAGTTTTCACTATTAGGCACCCTGGGGGTCAAATGTGCTTTACAATACCATTTTTTGACAAATGAAACATATTTTCAAAATCCTCCGAGTTAGTGACCCGGGGTACACGCCTGTGTATTAATTGTGAGATTTCTTAAAATCAAACTAAGGGTTCCTTTTCTTGACCCTAAGTAGACTTAAGTTTACTATGCTTTTATTTCTAGACAGTCGAATTTCATTTTGACGCCATTTTTCTTTAGAGTTCAACAATTCTTTAAAATCACTATGTTTAGTGACCCCCGGTAGATTTTAAAGAATTGTTGTACTCTAAAGAAAAATGGCGTCAAAATGAAATTTGACTGTCTAGAAATAAATGCTTAGTAAACTTAAGTCTACTTGGGGTCAAAAGAGGAACCCTTAGTTTGATTTTAAAAATCTCACAATTAATACACAGGCGTGTACCCCAGGTCACTAACTCGGAAGATTTTGAAAATATGTTTTATTTGTCAAAAAATGGTACTATAAAGAACATTTGACCCCCAGGGTGCCTAATAGTGGAAACTAAAGCCTTCCAGAGGTTCGATTTTCCCTTTTAAAATGGTTTCAAGTAATCACTATAAATGCCTCACAGGCGTGTACCGGGGGTCACTAAATATAGAGATTTTATCGAATTGTTGAAATCTGAAGAAAAATAGTATCACAATGAACTTGTACCATCTAGAAATCAATGCATAGGAACCTTAAGTCTACTTGGCAACTTGAAGAAGCATCCTTAGTTTGAATTTAAGAAATCACCCAAATTCCACTCAGGCGTGTACCTCGATTCACTAACTCGGAGCAGTTTCTAAAATATGTTTGATTTCTCAGAAAATAGGACTGTAAAGCACATTATTCCCCCAGGGCGCCCAATAGTGGTAGTTAAAGCCTTTCACAGGTTCGATTTTGCCTTTCAAAGAAGGTTTTAAAAATAGACCAAAAATTCCTCACTGGCGTGTACCAGGGGTCACTAAACATAGAGATTTTAAAGAATTGTTGAACTCTAAAGAAAAATGGCGTCAAAATGAATTTCGACTGTCTAGAAATCAATGCTTAGTAAACTTAAGTCTACTTGGGGTACAGAAGAGGGACCCTTAGTTTCATTTTAAGAAATCTCACAATTAATACACAGGCGTGTACCCTGGTCACTAACTCAGAGGATTTTGAAAATATGTTTTATTTGTAAAAAAAATGGTACTGTAAATCACATTTGACCCCCAGGGTGCCTAATAGTGGAAACTAAGTCTTCCACAGGTTTGATTGTCCCTTTTAGAATGGTTTCAAGTAATCAATAAAAATGCCTTAAGGGCGTGTACCATGGGGTCATTGAACATAGAGAAATTATCGAATTGTTGAAATCTTAAGAAAAATAGCTTCACAAAGAACCTGGACCAATAATGGTAGTTAAAGCCTTTCACAGGTTCGATCTTGCCTTTCTAGAATGGTTTCAAAAATTCACCAAATATGCCTTACGGGCGTGTACCGAGGGTCACTAAACATAGAGATTTTAAAGAATTGTTGAACTCTAAAGAAAAATGGCGACAAAATGAAATTCGACTGTCTAGAAATCAATTGTTAGTAACCTTAAGTCTATTTGGGGTCAAGAAGAGGAATCCTTAGTTCAAGTACAGGAAAGCACATTTCACCTCTAGGGTGCCTAATAATGCCTCACGGGTGTGTACCGGGGGTCACTGAACATAGAGATTTTATTGAATTGTTGAAATCTTTAGAAAAATAGTGTCAAAGTGAACTTGGACTATCTAGATAGCAATGCATAGGAACCTTAAGTCTACTTGGCAACCAGAAGAGGCATCCGAAGTTTAATTTTAAGAAATCACAAAAATTACACTCAAGCGTGTACCCCGGTTCACTAACTCGGCGGATTTTTAAAAATTTGTTTGATTTCTCAGGAAATAGGACTGTAAAACACATTATTCCCCCAGGGCGCCCAATAGTGGTAGTTGAAGACTTTCACAGGTTTGATTTTGCCTATTTAAAAAGGTTTTAAAAATTCACCAAAAATGGCTCACGGCCGTGTACCGGGGGTCACTAAACGAAAAGATTTTAAATAATTGTTGAACTCTAAAGAAAAATTGCGTCAAAATGAAATTCGACTGTCTAGAAATTAATGCTTAGTAACCTTAAGTCCACTTGGGGTCAAGAAGAGGAATCCTTAGTTTGATTTTAAGAAATCTCACAATTAATACACAGGCGTGTACCTCGTGTCAGTAACTCGGAGGATTTTGAAAATATGTTTTATTTGTCAAAAAATGGTACTATAAAGCACATTTGACCCCAATGGTACCTAATAGTGGAAACTAAAGCCTTCCACAGGTTCGATTTTCCCTTTTAGAATGGTTTAAGTAATCACTAAAAATGCCTCACGGGCGTGTACCGGGGCTCACTGAACATAGAGAATATATCGAATTGTAGAAATCTTAAGAAAAATATCGTTACAATGAACTTGGACCATCTAGATATCAATGCATTGGAATCTTTTGTCTACTTGGCAACCAGAAGAGGCATCCTTAGTTTTACTTTAAGAAATCACCAAAATTACACTTAGGCGTGTACCCCGGTTCACTAACTCGGTAGATTTTTTCAAATATGTTTTATTTCTCAGAAAATAGGACGGTAAAGCACATTATTCCCCCAGGGCACCCAATAGTGGTAGTTAAACCCTTTCACAGGTTCGATTTCGCCATTTTAGAAAGGTTTCAAAAATTCACCAAATATGCCTCACGGCCGTGTACGGGGGTCACTGAACATAGAGATTTTAAAGAATTGTTGAACTCTAAAGAAAAATGGCGTCAAAATAAAATTCAACTGTCAGGAAATCAATGCTAAGTGACCTTAAGTCTACTTGGGGTCAAGAAGAGGAATCCTTAGTTTGATTTTATGAAATCTCACAATTAATACACAGGTGTGTACCGGGGGTAACTGAACATGGAGATTTTATCGAATTGTTGAAATCTTTAGAAAAATAACGTCATAGCAAACTCGGACTATATAGATAGCAATGCATAGGAACCTTAAGTATACTTGGCAACCAGAAGAGGCATCCATAGTTTGATTTTAAGAAATCACCAAAATTACACTCAGGCGTGTACCCCAATTCACTAACTCGGAGGATTTTCTAAAATATGTTTGATTTCTCAGAAAATAGCACTCTAAAGCACATTATTCCCCAAGGGCGCCAAATAGTGGTAGTTAAAGTCTTTCACAGGTTCGATTTTGCCTTTTTAGAAAGATTTCAAAAATGGCTCGCCGGCGTGTACCGGGGGTCACTAAACGTAAAGATTTTAACGAATTGTTAAACTCTAAAGAAAAATGGCGCCAAAACGAAATTCGACTGTCTAGAAATCAATGCTTAGTAACCTTAAGTATACTTAGGGTCAAGATGAGGAACCCTTAGTTTGAATTTAAGAAATCTTACAATTAATACACAGGCGTGTACCACGGGTCATTAAATCGTAGGATTTTGAAAATATGTTTTATTTGTCAAAAAATGGTACTGTAAAGCATATTTCACCTCCAGAGTGCCTAATAGTGGAAACTAAAGCCTTCCACAGGTTCGATTTTCCCTTTTAGAATGGTTTCAATTAATCACTAAAAATGTCTCACGGGCGTGTACTAGGGGCAACTGAACATAGAGAATTAATCGAATTGTTGAAATCTTAAGAAAAATAGCGTCACAATGAACTTGGACCATCGAGATATCAATGCATAGGAACCTTTTGTCTACTTAGCAACCAGAAGAGGCATCCTTAGTTTTCTTTTAAGAAATCACCAAAATTACATCCAGTCGTGTACCCCGGTTCATTAACTAGGAAGATTTTTTAAAATATGTTTGATTTTTCAGAATATAGGACGGTAAGGCACATTATTCCCCCAGGGCGCCAATTAGTGGTAGTTAAACCCTTTCACAGATTCGATTTTGCCATTTTAGAAAGGTTTAAAAAATTCACCAAATATGCCTCACGGGCGTGTACCGGGGGTCACTAAACATAGAGATTTTAAAGAATTGTTGAACTTCAAAGAAAAATTGGGTCAAAAAAAAATTCAACTGTTTAGAAATCAATGCTTAATAACCTTAAGTCTACTTGGGGTCAAGAAGAGGAATCCTTAGTTTGATTTTATAAAATCTCACAATTAATACACAGGCGTGTACCCCAGGTCAGTAACTCGGAGGGTTTTGAAAATTTGTCTTATTTGTCAAAAAATGGTTTTGTAAAGCACATTACACCTCCAGGGTGCCTAATAGTGGAAACTAAAGTCTTCCACAGGTTCGATTTTCCCTTTCTAGAATGGTTTTTAGTAATCACTAAAAATGCCTCACGGGCGTGTATCGGGGGTCACTGAACATAGAGATTTTATCGAATTGTTGAAATCCTAAGAAATGTAGAATCACAATGAACTTGGACGATCTAGATATCAATGCATAAGAACCTTTTGTCTTCTCGGCAACCAGAAGAGGCATCCTTAGTTTTATTTTAAGAAATCACAAAAATTACACTCAGTCTTGTACCCCGGTTCACTAACTCGGAAGATTTTTTAAAATATGTATGATTTCTCAGAAAATAGGACGATAAAGCACATTATTCCCCCAGGGCGCCTAATAGTGGTAGTTAAACCCTTTCACAGGTACGATTTTGCCATTATAGAGGTTTCAAAAATTCACCAAATATGCCTCACGGGCGTGTACCGGGGGTCACTAAACATAGAGAATTTAAAAAATAGTTGAACTCTAAAAAAAAATGACGTCAAAATAAAATTTAACTGTCTAGAAATCAATGCTTAGTATCTTAAGTCCACCTAGGGTCAAGAATAGGAATCCTTAGTTTGATTTTAAGAAATCTCACAATTAATACACAGGCGTGTACCCCGAGTCACAAACAAGGAGGATTTTGAAAATATGTTTTATTTGTCAAAAAATGGTACTATAAAGCACATTTCACCTCCAGGTGCCTAATAGTGGAAACCAAAATCTTCCACAGGTTCGATTTTCCCTTTTAGTATAGTTTCAAGTAATCACTAAAAAAGCTACACGGGCGTGTACCGGGGGTCACTAAATATAGAGATTTTGTCGAATTATTGAAATCTTTAGAAAAATAGCGTCACAATGAACTTGGACTATCTAGATAGCAATGCATAGGAACCTTAAGTCACTTGGCAACCAGAAGAGGCATCCTTAGTTTGATTTTAAGAAATCACCAAAATTACACTCACGCGTGTACCCCAGTTCACTAACTCGGAGGATTTTCTAAAATATGTTTGATTTCTCAGAAAACAGGACTGTAAAGAACATTATTCCCACAGGGCGCCCAACAGTGGTAGTTAAAGCCTTTCACATGTTCGATTTTGCCTTTTTAGAAAGATTTCAAAAATTCACCAAAAATGCCTCACGGGCGTGTACCGGGGGTCACTAAAAGTATAAATTTTAAAGAATTGTTGAACTCTAAAGAAAAATGGCGCCAAAAGGAAATTCAACTGTCTAAAAATCAATGCTTGGTAACCTTAAGTCTACTTGGGGTTAAGAAGAGGAATCCTTAGTTTGATTTTAAGAAATCTCATAATTAATACACAAGCGTATACCCCGGGTCACTAACTCGGAGGATTTTGAAAATATGTCTTATTTTAAAAAAAATGGTACTGTAAAGCACATTTCACCTCCAGGGTGCCTAATAGTGGAAACTAAAGTCTTCCGCAGGTTCGATTTTCCTTTTAGAATGGTTTCAAGTAAACACTAAAAATGCCGCACGGGCGTGTACCGGGGGTCACTGAACATAGGGATTTTATCGAATTGTTGAAATCTTAAGAAAAATAGCGTCACAATGAACTTGGACTATCTAGACATCAATGCATAGGAACCTTAAGTCTACTTGGAAACCAGAAGAGGCATCCTTAGTTTAATTTTAAGAAATCACCAAAATTACACTCAGGTGTGCACCCCGGGTCACTAACTCGGAGGATTTTGAAAATATGTTTTATTTGTCAAAAAGTGGTGCTGTAAAGCACATTTCACGTCAAGGGTGCCTAATAGTGGAAACTAAAGCCTTCCACGGGTTTCATTTTCCCTTTTAAAATGATTTCAAGTAATCACTTAAAATGCCTCACGGGCGTGTAACGGGGGTCACTGAACATAGGGATTTTATCGAATTGTTGAAATCTTTACAAAAATAGCGTGACAATGAACTTGGACCATCTAGATATCAATGCATCGGAACCTTTTGTCTACTTGGCAACCAGAAGTGGCATCCTTAGTTTTATTTTAAGAAATCACCAAAATTATACTCAGTCGTGTACCCCGGTTCACTAACTCGGATGATTTGATAAAATATGTGTGAATTTTCAGAAAATAGGACGGTAAAGCACATTATTCCTCCAGGGCGCCTAATAGTGGTCGTTAAACCCTTTCACAGGTTCGATTTTGCCATTTTAGAAAGGTTTCAAAAATTCACAAAATATGCCTCACTGGCGTATACCGAGGGTCACTTAACATAGAGATTTTCAAGAATTGTTGAACTCTAAAGAAAAATGGCGTCAAAATAAAATTCAACTGTCTAGAAATCAATGCTTAGTAACCTTAAGTCTACTTGGGCTCAAGAAGAGGAATCCTGAGTTTTATTTTATGAAATCTCACAATTAATACACAGGCATGTACCCCGGGTCACTAACTCGTAGGACTTTGAAAATAAGTCTTATTTTTAAAAAAATGGTACTGTAATGCACATTTCACCTACAGGGTGCCTAATAGTGGAAACTAAAGTCTTCCACAGGTTCGATTTTCCTTTTAGAATGGATTCAAGTAAACACTAAAAATGCCTCACGGGCGTGTACCGGGGGTCACTGAACATAGGGATTTTATCGAACTGTTGAAATCTTAAGAAAAATAGCGTCACAATGAACTTGGACTATCTAGACAGCAAGGCATAGGAACCTTAAGTCTACTTGGAAACCAGAAGAGGCATCCTTAGTTTAATTTTAAGAAATCACCAAAATTACACTCAGGCGTGCACCCCGGGTCACTAACTCGGAGGATTTTTAAAATATGTTTTATTTGTCAAAAAATGGTGCTGTAAATGACATTTCACCTCCAGGGTGCCTAATAGTGGAAACTAAAGCCTTCCACGGGTTTCATTTTCCCTCTTAAAATGATTTCAAGTAATCACTAAAAATGCCTCACGGGCGTGTAACGGGGGTCACTGAACATAGGGATTTTATCGAATTGTTGAAATCTGTACAAAAATAGCGTGACAATGAACTTGGACCATCTAGATATCAATGCATCGGAACCTTTTGTCTACTTGGCAACCAGAAGTGGCATCCTTAGTTTTATTTTAAGAAATCACCAAAATTATACTCAGTCGTGTACCCCGGTTCACTAACTCGGATGATTTGATAAAATATGTGTGAATTTTCAGAAAATAGGACGGTAAAGCACATTATTCCTCCAGGGCGCCTAATAGTGGTCGTTAAACCCTTTCACAGGTTCGATTTTGCCATTTTAGAAAGGTTTCAAAAATTCACAAAATATGCCTCACTGGCGTATACCGAGGGTCACTTAACATAGAGATTTTCAAGAATTGTTGAACTCTAAAGAAAAATGGCGTCAAAATAAAATTCAACTGTCTAGAAATCAATGCTTAGTAACCTTAAGTCTACTTGGGGTCAAGAAGAAGAATCTTGAGTTTTATTTTATGAAATCTCACAATTAATACACAGGCATGTACCCCGGGTCACTAACTCGTAGGACTTTGAAAATAAGTCTTATTTTTAAAAAAATGGTACTGTAAAGCACATTTCACCTCCAGGGTGCCTAATAATGGAAACTAAAGTCTTCCACAGGTTCGATTTTCCCTTTTAGAATGGTTTCAAGTAAACACTAAAAATGCCTCACGGGCGTGTACCGGGGGTCAATGAACATAGAGATTTTATCGAATTGTTGAAATCTTTGGAAAAATAGCGTCACAATGAACTTGGACCATCTAGATATCAATGGATAGGAACCTTAAGTCTACTTGGCAACCAGAAGAGGCATCCTAAGTTTTATTTTAAGAAATCACCATAATTACACTCACGCGTGTACCCCGGTTCACTAACTCGAATGATTTTCTAAAATATGTTTGATTTCTCAGAAAATAGGACTGCAAAGCCCCATATTCCCCTAAGGTGCCCAATAGTGGTAGTTAAAGCCTTTCACATGTTCGATTTTGACTTTTTAGAAAGATTTCAAAAATTCACCAAAAATGCCTCACGGCCGTGTACCAAGGGTAACTAAAAGTAGAGATTTTAAAGAATTGTTGAACTCTAAAGAAAAATGGCGCCAAAAGGAAATTTGACTGTCTAGAAATCAATGCTTAGTAACCTTATGTATACTTGGGGTCAAGAAGAGGAATCCTTAGTTTGATTTAAAAAAATCTCCCAATTAATACACAGGCGTGTACCCCGGGTCACTAACACGGAGGATTTTGAAAATATGTTTTATTTGTCAAAAAATGGTACTGTAAAACACATTTCACCTCCAGGGTGCCTAATAGGGGAAACTAAAGACTTCACAGGTTCGATTTTCCTCTTTAGAATGGTTTTGAGTAATCACTAAAAATGCCTCACGGGCGTTTATCGGGGGTCACTAAACATAGAGAATTTATCGAATTGTTGAAATCCTAAGAAAAGTAGAATCACAATGAACTTGGACGATCAAGATATCAATGCATAAGAACCTTTTGTCCACTTGGCAACCAAAAGAGGCATCCTTAGTTCTATTTTAAGAAATCACCAAAATTACACTCAGTCGTGTACCCCGGTTCACAAACTCAAAAGATTTTTTAAAATATGTATGATTTCTCAGAAAATAGGTAGGTAAAGCACATTATTCCCCCAGGGCGCCTAATAGTGGTAGTTAAACCCTTACACAGGTACGATTTTTCCATTATAGAAAGGATTCAAAAATTCACCAAATATGCCTCACGGGCGTGTACCGGGGGTCACTTAACATGGAGAATTTAAAAAATAGTTGAACTCTAAAGAAAAATGACGTCAAAATAAAATTTAACTGTCTAGAAATCAATGCTTAGTATCTTAAGTCCACCTGGGGTCAGGAAGAGGAATCCTTAGTTTGATTTTAAAAAATCTCACAATTAATACACACGCGTGTACCCCGAGTCACTAACTCGGAGGATTTTGAAAATATGTTTTATTTGTCAAAAAATGGTACTATAAAGCACATTTCACCTCCAGGGTGCCTAATAGTGGAAACTAAAATCTTCCACAGGTTCGATTTTCCCTTTTAGTATGGTTTCAAGTAATCACTAAAAAATCCTCACGGGCGTGTACCGGGGGTCACTAAATATAGAGATTTTATCGAATTGTTGAAATCTTTAGAAAAATAGCGTCACAGTGAACTTGGACTATCTAGATAGCAATGTTTAGGAACCTTAAGTATACTTGGCAACCAGAAGAGGCATCCTTAGTGTGATTTTAAGAAATCACCAAAATTACACTCACGCGTGTACCCCAGTTCACTAACTCGGAGGATTTTCTAAAATATGTTTGATTTCTCAGAAAACAGGACTGTAAAGAACATTATTCCCACAGGGCGCCCAATAGTGGTAGTTAAAGCCTTTCACAGGTTCGATTTTTCCTTTTTAGAAAGATGTCAAAAATTCACCAAAAATGCCTCACGGGCGTGTACCGGGGGTCACTAAAAGTATAAATTTTAAAGAATTGTTGAACTCTAAAGAAAAATGGCGCCAAAAGGAAATTCGACTGTCTAGAAATCAATGCTTGGTAACCTTAAGTCTACTTGGGGTTAAGAAGAGGAATCCTTAGTTTGATTTTAAGAAATCTCATAATTAATACACAAGCGTATACCCCGGGTCACTAACTCGGAGGATTTTGAAAATATGTCTTATTTTTCAAAAAATGGTACTGTAAAGCACATTTCACCTCCAGGGTGCCTAATTGTGGAAACTAAAGTCTTCCACAGGTTCGATTTTCCCTTTTAGAATGGTTTCAAGTAAACACTAAAAATGCCTCACGGGCATGTACCGGGGGTCACTTAACATAGGGATTTTATCGAATTGTTGAAATCTTTACAAAAATAGCGTCACAATGAACTTGGACTATCTAGACAGCAATGCATAGGAACCTTAAGTCTAATTGGAAACCAGAAGAGGCATCCTTAGTTTAATTTTAAGAAATCACCAAAATTACACTCATGCGTGTACCCCGGGTCACTAACTCGGAGGATTTTGAAAATATGTTTTATTTGACAAAAAATGGTGCTGTAAAGCACATTTCACCTCCAGGGTGCCTAATAGTGGATACTAAAGCCTTCCACGGGTTCCATTTTCCCTTTTAGAATGATTTCAAGTAATCACTAAAAATGCCTCACGGGCGTGTACCGGGGGTCACTGAACATAGAGAATTTATCGAATTGTTGAAATCTTAAGAAAAATAGCGTCACAATGAACTTGGACCATCTAGATATCAATGCATCGGAACCTATTGTCTACTTGGCAACCAGAAGTGGCATCCTTAGTTTTATTTTAAGAAATCACCAAAATTATACTCAGTCGTGTACCCCGGTTCACTAAGTCGGATGATTTGTTAAAATATGTGTGAATTTTCAGAAAATAGGACGGTAAAGCACATTATTCCCCCAGGGCGCCGAATAGTTTAGTTAAACCCTTTCACAGGTTCGATTTTGCCATTTGAGAAAGGTTTCAAAAATTCACCAAATATGCCTCACAGGCGTGTACCGAGGGTCACTAAACATAGAGATTTTAAAGAATTGTTGAACTCTATAGAAAATGGCGTCAAAATAAAATTCAACTGTCTAGAAAGGTTTTTTAAAATATGTTTGATTTCTAAGAAAATAGGACGGTAAAGCACATTTTTCCCCCAGGGCGCCCAATAGTGGTTGTTAAACCCTTTCACAGGTTCGATTTTGCCATTTTAGAAAGGTTTCAAAAATTCACCAAATATGCCTCACGGGCGTGTACCGGGGGTTACTAAACATAGAGATTTTAAAGAATTGTTGAACTCTAAAGAAAAATGGCGTCAAAATAAAATTCAACTGTCTAGAAATCAATGCTTAGTAACCTTAAGTCTACTTAGGGTCAAGAAGAGGAATCCTGAGTTTTGTTTTATGAAATCTCACAATTAATACACAGGCATGTACCCCGGGTCACTAACTCGTAGGACTTTGAAAATAAGTCTTATTTTTCAAAAAATGGTACTGTAAAGCACATTTCACCTCCAGGGTGCCTAATAGTGGAAACTAAAGTCTTCCACAGGTTCGATTTTCACTTTTAGAATGGTTTCAAGTAAACACTAAAAATGCCTCACGGGCGTGTACCGGGGGTCACTGAACATAGGGATTATATCGAATTGTTGAAAGCTTTACAAAAATAGCGTTACAATGAACTTGGACTATCTAGATAGCAATGCATAGGAACCTTAAGTCTACTTGGAAACCAGAAGAGGCATCCTTAGTTTAATTTTAAGAAATCACCAAAATTACACTCAGGCGTGTACCCCGGGTCACTAACTCGGAGGATTTTGAAAATATGTTTTATTTGACAAAAAATGGTGCTGTAAAGCACATTTCACCTCCAGGGTGCCTAATAGTGGAAACTAAAGCCTTCCACGGGTTCCATTTTCCCTTTTAGAATGATTTCAAGTAATCACTAAAAATGCCTCACGGGCGTGTACCGGGGGTCACTGAACATAGAGAATTTATAGAATTGTTGAAATCTTAAGAAAAATAGCTTCACAATGAACTTGGACCATCTAGATATCAATGCATCGGAACCTTTTGTCTACTTGGCAACCAGAAGTGGCATCCTTAGTTTTATTTAAAGAAATCACCAAAATTATACTCAGTCGTGTACCCCGGTTCACTAACTAGGATGATTTGTTAAAATATGTGTGAATTTTCAGAAAATAGGACGGTAAAGCACATTATTCCCCCAGGGCGCCTAATAGTTTAGTTAAACCCTTTCACAGGTTCGATTTTGCCATTTTAGAAAGGTTTCAAAAATTCACCAAATATGCCACACAGGCGTTTACCGAGGGTCACTAAACATAGAGATTTTCAAGAATTGTTGAACTCTAAAGAAAAATGGCGTCAAAAAAAAATTGAACTGTCTAGAAATCAATGCTTAGTAACCTTAAGTCTACTTAGGGTCAAGAAGAGGAATCCTGAGTTTTATTTTATGAAATCTCACAATTAATACTCAGGCATGTACCCCGGGTCACTAACTCGTAGGACTTTGAAAATAAGTCTTATTTTTAAAAAAATGGTACTGTAAAGCACATTTCACCTCTAGGGTGCCTAATAGTTGAAACTAAAGTCTTCCACAGGTTCGATTTTCCCTTTTAGAATGGTTTCAAGTAATCACTAAAAATGCCTCACGGGCGTGTGCCGAGGGTCAATGAACATAGAGATTTTATCGAATTGTTGAAATCTTTAGAAAAATAGCGTCACAGTGAACTTGGACTATCTACATAGCAATGCATAAGAACCTTAAGTCTACTTGGCAACCAGAAGAGGCGTCCTAAGTTTGATTTTAAGAAATCACCAAAATTACACTCAAGCGTGTACCCCGGTTCACTAACTCGGAGGATTTTCAAAAATATGTTTGATTTCTAAGAAAATAGGACTGTAAAGCACATTATTTCCCCAGGGCGCCCAATAGTGGTAGTTAAAGCCTTTCACAGGTTCGATTTTGCCTTTCTAGAAAGATTTCAAAAATTCACCAAATATGTCTCACGGGCGTTTACCGGGGGTCACTATACATAAAGATTTGAAAGAATTGTTGAACTCTAAAGAAAAATGGCGCCAAAAGGAAATTCGATTGTCTAGAAATCAATGCTTAGTAACCTTAAGTCTAATTGGGGTCAAGAAGAGGAATCCTTAGTTTGATTTTAAGAAATCTCACAATTAATACTCAGGCGTGTACACCGAGTCACTAACTCGGAGGATTTTGAAAATATGTTTTATTTGTCAAAAAATGGTACTATAAAGCACATTTCACCTCCAGGTGCGTAATAGTGGAAACTAAAATCTTCCACAGGTTCGATTTTCCCTTTTAGTATGGTTTCAAGTAATCACTAAAAAAGCCTCACGGCCGTGTACCAGGGGTCACTAAATATAGAGATTTTATCGAATTGTTGAAATCTTTAGAAAAATGGCGTCAGAGTTAACTTGGACAATCTAGATAGCAATGCTTAGGAACCTTAAGTATACTTGGCAACAAGAAGAGGCATCCCTAGTTTGATTTTAAGAAATCACCAAAATTACACTCACGCGTGTACCCCAGTTCACTAACTCGGAGGATTTTCTAAAATATGTTTGATTTCTCAGAAAACAGGACTGTAAAGAACATTATTCCCACATGGCGCCCAATAGTGGTAGTTAAAGCCTTTCACAAGTTCGATTTTGCCTTTTTAGAAAGGTTTCAATAATTCTCCAAAAATGCCTCACGGGCGTGTACCGGGGGTCACTAAACTTATAAATTTTAAAGAATTGTTTAACTCTAAAGAAAAATGGCGCCAAAAGGAAATTCGACTGTCTAGAAATCAATGCTTGGTAACCTTAAGTCTACTTGGGGTTAAGAAGAGGAATCCTTAACTTGATTTTAAGAAATCTCATAATTAATACACAAGCGTATACCCCGGGTCACTAACTCGAAGGATTTTGAAAATATGTCTTATTTTTCAAAAAATGGTACTGTAAAGCACATTTCACCTCTAGGGTGCCTAATAGTGGAAACTAAAGTCTTCCACAGGTTCGATTTTCCCTTTTAGAACGGTTTCAAGTAAACACTAAAAATGCGTCACGGGCGTGTACCGGGGGTCACTGAACATAGGGATTTTATCGAATTGTTGAAATCTTTACAAAAATAGTGTCACAATGAACTTGAACTATCTAGACAGCAATGCATAGGAACCTTAAGTCTACTTGGAAACCAGAAGAGGCATCCTTAGTTTAATTTTAAGAAATCACCAAAATTACACTCAGGCGTGTACCCTGGGTCACTAACTCGGAGGATTTTGAAAATATGTTTTATTTGTCAATAAATGGTGCTGTAAAGGACATTTCACCTCCAGGGTGCCTAATAGTGGAAACTAAAGCCTTCCACGGGTTCCATTTTCCCTTTTAGAATGATTTCAAGTAATCACTAAAAATGCCTCACGGGCGTGTACCAGGGGTCACTGAACATAGAGAATTTATCGAATTGTTGAAATCTTAAGAAAAATAGTGTGACAATGAACTTGGACCATCTAGATATCAATGCATCGGAACCTTTTGTCTACTTGGCAACCAGAAGTGGCATCCTTAGTTTTATTTTAAGAAATCACCAAAATTATACTCAGTCGTGTACCCCGGTTCACTGACTCGGATGATTTGTTAAAATATGTGTGAATTTTCAGAAAATAGGACGGTAAAGCACATTATTCCCCCAGGGCGCCTAATAGTTTAGTTAAACCCTTTCACAGGTTCTATTTTACCATTTTAGAAAGGTGTCAAAATTCACCAAATATGCCTCACAGGCGTGTACCGAGGGTCACTAAACATAGAGATTTTAAAGAATTGTTGAACTCTAAAGAAAAATGGCGTCAAAATAAAATTCAACTGTCTAGAAATCAATGCTTGGTAACCTTAAGTCTACTTAGGGTCAAGAAGAGGAATCCTGAGTTTTATTTTATGAAATCTCACAATTAATACACAGGCATGTACCCCGGGTCACTAACTCGTAGGACTTTGAAAATAAGTCTTATTTTTCAAAAAATGGTACTTTATAGCACATTTCACGTCCAGGGTGCCTAATAGTGGAAACTAAAGTCTTCCACAGGTTTGATTTTCCTTTTTAGAACGGTTTCAAGTAATCACTAAAAATGCCTCACGGGCGTGTACCGGGGTCAATGAACATAGAGTTTTTATCGAATTGTTGAAATCTTTAGAAAAATAGCGTCACAGTGAACTTGGACTATCTACATAGCAATGCATAAGAACCTTAAGTCTACTTGGCAACCAGAAGAGGCATCCTAAGTTTGATTTTAAGAAATCACCAAAATTACACTCAAGCGTGTACCCTGGTTCACTAACTCGGAGGATTTTCTAAAATATGTTTTATTTCTCAGAAAATAGGACTGTAAAGCACATTATTCCCCCAGGGCGCCCAATAGTGGTAGTTAAAGCCTTTCACAGGTTCGATTTTGCCTTTCTAGAAAATTTCAAAAATTCACCAAATATGCCTCACGGGCGTGTACCGTGGGTCACTATACATAGAGATTTGAAAGAATTGTTGAACTCTAAAGAAAAATGGCGCCAAAAGGAAATTCGACTGTCTAGAAATCAATGCTTAGTAACCTTAAGTCTAATTGGGGTCAAGTAGAGGAATCCTTAGTTTGATTTTATGAAATCTCACAATTAATACTCAGGCGTGTACACCGAGTCACTAACTCGGAGGATTTTGAAAATATGTTTTATTTGTAAAAAAATGGTACTATAAAGCACATTTCACCTCCAGGGTGCCTAATAGTGGAAACTAAAATCTTCCACAGGTTCGATTTTCCCTTTTAGTATGGTTTCAAGTAATCACTAAAAAAGCCTCACGGGCGTGTACCGGGGGTCACTAAATATAGAGATTTTATCGAATTGTTGAAATCTTTATAAAAATAGCGTCACAGTGAACTTGGACTATTTAGATAGCAATGCTTAGGAACCTTAAGTATACTTGGCAACCAGAAGAGGCATCCTTAGTTTGATTTTAAGAAATCACCAAAATTACACTCACGCGTGTACCCCAGTTCACTAACTCGAAGGATTTTCTAAAATATGTTTGATTTCTCAGAAAAAAGGACTGTAAAGAACATTATTCCCACAGGGCGCCCAATAGTGGTAGTTAAAACCTTTCACAGGTTCGATTTTGCCTTTTTAGAAAGATTTCAAAAATTCACCAAATATGCCTCACGGGCGTGTGCCGGGGGTCACTAAACATAGAGATTTTAGAGAATTGCTGAAATCAAGAAGAGGAATCCTTAGTTTGATTAAAAGAAAACTAACAATTAATACACAGGCTTGTACCCCGGGTCACTAACTCGGAGGATTTTGAAATTATGTTTTATTTGTCAAAAAATGGCACTGTAAAACACATTTCACGTCCAGGGTGCCTTATAGGGGAAACTAAAGCCTTCCACAGGTTCGATTTTCCTCTTTAGAATGGTTTTCAGTAATCACTAAAAATGCCTCACGGGCGTATGCCGGGGGTCACTGAACATAGAATATTTATCGAATTGTTGAAATCCTAAGAAAAGTAGAATCACAATGAACTTGGACCATCTAGATATAAATGCATAAGAACCTTTTGTCTACTTGGCAACCAGAAGAGGCATCCTTAGTTTTATTTTAAGAAATCACCAAAATTACACTTAGTCGTGTACCCCAGTTCACTAACTCGGAAGATTTTTTAAAATATGTTTGATTTCTCATAAAATAGGACGGTAAAGCACATTATTCCCTCAGGGCGCCTAAAAGTGGTAGTTAAACCCTTTAAGAGGTACGATAGAAAGGTTTCAAAAATTCAACAAATATGCCTCACGGGCGTGTACCGGGGGTCACTAAACATGGATATTTTAAAGAATTGTTGAACTCTAAAGAAAAATGACGTAAAAATAAAATTTAACTGTTTAGAAATCTATGCTTAGTATCTTAAGTCTACTTGGGGTCAAGAAGAGGAATCCTTAGTTTGATTTTAAGAAATCTCACAATTAATACAAACGCATTTCACAATGAACTTGGACCATCTAGATAGCAATGCATAGGAACCTTAAGTCTACCTGGCAACCAGAAGAGGCATCCTTAGTTTGAATTTAAGAAATCCCCAAAATTACACTCAGGCGTGTACCCCAGTTAACTAATTCAAAAGGTTTTTTAAAATATGTTTGATTTCTAAGAAAATAGGTTATTTAAAATTGTTGAACTCTAAACAATAATGGCGTAAAAATAAAATTCAACTGTCTAGAAATCAATGCTTAGTAACCTTACGTCTACTTGGGGTCAAGAAGAGGAATCCTTAGTTTGATTTTATGAAATCTCACAATTAATATACTGGCGTGTACCCCGAGTCACTAACTCGGAGGATTTTGAAAATATGTTTTATTTGTCAAAAAATGTTACTATAAAGCACATTTCACCTCCAGGGTGCCTAATAGTGGAAACTAAAGTCTTGCGCAGGTTCGAGTTTCCCTTTTAGAATTGTTTACAGTAATCACTAAAAATGCCTCACGGGCGTGTACCGGCAGTCACTGAACATATAGATTTTATCGAATTGTTAAAATCTTTAGAAAAATAGCGTCACAGTTAACTTGGACAATCTAGATAGCAATGCATAGGAACCTTAAGTCTACTTGGCAACCAGAAGAGGCATCCTTAGTTTGATTTTAAGAAATCACCAAAATTACACTCACGCGTGTACCCCGGTTCACTAACTCGGAGGATTTTCTAAAATATGTTTGATTTCTCAGAAAATAGGACTGTAAAGCACATTATTCCCCCAAGGCGCCCAATAGTGGTAGTTAAAGCCTTTCACAGGTTCGATTTTGCCTTTCTAGAAAGATTTCAAAAATTCACCAAATATGCCTCACGGGCGTGTACCGGGGGTCACTATACATAGAGATTTGAAAGAATTGTTGAACTCTAAAAAAAATGGAGCAAAAAGGAAATTCGACTGTCTAGAAATCAATGCTTAGTAACCTTAAGTCTAATTGGGGTCAAGAAGAGGAATCCTTAGTTTGATTTTAAGAAATCTCACAATTAATACTCAGGCGTGTACACCGAGTCACTAACTCAGCGGATTTTGAAAATATGTTTTATTTGTGAAAAAATGGTACTATAAAGCACATTTCACCTCCAGGGTGCCTAATAGTGGAAACTAAAATCTTCCACAGGTTCGATTTTCGCTTTTAGAATGGTTTCAAAGAATCACTAAAAAAGCCTCACGGGCGTGTACCGAGGGTCACTAAATATAGAGATTTTATCGAATTGTTGAAATCTTTAGAAAAATAGCGTCACAGTGAACTTGGACTATCTAGATAGCAATGCATAGGAACCTTAAGTCTACTTGGCAACCAGAAGAGGCATTCTTAGTTTTTTTTTTAAGAAATCACCAAAATTACACTCAGTCGTGTACCCCAGTTCACTAATTCGGAAGATTTTTTAAAATATGTTTGATTTATCAGAAAATAGGACGGTAAAGCACATTATTCCACCAGGGCACCTGATAGTGGTAGTTAAACCCTTTCACAGGTTCGATTTTGCCATTTTAGAAAGGTTTCAAAAATTCACCAAATATGCCTCACGGGCGTGTGCCGGGGGTCACTAAACATAGAGATTTTAAAGAATTGCTGAACTCTAAAGAAAAATGCTGTCAAATTAAAATTCAACTGTCTAGAAATCAATACTTAGTAACCTTAAGTCTCCTTGGGGTGAGCAAAAGGAATCCTTAGTTTGATTTTATGAAATCTCACAATTAATACACAAGCGTGTACACCGGGTCACTAACTCGGAGGATTTTTAAAATATGTTTTATTTGTAAAAAAAAATGGTATTGTAAGCACATTTCACCTCCATGGTGCCTAATAGTGGAAACTAAAGGCTTGCATAGTTTCGATTTCCCTTTTAGAATGGTTTCAAGTAATCACTAAAAATGCCTCCAGGCGTGTACCGGGGGTCACCGAACATAGAGAATTTATCGAATTGTCTAAATCTCAAGAAAAATAGCGTCACAATGAACTTGGACTATCTAGATAGGAATGCATAGGAACCTTAAATCTACATGGCAACCAGAAGAGGCATCCTTAGTTTCATTTTAAGAAATCACCAAAATTACACTCAGGTGTGTACCCCGGTTCTCTAACTCGAATGATTTTCTAAAATATGTTTGATTTCTCAGAAAATAGGACTGTAAAGCACATTATTCCTCTAAGGTGCCCGATAGTGGTAGTTAAAGCCTTTCACATGTTCGATTTTGACTTTTTAGAAAGATTTCAAAAATTCAACAAAAATGCCTCACGGGCGTGTACCGGGGGTCACTAACTTGGAGGATTTTGAAAATATGTTTTATTTGTCAAAAAATGGTACTGTAAAGCACATTTCACTTCCAGGGTGCCTAATAGTGGAAACTAAAGCCTTCCAAGGGTTCGATTTTCCCTTTTAGAATGGTTTCAAGTAATCACTAAATATGCCTCACGGGCGTGTACCGGGGGTCACTGAACATAGAGAATTTATCGAATTGTTGAAATCTTAAGAAAAATAGCGTCACAATGAACTTGGACCATCTAGATATCAATGCATAGGAACCTTTTGTCTACTTGGCAACCAGAAGTGGCATCCTTAGTTTTATTTTAAGAAATCACCAAAATTATACTCAGTCGTGTAACCCGGTTCACTAACTCGGATGATTTGTTAAAATATGTGTGATTTTTCAGAAAATAGGACGGTAAAGCACATTATTCCCCCAGGGCGCATAACAGTAATAGTTAAAGCCTTTCACAGGTTTGATTTTGCCATTTTAGAAAGGTTTCAAAAATTCACCAAATATGGCTCACGGACGTGTACTGGGGGTCACTAAACATAGAGATTTTAAAGAATTGTTGAACTCTAAAGAAAAATGGCGTCAAAATAAATTCAACTGTCTAGAAATCAATGCTTAGTAACCTTAAGTCTACTTGGGGTCAAGAAGAGGAATCCTAAGTTTTATTTTATGAAATCTCACAATTAATACACAGGCATGTACCCCGGGTCACTAACTCGTAGGACTTTGAAAATAAGTCTTATTTTTCAAAAAATGGTACTGTAAAGCACATTTCACCTCTAGGGTGCTTAATAGTGGAAACTAAAGTCTTCCATAGGTTCGATTTTCCCTTTTAGAATGGTTTCAAGTAATCACTAAAAATGCCTCACGGGCGTGTACCGGGGGTCAATGAACATAGAGATTTTTTCGAATTGTTGAAATCTTTAGAAAAATAGCGTCACAGTGAACTTGGACTATCTACGTAGCAATGAATAAGAACCTTAAGTCTACTTGGCAACCAGAAGAGGCATCCTAAGTTTGATTTTAAGAAATCACCAAAATTACACTCACGCGTGTACCCCGGTTCACTAACTCGGAGGATTTTCTAAAATATGTTTGATTTCTCAGAAAATAGGACTATAAAGCACATTATTCCCCCAGGGCGCCCAATAGTGGTAGTTAAAGCCTTTCACAGGTTCGATTTTTCGTTTCTTGAAAGATTTCAAAAATTCACCAAATGTGCCTCACGGGCGTGTACCGGGGGTCACTATACATAGAGATTTGAAAGAACAGTTGAACTTTAAAGAAAAATGGCGCCAAAAGAAAATTCGAATGTCTTGAAATCAATGCTTAGTAACCTTAAGTCTAATTGGGGTCAAGAAAAGGAATCCTTAGTTTTATTTTAAGAAATCTCACAATTAATACTCAGGCGTGTACACCGAGTCACTAACTCGGAAGATTTTGATAATATGTTTTATTTGTCAAAAAATGGTACTATAAAGCACATTTCACCTCCATGGTGCCTGATAGTGGAAACTAAAATCTTCCACAGGTTCGATTTTCCCTTTTAGAATGGTTTCAAGTAATCACGAAAAAAGCCTCACGGGCGTGTATCGGGGGTCACTAAATATAGAGATTTTATCGAATTGTTGAAATATGTAGACAAATTGCGTCAAAGTGAACTAGGACTATCTAGATAGCAATGCATAGGAACCTTAAGTCTACTTGGCAACCCGAAGAGGCATCCTTAGTTTTTTTTAAGAAATCACCAAAATTACACTCAGTCGTCTACCCCGGTTCACTAACTCGAAAGATTTTTTAAAATATGTTTGATTTCTCAGAAAATAGGACGGTAAAGCACATTATTCCCCCAGGGCGCCTGATAGTGGTAGTTAAACCCTTTCACAGATTCGATTTTGCCATTTTAGAAAGGTTTCAAAAATTCACCAAATATGCCTCACGGGCGTGTGCTGGGGGTCACTAAACATAGAGATTTTAAAGAATTGTTGAACTCTAAAGAAAAATGGCGTCAAATTAAAATTCAACTGTCTATAAATCAATACTTAGTAACCTTAAGTCTCCTTGGGGTCAGGAAAAGCAATCCTTACTTTGAAAATATGTACCCCGGTCACTAACTCGGTTGATTTTTAAAATATGAAATCTCACAATTAATACACAAGCGTGTACCACAGTCACTAACTCGGAGGATTTTTAAAATATGTTTTATTTGTAAAAAAAAATGGTATTGTAAAGCACATTTCACCTCCAGGGTGCCTAATTGTGGAAACTAAAGGCTTGCATAGGTTCGATTTTCCCTTTTAGAATGGTTTCAAGTAATCACTAAAAATGCCTCACGGGCGTCTACCGGGGGTAACCGAACATAGAGAATTTATCGAATTGTCTAAATCTTAAGAAAAATAGCGTCATAATGAACTTGGACTATCTAGATAGCAATGCATAGGAACCTTAAGTCTACATGACAACCAGAAGAGGCATCCTTAGTTTCATTTTAAGAAATCACCAAAATTACACTCAGGCGTGTACCCCGGTTCACTAACTTGAATGATTTTCTAAAATATGTTTGATTTCTCAGAAAATAGAACGGCAAAGCACATTATTCCCCCAGGGTGCCCAAGAGTGGTAGTTAAAGCCTTTCACATGTTCGATTTTGACTTATTAGAAAGATTTCAAAAATTCACCAAAAATAACTCACGGGCGTGTACCGGGGGTCACTACAAGTAGAGATTTTAAAGAATTGTTGAACTCTAAAGAAAAATGGCGCCAAAAGGAAATTTGACTGTCTAGAAATCAATGCTTAGTAACCTTATGTGTACTTGGGGTCAAGAAGAGGAATCCTTAGTTTGATTTAAAGAAATCTAACAATTAATACACAGGCGTGTACCCCGGGTCACTAACTCGGAGAATTTTGAAATTATGTTTTATTTGTCAAAAAATGGCACTGTAAAACACATTTCAGCTCCAGGTTGCCTAATAGGGGAAACTAAAGCCTTCCACAGGTTCGATTTTCCTCTTTACAATGGTTTTCAGTAATCACTAAAAATGCCTGACGGGCGTATGCCGGGGGTCACTGAACATAGAATATTTATCGAATTGTTGAAATCCTAAGAAAAGTAGAATCACAATGAACTTGGACCATCTAGATATCAATGCATAAGAACCTTTTGTCTACTTGGCAACCAGAAGAGGCATCCTTAGTTTTATTTTAAGAAATCACCAAAATTATATTTAGTCGTGTACCCCAGTTCACTAACTCGGAAGATTTTTTAAAATATGTTTGATTTCTCATAAAATAGGACGGTAAAGCACATTATTCCCTCAGGGCGACTAAAAGTGGTAGTTAAACCCTTTCAGAGGTACGATTTTGCCATTATAGAAAGGTTTCTAAAATTCAACAAATATGCCTCACGGGCGTGAACCGGGGGTCACTAAACATGGAGATTTTAAAGAATTGCTGAACTCTAAAGAAAAATGACGTAAAAATAAAATTTAACTGTCTAAAAATCTATGCTTAGGATCTTAAGTCTACTTGGGGTCAAGAAGAGGAATCCTTAGTTTGATTTTAAGAAATCTCACAATTAATACACACGCATTTCACAATGAACTTGGACCATCTAGATAGCAATGCATAGGAACCTTAAGTCTACCTGGCAACCATAAGAGGCATCCTTAGTTTGAATTTAAGAAATCCCTAAAATTACACTCAGGCGTGTACCCCAGTTAACTAATTCGAAAGTTTTTTTAAAATATGTTTGTTTCTAAGAAAATAGGTTATTTAAAATTGTTGAACTCTAAACAATAATGGCGTAAAAATTAAATTCAACTGTCTAGAAATCAATGCTTAGTAACCTTACGTCTACTTGGGGTCAAGAAGAGGAATCCTTAGTTTGATTTTATGAAATTTCACAATTAATATACAGGCGTGTACCCCGAGTCACTAACTCGGAGGATTTTGAAAATATGTTTTATTTGTCAAAAAAAGTTACTATAAAGCACATTTCACCTCCAGGGTGCCTAATAGTGGAAACTAAAGTCTTGCACAGGTTCGATTTTCCCTTTTAGAATGGTTTACAGTAATCACTAAAAATGCCTCACGGGCGTGTACCGGAGGTCACTGAACATATAGATTTTATTGAATTGTTGAAATCTTTAGAAAATTAGCGTCACAATGAACTTGGACAATCTAGATAGCAATGCATAGGAACCTTAAATCTACTTGGAAAAAGAAAGAGGCATCCTTAGTTTGATTTTAAGAAATCACCAAAAATACACTCAAGCGTGTACCCCCGGTTCACTAACTCAGAGGATTTTCTAAAATATGTTTGATTTCTCAGAAAATAGGACTGTAAAGCACATTATTCCGCCAGGGCGCCCAATAGTGGTATTTAAAGCCTTTCACAAGTTCGATTTTTCCTTTTTAGAAAGATTTCAAAAATTCACAAAAAATGTCTTACGGGCGTGTACTTGGGGTCACTAAACGTAGAGATTTTAAAGAATTGTTGAACTCTAAAGAAAAATGGCGCCAAAAGGAAATTCGACTGTCTAGAAATCAATGCATAGTAACCTTAAGTCTACTTGGGGTCAAGAAGAGGAATCCTTAGTTTGATTTTAAGAAATCACGCAATTAATACACAGGCGTGTACCCCGGGTCACTAACTTGGAGGATTTTGAAAATATGTTTTTTTTGTCAAAAAATGGAACTGTAAAGCACATTTCACCTCCAGGGTGCCTAATAGTGGAAACTAAAGCCTTCCACAGGTTCGATTTTCCCTTTTAGAATGGTTTCATGTAATCACTAAAAATGCCTCACGGGCGTGTACCGGGGGTAACTGAACATAGAGAATGTATCGAATTGTTGAAATCTTAAGAAAAATAGCGTCATAATGAAGTTGGACCATCTAGATAACAATGCATAGGGACCTTTTGTCTACTTGGCAACCAGAAGAGGCATCCTTAGTTTTATTTTAAGAAATCACCAAAATTAGACTCAGTCGTGTACCCCGTTTCACTAACTCGGAAGATTTTTTAAGATATGTTTAATTTCTCAGAAAATAGGACGGTAAAGCACATTATTCCCACAGGGCTCTTAATAGTGGTAGTTAAACCCTTTCACTGGTTCGATTTTGCCATTTTAGAAAGGTTTCAAAAATTCACCAAATATGCCTCACGGGCGTGTAACGGGGGTCACTAAACATAGAGATTTTAAAGAATTGTTGAACTCTAAAGAAAAATGGCGTCAAAATAAAATTCAACTGTCTAGAAATCAATTCTTAGTAACCTTAAGTCTACTTGGGGTCAAGAAGAGGAATCCTTAGTTCGATTTTATGAAATCTCACAATTAATACACAGGCGTGTATCCCGGGTCACTAACTCGGAGGATTTTGAAAATATGTCTTATTTGTCAAAAAATGATACTGTAAAGCACATTTCATATCCAGGGTGCCTAATAGTAGAAACTAAAGTCTTCCACAGGTTCGATATTCCCTTTTAGAATGGTTCAAGTAATCACTTAAAATGCCTCACGGGCGTGTACCGTGGGTCACTAAACATCGAGATTTTCACGAATTGTTCAAATCTTAGAAAAATAGTGTCACAGTGAACTTGGACTATCTAGATAGCAATGAATCGGAACCGTTTGTCTACTTGGAAACCATAAGAGGCATCGTCAGTTTTATTTTAAGAAATCACCAAAATTACACTCAATCGTGTACCCCGGTTCACTAACTCGGAAGATTTTTTAAAATATGTTTGATTTCTCAGAAAATAGGAAGGTAAAGCACAATATTCCCTTAGGTCGCCTAATAGTGGTAGTTAAACCCTTTCATATGTTCGATTTTTCTATTTTAGAAAGGTTTCAAAAAATTCAACAAATATGCCTCACGGGCGTGTACCGGGGGACACTAAACATAGAGATTTTAAAGAATTGTTTAACTCTAAAGAAAAATGGCGTCAAAATAAAATTCAACTGTCTAGAAATCAAGGCTTAGTAACCTTAAGTCTACTTGGGGTCAAGAAGAGGAATCCTTAGTTTGATTTTATGAAATCTCACAATTTATACACAGGAGTGTACCCCGGGTCACTAACTCGGAGGATTTTGAAAATATGTCTTATTTGTCAAAAAATGGTACTGTAAAGCACATTTCACCTCCAGGGTGCCTAATAGTAGAAACTAAAGTCTTCCACAGGTTCGATTTTCCGTTTTAGAATGGTTTCAAGTAATCACTAAAAATTCCTCATGGGCGTGTACTGCGGGTCACTGAACAAAGAGATTTTATCGAATTGTTTAAATCTTTAGAAAAATAGCGTCACAGTGAACTTAGACTATCTAGATATTAATGCATAGGAAACTTAAGTCTACTTGGGAAGCAGAAGAGGCATCCTAAGTTTGATTTTAAAAAATCACCAAAATTACACTCAGGCGTGTACCCCGGTTCACTAACTCGGAAGATTTTCTAAAATATGTTTGATTTCTCATAAAAAATGGACTGTAAAGTATATTATTCCCCCAGGGCGCCCAATAGTGGTAGTTAAAGCCTTTCATTGGTTTGATTTTGCGTTTTAGAAAGATTTCAAAAATGCCTCAAGGGCGTGTACCGGGGGTCACTAAACGTAGAGATTTTAAAGAATTGTTGAACTCTAAAGAAAAATGGCGCCAAAGGAAATTCGACTGTCTAGAAATCAATGCTTAGTAACCTTAAGTCTACTTGGGGTCAAGAAGAGGAATAATTTGTTTGATTTTATGAAATCTCACAATTAATACACAGGCGTGTACCCCGGGTCACTAACTTCGAGGATTTTGAAAATATGTTTAATTTGTCAAAAAATGGTACTGTAACGCACATTTCACTTCCAGGGCGCCTAATAGTGGAAACTAAAGTCTTCCACAGGTTCGATTTTCCTTTTTAGAATGGTTTCAAGTAATCACTAAAAATACCTCACGGGCGTGTACCGGGGGTCACTAAACATTGAGATTTTATCGAATTGTTGAAATCTTTAGAAAAATAGCGTCACAGTGAACTTGGACTATATAGATAGAAATGGATAGGAACCTTAAGTCTACTTGGCAACCATAAGAGGCATCCTTAGTTTGATTTTAAGAAATCACCAAAATTACACTCAGGCGTGTACCCTGGTTCACTAACTCGGAGGATTTTCTCAAATATGTTTGATTTCCAAGAAAGTAGGACTGTAAAGCAAATTATTCCCCTAGGGCGCCCAATAGTGGTAGTTAAAGCCTTTCACAGGTGCGATTTTGCTTTTTTAGAAAGATTTCAAAATTTCACTAAAAATGACTCACGGGCGTGTTCCGGGGGTCACTAAACGTAGAGATTTTAAAGAATTGTTGAACTCTAAAGAAAAATGGCGCCAAAAGGAAATTCGACTGTTTAGAAATCAATGCTTAGTAACCTTAAGTCTACTTGGGGTCAAGAAGAGGAATCCTTAGTTTGATTTTAAGAAATCTCACAATTAATACACAGGAGTGTACCCCAGGTCACTAACTCGAAGGATTTTAAAAATATGTTTTATTTGTAAAAAAATTGTACTGTAAAGCACATTTCACCTTTAGGGTGCCTAATAATAGAAACTAAAGCCTTCCACAGGTTCGATTTTCCCTTGTAGAATGGTTTTAACTAATCACTAAAAATGCCTCTCGGGCGTGTACTGGGGTCACTGAACATATAGATTTTATCGAATTGTTGAAATCTTAAGAGAAATAGCGACAAAATGAACTTGGACTATCTAGATAGCAATGCATAGGAAACTTTAGTCTACTTGGCAACCAGAATAGGCATCGTTAGTTTTATTTTAAGAAATCATTAAAATTACACTCAGGCATGTACCCCGCTTCACTAACTCGGAAGATTTGTTAAAATATGTTTGATTTCTCAGAAAATAGGACTGTAAAGCACATTATTCCCCTAGGGCGCCCAATAGTGGTATTAGAAGCCTTTCACAGGTTCGATTTTTCCTTTATAGAAAGGTTTCAAAAATTCACCAAATATGCCTTACGGGCGTGTACCGGGGGTCACTAAACGTAGAGATTTTTAAGAATTGTTGAACTCTAAAGAAAAATGGCGCCAAAAGGAAATTCGACTGTCTAGAAATCAATGCATAGTAACCTTAAGTCTACTTGGGGTCAAGAAGAGGAATCATTAGTTTGATTTTATGAAATCTCACAATTAATACACAGGCGTGTACCCCGGGTCACTAACTTGGAGGATTTTGAAAATATGTTTTTTTTGTCAAAAAATGGTACTGTAAAGCACATTTCACATCCAGGGTGCCTAATATTGGAAACTAAAGCCTTCCACAGGTTCGATTTTCCCTTTTAGAATGGGTTCAAGTAATCACTAAAAATGCCTCACGGGCGTGTACCGGGGGTCACTGAAAATAAAGAATCTATCGAATTGTTGAAATCTTAAGAAAAATAGCGTCACAATGAACTTGGACCATCTAGATATCAATGCATAGGAACCTTTTGTCTACTTGGAAACCAGAAGAGGCATCCTTAGTTTTATTTTAAGAAATCACCAAAATTACAGTCAGTCGTGTACCCGGCTTCACTAACGCGGAAGATTTTTTAAAATATGTTTAATTTCTCAGAAAATAGGACGGTAAAGCACATTATTCCTCCAGGGCGCCCAATAGTGGTAGTTAAACCCTTTCACTGGTTCGATTTTGCCATTTTAGAAAGGTTTCAAATATTCACCAAATATGCCTCACGGGCGTGTAACGGGGGTCACTAAACATAGAGATTTTAAAGAATTGTTGAACTCTAAAGAAAAATGGCGTCAAAATAAAATTCAACTGTCTAGAAATCAATCCTTAGTAACCTTAAGTCTACTTGGGGTCCAGAAGAGGAATCCTTAGTTTGATTTTATGAAATCTCACAATTTATACACAGGAGTGTACCCCGGGTCACTAACTTGGAGGATTTTGAATTTATGTTTTTTTTTGTCAAAAAATGGTACTGTAAAGCACATTTCACCACCAGGGTGCCTAATAGTGGAAAATAAAGCCTTCCACAGGTTCGATTTTCCCTTTTAGAATGGTTTCAAGTAGTCACTAAAAATGCCTCACGGGCGTGTACCGGGGGTCACTGAACATAGAGAATTTATCCAATTGTAGAAATCTTAAGAAAAATAGCGAAAAAATGAACTTGGACCATCTAGATATAAATGCATAGGAACCTTTTGTCTACTTGGCAACCAGAAGAGGCATCCTTAGTTTTATTTTAAGAAATCACCAAAATTACACTCAGTCGTGTACCCCACTTCACTAACTCGGAAGATTTGTTAAAATATGTTTGATTTCTCAGAAAATAGGACGGTAAAGCATGTTATTCCCCAGGGCGCCTAATAGTGGTAGTTAAACAATTTTACAGGTTCGATTTTCCCATTTTAGAAAGGTTTCAAAAATTCACCAAATATGCCTCACGGGCGTGTACTGGGGTCACTAAACATAGACATTTTTAAGAATTGTTGAACTCTAAAGAAAAATGGCGTCAAAATAAAATTCAACTGTCTAGAATTAAATGCTTAGTAACCTTAAGTCTACTTGGGGTCAAGAAGAGGAATCCTTAGTTTGATTTTATGAAATGTCACATTTAATACACAGGCGTGTACCCCGGGTCACTAACTAGGAGGATTTTTAAAATATGTTTTCTTTGTCAAAAAATGGTACTTTAAAGCACATTTAACCTCCAGGGTGCCTAATAGTGGAAACTAAAGCCTTCCACAGGTTCGATTTTCCCTTTTAGAATGGTTTCAAGTAATCACTAAAAATGCCTCACAGGTGTGTACCAGGGGTCACTGAACATAGAGAATTTATCGAATTGTTGAAATCTTAAGAAAAATAGCTTCAAAATGAACTTGGACCATCTAGCTATCAATGCATAGGAACCTTTTGTCTACTTGGCAACCAGAAGAGGCATCCTTAGTTTTATTTTAAGAAATCACCAAAATTACACTCATTCGTGTACCCCGGTTCACTAACTCGGAAGATTTGTTAAAATATGTTTGATTTCTCAGAAAATAGGACGGTAAAGCATATTACTCCCCCAGGGCGCCTAATAGTGGTAGTTAAACCCTTTTAAGGTTCGATTTTTCCATTTTGGAAAGGTTTCAAAAATTCACCAAATATGCCTCACGGGCGTGTACCGGGGGTCACTAAACATAGAGATTTTAAAGAATTGTTGAACTCTAAAGAAAAATGGCGTCAAAATAAAATTCAACTGTCTAGAATTCAACGCTTAGTAAAATTAAGTCTACTTGGGGTCAAGAAGAGGAATCCTTAGTTTGATTTTATGAAATCTCACAATTAATACACCGGCGTGTACCCGTGCCACTAACTCGGAGGATTTTAAAATTATGTCTTATTTTTCAAAAAATGGTACTGTAAAGCACATTTCACCTCCAGGGTTCCTAATAGTGGAAACTAAAGTTTTCCACAGGTTCGATTTTCCCTTTTAAAATGGTTTCAAGTAGTCACTAAAAATGCCTCACGGGCGTATACCGGGGGTCATTGAACATAGAGAATTTATCGAATGGTTGAAATCTTAAGAAAAATAGCGTCACAATGAACTTGGACCATCTAGATATCAATGCATTAGAACCTTTTGTTACTTGGCAACAACAAGAGGCATCCTTAGTTTTATTTTAAGAAATCACCAAAATTACACTCAGTCGTGTACCCCAATTCACGATCTCGAAATTTTTTTTAAATTATGTTTGATTTCTCAGAAATAGGACGGTAAAGCACATTATTCCCCCAGGGCGCCCAATAGTGGTAGTTAAACCCTTTCACTGGTTCAATTTTTCCATTTTAGAAAGGTTTCAAGAATTCTCCAAATATGCCTCACAGGCGTGTACCAGGGGTCACTAAACATAGATATTTTTAAGAATTGTTGAACTCTAAGGAATAATGGCGTCAAAATAAAATTCAACTGTCTAGAAATCAATGCTTAGTAACCTTAAGTCTACTTGGGGTAAAGAATAGGAATCCTTAGTTTGATTTTATGAAATCTCACATTTAATACACAGGCGTGTACCCCGGGTCACTAACTCGGAGGATTTTGAAAATATGTCTTATTTGTCAAAAAATGGTACTGTAAAGCACATTTCACCTCCATGGTGCCTAATACTTGAAACTAAAGTCTTCCACAGGTTCAATTTTCCCTTTTAGAATGGTTTCAAGTAATCATTAAAAATGCGTCACGGGCGTGTACCGAGGGTCACTGAACATAGAGATTTTATCGAATTGTTGAAATCTTTAGAAAAATAGCGTCACAATGAACTTGGAGTATCTAAATAGCAAAGCACAGGAACCTTAAGTCTACTTGGCAACCAGAAGAGGCATCCTTAGTTTGATTTTAAGAAATCACCAAAATTACTCTCAGGCGTGTACCCTGGTTCACTAACTCGGAGGATTTTCTAACATATGTTTGATTTCTATGAAAATAGGACTTTAAAGCACATTATTTCCCCAGGGCGCCTAATAGTGGTAGTTAAAGCCTTTCACAGGTTCGATTTTGCCTTCTTAGAAAGATTTCAAAATTTCACCAAAAATGCCTCACGGGCGTGTACCGGGGGGTCACTAAACGTAGAGAATTTAAAGAATTGTTGAGCTCTAAAGAAAAATGGCGCCAAAAAGAAATTCGACTGTCTAGAAATCAATGGTTAGTAACCTTAAGTCTACTTGGGGTCAAGAAGAGGAATCCTTAGTTTGGTTTTTAAGAAATCTCACAATTAATTCTCGCTTGTATATCAATTGTGTGATTTCTTAAAATCAAACTAAGGATTCATCTTCTTGACCCCAAGTAGACTTAAGGTTACTAAGCATTGATTTCTAGACAGTCAAATTTACTTTTGGCGCAATTTTCTTTAGATTTCAACAATTCTTTAAAATCTCTATCTTTAGTGACCCCCGGTACACGCCCGTGAGACATTTTTGGTGAATTTTTTAAATCTTTCTAAAAAGGCAAAATCGAACCCGTGAAAGGCTTTAACTACCACTATTGGGCGCACTCGGGGAATAATTTGCTTTACAGTCCTATTTTCTGAGAAATCAAACATATTTTAGAAAATCCTCCGAGTTAGTGAACCGGGGTACACGCCTGAGTGTAATTTAGGTGATTTCTTAAAATCAAACTAAGGATGCCTCTTCTGTTTGCCAAGTAGACTTAAGGTTCCTATACGTTGCTATCTACATAGTCCAAGTTCACTGTGACGCTATTTTTCTAAAGATTTCAACAATTCGATAAAATCTCTATGTTCAGTGACCCCCGGTACACGCCCGTGTGGTATTTTTAGTGATTACTTGAAACCATTCTAAAAGGGAAAATCGAACCTGTGGAAGACTTTAGTTTCGACTATTAGGCACCCTGGAGGTGAAATGTGCTTTACAGTACCATTTTTTGACAAATAAAACATATTTTCAAATTCCTCGGAGTTACTGACCCGGGGTACACGCGTGTGTATTAATTGTGAGATTTCTTATAATCAAACTAAGAATTCCTCTTCTTGACCCCAAGTAGACTTAAGGTTACTAAGCAATGATTTCTAGACAGTTGAATTTTATTTTGACGCCATTTTTCTTTAGAGTTCAACAATTCTTTAAAATCTCCATGTTTAGTAACCCCCGGTACACGCCCGGGAGGCATATCATGTGAATTTTTGAAACCATTCTATAATGGCAAAATCGAACCTGTGAAAGGGTGTAACTACCACTATTAGGCGCCCTGGGGGAATAATGTGCTTTACCGTCCTATTTTCTGAGAAATCAAACATATTTTAAAAAATCTTCCGAGTTAGTGAACCGGGGTACACGACAGAGTGTAATTTTGGTAATTTCTTAAAATAAAACTAAGGACGCCTCTTCTGGTTTCCAAGTAGACAAAATGTTCCTAGGCATTGATATCTAGATGGTTCAAGTTAATTGTGCCGCTATTTTTCTTAAGATTTCAACAATTCAATAAATTCTCTATGTTCAGTGAACCCCGGTACACGCCCGTGAGGCATTTTTAGTGATTACTTGAAACCATTCAAAAAGGGAAAATCGAACCTGTGGAAGGCTTTAGTTTCCACTATTAGGCACCCTGGAGGTGAAATGTGCTTTACAGTACCGTTTTTTGACAAATAGAACATATTTTTAAAATCCTCCGAGTTAGTGACCCGGGGTACACGCCTGTGTATTAATTGCGAGATTTCATAAAATCAAACTAAGTATTCCTCTTCCTTACCCCAGGTAGACTTTAGTTTACTAAGCATTGATTTCTAGATAGTCGAATTTCCTTTTGGCGCCATTTTTCTTTAGAGTTCAAGAATTCTTTAAAATCTCTACTTTTAGTGACCCCCGGTACACGCCCGTAAGGCATTTTTTGTGAATTTTGAAATCTTTCCAAACAGGCAAAATCAAACCTGTTTTTTTGGTGTCTTCACCCGGTTCACCTTTTGGGCTACATCCGGATCGAGGCCAAGTTCGGGGTAGCTAGGTTCTATTCCTCTCCCAAGGGTGTTGCGGGGATTCGAACACGGGTTCGGCCTACCAAAGTCAGTCCCCATCACCTCTAGACCAACACTTACTTGGTAGGAAAAATCGAACCTGTGAAAGGCTTTAACTACCACTATTGGGTGCGCTGGGGGAATAATCTTCTGTACAGTCCTATTTTCTGAGAAATCAAACATATTTTAGAAAATCCTCCGAGTTAGTGAACCCGGGTACATGACTGAGTGCAATTTTGGTAATTTCTTAAAATCAAACTAAGGATGCCTCTTCTGGTTGCCAAGTAGACTTAAGGTTCTTATGCATTGCTATCCAGATAGTCCAAGTTCACTGTGATCCTATTTTTCTAAAAATTTTAACAATTCGATAAAATCTCTATGTTCAGTGACCCCCGGTACACGCCTGTGAGGTATTTTTAGTGATTACTTGAAACCATTCTAAATGGGAAAATCGAACCTGTGGAAGACTTTAGTTTCCACTATTAGGCACCCTGGAGGTGAAATGTGCTTTACAGTACCATTTTTTGACAAATAAAACATATATTCAAAATCCTCCAAGTTAGTGACCCGGGGTACACGCCTGTGTATTAATAGTGAGATTTCTTAAAATCAAACTAAGCATTCCTCTTCTTGACCCCAAGTAGACTTAAGGTTACTGAGCATTGATTTCTAGACAGTCGAATTTCCTTTTGGCGCCATTTCTCTTTAGAGTTCAACAATTCTTTAAAATCTCTACTTTTAGTGACCCCCGGTACACGCCCGTGAGGCATTTTTAGTGAATTTTTTAAATCTTTCTAAAAAGGTAAAATCGAACCTGTGAAAGGCTTTAACTACCACTATTGGGCGCCCTGTGGGAATAATATGCTTTACAGTCCTATTTTCTGAGAAATCAAACATATTTTAGAAAATCCTCCGAGTTAGTGAACCGGGGTAAACGCCTGAGTGTAATTTTGGTGATTTTAAAAATAAAACTAAGGATGCCTCTTCTTGTTGCCAAGTAGACAAAAGGTTCCTATGCATTGATATAAAGATGTTCCAAGTTCATTGTGACGCTATTTTTCTTAAGATTTCAACAATTCGATAAATTCTCTATGTTCAGTGACCGCCGGTACACGCCCGTGAGACATTTTTAATGATTACTTGAAACCATTCTAAAAGGGAAAATCGAACCTGTGAAAGGCTTTATCTACCACTATTGGGCGCCCTGGGGGAATAATGTGCTTTACAGTCCTAATTTCTTAGAAATCAAACATATTTTAGAAAATCGTCCGAGTTAGTGGACCGGGGTACATGCTTGAGTGTAATTTGGGTGATTTCTTAAAATCAAACTAAGGATGCCTCTTCTGGTTGCCAAGTAGACTTAAGGTTCTTATGCATTGCTATCTAGATAGTCCAAGTTCACTGTGACGCTATTTTTCTAAAGATTTCAACAATTCGATAAAATCTCTATGTTCAGTGACCCCCGGTACACGCCCGTGATGTATTTTTAGTGATTGCTTGAAACCATTCTAAAAGGGAAAATCGAACCTGTGGAAGACTTTAGTTTCCACTATTAGGCACCCTAAAGGTGAAATGTGCTTTACAGTACCATTTTTTGACAAATAAAACATATTTTCAAAATCCTCCGAGTTAGTGACCCGGGGTACACGCCTGTGTATTAATTGTTAGTTTTCTTCAAATCAAACTAAGGATTCCTCTTCTTGACCCCAAGTAGACTTAAGGTTACTAAGCATTGATTTCTAGACAATCGAATTTCCTTTTGGCGCCATTTTTCTTTAGAGTTCAACAATTCTTTAAAATCTCTACTTTTAGTGACCCCCGGTACACGCCCGTGAGGTATTTTTGGTGAATTTTTTAAATCTTTCTAAAAAGGTAAAATCGAACCTGTGAAAGGCTTTAACTACCACTATTGGGCGCCCTGTGGGAATAATATGCTTTACAGTCCTATTTTCTGAGAAATCAAACACATTTTAGAAAATCCTCCGAGTTAGTGAACCGGGGTACACGCCTGAGTGTAATTTTGGTGATTTTAAAAATAAAACTAAGGATGCCTCTTCTTGTTGCCAAGAAGACAAAAGGTTCCTATGCATTGATATAAAGATGGTCCAAGTTCATTGTGACGCTATTTTTCTAAAGATTTCAACAATTCGATAAATTCTCTATGTTCAGTGACCGCCGGTACACGCCCGTGAGACATTTTTAATGATTACTTGAAACCATTCTAAAAGGGAAAATCGAACCAGTGGAAAGCTTTAGTTTCCACTATTAGGCACCTGGGAGGTGAAATGTGCTTTACAGTACCATTTTTTGACAAATAAAACATATTTTCAAAATTCTCCGACTTAGTGACCCAGGGTACACGCCTGTGTATTAATTGTGAGATTTCGTTAAATCAAACTAAGGATTCATCTTCTTGACCCCAAGTAGACTTAAGGTTACTAAGCATTGATTTCTAGACAGCCGAATTTCCTTTCGGCGCCATTTTTCTTTGGAGTTCAACAATTCTTTAAAATCTCTACGTTTAGTGACCCCCGATACACGCCCGTGAGACATTTTTGGTAAATTTTTTAAACCTTTATAAAAAGGCAAAATCGAACCTGTAAAGGCTTTTACTACCACTATTGGGCGCCCTGGGGGAATAATGTGCTTTACAGTCCTATTTTCTGAGAAATCAAACATATTTTAGAAAATCCTCCGAGTTAGTGAACCGGGGTACACTCCTTAGTGTAAATTTGGTGATTTCTTAAAAAAAAACTAAGGATGCCTCTTCTGGTTGCCAAGTAGATATAAGGTTCCTATGCATTGCTATCTAGATAGTCCAAGTTCACTGTGACGCTATTTTTCTAAATATTTCAACAATTCGATAAAATCTCTATGTTCAGTGACCCCCGGTACACGCCCGTGAGGCATTTTTAGTGATTACTTGAAACCATTCTAAAAGGGAAAATCGAACCTGTGGAAGACTTTAGTTTCCACTATTAGGCACCCTGGAGGTGAAATGTGCTTTACAGTACCATTTTTTGACAAATAAGACATATTTTCAAAATCCTCCAAATTAGTGAACCGGGGTACACGCCTGTGTATTAATTGTGAGATTTCATAAAATCAAACTAAGGATTCCTCTTCTTTACCCCAAGTAGACTTAAGGTTACTAAGCATTGATTTATAGACAGTTAAATTTTATTTTGACGCCATTTTTCTTTAGAGTTCAACAATTTTTTAAAATCTCTATGTTTAGTGACCCTCGGTACACGCCTGTGACGCATATTTGGTGAATTTTTGAATTCTTTCTAAAAAGGCAAAATCGAACCTGTGAAAGGCTTTAACTACCACTATTGGGTGCCCTAGGGGAATAATCTTCTTTACAGTCCTATTTTTTGAGAAATCAAACATATTTTAGAAAATCCTCCGAGTTAGTGAATCGGGTTACATGACTGAGTGTAAATTTGGTGATTTCTTAAAATCAAACTAAGGATGCCTCTTCTGGTTGCAAAGTAGACTTAAGGTTCTTACGCATTGCTATCAAGATAGTCCAAGTTCACTGTGATGCTATTTTTCTAAAGATTTCAACAATTCGATAAAATCTCTATGTTCAGTGACCCCCAGTACACGCCCGTGAGGTATTTTTAGTGATTACTTGAAACCATTCTAAATGGGAAAATCGAACCTGTGGAAGACTTTAGTTTCCACTATTAGGCACTCTGGAGGTGAAATGTGTTTTACAGTACCATTTTTTGACAAATATAACATATTTTCAAAATCCACCGAGTTAGTGACCCGGGGTACACGCCTATGTATTAATTGTGAGATTTCTTAAAATCAAACTAAGCATTCCTCTTCTTGACCCCAAGTAGACTTAAGGTTACTAAGCATTGATTTCTAGACACTCGAATTTCCTTTTGGCGCCATTTTTCTTTAGAGTTCAACAATTCTTTAAAATCTCTACTTTCAGTGACCCCCGGTACACTCCCGTGAGGCATTTTTGGTGAATTTTTGAAATCTTTCTAAAAAGGTGAAATCGAACCTGTGAAAGGCTTTAACTACCACTATTGGGCGCCCTGTGGGAATAATTTGCTTTACAGTCCTATTTTATGAGAAATCAAACATATTTTAGAAAATCCTTCGAGTTAGTGAACCGGGGTACACGCCTGAGTGTAATTTTGGTGATTTTTAAAATAAACCTAAGGATTCCTCTTCAGGTTGCCAAGTAGACAAAAGGTTCCTATGGATTGATATCAAGATGGTCCAAATTGATTATGACGCTATTTTTCTTAAGATTTCAACAATTCGATAAATTCTCTATGTTCAGTTACCGTGGTACACGCTCGTGAGACATTTTTAGTGATTACTTGAAACCATTCTAAAAGGGAAAATCGAACCCGTGGAAGGCTTTAGTTTCCACTATTAGGCACCCGAGAGGTGAAATGTGCTTTACAGTACCATTTTTTGACAAAAAAAACATATTTTCAAAATCCTCCGAGTTAGTGACCCGGGGTACACGCCTGTGTATTAATTGTGAGATTTCGTTAAATCAAACTAAGGTTTCATCTTCTTGACCCCAAGTAGACTTAAGGTTACTAAGCATTGATTTCTAGACAGTCGAATTTCCTTTTGGCGCCATTTTTCTTTAGAGTTCAACAATTCTTTAAAATCTCTACATTTAGTAACCCCCAGTACACGCCCGTGAGGCATTTTTGGCGAATTTTTGAAATCTTTCTAAAAAGGCAAAATCGAACCTGTAAAGGCTTTAACTACCACTATTGGGCGCCCTGGGTGAAAAATGTGCTTTACAGTCCTAGTTTCTGAGAAATCATACATATTTCAGAAAATCCTCCGAGTTAGTGAACCGGGGTACACGCCTGAGTGTAATTTTTGTGATTTCTTAAAATCAAACTAAGGATCCCTGTTCTGGTTGCCAAGTAGACTTAAGGTTCCTATGCGTTGCTGTCTAGATAGTACAAGTACATTGTGACACTATTTTTCTAAAGATTTCAACAATTCGATAAAATCTCTATGTTCTGTGACTCCAGGTACACGCCCGTGAGGCATTTTTAGTGATTACTTGAAACCATTCTAAAAGGGAAAATCGAACATGTGGAAGACTGTAGTTTTGACTATTAGGCACCATGGAGGTGAAATGTCTTTACAGTACCATTTTTTGACCAATAAAACATATTTTCAAAATCCTCCGAGTTAGTGACCCGGGGTACACGCCTGTGTATTAATTGTGAGATTTCAAAAAATCAAACTATGGATTCCTGTTCTTGACCCCAAGTAGACTTAAGGTTACTAAGCATTGATTTCTAGACAGTTGATTTTTATTTTGACGCCATTTTTCTTTAGAGTTTAACAATTCTTTAAAATCTCTATGTTTAGTGACCCTCGGTACACGCCCGTAAGGCATATTTGGTGAATTTTTGAAATCTTTCTAAAAAGGAAAAATCGAACCTGTGAAAGGCTTCAACTACCACTATTGGGGGCCTTGGGGGAATAATGTGCTTTACAGTCCTATTTTCTAAGAAATCAAACATATTTTAGAAAATCCTCCGAGTTAGTGAACCGGGGTACACGCCTGAGTGTAATTTTGGTGATTTCTTAAAATCAAACTAAGGATCCCTGTTCTGGTTGCCAAGTAGACTTAAGGTTCCTATGCGTTGCTGTCTAGATAGTACAAGTACATTGTGACACTATTTTTCGAAAGATTTCAACAATTCGATAAAATCTCTATGTTCAGTGACTCCAGGTACACGCCCGTGAGGCATTTTTAGTGATTACTTGAAACCATTCTAAAAGGGAAAATCGAACCCGTGGAAGGCTTTAGTTTCCACTATTAGGCACTTTGCAGGTGTGATGTGCTTTACAATACCATTGTTTGACAAATAAAACATATTTTCAAAACCCTCTGAATTAGTGAACCGGGGTACATGCCTGTGTATTAATTGTGAGATTTCATAAAATCAAACTAAGGATTCCTCTGCTTGACCCTAAGTAAACTTAAGGTTACTAAGCATTGATTTATAGACAGTTAAATTTTATTTTGACACCATTTTTCTTTAGAGTTCAACAATTCTGTAAAATCTCTATGTTTAGTGACCCTCAGTACACCCCCGTAAGGCATATTTGGTGAATTTTTGAAATCTTTTTAAAAAGGCAAAATCGAACCTGTGAAAGGCTTTAACTACCATTATTGGGGGCCTTGGGGGAATAATGAGCTTTACAGTCCTATTTTCTAAGAAATCAAACATATTTTAGAAAATCCTCCGAGTTAGTGAACCGGGGTACACGCCTAAGTGTAATTTTGGTGATTTCTTAAAATCAAACTAAGGATGCCTGTTCTGGTTGCCAAGTAGACTTAAGGTTCCTATGCGTTGTTGTCTAGATAGTCCAAGTTCATTGTGACACTATTTTTCTAAAGATTTCAACAATTCGATAAAATCTCTATGTTCAGTGACCCCAGGTACACGCCCGTGAGGCATTTTTAGTGATTACTTGAAACCATTCTAAAAGGGAAAATCGAACCTGTGGAAGACTGTAGTTTTGACTATTAGGCGCCATGGAGGTGAAATGTCTTTACAGTACCATTTTTTGACGAATAAAACATATTTTCAAAATCCTCCGAGTTTAGTGACCCCCTGTACACGCCCGTGAGGCATATTTGGTGAATTTATCAAAACTTTCTAAAATGGAAAAATCGAACCTGTGAAAGGGTTTAACTACCACTACTGGGCGCCCTGGGGGAATAATGTGCTTTACCGTCCTATTTTCTGAGAAATCAAACATATTTTAAAAAATCTTTCGAGTTAGTGAACCGGGGTAAACGACTGAGTGTAATTTTGGTGATTTCTTAAAATAAAACTAAGGATGCCTCTTCTGGTTTCAAAGTAGACAAAAGTTCCTATGCATTGATATCAAGATGGTCCAAGTTCATAGTGACGCTATTTTTCTTAAGATTTCAACAATTCGTTAAATTCTCTATGTTCAGTGACCCCCGTTACACGCCCGTGAGGCATTTTTAATAATTACTTGAAACCATTCTAAAAGGGAAAATCGAACCCGTGGAAGGCTTTAGTTTCCACTATTAGGCACCCGGGAGGTGAAATGTGCTTTACAGTACCATTTTTTGACAAATAAAACATATTTTCAAAATCGTCCGAGTTAGTGAACCGGGGTACACGCCTGTGTATTAATTGTGAGATTTCGTGAAATCAAACTAAGGATTCATCTTCTTTACCTCAAGTAGACTTAAGGTTACTAAGCATTAATTTCTAGACAGTCGAATTTCCTTTTGGCGCCATTTTTCTTTAGAGTTCAACAATTCTTTAAAATCTCTACGTTTGGTGACCCCCGGTACAAACCGTGAGGCATATTTGGTTTAATTTTTGAAACCTTTCTAAAATGGAAAAATCGAACCTGTGAAGGCTTTAACTACCACTATTGGGCTCCCTGGGGGAATAACGTGCTTTACTGTCCTATTTTCTAAGAAATCAAACATATTTTAGAAAATCCTCCGAGTTAGTGAACCGGGGTACACGCCTGAGTGTAAAATTGGTGATTTCTTAAAATCAAACTAAGGATGCCTCTTCTGGTTGCCAAGTAGACTTAAGGTTCCCATGCATTGCTATCTAGATAGTCCAAGTTCACTGTGGAGCTATTTTTCTAAAGATTTCAACAATTCGATAAAATCTCTATGTTCAGTGACCCCCGGTACACGCCCGTGAGTCATTTTTAGTGATTACTTGAAACCATTCTAAAAGGGAAAATAGAACCTGTGGAAGACTTTACTTTCCACTATTAGGCACCCTGTAGGTGTAATGTGCTTTACAGTACCATTTTTTGAAAAATAAGACATATTTTTAAAATCCTCCGCGTTAGTGACCCTGGGTACACGCCTGTATATTAATTGTGAGATTTCATAAAATCAAACTAAGGATTCCTCTTCTTGACCCCAAGTAGACTTAAGGTTACTAAGCATTGATTTCTAGGAAGTTGAATTTTATTTTGACGCCATTTTTCTTTAGAGTTCAACAATTCTTTAAAATCTCTATGTTTAGTGACCCCCGGTACACGCCCGTGAGGCATATTTGGTGAATTTTTAAAAACCTTTCTAAAATGGCAAAATCGAACATGTGAAAGGGTTTAACTACCACTATTGGGCGCCCTGGGGGAATAATGAGCTTTACCGTCCAATTTTCTGAGAAATCAAACATGTTTTAAAAAATCTTTCGAGTTAGTGAACCGGGGTAAACGACTGAGTGTAGTTTTGGTGATTTCTTAAAATAAAACTAAGGATGCCTCTTCTGCTTGCAAAGTAGACAAAAGTTCCTATGCATTGATATCTTGATGGTCCAATTTCATTGTGACTCTATTTTTCTTAAGATTTCAACAATTCGATAGATTCTCAATGTTCAGTGACCCCCGGTACACTCTCGTGAGACATTTTTAGTGATTACTTAAAACCATTATAAAAGGGAAAATGGAACCTGAGGAAGGCTTTAGTTTCAACTATTAGACACCCTGGAGGTGAAATGTGCTTTACAGTATCATTTTTTGACAAATAAAACATATTTTCAAAATCCTCCGAATTGGTGAACCGGGGTACACGTCTGTGTATTAATTGTGAGATTTCATAAAATCAAACTAAGGATTCCTGTTCTTGACCCCAAGTAGACATAAAGTTACTAAGCATTGATTTATAGACAATTGAATTATATTTTGACGCCATTTTTCTTTAGAGTTCAACAATTCTTTAAAATCTCTATGTTTAGTGACCCTCGGTACACGCCTATGAGAATTATTTGGTGAATTTTTGAAATCTTTCTAAAAATTCAAAATCGAACCTGTAAATGGCTTTAACTACCACTATTGGGGGCCCTGGGGGAATAATGTGCTTTACAGTCCTATTTTCTAAGAAATCAAACATATTTTAGAAAAACCTCCGAGTTAGTGAACCGGGGTACACGCCTGAGTGTAATTTTGGTGATTTCTGAAAATCAAACTAAGGATGCCTTTTCTGGTTACCAAGTAGACTTAAGGTTCCTATGCATTGTTGTATAGATAGTCCAAGTTCATTGTGATGCTATTTTTCTAAGGATTTCAACAATTCGATAAAATCTCTATGATCAGTGACCCCCGGTACACGCCCGTGAGGCATTTTTAGTGATTACTTGAAACCATTTTAAAAGGGAAAATTGAACCTGTGGAAGACTGTAGTTTCGACTATTAGGCACCATGGAGGTGAACTGTCTTTACAGTACCATTTTTTGACAAATAAGACATAATTTCAAAATCCTCCGAGTTAGTGACCCGGGGTACACGCCTGTGTATTAATTGTGAGATTTCATAAAATCAAACTAAGGATTCCTCTTCTTGACCCCAAGTAGACTTAAGGTTACTAAGCATTGATTTCTAGACAGTTGAATTTTATTTTGACGCCATTTTTCTTTAGAGTTAAACAATTCTTTTAAATCTCTATGTTTAGTGACCCCGGTACACACCCGTGAGGAATATTTGGTGAATTTTTCAAAACTTTCTAAAATTGCAAAATCGAACCTGTGAAAGGGTTTAACTTCCACTATTGGGCTCCCTGGGGGAATAACGTGCTTTACTGTCCTATTTTCTGAGAAATCAAACATATTTTAGAAAATCCTCCGAGTTAGTGAACCGGGGTACACGCCTGAGTGTAAAATTGGTGATTTCTTAAAATCAAACTAAGGATGCCTCTTCTGGTTGCCAAGTAGACTTAAGGTTCCCATGCATTGCTATCTAGATAGTCCAAGTTCACTGTGGAGCTATTTTTCTAAAGATTTCAACAATTCGATAAAATCTCTATGTTCAGTGACCCCCGGTACACGCCCGTGAGTCATTTTTAGTGATTACTTGAAACCATTCTAAAAGGGAAAATAGAACCTGTGGAAGACTTTACTTTCCACTATTAGGCACCCTGTAGGTGTAATGTGCTTTACAGTACCATTTTTTGAAAAATAAGACATATTTTTAAAATCCTCCGCGTTAGTGACCCTGGGTACACGCCTGTATATTAATTGTGAGATTTCATAAAATCAAACTAAGGATTCCTCTTCTTGACCCCAAGTAGACTTAAGGTTACTAAGCATTGATTTCTAGGAAGTTGAATTTTATTTTGACGCCATTTTTCTTTAGAGTTCAACAATTCTTTAAAATCTCTATGTTTAGTGACCCCCGGTACACGCCCGTGAGGCATATTTGGTGAATTTTTAAAAACCTTTCTAAAATGGCAAAATCGAACATGTGAAAGGGTTTAACTACCACTATTGGGCGCCCTGGGGGAATAATGAGCTTTACCGTCCAATTTTCTGAGAAATCAAACATGTTTTAAAAAATCTTTCGAGTTAGTGAACCGGGGTAAACGACTGAGTGTAGTTTTGGTGATTTCTTAAAATAAAACTAAGGATGCCTCTTCTGCTTGCAAAGTAGACAAAAGTTCCTATGCATTGATATCTTGATGGTCCAATTTCATTGTGACTCTATTTTTCTTAAGATTTCAACAATTCGATAGATTCTCAATGTTCAGTGACCCCCGGTACACTCTCGTGAGACATTTTTAGTGATTACTTAAAACCATTATAAAAGGGAAAATGGAACCTGAGGAAGGCTTTAGTTTCAACTATTAGACACCCTGGAGGTGAAATGTGCTTTACAGTATCATTTTTTGACAAATAAAACATATTTTCAAAATCCTCCGAATTGGTGAACCGGGGTACACGTCTGTGTATTAATTGTGAGATTTCATAAAATCAAACTAAGGATTCCTGTTCTTGACCCCAAGTAGACATAAAGTTACTAAGCATTGATTTATAGACAATTGAATTATATTTTGACGCCATTTTTCTTTAGAGTTCAACAATTCTTTAAAATCTCTATGTTTAGTGACCCTCGGTACACGCCTATGAGAATTATTTGGTGAATTTTTGAAATCTTTCTAAAAATTCAAAATCGAACCTGTAAATGGCTTTAACTACCACTATTGGGGGCCCTGGGGGAATAATGTGCTTTACAGTCCTATTTTCTAAGAAATCAAACATATTTTAGAAAAACCTCCGAGTTAGTGAACCGGGGTACACGCCTGAGTGTAATTTTGGTGATTTCTGAAAATCAAACTAAGGATGCCTTTTCTGGTTACCAAGTAGACTTAAGGTTCCTATGCATTGCTGTATAGATAGTCCAAGTTCATTGTGATGCTATTTTTCTAAGGATTTCAACAATTCAATAAAATCTCTATGATCAGTGACCCCCGGTACACGCCCGTGAGGCATTTTTAGTGATTACTTGAAACCATTTTAAAAGGGAAAATTGAACCTGTGGAAGACTGTAGTTTCGACTATTAGGCACCATGGAGGTGAACTGTCTTTACAGTACCATTTTTTGACAAATAAGACATAATTTCAAAATCCTCCGAGTTAGTGACCCGGGGTACACGCCTGTGTATTAATTGTGAGATTTCATAAAATCAAACTAAGGATTCCTCTTCTTGACCCCAAGTAGACTTAAGGTTACTAAGCATTGATTTCTAGACAGTTGAATTTTATTTTGACGCCATTTTTCTTTAGAGTTAAACAATTCTTTTAAATCTCTATGTTTAGTGACCCCGGTACACACCCGTGAGGAATATTTGGTGAATTTTTCAAAACTTTCTAAAATTGCAAAATCGAACCTGTGAAAGGGTTTAACTTCCACTATTGGGCTCCCTGGGGGAATAACGTGCTTTACTGTCCTATTTTCTGAGAAATCAAACATATTTTAGAAAATCCTCCGAGTTAGTGAACCGGGGTACACGCCTGAGTGTAAAATTGGTGATTTCTTAAAATCAAACTAAGGATGCCTCTTCTGGTTGCCAAGTAGACTTAAGGTTCCCATGCATTGCTATCTAGATAGTCCAAGTTCACTGTGGAGCTATTTTTCTAAAGATTTCAACAATTCGATAAAATCTCTATGTTCAGTGACCCCCGGTACACGCCCGTGAGTCATTTTTAGTGATTACTTGAAACCATTCTAAAAGGGAAAATAGAACCTGTGGAAGACTTTACTTTCCACTATTAGGCACCCTGTAGGTGTAATGTGCTTTACAGTACCATTTTTTGAAAAATAAGACATATTTTTAAAATCCTCCGCGTTAGTGACCCTGGGTACACGCCTGTATATTAATTGTGAGATTTCATAAAATCAAACTAAGGATTCCTCTTCTTGACCCCAAGTAGACTTAAGGTTACTAAGCATTGATTTCTAGGAAGTTGAATTTTATTTTGACGCCATTTTTCTTTAGAGTTCAACAATTCTTTAAAATCTCTATGTTTAGTGACCCCCGGTACACGCCCGTGAGGCATATTTGGTGAATTTTTAAAAACCTTTCTAAAATGGCAAAATCGAACATGTGAAAGGGTTTAACTACCACTATTGGGCGCCCTGGGGAATAATGAGCTTTACCGTCCAATTTTCTGAGAAATCAAACATGTTTTAAAAAATCTTTCGAGTTAGTGAACCGGGGTAAACGACTGAGTGTAGTTTTGGTGATTTCTTAAAATAAAACTAAGGATGCCTCTTCTGCTTGCAAAGTAGACAAAAGTTCCTATGCATTGATATCTTGATGGTCCAATTTCATTGTGACTCTATTTTTCTTAAGATTTCAACAATTCGATAGATTCTCAATGTTCAGTGACCCCCGGTACACTCTCGTGAGACATTTTTAGTGATTACTTAAAACCATTATAAAAGGGAAAATGGAACCTGAGGAAGGCTTTAGTTTCAACTATTAGACACCCTGGAGGTGAAATGTGCTTTACAGTATCATTTTTTGACAAATAAAACATATTTTCAAAATCCTCCGAATTGGTGAACCGGGGTACACGTCTGTGTATTAATTGTGAGATTTCATAAAATCAAACTAAGGATTCCTGTTCTTGACCCCAAGTAGACATAAAGTTACTAAGCATTGATTTATAGACAATTGAATTATATTTTGACGCCATTTTTCTTTAGAGTTCAACAATTCTTTAAAATCTCTATGTTTAGTGACCCTCGGTACACGCCTATGAGAATTATTTGGTGAATTTTTGAAATCTTTCTAAAAATTCAAAATCGAACCTGTAAATGGCTTTAACTACCACTATTGGGGGCCCTGGGGGAATAATGTGCTTTACAGTCCTATTTTCTAAGAAATCAAACATATTTTAGAAAAACCTCCGAGTTAGTGAACCGGGGTACACGCCTGAGTGTAATTTTGGTGATTTCTGAAAATCAAACTAAGGATGCCTTTTCTGGTTACCAAGTAGACTTAAGGTTCCTATGCATTGCTGTATAGATAGTCCAAGTTCATTGTCATGCTATTTTTCTAAGGATTTCAACAATTCGATAAAATCTCTATGATCAGTGACCCCCGGTACACGCCCGTGAGGCATTTTTAGTGATTACTTGAAACCATTTTAAAAGGGAAAATTGAACCTGTGGAAGACTGTAGTTTCGACTATTAGGCACCATGGAGGTGAACTGTCTTTACAGTACCATTTTTTGACAAATAAGACATAATTTCAAAATCCTCCGAGTTAGTGACCCGGGGTACACGCCTGTGTATTAATTGTGAGATTTCATAAAATCAAACTAAGGATTCCTCTTCTTGACCCCAAGTAGACTTAAGGTTACTAAGCATTGATTTCTAGACAGTTGAATTTTATTTTGACGCCATTTTTCTTTAGAGTTAAACAATTCTTTTAAATCTCTATGTTTAGTGACCCCGGTACACACCCGTGAGGAATATTTGGTGAATTTTTCAAAACTTTCTAAAATTGCAAAATCGAACCTGTGAAAGGGTTTAACTTCCACTATTGGGCTCCCTGGGGGAATAATGTGCTTTACCGTCCTATTTTCTGAGAAATCAAACATATTTTTTAAAATCCTCCGAGTTAGTGAACCGGGGTACACGCCTGAGTGTAATTTTAGTGATTTCTTAAAATCAAACTAAGGATGCCTCTTCTGGTTGCAAAGTAGCCATAAGGTTCCTATGCATTGCTATGTAGATAGTCCAAGTTCACTGTGACCTATTTTTCTAAAGATTTCAACAATTCGATAAATTCTCTATGTTTAGTGACCCCCGGTACACGCCCGTGAGGCATTTTTGGTGAATTTTTGAAACCTTTCTAAAAAGAAAAAATCAAACCTGTGAAAGGCTTTAACTACCACTATTGGGCGCCTTGGGGGAAGAATGTGCTTTACAATTCAATTTTTTGAGAAATCAAACATATTTTAAAAATCTTTCGAGTTAGTGAAACGGGGTACACACCTGAGTATCAATTCTGAGATTTCATAAAATCAAACTAAGGATTCATCTTCTTGACCCCAAGTAGATTAAAGGTTACTAAGCATTGATTTCTAGACAGAGAATTTTATTTGGACGCCATTTTTCTGTAGAGTTCAACAATTCCTTAAAATCTTTATGTTTAATTACCCTCGCTAAACGCCCGTGAGACGTTTTTGGTGAATTTTTAAAACCTTTCTAAAAAGGCAAAATCGAACCTGTGAAAGGATTTAACTACCAGTATTGGGGCCCCTGGTGGAAGAATGTACTTTACATTCCTATTTTCTGAGAAATCAGACATATTTTAGAAAATCCACCGAGTTAGTGGACGAGGGTACACGCCTGTGTATTAATTCTGAGATTTCTTAAAATAAAACTAAGGATTTCTCTTCCTGACCCCAAGTAGACTGAAGGTTACTAAGCATTGATTTCTAGACAGTCGAATTTCCTTTTCACACCCTATTCTGTAGAGTTCAACAATTATTTAAATTCTCTATGTTTAGTGACCCCCGGTACACGCCCGTGAGGCATTTTTGGTGAATTTTTGAAACTTTCTAGAAAGGCCAAATCGAACCTGTGAAAGGCTTTAATTACCACTATTGGGCGCCCTAGGGGAAATATGTGCTTTAGAGTCCTATTTTTAGAAAAAGAAAACATATTTTAAAAAATCCTCCGAGTTAGTGAACCGGGGTACATGACTGAGTGTAATTTTGGTGATTTCTTTAAATCAAACTAAAGATGCCTGTTCTGGTTGCCAAGTAAACTTAAGGTTCCAATGCCATGATATCTAGAAGGTCCAAGTTCAATTTTGACGCTATTTTTCTAAAGATTACAACAATTCGATAAAATCTCTATGTTAAGTGACCCCCGTTACACACCCATGAGGCATTTTTAGTGATTACTTGAAACTATTCTAAAATGGAAAATCGAACAAGTGGAAGGCTTTAGTTTCCACCATTGCGCACCCTAGGATCGAATGTACTCTACACTACCATTTTTGACAAATAAAACATATTTTGAAAATCCTCCGAGTTAGTGAACCGGGGTAGACGCTTGTGTATTAATTCTGAGATTTCTTAAAATCATACTAAGGATTCCTCTTCTTGACCCCATGTAGACTTAAGATTACTAAGCATTGATTTCCAGACAATCGAATTTCCTTTTGACGCCCTTTTTCTGTAGAGTTCAACAATTCTTTAAAATCTCTATGTTTAGTGACCCCCAGTACACGCCCGTGAGGCATTTCTGGTGAATTTTTGAAACCTTTATAAAAAGTATAAATTGAACCTGTGAAAGGATTTAACGACCACTATTGGGCGCCCTGGGGGAAGAATGTGCTTTACAGTCCTATTTTTTGAGAAATCAGACATATTTTAGAAAATCCCCCAAGTTAATGAACCGAGGTACACGCCTGTGTATTAATTCTGAGATTTCTTAAAATAAACTAAGAATTCCTCATCTTGACCCCAAGTAGACTTAAGGTTACTAAGCATTGATTTCTAGACAGTCGAATTTCCTTTTGACACCCTTTTCTGTAGAGTTCAACAATTCTTTAAAATCTTTATGTTTAATGATCCCCTGTACACCCCCGTGAGGCATTTTTGGTGAATTTTTGAAACCTTTCTAAAAAGGCAAAATCGAACCTATGAAAGGCTTTAACTACCACTATTGGGCATCCTAGGGGAAGAATGTGATTTACAGTACTATTTTTTGACAAAGCAAACATATTTTTAAAAAATCCTCCGAGTTACTGAACCGGGGTACACGCCTCAGTGTAATTTTGGTGATTTCTTAAAATCAAACTAAGCATGCCTGTTCTGGCTGCCAAGTAGACTTAAGGTTTCTATGCATTGATATCTAGATGGTCCAAGTTCATTGTGACGCTATTTTTCTAAAGATTTTAACAATTCGATAAAATCTCTATGTTAAGTGACCCGCGGTACACGCCCGTGAGGCGTTTTTAGTGATTACTTGAAACCATTCTAAAAGGGCAAATCGAACTAGTGGAAGGCTTTAGTTTCCACTATTGGGTACCCTGGGGTAAAATGTGCTCTACAGTACCATTTTTTAACAAATAAAACATATTTTGAAAATCCTCCGAGTTAGTGAACCGGGGTAGACGCTTGTGTATTAATTATGAGATTTCTTAAAATCATACTAAGGATTTCTCTTCTTGACCACAAGTAGACTTAAGGTTACTAAGCATTGATTTCTAGACAGTCGAATTTCCTTTTGACACCCTTTTCTGTAGAGTTCAACAATTCTTTAAAATCTCTATGTTTAATGACCCCCGGTACACGCCCGTGAGGCAATTTTGGTGAATTTTTGAAACCTTTCTAAAAAGGCAAAATCGAACCTGTGAAAGGCTTTAACTACCACTATTGGGCACCCTAGGGGAAGAATGTGATTTATAGTCCTAATTTTTGAGAAAGCAAACATATTTTAAAAAAATTCTCCGAGTTAGTGAACGGGGTGCACGCCTGAGTGTAATTTTGGTGATTTCTTAAAATCAAACTAAGGATGCCTGTTCTCGTTGCCAAGTAGACTTAAGGTTCCTATGCATTGATATCTAGATGGTCCAAGTTCATTGTGACGCTATTTTTCTAAAGATTTCAACAATTCGATAAAATCTCTATGTTAAGTGACCCCCGGTACACGCCCGTGAGGCGTTTTGAGTAATTACTGGAAACCATTCTAAAAGGGAAAATTGAACCAGTGGAAGGCTTTAGTTTCCACTATTGGGCACCCTGGGGTCAAATGTGCTCTACAGTGCCAATTTTTGACAAATAAAACATATTTTCAAAATCCTTCGAGTTAGTGAACCGGGGTAGACGCTTGTGTATTAATTATGAGATTTCTTAAAATCATACTAAGGATTTCTCTTCTTGACCCCAAGTAGACTTAAGGTTACTAAGCATTGATTTCTAGACAATCGAATTTCCTTTTGACGCCCTTTTTCTGTAGAGTTCAACAATTCTTTAAAATCTCTATGTTTAGTGACCCCCGGTACACGCCCGTGAGGCATTTTTGGTGAATTTTTGAAACCTTTCTAAAAAGTAAAAATCGAACCTGTGCAAGGCTTTAACGACCACTATTGGGCGCCCTGGAGGAAGAATGTGCTTTATAATTCTATTTATTGAGAAATCAAACATATTTTAATAATCTTCCGAGTTAGTGAACCGGGGTACACGGCTGTGTATCAATTCTGAGATTTCATAAAATCAAACTATGGATTCCTCTTCTTGACCCCAAGTAGACTTAAGGTTACTAAGCATTGAATTCTAGACAGACGGTTTTTATTTGGACGCCATTTTTCTTTAGAGTTCAACAATTCTTTAAAATCTGTATGTGTAATACCCCCGCTACACGCCCGTGAGGCATTTTTGGTGAATTTTTAAAACTTTTCTATAAAGGCAAAATTGAACCTGTGAAAGGCTTTAAAGTATTGGGCTCCCTGGTGGAAGAATGTACTTTACAATCCTATTTTCTGAGAAATCAGACATATTTTAGAAAATCCCCCAAGTTAGTGAACCGGGGTACACGCCTGTGTATTAATTCTGAGATTTCTTAAAATAAACTAAGAATTCCTCATCTTGACCCCAAGTAGACTTAAGGTTACTAACCATTGATTTCTAGACAGTCGAATTTCCTTTCGACACCCTTTTCTGTAGAGTTCAACAATTCTTTAAAATCTCTATGTTTAATGACCCCCTGTACACCCCCGTGAGGCATTTTTGGTGAATTTTTGAAACCTTTCTCAAAAGGCAAAATCGAACCTATGAAAGGCTTTAACTACCACTATTGGGCACCCTAGGGGAAGAATGTGATTTACAGTACTATTTTTTGACAAAGAAAACATATTTTTAAAAAATCCTCCGAGTTACTGAACCGGGGGGTACACGCCTGAGTGTAATTTTGGTGATTTCTTAAAATCAAACTAAGCATGCCTGTTCTGGCTGCCAAGTAGACTTAAGGTTCCTATGCATTGATATCTAGATGGTCCAAGTTCATTGTGACGCTATTTTTCTAAAGATTTTAACAATTCGATAAAATCTCTATGTTAAGTGACCCGCGGTACACGCCCGTGAGGCGTTTTTAGTGATTACTTGAAACCATTCTAAAAGGGCAAATCGGACTAGTGGAAGGCTTTAGTTTCCATTATTGGGCACCCTGGGGTCAAATGTGCTCTACAGTACCATTTTTTAACAAATAAAACATATTTTCAAAATCCTCCGAGTTAGTGAACCGGGGTAGACGCTTGTGTATTAATTATGAGATTTCTTAAAATCATACTAAGGATTTCTCTTCTTGACCACAACTAGACTTAAGGTTACTAAGCATTAATTTCTAGACAAATGAATATCCTTTTGACGCCCTTTTTCTGTAAAGTTCAACAATTCTTTAAAATCTCTATGTTTAGTGACCCCCGGTACACGCCCGTGAGGCATTTTTGGTGAATTTTTGAAACCTTTCTAAAAATTAAAAATCGAACCTGTGAAAGGCTTTAACTACCTCTATTGGGTGCCTTGGGGGAAGAATGTGTTTTACAATTCAATTTTTTGAGAAATCAAACATATTTTAAAAATCTTTCGAGTTAGTGAACCAGGGTACACGCCTGAATATCAATTCTGAGATTTCATAAAATCAAACTAAGGATTCCTCTTCTTGACCCTAAGTAGACTTAAGGTTACTAAGCATTGATTTCTAGACAGACGAATTATATTTGGACGCCATTTTTCTTTAGAGTTCAACAATTCTGTAAAATCTTAATGTTTAGTTACCCCCGCTACACGCCCGTGAGACATTTTTGGTGAATTTTTAAAACCTTTCTAAAAAGGCAAAAGCGAACCTGTGAAAGGATTTAACTACCAGTATTGGGCGCCCTGGTGGAAGAATGTACTTTACATTCCTATTTTCTGAGAAATCAGACATATTTTAGAAAATCCCCCGAGTTAGTGAACCGGGGTACACGCCTTTGTATTAATTATGAGATTTCTTAAAATCAAACTAAGAAATCCTCTTCCTGACCCCAAGTAGACTGAAGGTTACTAAGCATTGATTTCTAGACAGTCGAATTTCCTTTTGACACCCTTTTCTGTAGAGTTCAGCAATTATTTAAAATCTCTATGTTTAGTGACCCCCGGTACACGCCCCTTTCGCATTTTTGGTGAATTTTTGAAACTTTCTAAAAAGGCCAAATCGAACCTGTGAAAGGCTTTAACTACCACTATTGGGCGCCCTAGGGGAAGAATGTGCTTTACAGTCCTATTTTTAGAGAAAGAAAACATATTTTAAAAAAATCCTCCGAGTTAGTGAACCGGGGTACATGACTGAGTGTAATTTTGGTGATTTCTTAAAATCAAACTAAGGATGCCTGTTCTGGTTGCCAAGTAAACTTAAGGTTCCAATGAAATGATATCTAGAAGGTCCAAGTTCAATTTTGACGCTATTTTTCTAAAGATTACAACAATTCGATAAAATCTCTATGTTAAGTGACCCCCGGTACACACCCGTGAGGCATTTTTAGTGATTACTTGAAACCATTCTAAAAGGGAAAATCGAACTAGTGGAAGGCTTTAGTTTCCACGATTGCGCACCCTGGGGTCAAATGTACTCTACAGTACCATTTTTGACAAAAAAACATATTTTGAAAATCCTCCGAGTTAGTGAACCGGGGTAGACGCTTGTGTATTTATTATGAGATTTCTTAAAATTATACTAAGGATTCCTCTACTTGACCCCATGTAGACTTAAGGTTACTAAGCATTGATTTCCAGACAATCGAATTTCTTTTTGACGCCCTTTTTCTGTAGAGTTCAACAATTCTTTAAAATCTCTATGTTTAGTGACCCCCGGTACACGCCCGTGAGGCATTTTTGGTGAATTTTTTAAACCTTTCTAAAAAGTAAAAATTGAACCTGTGAAAGGATTTAATGACCACTATTGGGCGCCCTGGGGGAAGAATGTGCTTTACAATTCTATTTATTGAGAAATCAAACATATTGTAAAAATCTTCCGAGTTAGTGAACCGGGGTACACGCTTGTGTATCAATTCTGAGATTTTATAAAATCAAACTAAGGATTCCTCTTCTTGACCCCAAGTAGACTTAAGGTTACAAAGCATTGAATTCTAGACAGATAATTTTTATTTGGACGCCATTTTTCTTTAGAGTTCAACAATTCTTTAAAATCTTTATGTTTAGTTACCCCCGCTACACGCCCGTGAGGCATTTTTGGTGAATTTTTGAAACCTTTCTAAAAGGGTAAAATCGAACCTGTGAAAGGCTTTAACTACCACTATTGGGCACCCTAGGGGAAGAATGTGATTTACAGTCCTATTTTTTGAAAAATCAAACATATTTTAAAAAAATCCTCCGAGTTAGTGAACCGGGGTACACGCCTGAGTGTAATTTTGGTGATTTCTTAAAATCAAACTAAGGATGCCTGTTCTGGTTGACAAGTAGACTTAAGGTTCCTATGCATTGATATCTAGATGGTCCAAGTTCAGTGTGACGCTATTTTTCTAAAGATTTCGACAATTCTTTAAAATATTTGTGTTCAGTTACCCCCGCTACACGCCCGTGAGGCATTTTCGGTGAATTTTTGAAACCTTTCTAAAAAGGAAAAATCGAACTTGTGAAAGGCTTTAACTACCACTATTGGGCGCCCTGGGGGAATAATGTGCTTTACAGTTCTATGTTTTGAGAAATCAAACATATTTTAAAAATCTTCCGAGTTAGTGAACCAGGGTACACGCCTGAGTATCAATTCTGAGATTTCATAAAATCAAACTAAGGATTCCTCTTCTTGACCCGAAGTAGACTTAAGGTTACTAAGCATTGATTTCTAGACAAAAAAAATTTATTTGGACGCCATTTTTCTTTAGAGTTCAACAATTCTTTCAAATCTTTATGTTTAGTTACCCCTGCTACATACCCGTGAGACATATTTAGTGAATTTTTATAACCTTTCTAAAAAGGCAAAATTGAACCTGTGAAAGGCTTTAACTACCGGTACAGGGCTCCCTGGTGGAAGAATGTACTTTACAATCCTATTTTCTGAGAAATCAGACATATTTTAGAAAATCCCCCGAGTTAGTGAACCGGGGTACACGCCTGTATATTAATTCTGAGATTTCTTAAAATCAAACTAAGAATTCCTCTTCTTGACCCCAAGTAGACTTAAGGTTACTAACCATTGATTTTTAGACTGTCGAATTTCCTTTTGACACCCTTTTCTGTAGAGTTCAACAATTCTTTAAAATCTCTATGTTTAGTGACCCCCGGTACACGCCCGTGAGGCATTTTTTGTGAATTTTTGAAACCTTTCTAAAAAGTAAAAATCGAACCTGTGAAACGCTTTAACTACCACTATTGGGCGCCCTGGAGGAAGAATGTGCTTTACGATTCTATTTATTGAGAAATCAAACATATTTCAAAAATCTTCCGAGTTACTGAAACGGGGTACACGCCTGTGTATCAATTATGAGATTTTATAAAATCAAACTAAGGATTCCTCTTCTTGACCCCAAGTAGACTTAAGGTTACTAAGCATTGAATTCTAGACAGACAAATTTTATTTGGACGCCATTTTTCTTTAGAGTTCAACAATTCTTTAAAATCTTTATGTTTAGTTACCCCCGCTACACGCCCGTGAGGCATTTTCGGTGAATTTTTAAAACCTTTCGAAAAATGCAAAATTGAACCTGTGAAAGGCTTTAACTACCAGTATTGGGATCCCATGTGGAAGAATTTACTTTACAATCCTATTTTCTGAGAAATCAGACATATTTTAGAAAATCCACCGAGTTAGTGAACCGGGGTACAAGCCTGTGTATTAATTCTGAGATTTCTTAAAATCAAACTAAGAATTCCTCTTCTTGACCCCAAGTAGACTTAAGGTTACTAAGCATTGATTTCTAGACAGTCGAATTTCCTTTTGACACCCTTTTCTGTAGAGTTCAACAATTCTTTAAAATCTCTATGATTAATGACCCCCGGTACACGCCCGTGACGCATTTTTGGTGAATTTTTGAAACCTTTCTAAAAAGGCAAAATCGAACCTGTGAAAGGCTTTAACTACCACTATTGGGCACCCAAGGGGAAGAATGTGATTTATAATCCTAATTTTTGAGAAAGCAAACAAATTTTAAAAAAATCCTCCGAGTTAGTGAACCGGGGTACATGCCTGAGTGTAATTTTGGTGATTTCTTAAAATCAAACTAAGGATGCCTGTTCTGGTTGCCAAGTAGACTTAAGGTTCCTATGCATTGATATCTAGATGGTCCAAGTTCATTGTGACGCTATTTTTCTAAAGATTTCAACAATTCGATAAAATCTCTATGTTAAGTGACCCCCGGTACACGCCCGTGAGGCGTTTTGAGTAATTACTGGAAACCATTCTAAAAGGGAAAATCGAACCAGTGGAAGGCTTTAGTTTCCACTATTGGGCACCCTGGGGTCAAATGTGCTCTACAGTGCCAATTTTTGACAAATAAAACATATTTTCAAAATCCTTCGAGTTAGTGAACCGGGGTAGACGCTTGTGTATTAATTATGAGATTTCTTAAAATCATACTAAGGATTTCTCTTCTTGACCCCAAGTAGACTTAAGGTTACTAAGCATTGATTTCTAGACAATCGAATTTCCTTTTGACGCCCTTTTTCTGTAGAGTTCAACAATTCTTTAAAATCTCTATGTTTAGTGACCCCCGGTACACGCCCGTCAGGCATTTTTGGTGAATTTTTGAAACCTTTCTAAAAAGTAAAAATCGAACCTGTGCAAGGCTTTAACGACCACTATTGGGCGCCCTGGAGGAAGAATGTGCTTTATAATTCTATTTATTGAGAAATCAAACATATTTTAAAAATCTTCCGAGTTAGTGAACCGGGGTACACGGCTGTGTATCAATTCTGAGATTTCATAAAATCAAACTATGGATTCCTCTTCTTGACCCCAAGTAGACTTAAGGTTACTAAGCATTGAATTCTAGACAGACAAATTTTATTTGGACGCCATTTTTCTTTAGAGTTCAACAATTCTTTAAAATATTTATGTTTAGTTACCCCCGCTACACGCCCGTGAGGCATTTTTGGTGAATTTTTAAAACCTTTCTAAAAAGGCAAAATTGAACCTGTGAAAGCCTTTAACTACCGGTACAGGGCTCCCTGGTGGAAGAATGTACTTTACAATCCTATTTTCTGAGAAATCATTTATATTTTAGAAAATCCCCCGAGTTAGTGAACCGGGGTACACGCCTGAATATTAATTCTGAGATTTCTTAAAATCAAACTAAGAATTCCTCTTCTTGACCCCAAGTAGACTTAAGGTTACTAACCATTGATTTCTACACAGTCGAATTTCCTTTTGACACCCTATTCTGTAGAGTTCAACAATGCTTTAAAATCTCTATGTTTAGTGACCCCCGGTACACGCCCGTGAGGCATTTTTGGTGAATTTTTGAAACCTTTCTAAAATGGAAAAATCGAACCTGTGAAAGGCTTTAACTACCACTATTGGGTGCCCTGGGGAAAGAATGTGCTTTACAGTCCTATTTTTTGAGAAAGCAAACATATTTAAAAAAAATCCTCCGAGTTAGTGAACCGGGGTACACGCCTGAGTGTAATTTTGGTGATTTCTTAAAATAAAACTAAGGATGCTTGTTTTGGTTGCCAATTAGACTTAAGGTTCCTATGCATTGATATCTAGAAGGTCTAAGTTCATTGTGACGCTATTTTTCTACAGATTTCAACAATTCGATAAAATCTCTATGTTAAGTAACCCCCGGTACACGCCCGTGAGGCGTTTTTAGTGATTACTTGAAACATTCTAAAAGCGAAAATCAAACCTGTGGAAGGCATTAGTTTCCACTATTGGGCACCCTGGGGTCAAATGTGCTCTACAGTACCATTATTTGACAAATAAAACATATTTTGAAAATCCTCCGAGTTAGTGAATCGGGGTACACGCCTGTGTATTAATTCTGAGATTTCTTAAAATCATACTAAGGTTTCCTCTTCTTGACCCAAAGTAGACTTAAGGTTACTAAGCATTGATTTCTAGACAATCGAATTTCCTTTTGAAGCCCTTTTTCTGTGGAGTTCAACAATTCTTTAAAATGTCTATGTTTAGTGACCCCCGGTACACGCCTGTGAGGCTTTTTTGGTGAATTTTTGAAACCTTTCTAAAAAGGAAAAATCAAACCTGTGAAAGGCTTTAACTACCACTATTGGGCGCCCCGGGGGAAGAATTTTCTTTACATTTCTATTTTTTGAGAAAGCAAACATATTTTAAAAAAATCCTCCGACTTAGTGAATCGGGGTACACGTCTGAGTTTAATTTTGGTGATTTCTTTAAATCAAACTAAGGATGCCTGTTCTGGTTGCGAAAAAGACTTAAGGTTCCTTGGCATTGATATCTAGAAGGTCCAAGTTCATTGTGACGCTATTTTTCCAAAGATTTCCACAATTCGATAAAATCTCTATGTTAAGTGACCCCCGGTACACGCCCGTGAGGCGTTTATAGTGATTACTTGAAACCATTCTAAAAGGGAAAATCGAACCTGTGGAAGGCTTTAGTTTCCACTATTGGGCACCCTGGGGTCAAATGTCCTCTACAGTAACATTTTTTGACAAATAAAACATATTTTAAAAATCCTCCGAGTTAGTGAACCGGGGAACGTGCCTGTGTATTAATTATGAGATTTCTTAAAATCATACTAAGGATTCCTCTTCTTGACCCCAAGTAGACTTAAGGTTACTAAGCATTAATTTCTAGACAATCGAATTTCCTTTTGACGCCCTTTTCTGTAGAGTTCAACAATTCTTTAAAATCTCTATGTTTAGTAACCCCCGGTACACGCCTATGAGGCTTTTTTGGTGAATTTTTGAAACCTTTTTAAAAAGGAAAAATCGAACCTGTGAAAGGCTTTAACTGCCACTATTGGGCGGCCCGGGGAAGAATGTGCTTTACATTCCTATTATTTGAGAAAGCAAACATATTTTAAAAATCATCCGAGTTAGTGAATCGGGGTACACGCCTGTGTTTCAATTCTGAGATTTCATAAAATCAAACTAAGGATTCCTCTTCTATACCCCAAGTAGACTTAAGATTACTAAGCATTGATTTCTAGACAGACGAATTTTAATTGGACGCCATTTTTCTTTAGAGTTCAACAATTCTTTAAATCCTTTATGTTTAGTTACCCCCGCTACACTCCCGTGAGGCATTTTTGGTGAATTTTTAAAACCTTTCTAAAAGGCAAAATCGAACCTGTGAAAGGCTTTAACTACCAGTATTGGGCTCCCTGGTGGAAGAATGTACTTTACAGTCCTATTTTCTGAGAAATCAGACATATTTTAGAAAATCCTCCGAGTTAGTGA